>OY751544.1:2638143-3238143 GCA_963572205.1 Caenorhabditis imperialis | reverse complement strand
GGGTATCAGGAAGCCAACACCCATTATGAATCGTGTCACTCTGTTGCGAATCTCAGCGCCGAACACATTCTCGATTAGATCACCCTGAAACCATAACATTATAAGTAAATGAAGGATCAAACCACGCTCCTCTGCACTTACCAAGTACTCATTAGACAATCTCAGTAAAAATTCAGCCACTGCCAACTTGGAACGGTCCGAAATATCAGAAGGCAATGGGATGTGCAGGAGGTAGAAGGATCCCGCAAAGAAAAGGAAGATTGTGAGCCAATAGAGCCAGTAGAGAAACTCCATGAGCTGAAAATGAATAAATTATGATAATAAGCATGATACAAGGTTTTAAATAATCAGAGGCACAGAGAAGCTTTTACTTTTTCCGAGATAAGGCCACGAAAAAGTCATGTGAAAAAGTAATATTGGGTAGAATTGGGTAGAGAATGATAGAAAACAAGGTGGAAAACAAAACTGATAAGGAGCAAGGTGCTCACCAGCACCGTACAACACTGATAAAGACATAATAGCCCCGGACACAATTCCAAGGGTGACAAGTGGCTATGGGGTAATGGGAACACACACACGATTACATCGGCCTCTTCTTCCGATCGGTTTCCTCTCATTATTTGTATGTATTTCAGTTAAAAAGCAGAAAGCGAGGAGGTTGCTATGCCCCTTTCATTTGACCTACTTTCACAGTTCAAATAGAACAAAAGTGGTAATAGTTGAGGGATGAATGGAATACATCGGAAGGGGGGAAAAGGGAGGGGGGTAAAAGTGAAGGTGACAATTTTACTGGTGGCCTAAATCTGTGGTGGACAAAATGTGTAGTGTTTTATCATTTTTCTTTCTTCTTGCTTTTCATAACGGTTTTTGCAAAGATACAACACCTTTTTTGCAAAATAACTGCACTCTAACAGTGCTAAACTCTTAGGGAAAATAGTCAAAAAAGGTTGTAATAAGCAAAAATTTGAGATTCTGGACTTTGTACCGCTGTCCAAGAAACATTGCAATCTTTGGAGAATATGATTCGGTTCGGCAGACCATTAGCAGGCAGAAAAAAAGATTAATGGAATGGGATTAAAAGGTTTTTCTTATTGTCTCTGCCAAACTACATTTGTTTGGGGAATAATGGTTCACTTAATTACTGGGTTTTTGAACTCTTGTACGGTAGAAGTGCGTTGAAATTGGAATTGAGTGAATCACAGGGGAAATAGATTTCGTGGTCTGGAATTGAGGGGGAAACCTTGATAATGAAACACCTATGCGTCTACGGCAACTTTACACACTAGCCTTGTTTGCCCAATGAATACGTAATTTCTTATCAGGTCCTAATTTATATCTTAACTTTGCGAATAGTCAAAAATCAGTAAATTTTAAGGTTTGAGTAGTTCAAACAGCTTCAATTGCTCTAGCTCTAATAGCTTTAACTAAAATGATTATATCTCTAGATATATTATTATATTTCTGCTCCTCTACAACACCAGCACTTTTTTTTACTACAAAACACAATACTATGCAAGAAAAAACGTAGAGGTTGGGTGTTCTCAAAAAGTGGGAGGCAAAATGAGGAGGGCTTGATCCACCCGACGATCAGATCCGGTTATTCTGAATCTGAATCTCTCTCTTGCGTCATTCCTCTCGCACTCTTTCTCTCTATCCCTCTTCTTCTCTTTTTAGCTTCACGACTTCAGTGGTATGCAGATCCAAAAATTTTTTGGCAGAAAGGAAATGAATTCTATTTCTTTTTGGTGTTGTACTTTATATATACGGTAACTATCAAAAACAAGAGAAACATGATAGTGGTAGTGATACCGGGTTGGAACAAAACTGGATTTATTGGAAGACGAACTATGTACAAAACAAGGCAATTGAGGTTGAAGATTGGTTATCAGGGGAAGGATACTGAAAAAAAGGTTAAAAATCATTAGCGGCTGCCGCCTTTCGTTTGAGCCGCTGCTTATTCACATGATGTGCAAAAGCCATGTAAATCAACTCAATGGCGAGACACACAAACTCGCAGCACGTCATCACGGAAACGCCGGACCAGAGACCGAGATGGCCTCCAAAGTCCGCCATCATTTTCACGATCTGAATAGGGTTTCAGATTGAATTTGTGATGAATCTATCCTGAAAAGTAGAAGGTAAACATACCCCATAAGCTTCGGACTCCGAGAGAACTTCAAAGTTGAGAGCTTCATAGAACACTTCTAACATTGCAGCGTTTTCTCTGAAGTTATACGACTTTTATAGTTTTTTAATGCTATCAGGTTCATAGACTCACTTATACTCTTCATTACACTCCTCTGCTTCCTTTTCGCAATGACCCAGACTGATATTCAAGGCTTGGGAAGGCCAAATGGCTTCAGAGTAGGAGGTGGTGTAGATGGTTTGGTTGCAAGGTTGTTGGCAGCTGGAAATGGTAGAAGAATGGGTTTTTTGGTTAGAAAAAGGAGTTTTCGATGGTAAAATGTGGTACAATAAGTGAAAATTGAAGTTGTATGAACTTTCTGCAGTTTTTTTATGATGTTCAGCTCAAAGATTATGTCTTTTTCAAGACTTTATCATGAATTTATAGTTTTCAAACAGCTTTTCACTTTTCAAAAGCTTTTCTATATCAAAATGTAACCAATACATTCTTTCTTTAGTCTTGGACCCAACAATAACCACCCCTTTCAGATCCATTCATTCCAACCCCTTCCCCTTTCTCTCACCGACACTTGAACGATCCATGAATCTCTCCAATCTCATGTGTATGCTTCTCCAGACACTCTCGATGGTTCTTATTGAACACTTGACACGGCGCAACACCCCCAATCGTCGGAAACCTCGGATCACTGCATCCGCAACGGTCAATAATCAGCTCTTGAAAACAAGTACGGTAGCAACCCTAGAATTATTTGTACTTTGTCAGCCATTATACATCATTCTTTTCTATAGCTTGATGCTTGTTTTCTCCATGATGCTCACTTCAGTGGAATACGCGTAACCCTTGTATATGTAGTTTGACGTTGCGCCATCCTCCACACAATCTCCGTACGGCGCCGGTAATCTGCTCATCTTCTTCTGAAGTTTTGTGATGGTTTTATGGAGAGGAGAGAGTGTGTACCATGCGCATGCCAAACGAGGAGATGTAACCAGTTGGCGCCGAATAGCCAAAGGTGTCCGGGAATGGGAAATCCTCTTTGTCATGGATGGTCAGTCGGATTCCGACCGCTTCGGAAGTTGGCAAGTAGTCACTGGCATTCACGAACAACATCACACGGAGGCCTGAAGGGTGGAAGTACTGGAATATTGGGTTTGGGGTTTGAAAATCTTAGAACATGGTGTAATTTGTCAATGTAGCAAAATGTTGAACTATAAAGGCTATTAATATAACAAAAGTGTGAAAAAAGTGAGTTTAAATGTTAAAAATGGTTCATAATTTGATTGTTCCAAATACATTGTGCATTCAAAAGTGTTATAACCTGATTTTCTATCCTTTCGAACCTTAATGTTCATGATTTCTTACCATATTGCGGTCCCGCTCTCAAACTAGACTTGAAAATCGAACGATCATGATTGAAGACGAAACAGTTTCCAAACGTAGGATCAGCGACCAATTCAAAGTCTCTTCAAACTCAATTTATTTCTTTAATTTGATAAGAACAAACTTGTCGATATCACATGGTTTCCCATTGAACGAACATTTATGAATTAGATTGTGCTTTGCCTGCGACATCAAGATTCTGAACACGATTTGTTTGAATGAAATCTCCTTTTTTATCTGGAAGTAACACAACCTCTGCGACTCTGAGAGAGCGCTCATCGCAAAAATGATATTCTCCTTGGCCTTGGTAACAATCGCCACTTCGTCTGTCATGTTCTAAACTTTCCATTTGTCTCGAGATGCAATCTAAAACGGAATAAATACCCCAAACCCAAGGGCCTCGCGTTCTTCCGATGTAATATCTGTGTCATCAATAGCATCTCCGAAGTATTCCCAAAGATTCAATACCAATGCGGCCTAAATGGATGGAGAATGGGGGGGGGGTCATTTGGTCCCTGGAACCACTTACGTGCTCGTGCTTGATACAAAACAAGCCTTTGCTTTCACATATGCACGGCTCCTTCTTGATTTCCGACCTTTTGGTTCCTAAACTTGATTTTCTCTTTGTTTTCCCCATGTGCTCATTCTTTGCTCTGGGACCCTTGCGAGTCCAAGAAACCAGCCTACCTTTCTTGGCTTTCTTGCTGCATAGATAATGCTCATCACATGTTTGACATGTCGTATTCGTCCACTGCTCCTGAAAGGGGAAGAAAACAAAAATCTGCAAGCAGGAGTGGGCGTACGTACCCTTCTATGACATGGCCATGCATCATTGGTCTGACGATCGAAAGCACACAGGCACATGTCGTTATCGCTGGATGGCTTTTCAGTGGATCGCTCCTCGCACTCATTTGAACCGTCTTCCTCGTCACATTCACAGGCGGAATTGGCGGGTTCAAAGGTTCCTTTTTCGCCAGCACCGCGTTTACGACGAGCTTGGATTGTGATGCCGTCTACATCGTACTCAGGTTCTTCGGGAACTTCACTGGAGCTGTCGCCTGCTTTTTTCATGACGCTTTTAAAAACACCAAGCTGGAATGTTTAAAAAAGTCAGTAATAAAAGACTACATAAGATCCAAAAATACATCTGGCTAGAGGAGGATCTGATCTTGTAGTCGGGGGCTATAAATGATGCAGAACAACCAGGAAAACTTTTTAAAACCGTTAAGTTTCATATTTACAGTGGTGGAAATGACAAAATCTGAGAAAACATCAATATTTGGAAGTTAATGCACAATTTGTTATAACCAATAGATAATTCATCTTACTTTTCCCGTTTCTAAACCCAAAACCTTTCCCTGTGTCCCCTCCATCTATACCAAAGTACCATCCATTCAAAAACATCCCTTCACTCACAATTTTACTGATACTATCATGCGAGCGTATCACACTATCTTTGTACGGGTTCAGATTGCACAGTGTTATTGCCGGGAAGGGTGCTGAACAATAAATTTTTTACTGTTTGATGACTCTGTCTACCTGTATCGAACTTCAACTGTATATCAGTGATCTTGTCCATTTTTTGGTACTTTTGAATCACTGCAACAGCCTGGTTGAGGAATTGGATAGCGCAGATGAGCAAAAGGAACACCCAGACTGCTCTGGAAAGACAATTTAAAACAGTATTAAATTCGGAGTTTTGAAAGTAGTTGATGATACTTGTAGAGCCGATTTGGTGCCTGTCCGAGCATTGGGATTCCATGACTAGAAGTTTTGTAGCAAAACTGTTGCAGATGCCAGCGGATTCTTTCTCTGAAAACGTTTATACTTCTCACTACACTTTTTTCACTCCAAATAAGAAGCTACCCACCTATACGACAATCTCGTCGGATCAATCTCCAGTCCCCCATTTTCAGTGAGCAAATCACACTGAATTTCCTTCTCATTGGCGTTATTACTCTCGCCGTACGCGTATGATGTCATTATTTCGGCGACGTTTAGGAAATTCGTGTCGCTCGCCAAATAGTTGGAGAAATCCGTTTTGAAACTTCGCAACGACTTGAGATCTGAGTCATCTTGGAAGCGGTTGCGCGCTTTGGGGGTTTGTTGGAACTTGAACATTCGAGGATTCGGAGGTGTTCTTTTCATTGTTTTTAATAGAAAATGATGAGAAGCAGGGAATATTGGACTGTCAATGGTGAAGAGCTGGGTAGAATAAAGTGTTGGGGGATGCTATTGGAGAGGCCATTGTATTCATACTTAATCACACATGCATTCCGGATATCTTCTTTCCCTTGTTCCCTTTCCCTTCTCCCTTCCCCACCAACTCTCATCGATTCCTTCTCAAAGTTCATTGATGAAAATTGTGTGTCATTAAAAATTAATCTGCACCGTCTCACAAACTCTATAACGACACGGAAAGTCACGGAAAACGGAAAACTGACTGATAAGGTGTACACGTATTGTGCTCGGACAACTCGTAGTCTAATGATTATCATGTGGCCTTGATGTATGCGTTCATGCGAGAATTGATAGTTCAGGAAGAGAAAGGAGTTTGTTGAAATGGGAAAGGTGGAGGAAATGGGAGTTGTTGGGTTGGAGAGCATGGAAGATTCTGGATAGAGTGGAAATTTTCAGACAGTACAGTTTACATGATGCAATTTTCAGACCGAATTCGATGTTGTAACCCTTTTCCCCATACTTGCGGCTCCAAACCCCTCGCATGAAATTTCCATTTTGATCTACCCAAATTTCATTCATCACTCCCCACCGTAATCCCAACCAACCACATCATCATTTTCAATCAAACTATACACCGAGCCAGTGGTAAACAAGTCCTCAAAATTCCAAGTGCAATCATGCTCTTCTCTATCATCATTTGATCACTACCGTAGTCTCGAAGATCTGGAGTTTGTGTTCTGAGAGCACCGGGTCCCTCGCTCAACATACTTGCTCCCTCGTTTGTCAACGAAAACCATTGACGTGCAACTGTTATCGGTATTTCACAACTTCACCTTTGATCAAACGTGCATTTCGCATGATGGGCTTGGTATGGAAAAATGGGAGACAAAGCAATTGCTGTTCGCGTTGTTCGCATTGATCTTCGGTAGATCAGAAGCGTCACTGAGAAGTCGAAGCTAATCAAATTCTGATGAAGTGATGGGAATGAAATGACGAATTCATTCTCGAAGGCCATCAGCATTTCCGGTTGATCCCTTAACATCTTCCTGGGAAAGCGCTGATGTTTCAGTATTTCATCATCAACCAGCTCTGATGAAACTGGCGTCCCATCACTTGACTAATCACATAATCAAATTGTTCTCTCTCCGCTACGTGAGCATCTTATCATTCGAAACCATCGACTAGCTTTTTATGTTTGAACTTTCAACACGCAAACGATTACGGTAGAAACGGATTTATTGATTTCATCAAATATGTGAGGGGGAAGAGTAACAAAATTTGTGTAGAGGGCGGTGATGAGAACACTGAATGTAACACGTGTCAATATTGGAATTGTTGTTTTT
The DNA here is from genome assembly GCA_963572205.1 of Caenorhabditis imperialis. NCBI lineage: Eukaryota > Metazoa > Nematoda > Chromadorea > Rhabditida > Rhabditidae > Caenorhabditis > Caenorhabditis imperialis. The sequence continues at coordinate 3,231,096 of OY751544.1, read as the reverse complement.
TTGTGGTAAATATGTGCACTTGGCGGAGAGGGGTAAAGGGTAAACAGAAACGGATCGGATCTTGACTAGAATCGGGTGGGGGCGTTTGTTTTTTTGCTGGATACTTAATCATTAAAGTTAATTCAATTGGGTGGTTTTGTTTTGGGAAATTAAGGGCCTGATTGGGGGGAGATACGGTAACAAATAGATTAGGTTATAAAAGTAAATGGTAAAAGTTATGCAATATTAAAGGCAAGCAAGTATTAAGAATGTTCTACACTATTATTAGATGACACTGTCGAAAGACATTTGAGAGAATATCGGAGGATACGGTAGCCGCGCGACTTATGACAGGATCACTTTAAGTGGCATGGGTTGAAGGTGAGATCCGAACTCCTGAAAGACTAAATTGGGTTACTCGGAGCTGATAAACTATCTGGCTTACCGAAGCGCCCATGAAGCCCATTGGTGGCGACGCGGTCGGAGGGGCGGGCATTGGGAGCAGGGGGAACAGTTGCGGATTGTTCATGATTTGAGCCAACAGGTCTTTGTTCATAATGAGGTTCGAGGCAGCGGACACTGGGGTTTGAGCTTGAGAAGTTGCCACTGGAGGGAGCATCTTTAGCTCTGGTGACTCACTGGAAGAAGTTTGATAAGTATAGACTCCAAGAAGTATTAGCTTACATCTTAGGACTAGATGACTCTCTCTTGATGACGTCACCAAGGCCGAACAAGTCGCTGAGCATTGGGAACTCCATTATAGTCGCGCTGACCGCGATCAGTGACGGGATGATCATCAAAAGAGATGAAACACGGAGCGACGCCTCAACCGAGTTTTGTGTATTGCTCACATACGCGAACAACGCCTTGAGCAGCGCATCGCGCGACTCGCGGATCCGATCCCGTGTCGCGTTGGAGATGCCGACGACGTCCGGATTCAATAGAAGAAGCGCTTTGAGGCACGAGAACTCTGCATGATCAGTACGCAGGCGACGGAGTGGAGTGAGCAGCTCATCGATGATTCTGGTGAGAGCGTCAAACAGCTCGGGAGGGTGTTGTGCCGAGATGCTGAGCACTTGGTCGTTGGGTAGGACAAAGTGGGGAAGGGCGAAGCTGCGTTGCATGGTCCCCAGGAGGGTGAACGCCGAGGAGTACTTCTTGAGGAGTAACACCTGCAAATTACTCCAAAATCTTATCAGTTTCGGTTTGATTTCTAATATATCATTTCTCTGTTTTCAGTTTTTAATCTCTCTCCCGATCTTCTCCCGATCGTCTTCTCTGTATCACGCGTCAGTTCAACAAACAGAGAGAAGAGAACACTATTTGTGACGTACATGATCGTCATTTTTTAGTTCAGTACGACACTATTTCCATCCCCCTATCCCTTTTCTCTCCCACAGACTAACCTTGTCGGCGAGCGGAACTTCCGGAAGGGGGTGCAACATGTTGGTCCAGCCAATCAGATAGTTCACAGCTCTCTGTCGGCTGTTCTTCATCTCCGACTCGTCGCGGAGCAACGCGTTCATGCTCTGATTGCTGGCAAGACGGTTCTCAATGTCCAATAGCATCTCGATGAGTTTGCGAGACATTGAGTTTCCCATTACCTCTTGGAATGCCTGAAAAACTACCGTAAATAGGACCTAAGATATTGTAAACTCACAATTTTCGGGCTTGGAGTGCCTTCGGAATCCGAGTTATTCTCTGAATTCGCGCCACTCCTCTTTCTCCGCTTCGTACTTCCGATGCGATCGCGCTCGTTTTGAATCGCCTCCGGCTTCATTCCATCGGCGAGACACTTTTGGAAGCGACAGTATCTGCACGCATTGCGATGGTCTTTGTCAATGTTGCACTGCTTGTTGAAGCGACAGGTGTACTGTAGGTTTTGCCACACACTTAAACGTTGGGGGGTTCAATGAGTTCATCGCAACGGGGGATCATACCTGCGACGGAAGAATCCTTTGCACCCATTACAGGCCACTGCTCCGTAGTGCTTTCCGATCGCCTTGTCGCCGCAAACCACACAGAAGTCGGCGGAGGTCGATGTGGATTCAGATAAAGAAGTGTTGAGTAGAAATTCCATCTGTCTGTAAGAATGAATGACGTGCCGCGATACGGATCAGGTTACGATTGAGAGAAAAGAGTGTAGTTGGTCGGTCCGAGAACCTTAAAATGCTTGAAACGCGGGGCGGAGTCCGGAGTGCTGCTAAACAAGGAAGTATCTGAGAGTAGTCCTCCGCCTCCAAGAGCTATATTCGTGCTCTTCTGGAGCAACCACTAGGCCACGCCCCCCTCTCTCTCTCCTCTCCGTGGCGGAGAGAAATGAAACGTTCAGAGAACGAAACAAAAGAAACTGAGAGAGAAGATGTTGTGTTTTGGAAGAAGGAGAATGGTTAAGAGGCCACACTACACAGAGCTTCTCAGTGTCCAATGAGGACCATGTTTGATGAGAGAATGATAACGATTGGTTGTTTGGAAGTGGAAGAAGTGGAAGAAGGAAAGTTGAAAGAGGAAAAAGTGAAAGTGAGCATTGATAAAAACTGATAAGTGCTATAGTGAAGAGCTATGATAGAATCTAGATACCATCCCACTCCCACCCTCTCGATACTTATAATCTATTTGACAAGTGTAGAACAAAAGAGATCGGGTGGGTGGTTTCAAAATGAGTTTTGGGTCAAATACAACGCAAAAAAGTGAACATTTCTAGGCCCCCCTCTCTCCGCACCGTTGGCTTAGTTTCATTGCTCATCACCACACAAATACAAACAGAGATGATAGAGATCATAGTCGAGCAGTGTACCCGAGAGTTCGGCACGTCGACAAGTGTTTATCAGTCACGTCTCTTTTACCTGATATCAGTATGGAGGAGGATGCTCTTGCAGGGGTGGAGCTTCGAAATGATGTGCGACTGAATCGACTTATGATAAGAATTGAATCAAAAAGAAAAAACCAATGGAAGACTTTTAGAAAACAGACGATTGCCACCACGCACCCCATAAATAGAAGGAGCTTCCCCCAAACGACTGACACTCTCATCTTTGCATTGTTTGTCGGCGGCCCTCCCTCATCTCTCGCTCTCTGCCCCGCTACCGTAAGATCATCGTTCATAGAGAAACTACGTCATCACAATCGTTCGCAAAACTTGTTGCGCATCGCAGAGACAACGGCGCGGCGCGAGATGCAGCGTGCGGAAATATCATGAAGACCAATCGGACGCAGGCCGACGGACCGCGAGAAGACAGTGGGTACGGTCGAGAGACCGGCGCGGCCAAAGGGATACTTTCTAAAATTGGCGAACTATGAACGACGAAGGTTGAATCGGCCTCGGGGCGAGGGATGACTGTCGCCGTCAACTGGTCGCGCCACAAGCGGATTTCGGATTTTTAAAGTTGGGAGGATGGTGTGTCGAACCGTATTGAAAGTTCAATCGTACTATTGATGTGTATGATTTCTCAAGTGGAATGGGGGGGGGGGGGGGAGACTCGTTTCACTTTGATCATTAAACTATGAAAGAAGAAAGACTGGATTTTAGAATTCACAATTTGTAATTCTTTAGAATTCTGATTGAGACCAAGTGGGTGTATCCGATCTACCACCCACCTAGAGATACTGAATTTAGAAATTCAACCAACGTCAATCGCTCTTGCAAAAGTATATATCTTTGGTTCCCGACTCCCCTTCCTGGTCTCGACTGCGTTTTCCGATGATTAAATATGTATATGATGTTTCATCTGCATCGTTCTCTAGGACCCGGGGACAACCAAAACACAGGGAAGGAACTTGTCAAAGTCAAAAATGGCATTTCTCGTGGGAGAATTGTTGGCCAGCAGGTGCAAAAACGCCGAGGGTACTTCCGGCGCGCACCACCCTGAAATAGCTCAAAGTTAGGCGCGGGGAGATTCAAATAATGACGTATCCAGGAAGTGTATTTATCTATTTCCTCATTCCCCCCGACCATTTGAACTTTGCAACACACACATCTCCGCGGCTCCCGAAACATTGCGACGCGAGCTTTGCTCTCCCAGCCAGCACAATCTATCCTATTCCGACCAGCGGCCGTGTTTCAAAACTAAACGCGGAAGCTCTTTTTCCACCCTTTCTCTCTTCTTTTCCCCCTGGAGCAACGGCCCACTTGCCCGGAAGAGTTCAATGTTCAAAGTCTAAATCTGCGCCGTTTTGCCCCCCTTTTTCCAACGGGGCCTTGCAACAGAGGAGGAAGCGCAGATTTCGAATTGTCATGTACTATTCTATTCTGAATGGGGGTACGAAAAGAGAAGAGAGAGAGGAAGAGTGATGTTATAAAAAGAAAAAGGTCCTGACAATGGGTGGTAAGGATGAGGCATCCAATAAAGGGGGAAGATTTGTTAATTGGATTTTTCGATTTTGTGTGTTTTAGTCTTTTAATCTCAAGTAAAATCTAAAGCCATGCAGAATAGAAGACATTATTAAAAAGCATTTAAAACGAGCTACAGTATCCAAACCTCAAAAGAACCGAAACTAATTTGAGCTCAACTTGTTGAGTCGAGTCTGAAGTTCTTTGACCCTAGACAACAACTTCAAGTTCCTTATTGCCCCTATGCAAGGGAAGCTGCTTAATTCCATTCATGGAAACTCGCAGGCAAATAAGTTTATAGTTTGAAACGCATAGACTTTCAAACCTTTATGTTGTCAAGTTCAACACACATTTTGTCCTTAAGTGTGACTTGTAATTACCGTGGGAGTATAGGATATTGAGATCGATCACTGGAAAGTGGGCTGATGCTCGGGGGCTCAAAAATTCAGGGACTCTCATTTCGACAACCGTAGGCCAGGGTCAGAGAGGCCTAGGGAAGAGACTGAACATCACCGCTCAATTGACTAATAGTACGTGAAGTTGTGAACTTTGCATGTGGTTTGGTTTTGAAACGAGTTCAAGAGTTTGTCTTTTTTGGCGCCCTTCCAAACACAAACTCTTCGCTACAACATACGTAGCTTTTAGGCTTTCAGAGCTATTGCCGTTTTCAGGCGTGCAGACTTCAATGTAATTGGAAAAGCGTGTCACAATATGAAACTTGAACCGGAAGTGAGGGAAGTGGGGAAGGTGGAAGTACATAAGGAATTTAGATTGTGTTCAGGTAAAAAAGTGTTGTTTTCGGAGGCAGCTGCGGTGTAGATCAGTGGTATTGCAAAGTTCTTTGGAATAGGGAAGGGGGGGTTAAAAGTAAGCTTTAAGGATTATAAAGTTGTGCGCGATTGGTAGAGAATGGGAGCGTGGAAGCTTGAAAGGTGGAATGAAATCTGAAAATCATGATTTGGATAGCCTGATAGGTAAAATGGGCCGTCAGAATAGATAAATTAGTTTAATCTTGTTAACCTTCTCTTCACAAGTTTGCCTGAAAAGCGTTAGGGATAAAGTGACAGCATCATAATATTGAATCAAAATTTCACCGGAAGCTTCAAATCCCATCAATTTCCACAAAAAATGAGCAAGACCATTTTTGATCTACTGGATTAACCAGCACGCCCTCAAACTATTCCATCCAATTAACAAGCAGTAATCTCACTGGTCTACTGCTTGATTATTCTATCACGCTTTTTTGAAGAGCAATCTATCACTTTATCATGTGCCTAGTGTTCCCATGATTTCAAGCGTAACCCAAAAACGTTATAGTTTCCTCATCACCACCCTTCTCATGAATAAATCCGTGGCGGTTTTGCAAAAAGCACTCTTATGACCATATGAAAAATGAGTATCTGATCCCTGTCCATCGATCACCGCGGTGTGACCCGGAAATTGAGCGCGCTCTCTCAGAAACAGAAACAGCAACAGAGGTTGCATACACATGTGCTGTTTGTGTGTTGATCTACCGCTTTTCAATCTCATTTCTGATTTTAGACCTCTTTCTCTTCTCGCTCCCTTTCTCTCTCTCTCTTTCCCTATCCATCCCAGATTTCTCGGTCCGCAACGTGCAATTCCGAATGATCTTTAGGAAATAAAGAGACTAGGGAGGGAGCGGAGAGAGGGAGAGAGAAACGACGACGATGATGATGATGAGGGGGACCTTCGAGCAGATGCCGTCGCAAAAAGAGCAAAAAAAGAGAGGGGTCCGGGAATAGAACAACCCGGAAGAGGGGAACAAAACGCGCTTGATGCGGAAGAACTTTGGGCAGCCACTTGTGGTCCTTTGCGCGCTCGATTGGAAAATGAATGAGGAAGACGTCCGATGAATAGGATTTGGTACGCAAAAGGTCTCTTGCTTTTGCAACAGACAACTGAAGGTTGAGCAGTGGAAGGGAGGAACCAAACGTCAAAGTTTCCTGGTAAAAATACCATCATGACACTGATTTCTGAACTTTTCCCCGGTTTTTATTCTTCCCCCTTTCTATTCTTTTCATTTTTTTTATAGAACCATCCAATTCTTTAGCAACACCACAAACAAACATCATAACACATGAACAAACTTTGTCGGGAAACTTTTTTCCATTATCTGCAGTCTAATCCAATCAGCTCTCAACTTTTAGCCATGCAGCAAAAAAAGCGTAGTTTTTGCGCAAACTCATAAAATTATTCAAAACGATCTTTGGCGGAAATAAGAGGAAGAAGTTGTCAAAATGTGCATTTACTCCTGACGTACATACGGAACCAATTGAATATTCTGTTCCAGGGATCTCTCTTTCAAACTTTTTATATTTTCTTTTCACATTCTGTACAGAAAAAACGGAGCAGAACACAATGCGAAACTTCCAATCGCATCGAACTTTGAGCATTACATATGTACAGAACTTTGATCGGTTGGGGACGACAAGATGTGTTCTTTTGAATATAGAAACATTGAAAGGAAATCGGAACTGTGCTGCAAAACATAACACAACATGAAGAATGTTTGATCGGGAAGGGGGTGAGGAATCGGGAAGTGATGGTTTTCAAAATATACAGTAAAGCTGACTTGAGTTTAGCTAGAAAGGATCAAGTAAGTCTCTGAAATTGTGCATAGGGTCAAACTTATTGACATAAAAATGCAACTAACACTGCTTTGGGGACTTGGAAAACCAGAATACAATCAACTTTATTTTGAATTTCATACATTAAATTACTGAACATTGAAATGAAGTGAACTTTTTGAACTGTTGAAACTGTTGAACGGACCAGATCAGATACAGTATTACTTTTTTCTGGATTCCGAATTATGTCTGACCATCTGCCACATTAAATGAACAATTATCAAAAAAACTTTTTCCATTTTTCTCTCCACCCTATCCACCAATCCTCCACTCCAAAACCGCAAAAGATTTTTTTCGAAGAAACATGCTACAACCAACGCGGCGTATTAAGTACCGGGGAGCAAGGTGTCTGTCAGCGGGAACGAACCACCACCGACTGCGGGAATCAGCCGCACCCCTCTAGACCACTGCGCTAGAGGGGACACATTCCACATGCCGGGAGACTTGGTAGACTATCTAGCTGAAAGGGACCCTTCAAATAGTCGATGGTTTGGGGTCGTGGACCAAAAGAGAGACTGTCTTCTCTTACAATGCTCCAGAGTTACACCTGTCCTGTATTTAGTCATAGTGAGGAGTATCGTGTTGATAAATAGTGATCAGATTAGAATGATAATGATATATTTGAAATCAGGGTGAAAAATGGAGAAGATTGGTATACTGAAGAGTGTGAAGGGTTATAATTGAAAGAATGGGTTTTCAGTGATTCAAAGTGACTGATAACTGTAATCCTAGTGATAAAAGTGAAAGGCATACTTTGAAAAGGTGTATTTTTCAATTTATTGACACCAAATATTATAAGATAGTGTTACAATAATGAATTCACAAGTTAGAACTGATTTTTTGTCACCCAAAACTTTCCAAGATATCCTAAATATTGAATCAATCAAATTTTTTTTCCAGATTTCACAGATTTTAAAGTTTAATGACAAAAACTGAACATTTCAACATACTGATTCTAGATATTTGCATCACTTCCAGCAATCTTTTCACGTAGTGATAATTCTTACAGACTTCCATGACGTCTGAAATTTTTTCTGAACTTTATAGTAATCACACCTTGAGGAACATATAACTTTTAATCAATTCAATTCACAGTTTATCGAAAACATGGTATTCTGCAACTGCAAATTAGTGGTATCACATTAGAGAAAACTTGTAAGTTCTCAAATGGTTTTTTGCCTAGTTTTTCCATCCAAACTGTATTTCCGCTTCAAACTTATGAAACTCATGAAAAACAAACATAATAACCGAATAACAGAAAAAAGAGGAAAATGAAAAGTTCATGTTTATTTATTCACGTCCATTATACACCATGTTCTATATGTGTTCCAAATCTGCCCCATACAATAGTCATGAAAGTGAAAAGGAAGTGCGCAAAGAGTGGAAAAGCACTTTACTCTCGGTGAACTAACCTATTACCCCCCACACCACCGCCACTTTCTTCACTTTTCGAAATGTTAGATTGATATCTTTTTTACGTTCCACTCTTGCTGTTCTTTACTGTTTTAGATGTGAGTTTTTGATGTCTCTCCTTTTTTATTGCTTTTTCCAGTAGATTCGTGCTTTGTTGTATTGGAAGGCTTTCTCTGAAAAGTTCTGAAAAGTTTGTGAAAAGTTCGTAGACCTTGTAGACAGAAACGTTAAAAAGTATGATATGAGTTCGAGAAATGTGAAGAAATCTGTCTAGCCAATTCCAAGTTTTCCAGTATTAGAACACCCCCAGAGTTCTCAGAAATTGTTAGAAATGGAAATTTGATAGGTCTAGAGCTGAAAATTCACTCTTTTTTATGGTTTCCACAGTTTTAGAGAAAATATCATGTTTCGAAATGTTAAGAGAACTTGAAAATGTATAGGAAAAGTGTTACCAAACTTTTGAAGCTGATATACAGTGCTCCAAAGCGTTATATTAAAAGAAGTTCATCCTAAAAGTATAAAGATGAAACTTACCAGTAAAACATGCTACAAGTAATGTGTTTTTGGTTAGGCTTTGAGAATTTTCTATAAATTTGGTCACTGATAGTTTCGACGTCGCTGATTTTGAATCTAAAGTCAGAATTTCTGTAATTGATCTCATTTTTGAAAAAAGATGTGTCAAAGCAATTTTCAGTGCTTTTTCCCTTCATATTTTCACGTGTTTACGTGTCGACATTTTTGATAGTTACGAAATAGTGGAGAAAATAACACTGAAAATGGCTTTGACACATCTTTTCTCAAAAGTGAGATCAATTACAGAAATTCTGACTTCAGATTCAGAATCAGCGACGTCAAAACTATCAGTGACCAAATTTATAGAAAATTCTCAAAGCCTAACCAAAAACACATTTCTTGTTAGAAGGTCAGACTCAATTTTTTCTTGTTTCAAACTTTTTAACAGTCCTTTTTCCATTTGCCCATTCTTAAACTACTTTTACACTATTTTACTTTCCGATCTATCATTCCTTCCACATATTTAACTAAATTACCACATTCCCTCTTTTTCCGGAAAAGCCTTGACCAGATGTTTACCCACTAACCCATTCACATCCCTCCCTCTAAACTGTCATTTTACTGTCCCCCTCTGTGATTCATCTGGTTAAGCAGGTGTCCGACCGTAATTGCAGTTCTCCCTTCGTCGTCTTCCTCTTCCTTATTCTAATTGTGAATCCACCCCCCCCCCCCCCCCCCCCCTCCAAATCCTATAATGACAAGGTGTTGGCAGCAGCAGCTGTGTTCTGACGCGGACATATTGCTCCTGTCTTAGATATGATGTGATTTTCCCACGTTTCTCATTGTTTTTTGTCATCATTCAATCACAATCACACAAGACTTTGAGAATAGAAAACGAGAAAGAGAGGGGGAGAAATTGGAAAAATTGAACCCAACCCACTCCTCCTCAAAATGGATTTTCTAGTGTAGTGGAAGAGAAAAAAGGGGGGAAAAGACAAAACTCCACTTGTGCGGCTTTTCCCCCATATTTTTTGGTATTTTTCCCTTTTTCCAGAATGCTCTTCATTAAATATGTATTAATATTCTTCACCCGAACCTATTTTTCATTTTTTTATACCCCCATTTTACATCTGTACATCTTCAAATTCCCAGACGGTAGGTTCACTAAAAAAGAACCTCAAGTAATATAACAATGGGAGTGAGACGTCTTCAAGGCTGAGAGGAAGTGGGAACGAGGTAAAACTTTCTCACAATCCTTTAATTGTCACTCCCCCTCTTTCTCTCTGTCCCGCCCGCCACATACTCAGTTTTGACCTCCGATTCTTAATTGGCAAAAGAGACCGGACCTATTTCGTGTTCAATACTCGGTTTACATCTTTTCTCTGGCTCCCTTTTTTGCTCTTTTTCGCTTTTCACTGACTGCATTTAAAGCCCGTTCCACCAGATGGGGTCTTTGTTTCCGTTTAGTGAAAGTGATTGTCCTTTGTCGGCAGTGGTTTTTGAAAAGTAGAGTTCAAGTTTGATGCACTTTCCACACAAATTAGGGGTCTCAAGTAGAAAAAGTGCGTGCGGGTTGTGGTCTATGCAGTTCAAACCGGATTTTCAGATTCAAAAGGGAGGGAGGGTGGTCTAGAGGGGGAGATATTAAGTTATAAAAGTATTTTTGTAACTTGGAAGTTGTTTTAAAAGATTATCGATTATGTGAAGGTTGATAAGGACTTTTTGAACCCGTTTTTATGTTTTTAGTCGGATTTTTATCAATTTTTCATAGTTTTTGCTCGATTTTCACTTTTCTACTATTTTTTCTTGTTTTGTCTTTGTTAATATCAAAGAAAACAAGTTAGCTTCTTCCGTTTTACTTTCACAAACTTCTCAGACAGTTTCCATCAAATTTCATCAAAGCAAACACCATTTTGCACTTTATTTTCTTTATCAAATCAACATTTTGAGTTATTTTTGAAGTTTTCAACATACTTTGCTCTTCTCCCGTCAGAAAATCAAACAATTTTCAATTATTTTCACATTTTCGCAACTTTTTGTTACTGATAACCTATTTTCAACATTTGTACCAACCCTTCCTGTCTCCCAGAACACGAAAATTGTATCCTTCTGACCGGGACTCGGGAGAAAACCATTTTCTCGCCTCCCTCCTCTCACTTTACAATTCATTCCAATTGACGTAAAACAGAAGAAATGACCAGAACCAAAACAAGACCCGAGGAGAGGAATCTATTATTTTTTCGAGATGCTTCATTCATTCATTTCATCCTCGCGCCTTCTCTCCCGCCACCATGCTTTTCCTTCCTTTGTATGGCGCTTGAATTAGAGAATGATATAGACTGCGGGAAGAAAGAAGCGAAAGAAAGCGAGACACAGGTGTTATTTTCCGCGTTCGTCGAGCCACTTTTTTTGAGAGAGGAGTTCAGTCAATCAAATTGAGTTTAGGGGTAGGTTAGGGTCTGCAAAAAATGAAATAAAATACTCGTCATTCTTTTTTCTTCACTTTTCCTATTTCCCTCTATTCTCCTCAATCCCCTTTTTTTCCAAAACCCCCAGATCTGAACGCCTTGTTGTGACCGCTAGCCGTTTTATTCCCAGTGAGACCATTCAATCTCTTTTCTACCCCCCAAACATGGAATGATTGTGATTGCACACATCAAACGGGACGATGTTTTCCGGAGGGCAAAATAAACAAAAGAGCTCCGGAGAGAGAGAGAGTGATGCATACCATTTTATTGCAATTCGCGAATAGTATCATAGATTTTTGGGACTGCTATTTGAACGCTTCTCTGTTCTTGCTGGTTTTGATGAATTTTCAGGTTTTTCGTGGGTTTTCTAGCTCAGTAGATTTATTTAACATTAGTAAATAGATAAATTTAAAGCTTTTTGAACTTTTCTTGATGTGTATAGTATCATTAAGACCATATCTCTGCGTTCAGAGCTTCAGAGCGTGAAACTTGAGGTAAATCCCGGCTTTTCAGTAATGTCTAGGTTACTGTATTTTGAAAAACATCTTATTTTACGCAAAAATGCAAAATGTCACGTTAAAATTGTGCTGTACAGCATTTGGAAATCAAAAACATAACATTTGACACAAAAATTTCTATATTTTTACTTTTCTAGTGTTCTCGGACTACTGTAACTTGGAAAATCTGCATTTTTCCGTGAGCTACATTGTTTTTCACCTTATTTTCCTATTTTCACATGTCAGAACCTTCTTACCGACAAATGTATTCATAACTTGTTGCACTTTATACAATTGACTATTTACGGATCACTATCCACTACTTCTTCTGCTTTTTCATCACTCTTTCCCTCACCTAGAACGCAAATTCCATAACTGCATTAAATCTTCCCCTCTCTCTCAAAAACCCGCCAAAAAAATTAGATTCGATTACACGTGGAGTCAATGTCTGTGTGCGAGCATGTCTATGTGGGCAAACAAAATTATTATGTATACAGTGGAGTCCCAGTGCAGCACCAACCAAAAAAACACAACTCGTCGTCTCAAAAAACCGGCTCCATTCGCGTTTTCATTCGGCTCGGTAAGCTCTGCCGCCGCCGCCTTTTGATGGTCCTACACGTTAGGAATACAAATGTTCTGCTGGTTTTTTACTTTTCTTTTTTGAGTTCCACGCTTTCTCTACTTGTTTGTTACTTACCCATATCATACTTTCATAAATCAACACAAATATTATTCTCCAGCTTGGGCCACAAAAATGTTAAAAAGCATGAAAATATATATGATTTGATTTGATTTTCTCGAGTCACCATGATGATGGTTGGCACACACATATGTCAACATGTGTTTATTTGCTATCTGCCCCCTATTATCAATCAGAAATACCCCCTCTTTGGTATCGCCCGTCTTATCAGTAACGAGGAGCCAGCTGTGAAGGGGGGGAAGGACTATCACATGTTTTGCAAGGTCGTAGGACACTTTCTTTGGTTGCGGATGATGGTCAGTTGTTTGATTCTGATTGGTTCATGAGAGATAGAGGTAAGGGTCTTGGTAGGTGAGGGGGGAGGGGGCGGGGTTGTTGAGCTAGGTAAGGTGATGGAAGAGGCAGAATTGTAGCCAATGTTCTGGTGTTATCACTGGACATTATTTGTGGGAAAGTAACGATTTCTAATGGTTTTGGGTCGATAACAGTTCATTTCTGTGTAGTTTTTCGAGAGTCCACCCTGTTTTTGAATAGGGGCTTTAGTTTTGATCTACCCTTCAATTCTGAGATCAGATGATAGTACTTTCTGTTGATAAGTGTTCATTGAGCCTAGGCTGATGTCAAAAACCACCACCAAGAATCATTAACAATGAGCTATGCTGGTAGATCAAACTATGACAGAACAATGAAGGACTAAGGTCTAGAAAATCATAATGAGGTCATCTTAACACCGAGCTGGTCTTTCTAGTACTTCTTCTCTAGGAGGAAGCTGTCAAAATGAGTCAAATACTAGGCTTCAGCTTTTGTTATGTGTTTTATTGCACTCATACATAAGTGTTTTCCGGGATCAATCACAATTCATAGTTAAGAAGCTACCATAGCAAAGATTGAACTATAGGAGTCTTCATTATGATAACTTTCTCTTCAAGATGCCATACTTCAAACCAATGCATTTCTTCCTTTGAAACTGATGTTCTGCTTCAAATTCTGACTCCCGCCATCTCCGTTCTGACTCTTTCTGTAGTCGTAAATCTTGAAAATTCGTACTTGCAATGTAGTTCTAATCCATTTGGCTCTCTTCTGACTCCTTCTACCAATTCTAGGTTTCCACTCCCCATTCTTCCTTCCCATTCCTCTCTCCTTTTGCTCTCCACTCGAATTTCAAACAACAAAAAACACAAAATCCCCGAGTGTTCGAAAACACTGAACAAATGGTAATTGATACCAGAATCTAATCAAATTTTGACGGCTCACAGCGCTCAACGTTAGTGTTTTGCCTCTTGTTGTGACTCCCTTTTTCTACTACCAACAGTGGATTCTTTTTTTTCCGCTTTTTTTTTCTGGGTTTGGAAGAAATTGAAAAGAGGAAGAAAATAATTTAAAAAAATAGGAAAAGACTATGATTTTCTGTTTCAAAAACACCAATTCATAACTAAGGCGGTCTATTGTTTAAAAGCTTGCTCAGAGAAAAAAAAACACTATTTCCCTTTTTCTTTACAAAGTACATCTTTCCACCTGCCTCTTATCCTTCAAAGGCACCTTTCTGACTCTTTCTCTTCCTACAGCCTTCGCACAGCTCAAAATTCGATGGTAACTTATAATTATGAGTCCTCCTACTCATTTTCCTCTCCCTCTCCCTCAAATCTCTTCTTTTTTCACCATCTTTCACTTCACAACTTCTTATTATTTTTCTTCCCCCTTTTTAATGGCGTCACCCTCTTGTTTCACACCGCAATCCTCACACCAAAAAGATAGACTCCGCCTCTTTCTCTTTTTCCTATTTTCCTTCTCTTTTTTTAATTTCTTGTCCTTTTCGTATTTCCGGATTTGTGGAAAATTGAATTTGCATTAGGAATTTTTCCAGGGTCCAACCGGGTCTATGTCAGAAAATGGCGTCAAGTGCTCCACGACCATCTCCAAGAACATGCTGTTCTTCTTTGTCCTGGTGAGTTTGAAATGTGATAACAATTGATAACAAGCTCATTGTTTCCAGGTCATTGAAACCCTGGTAATCGTGCCCTCCGCTGTATTCACCGCTCTCAACATCTTCGCCGCTAATGGAAACCACTACGTCACCTATCATCCGGAGCTCTCCGGAGTCGTCGCCTACCACTTCTTACTCCCTATTTTTGTGTACCAGGTTAGTTTTTTGTTCAAATTTTTTCAACAATGAAATGAGGAGACCCGGTTTTGTTCTGCACCTGCTATATAAATTTGATTTGAAACCCTCATAAGCTGTCCAGCTGTCCAGCTGTCTCAATATGGCATGGGAAAAAGAGGAGGAAAAATAGGAAGGGTAGGGAAAAAACATGAAATCATCACTTTCAGTGTCAATTTCACGCAGACTTTCGAAATTTGACACTCAAACATTAGAAATCTGAGCAATTTTCCCCGTTACGTCTTTTTGGGGGAGGTCAAACATCATCAAACATGTTTTCAGGTATTCTGGCTCATTGCCAACCTCATCTCGGTCATCGCCATACACACCAGCACCCCATACATCTTCTTCTTCACACTCCTCGTGCCATTCTTCGGACTCATTGTCAGCATTGTCATCCTTGTCCCCTCGGGTACGTCATAACGACCTGAATGTGCAGCTAATTCAATTTGTGTTCTTCCAGTGGATCATGTTTTGACTCAAAACTTTGACGTCAGCGGGTTCTTTTTGGGATTCACATGTGTTCTGTTGGTGTTTGTGATTGCAATGATGCTATTCACCATCGTCAGATTCTCAACGTTGAAGAAGATGATGAAGAAGAAGAAGGTGGGTATGGGGTGAATAACACGCTAATGTGCATGAAGAGTTGCCAAAAGACGTAGATCAGAAGCGTAGAGAAAGGGTAGGGAGGGGAGGGGGGTCAGAAATCTAACTAGAAACATTTTCAGTAGTAGAAATTTTGAAAAAACCGTTTTGAAATTGTAATTTGAACAGTTTTGGAATCAGGAAAGTGAAGATTTCACTTATTTTAATCTTTGGTCACAATGGCAGCAATTCTATAGTGAAAAAAGCATCAATCCAGCAAATAGAAAAACCCAATTAGAAAAGGAATTAAGCGATTCAAGCCTATGCAACGTTCAATTTACACAATCCTCTGTTCCACTACCCCTAGACAGAACATTACACACTTTCTGACCATTCTGATCTCTTCCAGGTAGTCCAATCAACCGCTGAAAAAACTCCGGAAGACGTGGAAGCCATCCCCTCCAACCCACCGGCACCCATCCGCGTCAAGGACCCTGACGAAGTATCCATCACGTTCTCCCGACGATCCACCATGTCCATGAACGACGAGCTGTACATCCCACCGCCTCGTCGATGACTTTTCACTCCATTCCCCTTATGATCTCATTTGTATTTCTCTCTCCATTTCACTGGTTGTGCCCCCCTCCTTTTGTTTTGTCGATTGCTTTAACTTTAACTTTAAGAATGAAATGTGTTTCAATGGTTCTACCTGTTTCAGATAAGATATTAATTACCCGGGTGTAAAGACATAAAAATCCAGTAAGCGAGGTATTTAAACCTTCTCGGTAGAAGGTAGACAGTAACTTCCTCGTTTTT
Source organism: Caenorhabditis imperialis (assembly GCA_963572205.1). Lineage (NCBI taxonomy): Eukaryota > Metazoa > Nematoda > Chromadorea > Rhabditida > Rhabditidae > Caenorhabditis > Caenorhabditis imperialis. The sequence continues at coordinate 3,214,989 of OY751544.1, read as the reverse complement.
CAACACGCCTCGCCGCCTAATCTGAACGTGAGTATCTCCAATCGGTATCTACCCTTCTGTCCTGCAGCCTCAAAACCAGATACCTATCACGCTTCGCCTTAAAAACCGAAGGTCGACTAGCTAGGCATCCCCTTAAAAGCGAGCGCGCCGCCCGACGATTGCACTGTGTTGCGAACGAACGCTATTTCAATTTTTTCGCCCTAAAAAATTGTCTGCCGCGCATAAAAAAGCCGGTTCAGAGGTGCCTCCTCCCCCTTATCCAATTATGGCCTCTGCTTTAGACTTTCGACTCCCATCACACAATGTTACAATTGTGTCGGCTGCCTTATATATACTCGATGCATTGTCTTACTGTCCCAGTTTTCAGGTAGTCATGAAGCTTCTTGTGGTGATTGCTGTGTCGGCTGCTTGCGTCTTCGCCGCCTATGACGATCTGCCAAAGGTGGCCGATCCATACCAGCCACCAGGATATGAGCCAGAGGCGCCAAAGGTGAGTGAAGTTAAAACATTCTAGTAAAAGTTACTCTTCCAGGACTGCCCAGACATCTACGCCAAGATCATCACCCAACTCCGCACCGACCTCGGCAAGGACGTCTCCAGCATCAAGTTCACCAACCAACTCGGATCCCGCGTTCAGAAGGCCTTCGGAACCGCCCACGAGGTGATGATGGCCCCAAGCGCCCCAACCCTCAAGACCAACTTCAACGGAACCATCTGCCGTCAGGCTTCTGATGACGGATTCCATTACATCGTCTACCCATCTCCAGGACAGGTGAGAAGTGTAATTTCTAGATATTTCCAATCAATACTTGTTTCAGTACGATCTCTCCAACCCTGCCCTCGAGGATTACTTTGAGAAGTTCGCCGAGTTCGCTGCTCTCGGAAAGGCCGCCAACATTGCCGATCTTCCAAAGGACCCAAGAAACCTTTAAATTCTTCAACTCTCTCGCTTTCTTCGATCTTCATCATCATCATCTTATATATAACTGCCGCTGATCTTAATCTCTCTGTAAATAAAGTTTGCATCAACCGAAAACCTTTTGACTCACGTCAAGTTACACACCGAGATGGTAGACAGGTAGACATCAGATAGAAATGAAGTAAACAGTCTGCGAAACATAAGACAGAGTAACCTTCAAAACGAGGTACCCCGATTCAAACTTGAGATTCGTTCCAAAACTCACGAAGGAACGAAGATGCTATCTCGAGTTTCTACAGGTTACAAGGCACAAACACAAAAACATCGGTGTCGCGCTCAACAACAAAGCAAATGGCGCCACCGTTGTTATCTGAAACTGGCATCTGTTTGAGGTCGTTGGGTACTATAAAACCGAGGAGTCGGAGCGGAGAATGAGTGTTCCGCAGCAATGAAGTTCCTCCTCGTACTCGCTATTGCTTTCGTCGCCGTTCAAGGTATGAGCCTTCATTGTTGAGTAGTAGTCGAGTAGTGCATGTTATAGGCTTTCCTCCGTTTCCGCATGAAGGGTTTTTGAATCGGATAGCTAATCATAGAGAGCATGTTAAAGAAAAGATCAGGGACAGGGTGGATGCAAAACTTAACGCTACTGGTTTAGTTGTCCATAGCTCTTGGAGTCTTCTTCAACTAGTTGTTTAGGACAAGGAGACACCTGTCCATCCCTCAAGGACCGTCTCCGTGCCAAGTCTGGCAAGCAGTTCTGCTGCGATTCTACCATCAAGACCGTCGTGGAGACTGGCCTCAAGACCCTTGACCTCTTCGGAGCTGGCGGACCAAAGACCCTCGGACCAATTGTGCAGGGAATCTCTAGCTTTGTCCAGCGCCACTTCCAGGTGGCCTATGAGATCATCATGGCTCCAAAGGACTTCCAACTCAACACAAACTACAATGGTACCAAGATGTGCAAGTTTGAGTCCAACAACTATATGCTCGCGGTCTACGAGACTCCTGGAGAGGTTGGCTTCAAGTTTGTTGGCTTGCAATACGAAACTTTTCTAGTATGATATCAACTCCCCTGGCGAGGCCTACTTCTACAACTTCGCCGCCAACGACAAGCTTAACCTCCCGGACGTCGCTAGCCATGTCTCCAAGCGTCTTCAGAATGCCGCCAACCTCGCAGGAGCTGGAAGTTTGACCAGCAGCCTCGGAGGATTCGGATTTGGACGCAAGTAAACTAGAGGAATGTGCCGAGAACAATGTGCTGCTGGAAATACTCAACAAAAGAACAAAAAAAAACAACATAAAGAAACAAATACGGGGATCGTCGTCAACTTTTTCTGTGCTGCTCAACCAATAAAGCATTTCAAAACCCAGTTCCTCAGTCTCATAACACATAGCGGATGCGTGGGGGTTGGCGGTCGAGAGGACGGACGTGTGCAATAGTTTTCTGTACAAACACATTAACCAGTATGTGGTATAAGTGAAGTGAATAAACATAATAGGGAAACGAACGGGGAAAGCAACATTTCTCAAGTGCTCTCCTTTCATTTATCCCATTCCTTTTCAACATAGAGAATACTTTTTGCACCTGTTTTTGATCTTTTTACCTTTTTGGGTTTTACGGTAGTTCTACAGTAGTTTTACAGTAGTTGATGACAGAAATTTTCAAATTTCCTGATGGAAAACGAGTTTCATCATGTCATTATCCAGGTGAAAAAGAAAGTTGTTAAGCAAATACAGTAGTAGCAATTTCCCCTTGACCGGCAAAAGGTGTTAACTAAATGAGCCGTGCTGTAGCTATGCCGGATTTGGTTTCGAAAAAACCGCGAACTAAAGACAATTCCCGGAATTAGATATACTATACACGGCTGATTGACTATAAAAGTGTAAAAGTTTTTGATCCCACTCCTCGCCGTAATTGTCCGGATAATCCGGTGACCTTTTAGGGAGGTCTACTAAATCATGTTTCTTCTTTCCCTTTTCTCCACCCCATTCCTGCTAACATTCATTTTCGTCCGCCTGTTTTTTTGAGCCCTTCTGACCCCGACCATCAATCAGACTTACGGACAGCATCCAAACCCACTTATCGTCCATCCCACATTGTCTACCGCCCTTATCACTTTAGAATGCTTGAGAATCACCAAAACGAGTTGTGTCGAGATCCAGTCGGGATGAAGGGGAGGGGGATGAAAAGTTTCAAAAGAAACCCTTTTTCCTGTCATATCAAGAAAAGGAGGTGGGTGGAGATCTCATCCTGCGGGCGAAGAACGTGTCCTATTGTCTTTTCTCCATGCTAATCTTTGTTTTCCGATTTGGAATTGGATGGCAGGCTTGTTTCATGCCGTTTTTGTAGTTCTTGCACCCTTTTTCATTGTTCTCTGGATTCAGGTGGTATTTATTATTACGGAGAGGAGATGAAAATTAAAAAGCGGTAGGGAACACGGAGATCTAGATTATTTTTGTTTGAATTTTGATATTTATCTTGAATTTCGAGTAGAAAAGGCAGTTGAAAACGGGGTTTGAAGCTTTAGAAGGCTTGAAATTCATAAGAATCGAGTTGTTAACAGTTTAGGAGTGTAGTAATGTTAATTTTATGGTAAAGGTATCAAATTTTTGGTCTAAAGAGGACTTATTTTTGTTCAGAATTACAATACTATAAAACTGATGTTCAATCTCAATGAAATTCTACTTATACTACCGTAACCGTAAGCTTTAGCTCAAATATGCTCATTTTTAACGTCAACTTTTTTAAAATTGAGAGAAGTCTCTGAAAATTATGAAAAAAGCTTTCAAAACCATGAAAACCAGTTTCAAAACCCAAAAATCCAGACTCTGACTCATTGGTTGCCTATCAAGTTTTGATCTCCCTCTCTCCCAAATCCACGTATCCCCCCCCCCTTTCTCCCATGCCACCAGTTTTATTGTCCACCCCCCTTCTCCACTACTACCACTACTCCTTATTCTCGTGTCGAACGCGACACGTTTCCCTTTCCAACAATGAGGGTTAGCCATGAAGACATACTAAGGCTTCAGACCGTCGAAGGGAAACCGAAACCAACCCAATTGTTGGGCGTCGTCCCCCCCCCCTTCTTCTTCTCCTGTCGCAATCCAGTCCGTTCTCGTGTATCTTCATCATCTCTCTGTTTTTTTGACCGATCTCTCTCTCTCTCTACTTCTCACTGTCATATTTTCATCGTCCGGGAAAGGGGGAGAAGTAGAAGTAGGCTTACCAATTGAGACTGTTCCCCCAGTATCTTTCTTGTCTTCGATTAATAGTCTTCAGCGCTAATAGGCAGAACGAGATTCAGAATTCTTTGCACTCATATCTAGAATGTAATAGAATGTAATCATCGGATTAAACAACGTTCGTTTGCATAACAAGAACGGGAGACTTGCGGTCAGAATAGGCGGGGGTTACTGTAGCAAGTTAGAGTCGTTTTGGGATTTCCTCAAGTCCTAGAACACTTGTTTCTCTAGTGTTGAAGCTGGCACGATTTGCAATTCACCTCATCACATATTTTGTGACATCCACACCTCTTCTCCTTTCCTTTCTTCTCCACCGTCTTCATTTTTCCATCCTCGGAACATAAGTGGCTTATCCGCCAAAGCTTGCGACCCCATATCACACTCTCCTCGACCACATTCACTTTTTCATCCCGTGTGACTTCTAAGTGTGGTCGACGACGCCTCGGGAAAATTGTTGCGCATATTTTCCATCCCACTTCATTTTCTCCCCCCTCACCAACGTTCGCGCCATCTTTTGACCCTCTTGAGTTTCTTATGCCTTTTTGGAATTAATAATAATAACTTATAAGTATTGTGTTATAGTAAGACCGAAAACCTCTGTTTCACACACATGAAGGTGTTCACAGGCGTTGTGTGCCTGGCGTTGGCACTAGTCCAACAAGTCTATGGTAAGCTTGAGATTTGAAAGTCCCTGATTATATTTGTCTATGGTTTTCAGGTGATTGCAATCCGGAGTTCTTCGCCAGAAGCATCCGATATGATCAAGCCGTGGAAATCGACTTCTATTACACTGGGTACGTGCCTAATTGAAAATTGATATGTCAAAAATGTCAAAATCGTTTTCAAGTCAACAAATCTTATTCAAGAAACTCGATTTCTTATCGAGTCTATCTCCTCCCCTCTCACTCTATCTCACCTTGTTCAGGATCAATCTGGCGTCGGTGAAGGAATGCGCGACGTTTTGTTCGCAACGCGAATTCTGTCGAAGTGCCGTTTACAACACGCGCACCAAGACTTGTGGAATCTCGTACGAGTATACGGTGGCCTGCGCCTCGAGGACTCAGAGATATAGGGAGTATGAGCTGGAGGATGGTGCTGGAAGTGATCTGGTGCAGATTGCGTGCGTCGATAGTTGTAGAGAGGAGAAGGGAGCTGGGAAGAAGGAGGGAAAAGTGCCGGTAAGGGGTGCCATTGCTTATTCTGAAACATTATCAATAGTTACAAGTCTTTGAGGCTTTGAGAATTTTCTATAAATTTGGTCATTGATAGTTTCGATGTCGCTGATTCTGAATCTGAAGTCAGAATTTCTGTAATTGATTTCATTTTTAAGAGAAGTGTGCCATTTTCAGTGCTATTTTCTCCACTATTTCGTAACTATCAAAAATTTCGACACGTAAACACGTGAAAATATGGAGGGAAATAGCACTGAAAATGGCACACTTTTCTCAAAAATGAGATCAAGTACAGAAATTCTGACTTCAGATTCAGAATCAGCGACGTCGAAACTATCAGTGACCAAATTTTTAGAAAATTCTCAAAGCCTAACCAAAAACACATTACTTGTTAGAAGACGTCTCATTGCTATTGAAGCTGTAAAATCATATCCGTTTCCAACACTCCCTTCCAGGTCGGCATAATCACCGGCGAGCCAAACGACGGGCGCATCAAAGAATCCAACACCATCACCGACCCGCTGACCACCCCCGTCGTCTCCAAGGTGTCCGAAACAACATCGGATCGTCCGCGCGCCGAAGGCTACGTAACCCGTCTGATTCTCGCGAACATTAGTGGTCTTCAAGACGGCGCGACCGGATCGGTCGAACCGCTCACTCTGCAGCAAAGTGACGCAAGTGTCGCGAAACATGGAAAAGGAGGCGACGGTATGTTTCACGGGTGGATGGAGTACTGGGACAAATGGAAGTTAATAACTAGGATGAAGAACGATTATAAGTGCAAAAACGGCCACTTTACAGGAAAGCCGCCAGTGTGCTACCGTACCATTAGACATCGGTATCTGTTGGGAGCCAGCTTTGCAGAGCACGATGTGAACAATGTGAACGACTGCAGATGTCTTTGTGCGGCCACTCACAAGGCTGATGGGGGAAAGCACAAGTGTCAATCCTTCCAGTTCAGGAACAAGACTTGTACCTTGAATCGTGGAAACCATTTGTAAGAAATCTCTACTTTTGGATTGATCCTAACCAACAAGTTTCCAGGGGTCAATACGATCTGATCGAGCAGCGCAAAACTCTCTACCAGTATGTTGGATGTGACCCAGAAAGTAGGATATCATTGATATGCAAGTAATCTCGTGTTTTTTTTTAGTTCTCGTTGAAACCGCTGCTTCAAAGTGTCCAAACTTCAAATCTGAGAAGAAGGAGGAGGAAGAAGCCACCACCAAAAAACCAAAGGTTGAACTGGTGACGGCTGCTACCGTAGAAGAGGAAAAGAAGACTACAACTGAAAAGGCTACTACCACCACCACTACAGAAGAGCCTACCACCACATCTGAGGAACCAACAACAAAGACCACTCAAGAAAGACCAACTGGACATGATGAGAATGAACTTGGCGCCGAGACAACTCCAGAGGAGATGATTATCAGTGAGCTCAGCTCTCTTTGACTCTATAATATCATATTTATTTCGATTTCAGAGAAAAACGGTTGCTTCGAAGTCATCGACGACTACCTGATGGTCAGCGTCGCTGGAGGTCTGGAGCACGACGTCAGTGTTGAAGAATGCCAGTGCATGTGCGCCAACTCCAAGAAGTCTGGAAGATACGAGTTCCAGTGTAGATCAGCTACCTATTATCACACTGAAAAGGATTGTATTCTGAACTTGGAAGATCGGGTTATGAAGAGCAAGTTCTTCGAGAAACAGTTCACTAGCTTGAACGTTTCGTACATCGGAATGACTTGTGAGATTGATGAGTCTGTGAAGAGCATTGAGTCTTTGGCGAATGCTGGATGCAGAAAGCCTGTAGAATCTAGTACGGTGCTTCCGAAGAAGGCAGAAGAGAAGAAAACTGGATTAAAGACTGATGAGTGTTATGTGGAGCTCAATGACTTTGTGCTAGAGGGTACTGCAATCGCTGTTGAGACTGCTGTTACTGCGGAGGTAATTGAAAAACACATTGTTCAAAAGTTCAAAGTTTTATGGTTCAGGAGTGCAAGTGCAAGTGTGCAGAAGGACAAAAATTGTATGGCGAGGATTGCGCGTCATTCTTGTACTATTATGATAGCAAGACGTGTCTCATCAACAAGCAGAACAGGTAATAGTCAGCTATTTTTCAAGCAAACAACATAAAAATATGGATATCCTTCAGATTCTCCAACCCCGAAAAGTTCAACTTTGTGCCATCCATCAACCAATCAAGAAGCTACTTCGAATGGACTTGCGCTAACAAGGATGAAGCTAGAACCAAGTATCTCGCTGAAACTTGCAAAGTGGCACCTGAGAAAGTAGAGGGTAACTTGTTAAACCATGAGAGCGACCCTGTGGAGGTGAAGACGGATGAGAAAATGCATGAGGATACCACTAGACTCAAGAGATTGGATGAGAAGGAGTTCTTGGATAAGATTGAGAAGGTTGTGGAGTCACAAGAGGTAGAGGAAAAGAAGGAGAAGAAGGAGGAGATGGAAGAAAAGACCAAGAAGTCGGAGCATATTCTGGATACCGAAGAGGTGCTGAAAAAGATTGAGGAGGTTGTGGAGACCACTGAGGAGCCTACCACGACTACTGAAGAGCCAACGACTACAACAGAAGAAGTTACGACGACCGAGGAGCCAACAACTACGGAAAAGCTGACTACTAAAACAGAGGAGGTCAAAATGAAGGAAGTCAACGAGGACGCCTTGATGGAGAAGATCAATGAGGCTGTGGAGACCCTTGAGAAGTCTGGAGAGGTGACCACTACTACTGAAGCAACCACCACTGCCAAGCTTATCATTAATAAGAAGAGTACGTACATTCAGTAGCATTATCACCTCTAAATAATTGCAAATTTCAGAGAACAACTTGAAAGAAGCCAAGAAATCTGCTGACCTCGACCCAGATCATGGAAAGAATGGTACAGTGACCATGAAGAAGGTTGATGAGAAGTCACTCGAGAATCTGATTAAGAAGAAGGTTGTGGAGGGGCCAATTCTCGACTCCCAGGAGATTGAAGATGTTAAAAATGACCCGAAAAAAGTGCAGATGAAAAAGGTGGAGGCCGATGTGCTCGAGAAGCTGTCCAAGATGGAAGTGACTTCTGGAGTCCTTGAGGAGGAGATCGCGCCAACTCCAACGACTTCTGGAGAAGTGACAAAGACCAGACCAAAGGTTCATAAACCAAAGAAATATAACATCCCGGAAGCCGAAGGACTCGAAGATGATGATGTCGAGGAGGAAGTCGGAGAGGAGCTGTCCACAGGCCTTGCTGATGAGCCCACAACAACGGCTCTAGAGACCACGACGGAAGAAGTGACTACGGTGGTGACAACTACAAAGTAAGAATGAGAAACCAATTGTGAATCAGTATGAGTATTTCAGAGCAAAGGCTAGTGGAGTGAAGACTCATAAATTTGACGAGAAGGTTGACAAGAGTGGAATGCCTCTCCCCAGAATCACAACGACTACCGAAGCGACTACAACAACAGCCGGATACCCACCGGCTGGAAGATGCTCCTACTCAGCTCTCTACCAGACATCGTTCTTGGGAAGACGTCTCCTGAAGGCAGTTAGAGTTAAGAGCCCAGCTGACTGTTTCGCGGCTTGCTACGCTTTGAGGTGCAGATCAGCGAATCTCATTGCTCAAGGTAACTATTCCAATCAAGATAAGCTTACATCATAAGAAGTTCCAGGCGACCTCCACAGCTGCGAACTTTACCGCGACTCTTTGATCGACTACCGACGACCTGACATGATCGGCTATGACGCCTCCACGGTGTACTTTGATGGCATCAATTGCGATGGAAACAAAAGTTATTAAAACCTAGCCCTTCTTTTGCTTCTTCTGCCTATCGGGTCCGTTTTCATGCCAGTATCATTTTGAGTTGCAATTTCACTATACTTTTTTTATCGTAATAACATGTAGTCTGTTATGTTTAATAAGAATTTTAATAAATTATTTATTTGAAATGATTCCAAAAGTAAAGAAAATCACAGAGAAAGACAAAATATGTAAAGCAAAAACATTTTTGTAGAGTGTGTCATATCACCTCCGTACCCTCCGAACTCAAATACCGTTTCTCTGTGTCGAGCCAAGAGTACAATGAACCGGCGAGATGGAGGCAGAAGAAGCTTGTGAGAAGCTGCGAGAGCAAGTAGCCACCCACAATGAGTCGGAGATTGGTGTGAGGCACTGAAAAAAGTGTCATTTGGTCATGGAAATGGGAAATGGCTATAGAGTACCTGCAACCTGCATATGCGCAAAATTTGCAGAGTGGTGGGACAGAAAATCAAGTGTGTCAATTGAAAATTGCTGTTTCCAAATCACCATGGCGAATAGGATAAGGCAGAGGAAGTAGAGAATAGCAAGGTTTACCTGGAAGAAATGATATTGGTTAAAAAAAAGAGGTTTTGAGCTATAAAAAGGTCTTTACAAGTAATGTGTTTTTGGTTAGGCTTTGAGAATTTTCTATAAATTTGGTCACTGATAGTTTCGACGTCGCTGATTCTGAATCTGAAGTCAGAATTTCTGTAATTGATCTCATTTTTGAGAAAATACGTGTCAAAGCCATTTTCAATGCTATTTCCCTCCATATTTTTACGTTTACGTGTCGACATTTTTGTTAATTACGAAATAGTGGAGAAAATAGCACTCAAAATGGCTTTGACACATCTTTTCTCGAAAATGAGATCAATTACAGAAATTCTGACTTCAGATTCAGAATCAGCGACGTCAAAACTATCACAAGGGAAGTGTTTGACCTCAAGGGTTGAACTTTTTACCAAATTTATACCAAAGGTAGATAAGAACTCCCTGAGCAAGAATATGAAGTCAGATTTTGCGGAATGTTCCCGTGAGCCGAGATATAGGTCCCACAAGGTCAAAAATACAGTTAAAAATCGCCGAAAGGTCATCACGTGCACCTTTTTAACTGTATTTTTGACCTTGCGTGACCCATATCTCGGCTCACGGGAGCATTCCGCAAAATCTGACTTCATATTCTTGCTCAGGGAGTTCTTATCTACCTTTGGTATAAATTTGGTAAAAAGTTCAACCCTTGAGGTCAAACACTTCCCTTGTCAGTGACGAAATTTATAGAAAATTCTCAAAGCCTAACCAAAAACACATTACTTGTTAGATACCATTTCAGCTTAAAGTTAACTTATTTCAAATTCTCTTCTTCCAATACTCACATGGTGTATGATATACGGTTTCAACGAACACGAACTATGATGCAGAAATGCAAATGTGATGAATAACACCGCCGCGGACCCAAACACCACCGGCATCAACGCCATCCCCATATCCATATACGTTATGTAGCACCCTGAACCGAACCAACTTGAAAAATATGATCTTTTCCTATTAAGAACGTACCATGCAGCAGAAATGCAAAGTTCCCAACGGCTTGTAGTCCTGTGAGTATGCCCGAGAGAATTGTCGCGCTCTGGATACAACTTTTCATCATAAAAACCAATAGTTAGAAGCTCACCTTTGCAGAAACACTTGCCAGACAACAATAGCTATCCAGCTGGTTCTGATACCTCCGGGAGTTGAGATCCTCACTGTCGAAACTGCTCTCGGAGCCCGGTTTTATGTAGGTGTCGGAGCGAAGACGCGACATCTGCAAAAGAGTTCTTATGAAGGAAAAAAGCAGGTGGGATACTCGTGGAATTGAAAATAGAATGATATTTTGGGATTTGGCCGCTCTAGATGTTAATAAAGATACCGATTTTGTAGAGTGAGGGTTTGGGAGAGTCACTATGGAGTCGCACATTTTTGAAAGTGGAATGATTTTGGCTTGGAAGTGATTACTATTTTATGACACCTAATCAAGTAGAATTGCAAGAGTAACGTCATCGCCCTCTTCTACCACTGGGACGTTTGTTGTCACTCCTCACATCTCTCCTACTACTCTGAAAATAAAGAATAATAGGGCCGCCTCTCCTCCACCACCTCTCTCCCTCTCTTCCCCTAATGAGAAGTTGACACCACAGAATATTCATTCGTGAATTCCAAATTCCGAATTCAGAAGGAAACAGGAAAAGAAGCGAGAGAGTGGTTTTGCAAAAGGACGTGGGGGGGCAGAAAGATAGAGACATATGTTCCGTGTGCAACAAACATAATGGATTCTGGTGGTGGAGGGAAACAAGAAACAAGAGTCTCTCTTGATTTGTATACTTTTCTCATGAAATTCTTTAGCCTTTTGCTCGTTGAAAAGTTTTAGAAAGGCGCGAGGGGGAAGGGGCAGGGGGGAGCAAAGCGCTTTTTTCTCACTTGAACTTGAGTTCTTATGGATTTCTAACAATAACATGTTATCACAAGGGAATTTTTCAAATTGTTTCTTTTTTCAAGAGCTTCGAGCACCGAGCTCCAAGACCAGGAAACAATGACGTTTCCCCTCTTTTCATAATGGATATTCCTCATACCTCCTCATCAGCAAAAGTGACTCTCGTCGACCTTTCTGGCAGAATAATAGTAATTTTGCTCTCCTTTCCATTTTTACCCCCATTCTCTCTCACTTTCTCATTTTCATTACCATTTTCAACTTCAACTTTGCAATCTTTGAAGCCGGAAAATGATGAAAATGAGGAAAACGAGGAGAACATCGGGTAGGAATCCGGAAGAATGAAGGATGAATATGTGTCTGTTGATAGAAAGCTCTTCATTTTTTGTTGATCTAATTTTCTATAAAAAGTCAAGCGAGATTTTTGGCTTTTCAGTGATGATTTGAATAGGAAAAAGCAAATAAACTAATAATAACAGGAAAAGAAATTGGCTCAGTTGATGAGGAACATCGAAAAGGAAGTGTTTTTTCTTATCTGGTTGGGAGTTTTTCATAAATAGCTAAATATAGTGGGGAATTTGAGCGTTCTATAGAGGTTTTTAGTAAATTTAGTTAGTTTTTGAAAGTAAAAAGTGGTTTTTATAATGGATAGTTGAATTTAATGATAATTTGAGCATTCTGTAGTGATTTTTAATGAATTTAGTTAGTTTTTCATAGGAAAAAGTGAACTTCTGTTATTAACTAACTAAAAAATGATATTGTTCAACAATCAGTGCGTTAGATAGTGGCTTGGGAACAAGATGAAACAATTGTAGGTCAAAAAACGTCTAGCAAAAGATTGTTTTCTTGTTTTTTTCAGATTTTTTTTGTAATCTATGAGAAAATTGAATAATCACCTCCTTTGAGTTTTTCTAAATGGTTTTTTGTTTCAAAAAGCTTCCAAAATGACAAAATTTGAAGAAAACTTTGACAATTCCAAAGAAAACTATGACAAAACTTTTAATTTTTTAAACAGGACCTCAACTAACTAACGCACTGACTTAAACACAATGTAAAAATCTTCAAATTCAGTCAATTAACAGAAAAAATCAAAAACTGAAGTTAATACTAGATTGTCTATACTTATAACTATTGCTTTTTCATTTTCTAAACTTCACTAAAAAATAATGAATCAAAAATTTTTAATGAGACGTTATTTAGATGAAATTCAATAGTTATATGGCTATTTTGAAACTTTACACTGAACAGAGACCACTTCAAACTTCTGGATTCTAGATTCTGGACCCAAGTTTTCTGCCAATTTCTAGAGTTTCCTGCAGTTTTCCTGATGAAAAATTCAAAAGAATAGTGGAATGCCATTACATATCTACTTTCTCACATTTCACATTTTTCCCTTTTCTCCTTCCTGCATCTCCCCCATTTCTTCTTCCACCTGGAAGTGTATTCAAAAGAATTCAAACTCACCACAGGATGCTTTCTCATCTTTTAACAGTTTAATGAGAACGAATATGACTCAGCGACACAGTGTCAAAAGTTAAAAGCCTTTGGACATTAAGAACAAAAAGGGGCAGTGGAAAGACAAGAAGATTTTCATAAATAATAAATGGAAAAGGGAGGAAAAGTGAGACAAGAGATAAGTAGCCAAAAATTAGAGGCTATGCGAGTTCCCTTCTCAACAACTCATTACGTCGCAGCGGCCTCATGAGGCAAGGAGGAGGCGAAGAAATCTGATCGGTTTTGGAAAACACGAGTAAATTTGGAGCATTCCAATGAAGGCGTGCGGGCTCTCAGAAATCACGTACCTTATTGGATGACACTTCCGATGTGAAGAGTGACGATTTCGAGCATTTCGAACGGTTCGTGCTCATTTTTTCTGGAATAAGCTCATATTCTGGAACGTTTGGAATTTAAAAAGAGTGAATATAAAAAGTGGGTCGGACTAAAATGGAAAAAGTGTTCTTTTTTTTCTCTTGATTCAAAGCGACACCCAACAAAACCGATGGAGAAGGTGCCGGGGGGACCCAGCTGCTAATGTGCATTAATCAAATTGTCTGCCACGCCGCCGCGTGATTGCACTTTTGGACCACAAAAATGGGCCAAAAAATTCGATTCGAACGTTGGAAAAGAGGCAAAGACAATAGAAAAACAGGAAAAACACTGAAAAATGTGGAAAATGGAAATGACACAAAACACACAAAAACCAATTGTTCCCGTTCCTTCACGTTTTTTGGCGAGCCTCACTGTGTCAGATTATGTTGTTTTTGTGTGGTGTGGAAGACGTGTGATGAGCACTGAAATACTCGAATCTGTGATTGATCATGTGGATGCGGAATTCAGAAGTGTACACTATAAAAATGGGTAGGAAATGGTAGACATAAAGAAAAGTGCAAAATGGAATGGTAATCATGATACAATTTAGAAACCGAGGTGTTTGAATTTGATCTACTCATAAAGGACCTAATGGAACTGTACAGCTTCTGTTAAAAGTGCAGTGGAGCAAAGTTCAAGAGCTCGAAGACAAAATGTTCATGGAAAAGTTGAAAATTTGTTCCAGATTCTAAATCTTCAAAACGCTAATTGAAAAATAGGATCTTAAATTCAGAATTTTCATTTGAATTGAAACTATCACATTCATTATTCAATAAGAAATAACATTTTAACAAAGAAAAATAGTAAAGTCTGATTTAAAAACAAGAGAAAAGTTGGTATTCAATTTCAACAATTTCCAGAAAGAGAAAAGGAACATGTACACTTTGATAGACCTGGTTCAAAATACAATGACTCGGATGGCTCTGACTTTAAAAAAACAAGGGAATATAGAAAAGTTAAAGCCCAGGACTGTCATTTTACTATTAACGTTATAGCTTGCCATATTCTTTTTCATTATTATTATTGAATCCAATGTTGTTTCCATTGTTAGCTTCAATCCACTACTGTAGTTTTCTCCTGGGATTGAAGCTTAAGTCTAGCTGTATTGACATGGTATTTCCTTGTTTAAGAACTCCCTTAACTTCAGATGAATACACCGATACTTGTTTTTTTTCAAATCCCGATTCCCCTGTAATCCTTCTCATACTCCTTTCCCCCATTTCCTCTAACCTTTCAAGACCTATCCTTTCCTACAACCAATTTTTCCCCAGACCCATTCCCTGTTTGATATATTCCATGTATCCATTGCATTACCCAACCGCCTCATTGAATGAGATGATGAAAACGCACCACAAGATTGAAAACCAGCTCCCCCCGAAAAAGAATGAAATCACGGAGCCCTCCCCGACAATTTTTTGCTGTTTTCCAATTTCCGTCGCCCGAACCTATTTCTCCCTCCAAGACGCGCCTCTCATTAATTTTCTGAGCGTATTGCACCTCATTCAAGTTCAGCTTTTTTTCTTGGTTTTTTTGTTTTTTTTTGTGGTGAAAGGGCTATATAAGCTTGAAAAAAACAACAATAAAATAGTAGACGTGTTATTTAATGAAGGTTCCCTTTTAATTTCCGGACGTATGGTACTAGAAAATTGATTTCCCAACAAACCACCCATTTGAAAAACGTGTTATTTTTCATGGCTTTCTTATTTTTGAAAAGGGTAAACCTATAATTATCAATGGGCGGATTGGGAATTTGCTTATTTTTCTATATATTCTTTGGTGGGTATTGTCTAGCCCACCTGAAGATGGATGAGACCACCTAGTTATAGGACCTCCCAGTTCTGATGTGTTCATCTCCAAAAACCACACTTTTTTTGTTCTGAGACAGCCTAATTCCCTCTTTTCTTCTCCCCATATTTTTTCCCATCCTCATCTTGTAATCGTCACGGGGAAGATTGAAATAACTCATATTTACTCCAAAAGCCACGTGGTGGAGTTGGAGGATAATGTAGGAAGAGCTTTTTGGAATCGTGTGATATTCATGCCGTAATCAAACAGTTTTTCAATTGATTTTGCTGTATTTTCTAAATAAAATATCATTTCAGAGGTAATGCCGTACGTGCATTACATTCATCCTCTGGTGGTCACTCTTGTGATCTACATCCTGGCAGATCTCGCGTTCTCCTTGGCATTGGGATTTTCAGCGTATCATGTGAGTTTGTTTAGAACAAAATTAAAGATAATTTACAGTAATTGAGTGAACATTCAGCTCAAACTCTTTGTTTGACCTAATATAGTCCGTTACGAACTGAAACTAGGTCGACAACAGGATTTTTGAGGGAGAAGATAATCATGATACGGACTTTCGGATTTCACAAGTGATTAGTACAAAGTTCATTTCTAGAACAACGTTTATGGGCTATAATAGGAACAATAAACATAGTGTCATTTAGCAAGCCAAAGCTCTTTTTTTAACCATTCTGGACAATGAATGTTACTTTTCAGATTGACAACATGTGGTCCAACTCATACTACCCCGCACTTCACGCATGCGTCGTCATGTTCTCAGTGCTATCCGTGTACTTTGTAGCGTACAGTAACGTAAAACTTGGATTAGCTCTACATGGCGCATTGAAGCTGATCACTTTCTTCTGGAGCTTGCATTGTATCATAGATCCGGGTGAGTTCAAATGTTTTGGTAGAAATGGTATAAAAAAAAGTGTATGTCAAATTAGTCTGATAATTTTTAGATTTCTACGGTATCATCAAGCCTGAAGCGTTTGCCACGTCACTTTTCTACCTGCTGACATTGGTGTTCGAAATGACCGCATTCTTCGTTATCAACAAAATGAACATCCCATTTTATCCGGTAAGCACTTTACTTTTTTTCAAGATTCTGATCTACCATCATACTTAATAAAACGATTTCCAGGATGATGATGCTCTTGCATACCAAAAAGACTGTCCCGATGACGATGATGAAGTGATGGTTTCCTGCTGTTAAATCCAGAACCCTTCTACTTTGAACTTGATTGTTCTCCTTATTTCCCTTTTTCCTTGCACAAATTGCGATGTGATTGTGCTGATGTCTGATCTCCTTATCCGTTGTGCTATATTCTACCCCACCGCCCAGATCAAATTGTGTCTCCACTACCAAGTGACGTGGGAATAAATTGCAAACGTCTTCCGCATCCTGACACAATTAATGATAAATGTGTGTCCCATGACAACATGACAAATTTTTTGTGACAGTTGATATGAAAGCATGTGATGGAGTTATAAATCAGGAGGGGAAAAAGTTCGTTTTGTTTCCGATTTTTGTGTACTGGTCCTTGGAATTGATGTTAATCTTAATCAATCACAGGGAGAGTTGACTGACAGCTGTACGATTTAAGCTGAAAAGTGATATCATAAGACTGAAATAGCGGGTTCAAAATGGTAATAACTAGAATAGAACGTTGGAACAACAAGAAAGAGAACAAGCTAACTGAAAACCGAAAAAATACAGTAAGCATAACCCCAATACTATCAAGAAAACGAGCTGAAATCTACCAATGTGATGGTAGATCAAAAAAGTTATCAAAATCAGAGCTACAGTAACTATAAACTGTAGAAAAAGTCATGGACAATACCATGAGCTACACCATTAGTGGAATATCTATGTCATTAACTATAGATACCCGCATACAAGCACTAGTACCTTTCGTAGATCAAAAAATTTGCCATTTCTCCCTCCTCACAAAAACTCTTCCACTTCCTGTGAACCCTTGAATGTTTCCTTTTTGACTTCTTGGTTTGAACCAACTGAACACTTAACTTATTCAGCCATAACCATATTACCTCCCCCTCCACTCACTCCTGAACCCTGTTCAACGACACTATCGAATTACCCTCGCGACATTCGTAAAAATAGACGAACCATATTTGATTTCTGATTATGCAACCCACCCTCGAGACATTCTCTCCGCTTAAGATGATTGAATTTCCTCACGTCACAAAACTGGTCGTCGTCATCAAAAAACGCCAAAATTTCCATATGGAGGAGTTTGTGTTTTCAGCATGCTATGAATAAAATGTCGCATTGAAAATTCTGACAACTTGATGCAATTCCACCTGTTCATTTTTAAATGGGGCCTGTTACGTGACAAACCTGACCCATTGATCCTTCTCTGGAGGGGCCCTCCCAAGATAGAATTACGTGTAGCAAGACACAAAAGGGCTTTGATTTCACAGGTTCCGGTACATTTGACTCTTCGAGTCTCAATGATCTGATCGTTTGCAAGACTGCGGTTTTGCAGGAATCAGCTGGTGTTCCGACGCTGTCGCCATTAACCAATTAGGTTGGAAAGAACAACAAACATCATGAAAGAAGCGGAAATGGCGATGGTTCCGGAAATTTCACTTGTTTCCTGAAAAGTGACGAACTTTAAAGTGAATGTGAGCCGGAATTGGTGAGTATTCAAAAGACAAAGTGGGATTACACTTTTGTCGAGTTTGAAATTCGATGATGGGAGTTGTGGGTGGATGAGATGAGCAATGAACTTCATAGTTTGAACTTCAAAGGGCATTATGACAAGACCATTAATATACATTGATAAAAGAACACGATCTATCAAATCCAAGAACCTCTTCAACTTAACAACATCCACAATGATTCAGCCCTCCTGACTAGACTGAACTTGACCTATCCACAGGTGTCACGCCTCAAATCTAATATGAATGTGTTCCGCACCAAAGTTCTTGTCACCCACACCATCTTTGTCACCCTTTTCTTAATTAAATCCGCCAACTTTCGAAGAGCCCCCCAACCTTCAATCGTAAAGCCTTTTGAAAACGTCATGATGTCAGATGAGAGCTGTCAAATCGGTAATTCAAGATGGCGTTGAGTTTTGACCACCACTTTACAACTATGACATTACGATAACAATGTGCTATTAGTTTGAACTTTTAGTGTGCAGTTCCTGGTCCTAAGAAAAATCAAGCTCCAAATTGAAAACCAGGAATCAGAGTCAGAATTGTTTTTCTTCTCCATTTTCCTGTACTAGACGACAAGGCAGATGGTATGTTCCCTGATTTCCGAGTATGAGGATTGGAAAACAAGTGTACAAAAAATAAGGAGAAGCGTATAAAATCGTAGCTACCTGGAAGTGATTTCATCATTTTGCTCTCTGGAAAAAACGAAAATCGTTCAATTTTATTTCTCCAGCTCGTACCTCGGCCCGACCAATTCATCAAGTTTATGTCACCACGCAATTTATCCCCTGTTTTTCAATATTCATTCCCATTGCTTTCTCCCTCCATTTCTCAATGATTTTTTTCTTGCATATAACTTTTTCGATTCTATCCTTTTCCGTTTTCCGTTTTCAAACTGAAAAAAAAACGAAAAAAAAGGCTCTCTTCCCCCATACCGCCTTCTACGTAGAAGGGGCGGAGTCGTGGGGGAGAGCCAGCCATGCGCAGCTTTTGCCCGCCTTTCAGAGCTCACCACTGCGCCCCGCCTCCCCAAACCGGTCATTCCTCGCAACTATGAGCAGCCGAAGCACCACGATTGCTTTCCTCTTCATTGCCACCCTTCTCGTCTTCCAATGCGTTTCCGCCCAGAGGTGAGTACGGTTAGGGTACTGTAGAAGTAGTGGGATGGGGTGTGGATGAGCAGTGGATAGTAGCAGTGAGGGCTAGTAGGCAGAGCCTATAATAGTGAAAGGTATAAAAGCTAGCTAGAGAGGTACTAGGGGAAAAGGGGTACTGTAAAATGGGGTAAAGTCAGTGAAATCTAATCTTTCAGAGGTATAAGCTCACAGGGTACAGAAATCAAAAGAATTGACTGAAAAAGTTTGAATAGTATGTGATTTGCTGTAGAGGTACAACAGTTGGGCTCACAGTATATGCAACTTTGGCTATTAGAAGTACCAGGATTACTGTAGTTTGTAGTTTGTAGTCACCCCATCTTTCAGGGTACAACCTCCAGTGGGTAGACATACTGGCGGTTGACTTACAGGATGATGCCAATTGAAATCACTTCTTGAGCTTCAATTCCTACTAAAAAAGTCATATCATTCAAACATTTTGAAATCTGAAATCTTCAAAAGCTTCTTTACCTCTAGTTAAATGTCATTTTTCAAAAGCTCAGTAGCTCAATACCCCGATCAACTCATAATCCATTCCAAAATTCCCTGAACATTGATACTTTTCGAAAAATTCTAAAGTTCAGGCAGGTGATTCCTTACAAAAACCAACATTCCAAAGCCTCCCCCTCTTCGCCAACATCTGTATACTACTAGATGCACCCTAGACCACTTTTACAACTCATTTCCAATGTTTCATTGCTTCCCGGAGCTCATTTTCGGAGCATCCTCACTTCAAATTGCATAAAACTCATATTCCCACCATTGCCATTGCACAATTGCTCTAGAGGAATTAAAATGGAAACATGGAAACATGGAAAAACTGGAAAACTGAAACAAATGGAAATTGTGTACTTTACACTTCCTCTGTTCCCCCCACGCACTCCCCGCCGTCATCGTTCTTCTAATTAGCACGATTCGCTGGGTTTCAAGTCTGCGTTTGTCATTTCATTCACATTCTTAGTGCGACTGCTCTATTGACTTTCTTCTGGGAGCAGAGGGAAAAAGAACGAGTGGTACAATGAAAATGAGGCGGAAATATCAATCATTCAAATTCAATTGTGTTGGGTAATAGGGCGCTTTTTGCAATTTTTGCTCCTTGTTTCCTTCCGCTGGGATGCACAGGGCTCGTTTTTTTTTTGGGTGGATGGGGGTGAAGTTCAAAATGATATCATTGTGAAATTCTAGGGAATAGTGTAGTTGGGAACCATTACTAGAACCCACACCTATTGTTTTGGTTTTCTAAAGTTATACAAATAATCGCTTCTCTGAAAGCATTTTGATCTTTTTTAGTCGTATTGTTTTAGCCTCTTATTGTGAGGTTGGGATGTCTAATTCAGATTCCAAAGATTGAGGCCAAGATTACTTTGGCCAAATTTAAATAGCCACCTCTGACCTCGGGGTGGGTGGATACTCCTTGATCTCTAATTAGTATTCAAAATATCAAATCAGCTTCCGAGCTCCCAAGCTTCCGCCTAGACTTTTTGGTCCCTAGACATGATCCTAGAACTCTGTCGAAAAACGAAACGTTTCAAACCAAATGAAGCGTGAACAGTGCACCTTTACCTTTTAGTATGACGCGTTTATGGTGCTCATTGAGTTTTGTTCGGAAACGTTGAGTGTATCGAACAAAATTGAAATGAAAGGGTGACTAAAAGTGGTTTGCGTAATGGAGGAGATGGTAATTAAAAATTTTCTCCCCTACCAAACTTGGCATAATGAAAAAGCGAGCAAACCAGAAAACACCTGCCCTCGAACAAGTAGCGAGCACACAAAAGGTCATTTGTGCCATCCAAAACAAATATTTTCCAGCGCTGAGGAGTCGGACTACATGGCGGACAAGTACGAACGGATCGCCCGCGCGCCGAAGCCGAAATTCATCCGATTCGGACGTGCTGGAGCGAAATTCATCCGGTTTGGACGTGCCGGACGTAGCACTTGGGTACGTTTATCCGATTACTATTATCTAGCAGCACAATCTCGGCGCACAATCCAATTTCCCTCTGTTTTTGTGTTAGAGCCTGGATTATGTAAATTTCTGGTGGCTTCCAGCGTCCTGGAAAGTAAGAAAGTTGTTTCCAGAAAATAACGTCAGAATTTTTGACACAAAGCCATGTTAACAGAGAGAAGGAGTACACATTAAAAAT
Organism: Caenorhabditis imperialis; assembly: GCA_963572205.1. Lineage (NCBI taxonomy): Eukaryota > Metazoa > Nematoda > Chromadorea > Rhabditida > Rhabditidae > Caenorhabditis > Caenorhabditis imperialis. The sequence continues at coordinate 3,193,749 of OY751544.1, read as the reverse complement.
ATTAGCGAATTGAAATATTCATCCTGATGGATATGAGTATCACACGAGACATGACGCATTATTCAAAGATGTCACACATGTCACATTCATTTCAGGAAGATGGATACGCGGCGCCGGCGGCCAACGAGCTCTACGTCAAGCGTGGAGCCAAATTCATCCGATTCGGCTAAACAACCACCGCGTCGACCGCTCCTACGTTGTCTAACTAATACATAGTTGAAATGTACCCCCCTCACTCATTCCAGTGTTTGTGTGCGAACTGATATTTTTTCCATCTTCCCCCCTCTTCTCCGATGTAAATCTCTTCCCCCCCCCCCTCCCCCAACCTTTCGACGCCTTCCAGCTCTTTTCAATGAAAATTGTTGCGTTATGTTAAAACAAAGTGTGTGTGACTCGGTGTTGAAGACTTTGTGGAATAGCAAAAGGAGAGTAAAAGAGGGCTTCTGAATCTGGAAGACGTGGAGGATGGTGTTTTACAGACTAGGAGGCTTTCCTGAAGGTGAAAAGAGAATAAGAAAGCTACTGAATCTAGAAGGCATATGAAAATGTTCTTATAGAATATCGTTGGGATTTCAGCAGAATTTGGAAAAGGTAGAAAAGGTGTTCTTGGTTAAGCTTTGAGATTTTTTTATAAATTTGGTCACTGATAGTTTCGACGTCGCTGATTCTGAATCTGAAGTCAGAATTTCTGTAATTGATCTCATTTTTGAGAAAAGATATGTAAAAGCCATTTTCAGTGCTATTTCCCTCCATATGTTCACGTGTTTGCGTGTCGACATTTTCGATAGTTACAAAATAGTGGAGAAAATAGCACTGACTTCAGATTCAGAATCAGCGACGTCGAAACTATCAGTGACCAAACTTATAGACAATTCTCAAAGCCTAACCAAAAACACATTACTTGTTAATGATGAAATTCTGAAATATGCTGGAGAAATGAGATGGTTTACAAGTTTTCTGTACTTTATTGTTTCAGAAAGATATTTTCCATGTGTTCCAGTATTTTCAAAGCTCTGAAGGAGACTTTTACATAAAACGCTTTTAATTTCAACTTCCGGGACCAAGTAGGCCATCTACACCTCCCCTTCTCCTTTTTCCAGACTTTTTTCTCCTTATCCCTTATTCACGAACAGTTTTTTCTCCTCTAAACACCTTTTTCCACCCCAAAAAAGCCTTTCTCTATGTAACCATTCAATAATTCAGCACTCACTTTGTCCGTCCAGACAAAAAATGACAAAAGAGACGTCCTCGAATGACGAAGAGATAAGGAAGTGTGAAAGGACCAAGAGTTTAGCGCTAAATTTTTAAGCGATGCCTTTTTCTTCTCGTTCTCCTTGTTCTTCTTGTTCAGACAACCCTTGGACAAGCAATAATAGTCAAGGGACACCCTACAAGCTGTTTTTGTGAACATATAGAATAATGACGCCCGATATTACTAATAATACGTGATTTCTTGCTTTGCCCCGACTTATTTTCGCATTCACAGGTACTGAGAATTGATGATTGACAGAGCATTTACAGCATTTACAATGCATAGGGAGATTCAGGCTCAGTACACAGAATTCTGATTCAATGCCATTGAGTGACATTGAAGATCAGGTGACATTTTGCACTTGAGCACGCGTAGGCGTCAACGCAGTCAAGTAGAACATGAGGTAAAAGGGGAAGTGATTTCAGTGACGATAGATTGACATGGAACGTAATGATCTATGCGCTGAGTGTCTTGCACTTCACACCGGTTCAACGTCAAAACCTCTCATTTTCCTGTCAAACGCCACTTCCATTACTTCCAGAAGGCACTTAACCTGTCATTGAGAAAAAAAGTTTTCTTTCCTCCGACTCAATCCATCATAGTTATTGGAACGGAACCACTGTAATGAATGGGGATGGCTTTTCGAGTTGCAAAATAAACTGCTGGATCAAATGTACACAGAGAGTCACAACGTCATCATAATTTGAAAGGAGGGGTGACGGTGACATTTCCCCAGAGAAACTTCCATTTTCATTTCAGAGTACGCGAGGGATTCTGATGTCATATGCTTTTAGGACTAACTCCATTGACACAGTCTCCCCCCATTTATTATCCTATGGTCCAGCCTGTTGAACAATTGGCACTGTGCCAACACATCTGGACAATGATGGATGGCGTCATTTGGCATTGTGCCAGAATTACTCAAACAAAGACAATTATGAGATTCAAACGCAAGGTTTATTAGCAACCCGCGACCCGTTGAGAGGTTATACAATAAGACAAAAGTATATAATGAGATCAACTCGCTTGGTAAATGAATAAGAACAATTGAAAGAGTACAGAAAAACAAATAGATGAGAGAATGGATATTAGAAGTTACTCCTTTGGAGTCTTTGGTGGTCGTCCTGCCTTCTTCTTAGGCTTTGATGGATCTGCGACCTTTGGGATCTTGGCTGCTTTTGGTGCTGTAGACTTTGGACGTCCTGCCTTCTTCACCTTCTTCTCTCCGGCTGGCTTGGTGGACTCCTTCTTCGGCTTGACGGTTTTCTTAACCGCGGTCTTGGTGGATGGCGCCTTTTTCACAGTCTTCTTGACTGGGGCGACAGCTCCATCTTTCTCGACCATACGGAAACGACCACGAGCTCCGGATCCAGCGGCCTGGGTGATGATCTTCTTCTCCAAGGCGCGTTTGATGGCGCGGGTGATTCCATGGTTGATCTGTAAATTGAAAAATATAAGATGAACTTCAAGAGAACCACTTTTTTCAACTTACCAAGACAGTGTTGCTTCCAAGCTGATAGTTCTGGGCGACATACTTGTTGATAGTCTGTCTAGAGGTTCCCTTGCGGTCCTTGTTCTCCTTGATAGCCTTCTTCACCATATCAATGTACAGTGGATGGTTGGCTGGCATCTTGGTCTTTGCTGCCTTCACCTTTGGGATCTTGGCCTTCTTCGGGCTTGGTGGCTTCAGCTCTTTGGCCTTCCGTGGTGCCAAAGCTTTCCTTTGGGGTGAACCAGAAGCCTTGGTTTTAGGAGAGGTTGGTGCAGAGGCTGGGGCAGCTGGGACGGTGAGAGCGGCAGTGGCGACGTCGGACATGTTGCTATGTTACTGCTAAGACGGTGTAAGAGTATTTTATACAAATCCGCACGCCCTCCTGCGGGGACACACCGCGGGAAGACCACCCTTACCGAATGAGTCAGCCAATCGATGACAGGGTGGGCTTCTTGGCACGTCAAGAAAGGGATTAGTCTGGGAATATGAGGAGTAGCAGATGCATAGGGGTGTTGAAAATTTCAAAGTGAACTTGAGTTTCAAATTTTAGAATTCAACGATGAAAAATTGCAGAGTTAAAAGCAAATAATTGGAAACAATTTTCAAGTGGAGAAATTTCCAAAATAAAATGTTTTATTGCGGATAAAAATGAGGTACAACTTTCGAATTTTCAGGTAGAATAGATAACTCCCATAACTTGAAAGCAGTACATACAAAAACCAACTTAAAATCACAAATAATTGCGGACTATCACAACGGATATTCTAGATCTAACCAAAATAACTCACATAGATTGAAAGCAATACAATAAGAAAAACCAACTTAAAATCACAAATAGGTTCAGACTATCACAACCAAAATTCAAGATCTAACCAAAATAACTCACATATTTGCCTCAATATCAAAAAAATTTGGGATAAAATCAAAATATTCGCATAATAATAATAATAAGAAGAAGAAATCAAACAAAAATTGTGATAAAAACTGTGAAGTTTCTAACGATAATTTTCGATTCTGAATGCAGGCATAGTTTTCATCAATCTCGCGGCTTCTTCACGTTCCAATCTACTAATCTCATTCCCTTGTCTGATCAACCTATCCTTGATCTCCGGTGGGGTGTAAACGACCTCATCCATTTCTTCCAAGTCTCTCATAGTGAAGTCTTTCTGGAACTGTTTAACTATGAGAGTTAAAACCTTTAAACTCTTTACCCAGTTTGTTGTGTCAAAAGTGTTCATTTCCTCGTTTGGAAATCGAAATCTGGGAGAGTTCACCCGGTTGATGCTCTTTTTATGCTCCAACGCTATGTTGCAGCGCCAAAAGTCAGGATTTGTGTTCACCCCTATCCCCGATAGGGTGTACTTTGAGCCAGCACTGAACTCGCATCTCCGCATCTTGTCTTTACCGTCTTTGAAGAATGCAGCCATCTGTCCGCCTTTGATTTTGCACGTTGAGATGGTCAGATTTGAGCAAGAGGCTGAATAGAGTCCCGCCACACGACCTTCGACTGTTGAATTTAAGATTGTACCTTTTCCGCCGGTGGAGGTGATTCCGTACTCTGGAAAAGGAGCTTTTGTTGGGAAAAGTACCAAAAACTAACGCTTTGCTTCAAATTCACAAAATCGGGCCTCTATTGAAGCCTTATTTTGAACAACCAATGCAGAAATGCACTCATTGATAGTCGAATGGCCCATCTTCACTTTAGTTTTCTCGTTCAAAAACACTCCCGTTGATCCTCCATTAAACGAGAGACGACTCATCTCCACGGATCCTTTCTCCACACTGATGCCCAGGAACTTGTCATCGTCGTCCATGAAGAACCCACAGTCTTCTATGTGGATGTTCTCATCCCAGGTGCGGACGATGGGGATCCATTCTAGGGGAGAGATGTCGATGGGGTCGTTGGACAGCTGGCAGATTATATTGGAGAAGCGAGAGCCCTTGCTTCCTTCAATGAACTCGAACATCAGAGTGTTCGTTGAGAAGACCACTGGTTTCACGTTCTTTTGATGTTTGCCATAGGGTTTGTAGCCTTTAATGGTGATATTTCGATCTACCACAATTGGTCGTTTAATCCTATGGGATCCCGGGTAGATTACTATTTCAATTGGCTCTGTGGATGGGTAAGTTTTGGCAACTCTGAAGTTTTCAGCGTATTTGAGAGTGTTTAAGGAAAAATTTGAAGAAAAACACTCACTCATAAGCTTCCCCAATATCAAAAAACGCCTGTAAGTTTGGATTTTCCTTGCGAGTTTCTCTCTTTCTCTCATCATGGACTCCAATGATGCGTGGCTTGCGATGTGGCCTAAAAAGATGCATCAATAACTCAAAATTTAAAGAAAAACTCACAAAATAGGAACTGAAAAAATCGAAGGGGGCCTTTTTGTCATTTTCGAGGCGGAGGTCGGAGTGCGTTTGGCAGAGAGTTGGAGTTTCCGAGATATTAGAATCACCATGGAGATGAATATAATCTCACATAGTCCGCGTGGGATTAGAATCTTGGAGCAAGGGTTATTCTAAGACAAATCGGGTGCCAGATTAATATCTGCTATCGGGGGATCTGAAAGAAAATGGAAGGGAGTCATTAGTGTAATTGGAGGTGCTAGAGGAAAGGTATCAGATTATAGGAAAATGAATGGGTAGGGTGAGACAAAATGAGAATGGCTATTTGAAACAATTTCAAACAAGCAAGTATTGAGATTCTGAAGAGTGATAACAATTTGGTTTGTTTTGCTGATCTTGACTTCAAGCAACTCTTATTTGGAGCAAGTTATAGGCAAGCAAAGTGATGTTTCATTCGAGAAGCCACGTGGCAATAAGTTTTTCTCTTGTTGTTACGCATTCAGGACGATAAATTCTGATAATTTTAACAAATATGTACTTCGAGAAGCGCGTTGTCTTTTTAGCTCTCTGCCTACACAGATACAACAAAAAATGTTGCTTTGCCACGTGGCAGCACTAATTCCAGTCACTGAATCTGGACTTCCATCTGCTGCAGTTGTTCTAGACCACACAATTAATGTCAAATAAAGTAGAAGCAATAGTTTTTTGTAAAAAATCACTTTCTCTCTATAAAAAGCCATATAAAGAACAATCCGCTGTAAACCGAACAAAGAAACCCATCACGAAAACTGATTTCTTTCAACTTCAATCTTCCCCTTTTTGTCTCCACCTTCCATTCTTCAATTCGCTTCTCTTATCTCCCGTATCGCCATTATTCAAACTGTCCGATCCCCCTGTCACTCCAATGACAGTCGCCCATCGATCTCTCCACCCCATCGCCATCTGCCAGCTCTCCGCATTCCCCTACACCTGTCCTCTTGGGCCACCCTTTGTGTGCTCACCACGCAATTCGGGTCTCCACGCAACACAACAGGTGCTCTTGCTTCCTCTGAAGTGCCCCTGGAGAGGCGCAGACACTAGTTGGCACGATGCCAAGAGGCCGGGATATCGATCGACGGATTCGGACACACCATCCGAGAAGGAACGAACTGACTGAGAGTTGAGCGACGGACCCGACGAAGGGGAGGAAAGACTCTGAATGGAAAGACCACAACAAGAACACCGTTTTTTTAGGATTATGCATATTTATTTCAATACAAAGTATATAAAAATAGTTAAGGCATACAATGAGAGTGAAGCACTCTTACACGTGTGGGAGGAAGATGATTGACACGGAATTATACCAGCGAAGTGGTACACATCCCGCTGGAGATCATGTGAGGTAGATGATTGAGGGGTGAATAAATAAAGAGGGGGAGATTTAGGCCTTCTTGGCAGGCTTGGCAGCCTTCTTCGGCGCGGCTTTCTTGGCTGGCTTGGCTGCCTTCTTGGCCACTGGCTTGGCGACCTTCTTTGGCGAAGCGGCTTTCTTGGCTGGCTTGGCGGCGGCAGCAGGGGCAGCAGCGGCAGCTGGAGCAGCAGCCTTCTTTGGAGTGGCGGCCTTCTTCGGCTTGGCAGCGGCTGGCTTCTTGGCCTTTGCGGCGGCGGCCTTCTTCGGCTTGGCTCCGGCGGCAGCCTTCGGGGCGGCGGCCTTCTTTGGCTTGGCGGCAGCTGGCTTGGCGGCGGCGGCAGCGGCCTTCTCGGCGACCTTGAAGCGGCCACTGGCTCCGGTTCCGGCGGCTTGGACGAGGGCCTTGGAGACGACTCCTCTCTTGAGCGCTTGGCGCAGGTGGGCGTTGATCTGGAAAATGGGAAATTAACACTTGATTTTTGGCTGGATTAGTATTACCTGGACAACGTTGTCTCCGAGCTTGTAGTTTGCGGAGATGTACTTGAGGATGGCTTGCTTGGAGGCTCCCTTGCGATCCTTGAGGGCGACGATGGCGGCCTTGACCATGTTGATGTATGGTGGGTGGGCGGCTGGAGTCTTGGCCTTAGCCACCTTGGTCTTGGGAGACTTGGCTGGCTTCGCGGTCTTGGCCTTCTTAGGGGTGGCGGCTTTCGGGGCCTCGACAGCAATGGTGGCAACGGCGACGTCGGACATGGTAGACGATGAGGGGGGACACTTGCAAAGTGATGGTGGCTGGTTGGACGGGCTGCGGTTTTATACGCGCCGTGCACCCTCCTGCGGGGACACACCCCTCCCCCTCCTGACCATACCGAATGACGCACTTCTCTCTGGAGGAGTTGACATCGTTTTCTTGCTTGGAACTTTTGACTGAAATGGAATTATGGGAAACAAATTATATTGTTGTATTCCTGAAGGCCTGGGCTATAACATATTGAAATCCTGAAAGAACTGAACAACTTTGGGGAGAGATACAGACCGGCAAAGTTGATGGACATATTTCATTTCGACTTCACCTTGTTTGACAGCTGATAACTCTTGATAGATACGATATCAAACTACAATTCTTAGTTTTTTGGATAGCCAGAGAGTTTTGCTATCGAATCATGTAACTTTCAATAAGATTATACCATTGAGCTCAGTCTGAAATCCGGTTTTTTCTGAAAACCGAAAACTGATTGGCGACTTTGACGAGCTGTAAAAGATTTTCTGTTAGCCCGATATGTGCTATTTTTCTTGAGCAGATAGCCATGACCCTCAGCTATCAGAAAATGTATCTCACGATTATTTTGGTCCCAAACCAACAGAGTTATACGCGCTCAAAGTGGCGCAAGTCGTGTGCGCGCCGACCAATGTTTTTGCGCAATCCGTCGAGCGGACATCAAACAGGTTGTATTCCGGAGCAATCTACACTGTTCTGGAGCTGGAAACGTGGAGGATAATGGTGGAATTGTGATCTGGAAGGCTTTCAGACATTGATAACGAATTTTCAGTCGATTCTTAGTGGTTTTTCTCGATGTTTTCCGATTTCTATTGAAAATCCTTTGTTTCGCGTTGGCTTGGGAATCGTTATTCCTTTTCTGTTTGTTTTGGGATCTGTTCTGAACTGCTAGAATTAATATTCATTGTGCTAATGATGTGTTCAGCTTTGTGTACTTGATGTATCTGAATCTAAATCAGTTGGCGTGGGTGGGTGATGACAGATGCACGAATGTCATCTGCTCATTAGATTTGTTGCGTCTCATGGCGGATGCGCTCAGGTTTTTGAATGGTTCTGAAGACAGTGGACCGGAGTTACTGAGTACTGTTCTCAGGATCGTGCAATGCAGTCGTAGGATTCTGGTGAACGGTAGAAAGGATAGAAAGAGGGAGAGAAGGGAGAGAGATTCGGTAATTCTATTACAATGAGGTCGCGTGGAAATGCGCTCGGCGAGCGTTGAAGAGGTGTGTAGTAGTCATGGAAGTTATGTTGGCGTAGGTTTCCAAGCTGAAAAAAGAGCAGAAAAGCGAGATGAATGTGGAGATAAGGTGTGAGCCATTGCAGACACGGAGTTTGATTAAATTTGAGTTCACAGATTGGAAAGAGGCATGGCGTCAGGATGGGGTCGGAAAGGGTCATCCAAGAATGTGCAAATGGCCCGTGAATAATTTTCATCGGGATTTCGGGCGTAGGAGGTTTTTCTGAGATGCTACCGTTGAGACGTTGTTAAGGATGTCTCTCATCAGAATTCGTAAGTGATCTATGAATTCAGGAAGTTTCACAGTACAAGTGTTCAGTCCTTTTTGTTTCTAATGGAGTGTGCTTCTGGATACAAACGATTTTGATGTTGTGAGCACAAAATTGCTGATAATAAATCTCACACAGCGTAGCCGACGCAAAGTTGCGGACAACGGACTTTCTGTTGAAGACAAGGTCCCAGTGTTTTTGAACAGGGATTATCTGACATTTGAACCCGTTCACAGCTTGATTCAAAATATTTGATACTGCAATGGAGTCAGTGTTTGTTGGGACCATAGTAGCGACGTGACAAGGTGTTCCGACCATGTAATTTACTTGTTCTACGTGCCGCGTGTATTTCTGAACCACTCGGCTATGACCAACCCGTTCCTCACTCTTTCTTACTGATAAAGCTGTCATTCTGAATACCGTGTGTCTTTTTGAATACCGTATGTTCTTCTGAATACCGTGTTTCCTTCTGATTACCCAACAACTTTCAAATGTACCTTAACAGTTGTTAGAAGAAGGACCGTAAAGATGGCATCAGTGTACTAGAAGTTCACTTCATTACTTGGTTACCTAACAAGCGGTATAAGGAAGAACATTCAAATTGTTTCTTTCCACTTCAAAAAGATGTTCACTATTTTCCTCCTCAACGACTTTGCACCAACGCAACAACATGCTAATATAGAAGCCGATATGATAATGATGTTTATTACTGTATCCCCAACCAAACTACATTCTTTTTCTTTCATTTTTGCAGATGTTCAACCCTCAACCCAAACTTGCACATTCCTCCATCAACATGGCTCTCTGCCATTCACCCAACGTCGAGAGTTCCCATCGTCTTTATTATCGACTTCCTTATCAACCAGCCTTCTGTGGTTCCAAATGCGGCACCCTCTATATGGCACGACAAACATTATAATCAGCATCCAACAGTCGTTCGCATCATTCATTCATTCCGAGGTTTATCATGCAGGAGACACGGCCGTTTAACGAGAACACTGTCGAGGAGAAGCGCATCGCCTATATTAAAGTGAGTTCAGTTCCTTCTAATTTGAGTAAAGTACCCGCTTTTCTATTACAGTATCTCTACGGAATCGACGAGGAGGAGCAAGAGGAGGCCCATGTCCCCAAATTCAACTACTCTAACATCATCAACGCGTTCGAGGAGTTCGAAGCAAAGCAGGCAAAGAAAAAGAAGTCGTCAAAGTGTGTAATTCTGTAAATGGTTTATTCGGATATATAAAACTCTGTTAAATTGTATGACAGGTGCACTTATAAAGGCAAGGTTTAAAGGCAGTGAATTAGAGTCCCAGGACATCCGCTCGTCCATCAGCGATCCCGACGGCAATCAGGGAGGAGTGATAGTTATTGCGAATCATGGTCACGTTTGCACTGGGCTCCATGAAGACCGCATACAGTCCTGTTTCAGCGAACCGGTTGTTGGCAGCGGTTACTGTTCCACCGGCGTAGACTCCAATGTAGTACTTCTGCAAGTTAGGGGTAGAAAATACTAATTTTAATTCAAAAAACTCAAAACACTTACCAATCCAAACGCGGTTAACTGGCACTTGTTGAACTCCACGATAGCAGGACGGTGAACCATGACCTGGACGCCCATGAAGATGTCCTTGTAGAATTTGACATTCCCATCCAGAAATTGCAAGCCCTTCTGGTACTCGGCATTGCCAATCATGAGATTCTCGTTGAACAAAAGACAACATCCACCCTGGGTTGCAGCGATTCCCTCGGTGCACTGCTCGAACCGGTTTTTGGTGAACGTCGCAACGGACCCATTCTCCCCCACAAATGCTCTCGCGTGGTTCTTGAAGTGGCATCCCTCGAAAATTAGGTTGCAAGAGTTCTTGAAGTAGACTCCGTAACGGCAATCGAAGATCTGGCAGAATTCGAAGCAGCCGTGCGCTCGTCTGCAACTTCTTTCACTAAACTTGGAAATGTCCAGAGGGAATTAGAATCGTTACCCGACAATGGTGATGGCGTTGCGGGTGCAATCGTAAAATTTGCAGAACTTGAAGTAGGGCACTTGGTAGGAGTGGAGGGACACGGCGGTCTCGAAGCGGGTGAAAGTGCAGTTCTCGCATTTGACGTGCGAGTTGTTGACGTAGAGGCCTACGCGGGCGTCGTGGAATGTGCAGAAGAAGAACTGAAAAGGGGAGGCTCTTGTGGGACGAACTCAATGGTTCTGGGACTGTCGAAAGCCTAGCGGCTTTGTATCTTGAAAAAGGCGCAGTTGACGTTACTTTGCGTCTTTATTATTGGGCTATACTGTAGGTACTGTAGGGATTGCGACGGTAAAGGAGGTTGTGTAATAACAAGTGTGCAAACACCACACGCAAGGATGCACTACAAATTCAAATCATAAAAGTTTCAAAGCGTCTCGGTTTCGAATTGTCCTTCATATGGGCTCAAATCAACCTTTACTTGACGAACCATAACAAACTATCTAGTTCTTTTTATGTGACTAATGACTCAGTTTCCTTACAAAACCCTCTGACACATTCTACAGGACATCCACAAGTCTCGATTCAAAGACGAACCCTCTTTACTCACCTTCGGGAACGCCTTATTCTTCACCCTCACAATCACATTCCGCACATCCCGAATCCCTCTGAACGTGCAGTTCTCGAAAATCGGCTGCGTGCCCTCGCCCTCCACCAATATCACCTCCTTCGACTTGTCGCTCTCGAACGTCACATTCGAAATCTTGGCCTGCACCAATGCAGGCGTGAAGTGAAGCACTGGCTTCTCATAGCCTCGGAGGACCACCGATTCCCTCTCCGCCGGACTGGTGCATCCGATGATGCTCAGATTTCCCGACACCTCAATCTCCTCTTTCACAATGTCGTGAAGTCCGCGGTGGAGGAAGATGGTTTGGATGTAGTTTTTGTTTTGTATGAGGAATCTGGAAACAAAGAAAGGAATGATAACGGGGAATGTTGAACAACTCACTGAACGGCGAGAGTGACGCTCGGGAAAACCGGGAAATCCGGAGGGCCTCTGAAGTCACGAACGTCCACGAGAACATGAGCGCATTTTGAGATTTGCCAGAAGCAATTCTCCCATTGACCCTCTTCCTGTCCGCGGATCAATTCCACGTGCTTCACACCATTTTCGGCGTTAAAGAGTAGAGGCAACGTGAGATCGTAGCCTAACACGTGGCAAACGCGTTGCTTCCAGGTCACCGTGGTGTTCACCTCGACCTCCATTCCGATGTCAGGGATTCTCGGGCTGTAATATTTAAGATTGCGGGCGGGAGAAAACGTTTCCTTTTTTCTGATTGAACGAGAGCAAATTAAAACTTACGATTTAACACGTCGGTTCATCTCGTTTTATAAGACCAAATGAGTCTGAAATTGCCCTTTAATTAACAAAGGCTAGACAGAACGTGATAAAATTTAGCGCTGACAAAAGAAATGTAAAGGTTATAAAAGATTGAAACGTGTACAATGCACCGATCGACGCACATAAAATCTCGTCGATATTTCGGGACAGGCCACGTCGTTATGCAAAATGTGGGAGAAAAAATGGAATTGTGTTAGTGGAGGGGCGTTTTATCTCCAATCGTAGAAAGGCATATGTCAAATACAAAAAGTATAAAAGAGCTCCGCCCTCTTCCAGATAGTGATGAAAATCGCAGGGAGAAGTGCTTTATATACCTGCCACCCATGATGTGACACAATTCAAAGGTGCCAATCAGCAATTCCAATTATACACTGGAAAAGGCAATGTTCTAGAACCTTCATCTGACATTTGGATAGTCTCGAGATGTAAAAAAGTCTCGACGATCAAACACCTGGTGAATAATTTCAGTGTTCGGATTCCGGGGAAAACACTCAAAATTGGAAAGTGACAACTGACAACTGAAAACTAAACAAAACTGAAGATAACATCGCCGCCTCTACTAGAATTCTAAGCTCGAGCGGCGTTGAAGAATGTGTAAATTCGAGTCTCACACTGTTTTATTGATCTATTGTGAATCATCTCGGATAATTGAGTGGTGCCATTTCAATGTTTACAGCTATGGAAAAGTTGAAGCGTTTTTCTGGGAAGCATGATTCATGTAGTGTAGCGTGATGGGATGTTGAAATTTGCCACGTGGATGTTTTGTCGTTCTTTTTGGCGATCTTTTTGAATGATTAGTGAGCAATTTAGGGAAACTGTGATTGTTGTGTAAAGATGAATTTGGAACATTCTGGAGTTTTCTGGTGTCAAAGTTATCAGGTTGTAGACGTACTGTTATGGGATTCAAGAGTCAACTAATAGGACTCCCACGTTTCTGACAAAATGAGACCAATCATAATAATTTTCAAATGGTAAAAATCTTATCCAAAGACCTTTGGGACAATTCCTGTCTCTTCTGACACTTTTTTGGTAAAGTTCACATCCTGAGCACCACTGTCATCCAGTCTGAATAATGTCGGAACACTGGATGACTGCTCTTTCTGAATCCTGAGCCTAAATGCCACTTGCACTCCGGCTCTAATTAGGACATCCCTTTAACTTTTGGTTCTACAGTATGAAACCTATTAGTTTCATGTTCCTTCTCATTTTCAGGCAAGCGAAAGCTTTCCCAATCAACTTTATTGCTATTTTCCCTCTACAACTCCGTCAAATGACTACCATGAGTTTGGCGAACCCCACAATTACCTGGAATTCACCCTACATTCCAATAAACATTGATTATATGCATTATAAATTATCACTCTTATTCGCAGACGCACAAAAACGCACGTAAATCGAAATTATAGCCCAGTTTTACCATTTCAAAATTACCCCCTTTCATATTTAATCATAGCTTGATAAAGTTCAGGGTTTTCTATGCTTTTCATCGGGGTTGATTGAATTTTTTCTCCCTTAAAGAAAAAGGGAGCACTTCTGACTTCCGTTTAACACAGGGCAGAAGAGCTTCGTCAGGACAACCCAAATCTCCTGACACCTACGAATAACAAGACAGAAGGAATGAGACACTGACGCAAAGACACTATTTTGTATCTTATAGACTTCTTTCAGACCGAAAAGCTGTCAGAATGGAATCATTTCGTTTCGCCCCGCAGATGACATTGGTGCCGCTGTACGAAACGACAAATGTGGTTCGGTTCGAGATTCTTCTTTAGGTTTTTCTTTATTGACTGCTCATAAACTGTGTACGATTCATTTCTGTTTTATTTTACTTATAATTTAGCGTTCAGGGCTTAAGGAACACTTTCTATTTCCTCCAAAAAACCATCTGAACTGATAGAGAACGTCAATGTTTACCTTTATTCATGAAAAGGCGCACATGTTGTGATGACGCGCACTACATTTGCGGAGCCGTGCTGTGTCTGTACAACGCTTTTTCAGTTTACATTTATCAATTTACCATTGAAACTTCAAGAAAACCACCATTTTTCCTACTAAAAATAATTAATATGCTTCCTGTGCCCGTAATCTGAGCAATTACCCGATTGCTCTCAATCCGGTTAATCCTCCATTTCCCCGGCACCTGCTACATATGCAAAGCGAAATTCAATGGGCTCCGTGGAGCGCGTCTACACCACCCATTCGTTTTTATTGATCACGCGTTGAACGCCGCTCGCCTTCTTCCCCTCTCCATTTTCTTGGTCTCTTCCCTTTTTTGGGGCTCTTTTGCGTCTACCCCGAGTCTTTCGTTTTAAGCCAACATGTCCTCTGCTCACCAGGTACAACAAGGAAACGTAAGAAGGAACCCTGGAAATATGACTAACGTGAGTTTGTTGAAAAAAACTTGGAAGCTGATATAAAAATTTAAAAAATTGAGCGAAATTTTGTCGGAATCGAAAAAATTGTATTCCAGGAAGAACGCAGTCAAAAATCGGTGGCCTTCCTCAACACCATGAAGCAACGATTCCAGAACGACAGGAAGAAGTACGAGGACTTCTTCAAGATTATGAAGACGTTCCGGAATAATCAGTAAGTCCTAAACGTCACCAGCCGGTCGAGCTGCTTTGCAGCTCTTTGGCTGGCTTCTTATGGGGCTGGAAATCGGCCTAAATGTCCCAATACACCTTTTCCAAAGAAAGCAAAAACGTTTTCACTAGAAAAGAATCTCTCTCTGCACACCACCCGCCCGCGTTAACGCCGGGACTACCCCGACACACTTGAAAAGGACAGTGCAGGTGCGCACGCGGTTTTGGGACTCCGCACAGGGTCATTTTGAGAAATTTTCAGGTAAAGTACCCTTCAAATTAGAGCTATCAACTTCTAGTTTGGACGGACATCACCGCGGCACCAAATAAGGGCCGTAACCGAAAATTGGGCTCATTCCTATTTCTAGGGACTTCTCCAGGGTTGCATACACACACAGACAGACACACAGAATTGGTCCGTTAGTAATAGTAAAGAGTAAAGATTTTGCTTTTTTAACTCCCACGTCTTCAGAACCTCGCCCGATGAGACCATGCTCAAGGCAATAACCCATCTCCACGACCACAAGGACATGTGCCGTGAGCTCGTCGACATCATCAGCCCACAGTTCTCGCTCATCATCCGTCGAGACGGCAGGATGCTCCTCTCCTCGAGCACCATGACAAACGTGCTAGTGCCGGTTGACGAGTACATGGATTGCACCGTGTCCTCCACCACTGACGATTGAAATCAGAATCTTCTCCTCTTAATTCTCTAATGTTTTGTGATTCGATGAGGATGAACCTGGTTTTGAATAAAGTAACTTCAAGAAACGACAATTGTTTCCCCTCGCAGCAACAAAAAAAAACATGTCCACTATAGAGTGCCCCTGTAGGCATTGTTTGCACAAGAAGAAACAGAAACAAATTATTTTTATTGTAACTTTTTTGTGATAATGTGACGAAATGTGGCCCTCTCGGCCTATGACTAACCAAATGGCAGATGTGGAACGGTTTGCACTTTCCGTCTCTTCATTTTTTCTCGAAAGTTCACAGGTGTCGCGCATCTGCTCATTTTCATGCTTCATTCGGTGACCCTGCACTCTTTCACTGAGATATGGGTTCTGATGAGTTGATTTTATTGATTTTTGCTCAAAATCGCGTCGTTTACTTTGTTTTTAATGTGAAATTTTAGAAACTTGCTTTGGAAAGATGTCGTCCCACCCGGTTCCGTCTGCGCCGCCACTTGAGTTGTGGGAGGAAGTGAGTTTTACTTATAAGATCAGATTTGTAACAAAGACACACTTTCTCCAGGACCGCCGCCAGTGGTACGAGAACGCGAAGAACCAGCTCAGCGAGAAGTCTTTCAACGACGTCGTCAAGCTGACCGATGAGCACGACCGTCGCAAGTAAGCCTTCAACAAATTCAACTTGCGTGTACCAATACTGACTACCCTTTTCCAGCACCACCTTCCTCGACTTCGCCCCGAAGTTCGCCGAGGCGCTCTACCCGCACGTCGACCTCATCAAGGCTTTCAATCCGTTTCTCTCAAAAGGGCACTTCAAAATCACCGAGGACGGCAAGATCCTGGCGGTGGTCAACTATCAGGACCGGTTCTTGGAGTTGGTGAGTCATTTTTCTGGTTGAATAGATTCTTATCAGATTTTATCAGGAACTGGGAGCGTCTATTGAGGACGAGGTCAAGAGGGAGAGCTCTGGAGAGGAGCGCAACAAGGAGCACAACGTCGAGAAGCCCCACATCGAGCACATCGACTTCACCGACGTCGCCGAGGTTGCCGACGCTTCCGACTCATCGGTCCAGAACTAATCACGTTTCTTTATAAAGTATTGTAATTTCACGTTTTCCTTTCATGCAGAAGTTAAAAAACAAAAGAAAATACCGGTATAATGAGCGAAATTAAACGAAATACCTTTAATCCGTGAATTTTTTCATGAATTTCGATAGTTTTCCACTTGAAAACTCAGTTTCTAACAAGAAAATTTTATTTTCTGAGGCGCAATATTATCGCAAAACAAATTCCCATTGCCCGAATTCCTATTGCCGCCGCCCGCCGAGAGGGATGCTGCAAGCGTGCTCTACGGATAATCGATCGGTCGGAGGCAATGTCCCCACAGTCCCCCTCAACCTCATTCCAGTATACCTGAGACCGACACTTCTCGTTGGATTTTCACCCACATTGATCTCTTCTAATTTGCTGATTCAAAATGGCTGACATGGAGGAAATTCTATGGGTTAGTTTTAAAACCAAACAACACATTTTTGTTATTAATTCGTCAAATTTTCAGCGTCGTGATCGCTGGTTATTGCGAGTCGCCACTCGTGTGAGCCACAGACGATGGTCGCAAATTGAAGCACTCGTGAATCGTCAGATCCACAATCCCAGGTTAGTTTTTTGCAGGGGATAGCGCATACGCAGAAAAATAATCGGCGGTTTCTTGTCCAAAATTTCGAACATGATTCAAATGCGCATTTTTCATTTATCGTTGAAAATTCGGTTTTATTGACAGAAATCAAACAAGAAACACCAAAGCAAAAGTTTGCTGAAAGCGTTTTAACATATCGTTTCTTTCAGACCAAGAAAATATAGTTTTCTGGTAATGATGCACCTCTTTCTGTCACCGAACTTTGACCTCTATGAGCCCCTGGAGTCGTTTATTCACTTCGACACCCCGTACTGCATCGTGATCCACTACAACCAGGTCTTGATTTTCGATGAAACGCGCGTTGTTGTGAGTTTTTTTAATTGTTTCAAAACGGCACTTATTCATTGTTACAGCGCCTCCGCGATGTTTACTACCCGGACATCCTCCCCGTGCACAACAGGTCCATCAATCCGGAGCCGGTGGAGCCAGAGGAGCCGTCCACCCCCGATCTCTCCCACTCGGACACCTTCACCGATTAATGGATTTTTCTACTCTTTTTCTTATAATTTTATACACTCTCTGTGAACCCCATGTGATAGCGCGCTCCACCGAACGCGTTTTTTTTTTATCTTTCGCGGCACGTGTTGACCGCATCGCGTTCGGTGGAGCGCGCTATCACATGGGGTGAACGGAGAGTGTATAAAATTATGAAAGTGAGGGGAGAGGGGCAAGAGAGAAATAGAAATAGAGAGGGGGCGAGAGAGAAATAGAGATAGAGAGGGGGCGAGAGAGAAATAGAGATAGAGAGGGGGCGAGAGAGAAATAGAGATAGAGAGGGGGCGAGAGAGAAATAGAAATAGAGAGGGGGCGAGAGAGAAATACATAGAGAGATGGGGCGAGAGAGAGAAATAGAAAGAAAGAGGGGCAAGAGAGAAATAGAGATAGAGGGGGCGAGAGAGAAATAGAGATAGAGAGGGGGCGAAAGAGAAATAGAGATAGAGAGGGGCGAGAGAGAAATAAAAATAGAGAGGGGGCAAGAAAAATAGAGATAGAGAGAGGGCAAGAGAAATAGAGATAGAGAGAGGGCGAGAGAGAAATAGAGAGAGAGAGGGGGCGAGAGAGAAATACATAGAGAGAGGGGGCAAGAGAGAAATATAGAGAGAGAGAGAGGGGCGAGAGAGAAATAGAGGGAGGGAGTTTATTGTTAAATATAATTATTATTAAACTTATATATTTTATCCTTTTCATGTGAATATTATTTATTTGAAGCACAATAAATTAATGGGGACAACTTGGATACATAATTTGCAAAGAATATCAAGAAAAGTGAACAAGAAAAACTTGCTAATAAGTAAAAAGCTTGGTTCTGTCTGTCCGAGAAACAACAACAGATGACGATATGTGTCACACATCACAATGTGACTTTTCTGTTCGCGCAATCCAAACGTGACCTTTTCTAACGAATCAGCAACACCTTCATGTTACTCGACATCATCTCAAGCTTCAAATCTTCCATTCCCTCTGACACTACAATGCCCATTAGATCTACCTCGTGGTGCGCAGTACTCTAATGGATATCAACGTGCCGAGGCTGTCCGGTGATAAAGGTCGGCCGAAATTGAATGTCCAAAGAGAAAGAGTGCTTTGAAAGACGAGACATAGAAAAAACCCATTTCATCAAATTTTATGATTACAGGAGAGGACAGTGCTCGCCACAACAGAGCCACACCGCCTCACATCTCGCCCTCATCTCGCCCTTTTTCCCCCTCACACCGCCCATTTCATCTCCACTTGAAACAAACACACACTTTTTTCGGTGTACGCCCTATCCCACCGTAAACGGGGGGCGATAATCAATGGGAACTTTTCGAACATTTAGTGTCGCCTCCCGCTTTTTGTCGCGCTATTCGCCCGTTTTTCGTCTTCATTTTGGGAGTTTTCTTCAATTTTCTCCTTCTTTTTAAGAAAGATGCCCAGCTTTCAATCACTCGCGATCTCACTGGCCAATCTCTTGCCGGTGGATAAAAGACGAGAGTTCTGCAAAGCCACCATGGCAGTCGCCTACGGGTAAGAGCGCGATGACGTCATGACTGCGCTAATGAGACTGTTTTTCAGATTTCCCCTCCAAGCTTGTGTCACCAGAGTCGCGGAGCTGCTGAAAGAGTTCCCGCTGACACTCTTCATCATTAACAACCACGCGAAGGAGTTCGGCGGAAAGTACAGTGTGGAGAAAGGAACAATCCATTTTGTGAATAACGAGGGCGAAAAGAAGGTTTGTAGTCTGGATAGTTTGCCAGTGAATCAAAGTTTTCAGAGCCTGACGACTCTCCAACTCGAACACGCCAAGTATCTCCGCCACCTCAACCGCCTCCGCTACGCTCATGAGTGGAAGACCATCGACATGGAGATTGAAGATTCTGGAGAGGAAGATGAAGACAGAGATGACGAGGATGAAGAGGAAGAAACCGATCTGGACAGTGAAGACGATACCGACGACGACGACATCCCGCGCCTTGGAGCAGAGGATAGTAGCGAGGAGGAAGAAGAGGAGGAAGAGTTGGAGGGAGAAGAGATAGTACCGGTGCTTCCCATCGCACTTCATTAACTGTTTTTGTTGTTTCCCATGGTCTCGTTAACACTTTTCTCCGAATAAATTCTCAAATTTTGAACCCGAGTCACTCGTTGTCGACGCTATTCTACAGAAGTGTTGCAAGTGCCGAAAGCGACGGACGCATGACCT
Source organism: Caenorhabditis imperialis (assembly GCA_963572205.1). NCBI lineage: Eukaryota > Metazoa > Nematoda > Chromadorea > Rhabditida > Rhabditidae > Caenorhabditis > Caenorhabditis imperialis. Next base: position 3,173,983 of record OY751544.1, on the reverse strand, counting down.
TTTCTCATGTTTGCGCTTCTCTCCCTTCTCTCCCTCTCTCCGTTCATAATTTTGGCGCGAATATCTCTCTTTATTTTTCTCTTTTTTCTCCCTGACTTTTTTGAACGCCATTCACTTGAATTTTACTTTTCAAGCTACAGATTATTTTTTCAGGTGACGACAATAAGCTCTACTACACCAACGGTGAACACGTCAAGAAGGTGTGCTCCTTTTGAAGCTTTTCCCAAAAAAAACCTTGTAAATCAAACATAATTGGTCGGTGAACACTCGATGAACGCTTTTGTTCTCTGAAAAAATTGCCTCTTTTTCCTAATTATCATATTGAGTAAAGTTATATCACTGTTCGACTCTAGAATCTTCTGATTACACAATCATTTTTTGATTTGCATGACACGCAACGCAACGAACAGTCGCGCGGCGCGGTTCTCCGCTGGTCTCCGCTGGTCATTCTCTTCCCGTTTTCGAGGCTCTTTAGCGTCTACCCCGAATCTTTTGTTTTAAGCCAACATGTCCGCTGCTCACCAGGTGCAACAAGGAAACGTGAGAAGGAACTCTGGAAATATGACTAACGTGAGTTTGTTGAGAAAAAACTTGGAAACTGTTATAAAAATTTAAAAAATTGAATTTTTCAGAAAGTAAGCAGTCACAGTCCAAAATCGAAGGCCTTCCTCAATACCATGAAAAAACGATTCCAGAACGACAGGAAGAAGTACGAGGACTTCTTAAACATCATGAAGTCGTTCCGGAATAATCAGTAAGTCCTAAACAGCATTGTACTTTCCAAACTCCCACGTCTTCAGAACATCTGCCGATGAGACCATGCTCAAGGCAATCACCCATCTTCACGACCACAAGGACATGTGCCGTGAGCTCGTTGACATCATCGGCCCACGGTTCTCGCTCATCATCCGTCAAGACGGCAGGATGCTCCTCTCCTCGAGCACCATGACAAACGTTCTTGTGCCGATTGACAAGAACATGGATTGCAGGGGGGGAGAGGATGTGAGTTGAATTTATTAGCTCGGTTAAGGAATTTTAAATAATTCCCTTTTCATACAGGACCGCCGCCAGTGGTACAAGAACGCGAAGAACCAGCTCAGCGAGAAGTCTTTCAACGACGTCTTCATGCTGACCGATGATCACAACCGTCGAAAGTAAGTAACAATCCCAGCTTGTCTGCACTAGTACTGACCACCCTTTTCCAGCACCACCTTCCTCGACTTCGCCCCGAAGTTCGCCGAGGCGCTCTACCCGCACGTCGACCTCATCAAGGCTTTCAATCCGTTTCTCTCAAAAGGGCACTTCAAAATCACCGAGGACGGCAAGATCGTGGCGGTGGTCAACTATCAGGACCGGTTCTTGGAGCTTGTGAGCATTTTTTCTGGTTGAATAGATTCTTATCAGTTTTTATCAGGAACTGGGAGCGTCTATTGAGGACGAGGTCAAGAGGGAGAGCTCTGGAGAGGAGCGCAACAAGGAGCACAACGTCGAGAAGCCCCACATCGAGCACATCGACTTCACCGACGTCGCCGAGGTTGCCGACGCTTCCGACTCATCGGTCCAGAACTAATCACGTTTCTTTATAAACTATTGTAATTTCACGTTTTCCTTTCATGCAGAAGTTAAAAAACAAAAAAATGCAGCTATAATGAGCAGAATTAAACATAATCCGTTAATTTTTCATGCATTTTGATAGTTTTCCACTTGCGAACCCCGCGATATGTTTCGCACATGTTCCTGCTGCCATTGTGACTTTTCTGTTCGCGTAATCCAAACGTGTTCCCTTCTTACAAATCAGCAACACCTTCAACATCATCTCGAGCTTCAAATCTTCCATTCCCTCCGACACTTTAATGCCCATTAGATCTACCTCGTGGTGCGGAGTACTCTAATGGATATCAACGTGGCGAGGCTGTCCGGTGATAAAGGTCGGTCGAAATTGAATGTCCAAAGAGAAAGAGTGCTTTGAAAGACGAGACATAGAAAAAACCCATTTCATCAAATTTTATGATTACAGGAGAGGACAGTGCTCGCCACAACAGAGCCACACCGCCCCACATCTCGCCCTCATCTCGCCCTTTTCCCCCCTCACACCGCCCATTTCATCTCCACTTGAAACCATCACACACTTTTTTTCGGTGTACGCCCTGTCCCACCGTAAACGGGGGGCGATAACCAATGGGAACTTTTCGAACATTTAATGTCGCCTCCCGCTTCTTGTCGCGCTATTCGCCCGTTTTTCGTCTTCATTTTGGGAGTTTTCTTCAATTTTCTCCCTCTTTTTAGGAAAGATGCCCAGCTTTCAATCACTCGCGATCTCACTGGCCAATCTCTTGCCGGTGGATAAAAGACGAGAGTTCTGCAAAGCCACCATGGCAGTCGCCTACGGGTAAGAGCGCGATGACGTCATGACTGCGCTAATGAGACTGTTTTTCAGATTTCCCCTCCAAGCTTGTGTCACCAGAGTCGCGGAGCTGCTGAAAGAGTTCCCGCTGACACTCTTCATCATTAACAACCACGCGAAGGAGTTCGGCGGAAAGTACAGTGTGGAGAAAGGAACAATCCATTTTGTGAATAACGAGGGCGAAAAGAAGGTTTGTAGTCTGGATAGTTTGCCAGTGAATCAAAGTTTTCAGAGCCTGACGACTCTCCAACTCGAACACGCCAAGTATCTCCGCCACCTCAACCGCCTCCGCTACGCTCATGAGTGGAAGACCATCGACATGGAAATTGAGGATTCTGGAGAGGAAGATGACCACAGAGATGACGAGGATGAAGAGGAAGAAACCGATCTGGACAGTGAAGACGATACCGACGACGACGACATCCCGCGCCTAGGAGCAGAGGATAGTAGCGAGGAGGAAGAAGAGGAGGAAGAGTTGGAGGGAGAAGAGATAGTACCGGTGCTTCCCATCGCACTTCATTAACTGTTTTTGTTGTTTCCCATGGTCTCGTTAACACTTTTCTCCGAATAAATGTTCAAATCTTGAACCCGAGTCACTCGTTGTCGACGCTATTCTACAGAAGTGTTGCAAGTGCCGAAAGCGACGGACGCATGACCTTTTCTCATGTTTGCGCTTCTCCCCCTTCTCTCCCTCTCTCCGTTCATAATTTTGGCGCGAATATCTCTCTTTATTTTTCTCTTTTTTCTCCCTGACTTTTTTGAACGTTGTTCGCTTGAACAATACTTTTTAAGCTACAAATGTTCTAGGTAATATGAGGCATAAAATTCCGAGAGAAGCGCGAGACCTGACGAGATACGTGCCGGATGACAGAAAGGAGGAGTATTTGAAGGCGGTGACTGCGGTTTCCTATGGGTACGTGGCAAATATCATTGGCAGTCAAATAATCTGAAGTTTCAGCTTTCCCTTCGAGGCGTGTGCCACTCGGATTGCGGAGATCCTGTACTGCACACCGCTTCTCCTGATGCTCATGAATGCTCTTGTGGATCTGTTCGATGGCATCTACTCCGTGGAGGATGACAACGAGCTCTACTACACCAACGGTGACAATGTGAAGAAGGTGTGCTCCTTTTTTGAAGCTTTTCCCAAAGAAAAACCTTGTAAATCAAACAGAATTTGTCGGGGAACACTTTCGCCAATCGTTCGCTCAGATTTTGATCCCTGAAAAATTGTCTTCTCTTCCTAAATATCTGACCAATTAGAGTTGCAAGCGTCTACTATCACTGTACGACTCCAGAATCTTCTGATTACACAATCATTTTTTGATTTGCATGACACGCAACGCAACGAATGGTCGCGCGGCGCGGTTCTCCGCTGGTATTGTGTGTTGGAAGCAGAGTGTATATGTGTGTGGGAGCTTTTGTAGAAGGCCAAAGAGCAAATGTGGAGAGATATATTCAGTGATTAGAGAGAAGGAGAGACTGTAGTGATGAAATAAAGGGATTTGGTGTGGTTTTGCAGCGAAAATTGTCATTTTGAAAAATATTTGGCTGGATTTGAGGCAAACATGGTGGTTTTTAGTAAGAGTAGCTGTTTTTCTTTGTTTCAGCTCCGTCTATACAAAGCTTGAGTTGAAATTAACCCTCCAAAACTCAGTTTTTCATAGAAAAATCCGCGTTTTCCCTAAAAAACTGACTGTGACCTATCCCAATCCTTAACCCTGTGAAACTACCCATCAACTCATACAAAACTCAACATTTCCTCCTCATTTTTCAACACTTCCATCCCTATTTCCAGAGCTACCCGGATCTGCTCATTGAGCACGCGGAGAACCTCCGCATCCTCCGTCACGCCGACATCGAGGTGACGATTCCACGTTTCGATGATAATGGAAGGTTGGAGAGTGACGAGGAGGAAGAGGAGGAGTTTAACGTTGAAGACGAGGAGGAGGAGGACTTTGTGGACAGTGGCCACAACACCAGCTTCGAGTTGCCTGATTCCAGCGACGAGGAGGAGGAGGAGGAAGAGGAGGAGGAGGAGCCGATCTAGTCGATGGTTGTCCTTAGGATATGCAATTATGTTGTTTACCTGTTTTACTCCATGTCCTCTTGCCTTATATGAATGAATTTCGTTGAAGAAACTCTGTGAAAACGCGGCTCAGCTCATAGCAATGAGCACAGCCTCCACACAACCAATCATTCTAGTTAAAATACTTACTTTATTGGGAATTTGACAGAAAAAGAATAATAAGCAATCTCTAATTGCTACAGTAAGCACAACAAAACATTAAAATGGAAAATGAGAGGGTACTTGGGCTTCGGAGTGGGGAATTTTTACAAAGAAGACGGAAGAGAATCTAGTAAGAGCGGACCTTTGGTGGCACCCAGTCGGTCTCGGATTTGTCGAGAGTGGTGTCGATGACTGGACGGTAGTCGAGCGACACCTCGCCGGTCTCGATGTTCGATCTGATGATCGAGTGCTTCCTCCAGTGGTCCTTGAACTCCTTCTTGACCTGTCCCTCGAGCGGCTTGCTGTAGTCGAGCTCGTCGAGACGGTCTGGGAAGTCGTCGCGAGCGTGGGCTCCTCTCGATTCCTGAAAGCGGTAATTTTGAGTTAGATGTTCAAACTTCCGATGTAATTCCACATACCTTTCTGTTCTCGGCGGCCACAATGGTCTGGGTGGCGTTGATGAGAAGGTTCTGGAGCTCGAGGGTCTCGACGAGATCCGAGTTCCACACGAGTCCCTTGTCGGCCACCTTCAAGTGAGCCTGATCCTTGTAGAGCTTCGAGAGGATCTTGACACCCTCCTGGAGGATGTCTCCTCTGCGGAAGACGGCAGCATGCTTCTGCATCGACTTCTGCATGTTGAGGCGGAGCTCGGCGGTGGAGATGTCTCCCTTGTTGAAACGGAGCTTGTCGAGGTTGGCCACGGAGGCCTCACCAGCGTTCTTCGGGAGCTCTGGGAGTCCGACTCCTGGCTTGGTGTCCTTGAGGATGCTGGAAAAGAGAATGGTTGAGGCTATCAGGCTGTAATCTCAGGTACATCGGCTCAATATGACTACTATGGTCCCATCATGAAACCGTAAAAGTCATGAACCGGTAGATCCTAGCGTCACAAGTTACTAAAACTCACTCAATAGCGCAAGCTCTTCCGAAGATGACCAAATCCAGAAGCGAGTTGGCTCCAAGTCTGTTGGCTCCGTGCACGGAGTGAGCTCCGCACTCTCCAGCGGCATACAATCCTGGCACGACCTCGTCTCCCTTCTCAGCAGAGTAGTTGAGCACCTGTCCCTTGTAGTTGGTCGGCACTCCTCCCATGTTGTAGTGGACAGTTGGAATGACAGGAATTGGCTCCTTGGTCACATCGACGCCAGCGAAGATCATCGCGGTCTCCGAGATTCCTGGCAGTCTCTGCTGCAGCTGCTCGGCTGGCAGATGGTGGAGCTGAAGGTAGATGTGGTCCTTTTCTGGTCCGACTCCGCGTCCCTCCATAATCTCCACGGTCATCGAGCGGGAGACGACGTCACGGGAGGCGAGATCCTTGGCGACCGGGGCGTAACGCTCCATGAAGCGCTCTCCGGCAGAGTTGACAAGGTAACCTCCCTCTCCACGAGATCCCTCGGTGATCAGGCATCCAGCTCCGTAGATTCCAGTTGGGTGGAACTGCACGAACTCCATGTCAGAGTTGTTGATTCCAGCACGAGCGGTGAGGGCGGTACCATCTCCAGTGCAAGTGTGGGCAGAGGTGCACGAGAAGAAGGCTCTTCCGTATCCTCCGGTAGCAAGGACGGTGTTCTTGGAGCGGAATCTGTGGATGGTTCCGTCCTCCAGGTCCATGGCGATGACTCCGACGCAGGCGCCGTTCTCCATGATGAGGTCGAGGGCAAAGTACTCGACGAAGTAGTTGCAGTTGTACTGGAGGGAGGCTCCGTAGAGGGTGTGGAGGAGCGAGTGTCCGGTACGGTCGGCGACGCAGCAGGTTCTGGAATTCGCTTTTTTGAACGGTTATTGATGATGTGGGCATCATTCAGGCAGTTTCTGATTGAGCCGTCCTAAACGCAATATTATGGCTCAAAACGTCACCGTGCCTTCTGGTGTCGTCATCAGAGTGCACATCAGAATTCAAAGCTCTGACATAATTTTCTGATATTCTGAATATACGAATCTCTCCGCATTCCACAATTCACACTCTTTCTCTCTCCACACCCCTCCATTCCAATGTTCTCTTACCTATGAGCCTGTCCACCACGTCCGAAATCGTTCGACTGACCACCGAACGCGCGCTGGTAGATTTTGCCATCGGTGGTTCTCGAGAATGGCATTCCGTAGTTCTCGAGCTCAATGACGGCGCGCTCGGCCTCGCGGGTCATGTAGTGGATCGCATCCTGGTCTCCGAGCCAGTCGGATCCCTTCACGGTGTCGTAGAAGTGCCAGCGCCAGTTGTCTGGGTTCATGTTTCCAAGGGCGGCGTTGATTCCTGAAAAATTGCAGTGAGGGTGGTGGAATTTGTTTGAGATTGGGTGGAGCCGATGGATTCATGTGTGGGCTCATTCTGTAGAAGAAAAATTTTGAAAAATGTGCTGGGGGATCTCGAGTAGGGTTCATGTTCAGAATACGGAGAATCGTAGTGTATTCTGGGTATCTATATGTAGACATGAGGACATCTGATGTCCACTGAGCCCAGAGGCTCTGGTTTATAACTGCAGACAATATATCGGTGCTCAGGGCCACAGCAATGTTCCCAGCGGATTGAAAGAGCTCCTACTGAATCTTATCGTTGTCACTAGTGTACTTAACATCGACTTCGCCCTAGAACATCCTTGTCTCGTCGTCAACTCTCACTACTGCCTCCCGATTAAAAATATGGTCTTTCAACAAGAACATTTGCTTTCCGAGATACCGAGGGGCATATTTTTTTTTTTTGCTTTCCGAGGGCATATTTTTTTCTTTCTCATTTTCACGGACCACATTGGCCGTAATGAATAAATAAATAAATAAATAAAATTTTGCTACACTACAGGGCCACAAGGTCTTGGTTCATAACTGCACTCAACACATCAGGACCCAGAGCCACAGCGATGTCGCCAACGAACTGAAGGAACTACCGACCGCCTCAAACTCTTCTCAGCACCGATGCTGGACCCCTATTTCAGCCTATCACTGTTGCTGATGTACTTCGCATCAACCTTTCCATGGAACATCCGCTTCTCGTCGTCACGTCTAGCAGTCGTCGACCTCACACTACAATCCGACTCCAACTACTGCCTCTCAATGAGAAATGTGGTCTTTCAGCAAGAATATTTGCTCTCTGAGAGGGCATTGCTGCGCCACAGTAGGTAGGCAGATCCAGGAAACGTGATAACTCGACCGCTTCCAATTCGACCACTCACATCTCACATGTCGTCAAGAACGTACTGCTTGATTTTTCACTTATCTCAATCTGATCTCTACTGGGTATGCTTACAACAAAAAGTTCTCGCACATTCACTACATTCCCTTGCGATCTACCACGAGATCTTACATGTTTCTTATCAGTAAACACCAGCTACTCAATGGTCAGTGTTCTTTGAAGTTACTATGTTCTTTCAATTCATGTTAGCAAGTGCTCATACCTCCCTGAGCAGCAACGGTGTGAGATCTCGTTGGGAAAAGTTTGGTGATGACGGCGGTCTTGAGTCCTCCCTCCGAGAGACCCATCGCGGCACGGAGTCCAGCACCTCCGGCTCCAACAACCACGGCGTCGTAGGCATGGTCCACCACTTTGTATTGAGCGATGTCCGAGCGCTTGGTGTCACTGAAATCGATTTTTGGATGTTTTTGGTGCAACACTTTTTTCGAAAAATTTGTGATTTTTGGCTGACTAGCTTCTCATAATTTATGATTCAACTCTAACAGCATCTAAAACTTCAAAAAAGTCAAAAGAATACGGTACCTGTGGTTAACAGCGGAGAGCGACACGGAACGAGTGGCGACCGCGTTGCGGAGGCCGGTGCTGGCAGCTCGAAGCATTTCTACCTGCAAAAACGGATTTTTTGTCACGCTTTCCAAAAAAAAAAACACGATAAGATTAGGTGCGAAAAGAGCAAAACGTGAAATAAAATAGGTACAGAACTTGATAAACAACGGCAAACGTGCGGATTGCAACTTTAAAACGGCGCACCAAGTGAACCGCTCGTAGCGGCCGAGAGTGCGTCAGCAAACGCGAAAGGCGCACTCTTCGGGCAGAGGGGTTTATCGACGGACGACACAGAGAACGTGCACAAAGGGCACTGCGAAGAGGGCTTTACACGTTAAAAGTAGGAGCGGAAGTTCACTAAAAGTTGGATCAGAATGAAAACATTTATTTTTCACAACTTGGAAATCTTTTCCTGAGGCACTACATACGCCTCCTGAATGAAAGAAACAATGCAGTTTTTATTGCTATCGAAAACGCTCCCGAAGATCTTTGCCTTGTTACCAGTGGCGATTTCAGTGCGAGTTTCCACTAGGAACCATTGGATTGCCTGGAAAAAATGGAGGTACAAATTTACTTTAAGGACGTTCACCTCAACTCTCTCCTGATGGAAGTAAATTTTATGATGAAGCGACGCCCCTGTCGCCATTCTCAAGCCCGACTGATTTATCGCGTTTTTGACGGATTGGAGGACGAAGAAATCTGAAAGCGTCACGACGGCCACCATTCCTCCGTCTTCGCGAATGCTACCAATGCAATCCGGCATGAGTCTCGCATAGAAAATGACTCTATAATCACCAGGAGCAGGATTGGTGACAATGTGATAGGGCCGAAGCTCGAAAATAAAGTGTTTCATCATATTCTCATAAAACTCCCTTTGTTTCATAGGTGCCAACGTTAATATTTTATAAACATCAGGAATATCTGTGAGCCCTGGAATATCAGTCGGATAGCCAGGTGGTTCCATAAGCTTTTTGTCGGTCTGGAAGAAGATTAGTCTGACTTATCGCTTTCCAAAGATGAAACAAGATGGATATTACCTTGACATGCCCCATGCCAATGTTTTTGGCATCATGATAAACCCCCACTGCGTAGATAGCGTCTTGTTGATGGATTTTTATATCAATTGGCTTTTCAGGACTCCCTGAATGTCATTTCACCTGTTTTCATTGGACTTGTTAGTGGTTTGTTACCAGCGGATACAAAATTGTAATGCATGCTAAAGATTTTCTCGTTTTCATCCACTTTCTTGGCGTTTTTTAGTGCCATCATGTAGTTTCGCACAGCCTCGTAGCATTGAGCAGCGACATATCCACCAAAAAGTCTATTTGGTCCGATTACACCTCCTAAATGTGGCCCAGAGGATCTGGAAAAGTGATTTTGTAATGAAAAAGAAAGTGGCTTACTTATAAACATTGCTCCCATCAACGTTCTCAATTGATAAAAGAGAAGTAACAAGTTGAGATCTTTTTGAGGCCATTTTCAGGACCCAACTGTAACTTTGAGGACTATTCTTAAAAAATGAAAAAGAAAACTGAAAGAAACATTGAAAACAGACATTCACCACACTGTAGGTAATTCGAATTTGTTTATCAAGATAGTTAACCAGGCTACACTTACTACAGTAGTACCTATTGAACACTCAACACTCAACATATGGATAGTATTAACCGGGAGTTTTATTGAGATTCAAAATATACACAATTCTCATAGTATTATACATCACAGCTTAGCCTCCATTTTCTCGGGAACCAAGTACGCTTCTTGAATGAAAGATATGACACAGTCCTTATTGCTATCGTACACCGTCCCTTGTATCTTTGCCTTGTTACGCGATAAGATTTCTGTGCGAGTTTCCACAAGGAACCATTGAATTGCCTGCAATTTTTGGTAGTTGGAGAGAGAAAGAGGGGTGAAAAAACAAACCTCGACATGTTCCTGATGGAAATGTATTTTGTGATGCATTGAGCCACCCGCTGCCATTCGATAGCCGGACTCTTTTAGGACATTGGTAGCTGATTGAAGGACGAAAAAGTCAGAAAGTGCAACTACTGCTACCATTCCATTGTCTTCTTTGACGTAGTCTGGAAGATTAACAAGTAATGAGTTTTTGGTTAGGCTTTGTGAATTTTCTATAAATATGGTCACTGATAGTTTCGACGTCGCTGATTCCGAGTCTGAAGTCAGAATTTCTGTAATTGATCTCATTTTTGAGAAAAGATGTGTCAAAGCCATTTTCAGTGCTATTTTCCTCCATGTTTTCACGTGTTTACGTGTCGACATTTTCGATAGTTACGAAATAGTGGAGAAAATAGCACTGAAAATGGCTTCGACACATCTTTTCTTAAAAATTTAGATCAATTACAGAAATTCTGACTTCAGATTCGGAATCAGCGACGTCGAAACTATCAGTGACCAAATTTATAGAAAATTCTCAAAGCCTAACCAAAAACACATTACTTGTAAAGTGTTAGAATGTTATCAAAAGTGATCTGACGTCTTCATAATATTATATCTTTTGAAATTATGCTAGCTATCCATTAGATCTTTGTGAGACTTGTTTCTCAGAAGCTTTAAAATCTTTCTAACGCCTTCTGAACGCTCTTTGTTGCTTGCCTTTAACTCCAAGACTGATATCACTTCCCACGCTTACCAATTCCTCCAGAAAATATCCTTCCATAGAACAACACTCTATCGTTTGACGCATTTGTCATCATGTTGATTGGACGGATCTCGAACACAAAATTCTCCCAGAGCAACTTCACTTGCTCCCTGATACTCTCTTTTGGAATCCGTGATATTGCTTTTGACATGTCTGGAATATCCAACAGCCCTGGAACGTCATCAGGATACGGAGGACTTTCCATTAGCCTTGAATCGGTCTGAACTCCTCTATAGACCATAGTATCAACATCAGTTTCACCTTAACATGTGCCAACCCGATTGCTTTATTGTCGTGATAGACATCAACGGCGTACACGTTTTCCACGCGATTGATTTTGATATCAATGAGTTTTGTGGGGTCTCCTGAAAATTGCCGACTCAACAACACGTCGCTCGTCACAAATCACATACCAGCGGCTACGAAATTATAATGCATGCTGAAAATCACATTCTCGTCTTGTATTTTCTTCGTGTACTCCTTAACCGCTTTAAAAACTTGCGCTGCCACGTACCCACCGAATACTCGTTTTGGTCCAAGCAAATTCCCAATGTGAGGTCCTTCTGACCTTCAATTCCTCATTTTCTGACGAGAAAATCGATAAGGTTACCTGTAAATGTTATCGTCGATGTTATCAATTGATAGCAGAGACGATACCAGCTGTGTTCGCGTTGCCATTTTCCTGAAAATTAACTTCTGAGCTATTATTTTTGGTTTTTTGTTTATTTTTGTTAGGTTCTTGTTATTTTTTGTCTCTTACATCAAAACTGATTCAAAATGCTGTTTCAATATTCAAAAAGCGACAAAATGTCAGCAAAACGTCAAAAAAAGTCGGATGACAATGGCAAAAAATGAATGAAATACGACCAGGAAACTCTGATAATAGTGTGGGGTGGTTCTGATGAACCGCTGATTGTATGTCTACGCTTAATTCTGGGTACAGCGTAGTCGGCGTATAGTCAGTTTACGGGAGAGTGTAGTGAAAGGTACCCGGACGTCGTTTGTCATCAAAATCTGGAGATATCTCGGTAAAAACTGATGTTTAACGTGAACAGCCAACAAAAGATGGAAAAATCAAGAGAAAAATTCCATTTCTCTGATTCATCATCTCGGAGCAACAAAAACTCAACAATATCTCGTCGTATGAGCGATTTTCTTCATTTTTTCAAAGTTTCAGCACTGAACAAGCTTTTACAGCACTTATTCAGTGTAAAACTTCATATTATTCCCTTCAAAACCCCTTGAAAACCTTCATAAAGTTCAAACCATGAGTTGATCTGAAATTCTGACCGATGAGTCAGCTTTGTAGCCGCGTCACATATTCAATCTTTGAATTGTTGCGACTGAATAATCATTACTGACTAACGCAATAGTCAGAATGGCTACAAACTACATCGAAAACACCTTGCCAACCAAATTCTGATCAGTTTTTGGATTCTTGTGGTTTTGTCTGACAAAAAACGCTACGCAACCGCGTCGCGACCACTTTTTCTGATCGTCAGTAGCAAAAATTGAGCTGGAGACATGGCCTCATTGCGTTTGCCATTCTATAATCTTTCAATTTACCAAATTTTTAGACAGAAAACATTACTTTGATTACTTTTCCCTTTCATTCTCACAAAAACTAACTAATTTGTCAAAATCCTGATTCTAAACCCCCAAATTCGTCTCAAACCGATGTGAACCTGAAAAACACTTAATCCCTCCACAATCCCACCACTTCCAGGCGGTAAATTACCTCCTCTCTCTTTCTTTTTTCTCATAGCTTGCTACTTTTTCCCTTCTCTATTCAACTTTCTCCGCGTTTTTCAAAACCCCCGATAATTAGCAATTAGTGAAGCATTTCCACTATGAAACTTTCTCTTTCCCACCCAATGAATCAGCGAAAAAGTAAAAAGGAGTCAGATAACAATCAGCAAGGTAAAAGTGCGCAGTAACACTCCATTTCTCTAATTCTCTCCATCTCTCCGCGCCCCGATTGAATGGTTGAATCGCCACAGACATTGTATTTCGATTTTATTTCCAGTTTGGTTACCCTGCCGTCTAACCTTCAGGTTGAGAAGTGACAATTTTGACTTGAATTCGAAATTTTTTTTGTATAACGAAACAAAACTACAGCAATTTTGTAGCTGAGCAAATAGTTCTTGTGACTTTTGAGAACGAAAAAGTGTAAAATTGAAAAATGAGTCATCCAGACTACAAAGCGACAAGTTTAGAACAAAAAACAGAAAGGGAACAAGAAAAAGAAACAAAATATGTACATAACATGTCAAAGACCAGAGGCTAGCTGTGTTTTCTCCCCAAATTTTCTCTTCCCAGAAACCACTTGGTTTGAAATGCAACTCGAGCCTTCTAGTCATTCTATTTTTCCAACTATATCTACAAATCTCTAGGTTCTCATTCCCTCTCCACAATGTTTGCCTACCACCGCCTTCTGTTGCCCATTATTATACACTCCATATGGTATGCATACTTTTTCGAGCAACAGGTGGGGGTGCCAATGAGTTAATTAGAAGCGTTGTTACAACGCGTTTGTTGTCTCTTCCCCTATCTCATCTACCACATTTTCATCTATTTCGTACCCCGAAACCTCATTTTCATTTTCATTGCCATTGGCTTTGAGTGTCCTCTTCTCTCTTCCGCGAGCCATCCGCACCCTCCTCCCCTCTCCTCCCCTCGTGGTTCAGTGGAGCGCACATGCATTGGCCGCTGCGCACCCTCTTATTATATTTGCTCCGACTGTCTCAAAAAAAGCCAACAAGCGGGGCGAAAAAAGAGAAGAAACGAAAGCGAAAAAACTTGATTTTCTCTCCTGTATTTACTTTCTCTCCGCCTCCTCCACTCTTCCTTGTTTCATCCGTTCACTCCCGCATAACTAATACCTCTTGCAGACCAGACTTGGCTGATGGACAGTGACGCGACAGAAGTGCTGACGCACTCGCTCATGAAGCCTGTCGCTTCTGGAGCCAGCCTTGCCGTCAATAGCTTCGACTTGCATGCAGTGATCACGGCGGTGCAGCACGGACAGTCGGAGCATTTGGAGAACGCACTCAAGCAGGGATTATCGCCGAATACCACGGATGACGTGAGGGATTTATTAGGGGCTTAGTTTGTGTTGAGGATTAGGAATTTTGCAAAAATTTTATGAAAATAATTGAAATTTCAATTGAAATTTCAATTTCAGGACGGCTGCTCTCTCCTCCATTGGGCTGCTATCAATAACCGTTTGGAAATTGCAAAAATGTAAGCTCAATCTAAATATCCATTGATAAACTTGTGATTTCAGACTCATCTCCTTCAACGCGGACCCAAATCTCATTGGAGGATGTCTACAATCCAGTCCAATCCACTGGTCGGCTCGAAATGGTCTCGTGGCAATGTGTGCCTTGCTTGTGAAGGTAAATCCCTGAAAACCATCGAAAAACCATTAAAAAAATTGATAATTTTGCAGTCCGGCGCGGTGTGCAACATCCGTGACGTCCAGGGCTACACACCAATCCATCTCGCCATCCAGGGCAATCACATCCCACTCGTCGCGTACTTCCTGCTCAAATTCGACTATGCCAGAGATATCAGTGATAATAGTGGTAAGCTGGCTAAAACTGCACAATTTTGAGATAAAAATCATTTCAAAACTGAAAAACGTTTCAGGTCTAACGCCAGCAATGATGTGCGCGAAGCGAAGCTACACCATGTTCCCACTGCGATTGATCGTGAGAGCCGGAGCGGACCTGTCGCTGAAAGAGCACTTCAGTGGTAACACTGCCCTCCATTTGGCCGCCCATGATCGCAACTCGTCCGCTGTGATGTGAGTTGCTCAAAATTAGTGAATTTGACAAGAAAAACAGTTCTTTCTTTCAGAGAACTGCTCGAGGGGAATGCGGATGTGAACATTCGGAACAAGCAGGCGGAAACGCCGTTGGATGTGGCTAGAGCGACAAAGAGCCCTCAGATTCTAGGTGAGCAGTTGGATTGAAATCAGGAAAAATCTGGGAGAGAACTTAAAAAATAAGGAAAAATGAGGAAAAAATCATTGAAAACCATCAAAAATGAGAAATTTTATGATCAGACCATGTTTTGATAAATATTTTCAATATTTCGTAGCCTATCTCACAGTTTGAACTGAATTCAAGGCTATTAAAACGCAGAATTAACCTTTAACAGTATATTTTCACTCTTTTCAGCTTCAAAACTATAACATTTATTCAAAAAAATCAATAAAATTTAACAAAAATCCATCAAAAATCAATATTCCAGACATGATGGAAGAAGCAGCCCGCCGCCAAGGCGCCATCCGCTCCAACTGCCTCAAACGCAACTTCATCCCGCCAATCAGCACCTACTTCTTCCTCCTCCTCCCCACCGTCGGATTCTTCGCCACGTATCTCCTCTTCAAGTACTTGCCACTGATCGTTGCCACATTCTCCACACTGATCTCGTGTATTTTCGCCATGGTGCTGGTGCGATTCGACTACCATGACCCCACCTACAAACTGCTTCCGTATGGGGTTACTGTTGCCGAAGCTTTGCTGATGGTGTTCTCGTGGTGAGTTTTGGCAATTGAGAATGTAAATTCAAGTAAAAATGTGAGTGTAAGATAATGAGAAAGTGAAACAGATGTTATCCCGAAGGCTTTTTCGCTTGCCAAGGTCGTGTATTGCTTAAACAGGTGGTGCAGATGGTTGAGATAATAGATTCTTATCCGAATAAGCTAAACACGAAACATACTTTCATACTGGTGAAAGGCAGGGGCCGTTAGACTCACACTATCTAAATCTGACTAAATTTTGATTCCAGGTCCACATACGCTCATTGGTACGTGCCATGGTGGGCACAAATGATGTTCATCTTCTCCGTCCTCGCTCTGATCTTCACCTTGTACAGGTAGCTGCACAACCTCAAGAGATTATCCTTAAAAAACGAAGTTTCCCTTCAGAATAAGCACTCTGGACCCTGGAATAGTGAAGGCGCCCAAAAACTGCCACCAACTGTATGTCAACGAGGCGGAGGCCGGGATCCAGCACCAGCAAAAGTACTGCTTTACCTGTTTCATCAGAAAACTGGAGCACACCAAGCATTGTGCAGTTTGTGGACAGTGAGTTATCCCTGTACTAGATCACTCCCATCAACACAATTTTCTTCCAGCTGCGTGAACA
Organism: Caenorhabditis imperialis; assembly: GCA_963572205.1. Lineage (NCBI taxonomy): Eukaryota > Metazoa > Nematoda > Chromadorea > Rhabditida > Rhabditidae > Caenorhabditis > Caenorhabditis imperialis. The sequence goes on along the minus strand of OY751544.1, from coordinate 3,157,810 downwards.
ACTTCGACCACCACTGCCCGTGGCTCAATAGTTGTGTGACGCGACGAAACATGCGGGAGTTCATCATGTTCATCATTTCCGTCGCCGTTTCATCGGCGATCTACCTTCTGGCGACGACTCACTACGCCTTCTTGCGCGTCGGCGACGGTGGACTCGAGAAGTTCCTCGACAAGGAAGCGTTCCTTGTCATCACAATCATCTTGTCCGGAATGCACGCCTTCATGTTGATGGTGCTGTTTTGTGTGCAGATGAACCAGGTGAGTGTTTTATGATGAAAAAATGATGAAATTGCTCGTTTGCAATGAAAAAGAAGATGAAAATTGCATCGAGAGCAGTGAATTCTGTGAAAATGATCCAGAAGAAGAAATGAAAAAGTTTTCTCCGAGTTTCGGAGCTGATGGATAGCTGTGAAACGATTATTTGTGACGTTGGGAGCTTGAAAAACAGTTCAAACTCATAAAATTTGCATATCTAGTGACAAAATCGTCCATGTCGACAGTGAATTTTTTGAAAAAATCGATACGCATTGGATCTTTTTGTTACGATCAATCATGAGCAAGACTTGAGAAAAGTGGCTTTATTCAGTGTAGAAACAGTAAAACTCAAGAAATGATAGCTGCTGACTAGAAATCCATCTGAAACCCTTGAAAATATGGACAAAATGAGCAAAATATCTCGGAAATCTCATCAAATTCGACCAGAAACTTCATTTAGGCATAGATTTCGTAGCTATTCTTCTGAATGCTGACAATTTCGCTCACGGGAAACCAAATCCAATCATTGATTTTAACATTGTTTTTCTTCCGAAAGTTACGATTCTGCCTGAAAATTATCTGAAAAAACTTGTATCCCCTGTTTTCAAAGCCACCGTTCTCGTCGCCTTCCCATTACTCAGTTCTCCCAATCGAAATCATGTCAAAATTCAATCAACACACCCATTTCCAACCTAAAAACCACATTTTCTTCCAGATATCCCTTGGCGTCACCACCAACGAGCGCATCAAAGCCCGCCGCGCCGGCCACGGACACAGCCACCGATCCGACTACAACGTGATCCACCACAAGCCGAGCTTCTCTACCCGCTGCCACAACCTCCTCGAGTTCTTCTCCTCGAACGGTGACAACAACTGGTGATTCGAGGCGCCAGGATGTTGAAATAATTATTGCATAACGAAAAACCCCTTATAATTTTCACTTGATTTTCACTTGTCATACCTGGTTGTGAATAGCTTTTTCTCTGAATTTTTCCCCTTTGAATATGTTTCAGTTCTGAACATAACAGTTTGATCCGCTTTCCCTCACCTCATTCCGGTTAGAAATTGAATGCTTCCCCCACTTTTTTTTGCTTTTTTTCAATGAAATTTCCATGTATTGCCTGAACGAGATCTCCTTTTCCGCTGATTTTTCGCTCTCATTCTTCTTTTTTCTAGATGTCAATGAATGAAACGTTTTATTTTTATGTCTTCTTAAAATTGTTCTCTCCCGCCATTCAGAAGACGTCGACCCCACCAACACCATTTCGATTACACCCTTCTCTCTCTTCCACCCTCCGTGTCCGGTGCACTCTCTTGCCCTCACCCACGAGAGTCGCCGCGGGGCACACTGGTAACAACGCTCCGAAATGACGGGTGCGCGCGGTTTAGCGCACCTTGTTGCATTTGAATCTAGTGCTATGGCGTTTGTTTTAAGGACCATACTCTTTGATTTTTACGGGTTCCGTTGAATTTTTCCAACTGCCACGTGGCAAATTGTCGCTTTCTTTGTTTTTCTTGATTTTCACCGTGAAATTGTCGCGGAAATGACGTTTTTGTCGCGATTTTCTCAAGAACGTCGATATTCGATTTCAGGACTGTGTGCATGACCAGCAGCACGCTTCTAACACCACCGATGGATGAGAAGCCTCCAATACCAGAAGAGAGACAGGTAATCTATAAAATTTCACGGGGAAATCCCCAAAAAATCCGAAAAAAATTCGAAAAAAAATACAAAAAAAATTTGAATTTTGCAGCCCGGGTACTTCAAACAATGGCTACAACTACCACCACTAACAGAACGCGAACAAGAGCGAATTCGACACCTTAACACCCTTTCATTTGATGAGTACTACAACCCAAACCCCGCCGATATCGACTTCGACACGCAACGATTCCTCGCAAAAGCCCGCATTTATCTGGAACGATACGTGAACGAGATGCGTGACATCTATAAAAAGCACAAATTCAAGACAGTGGAGCGACGGATCTTCTTCGGACTCGCCAAGCAGTGCCACGTGGTGTTGCTCGCCAATGACTGGACGGGCGCGCTCGAGATCTATCAGGAGGTGCTCAAGATCAACCCGAACCTGTTCGCGAGGGATCCCAACATGTACTACGGCCTCGGATTAGTCTACTTGCACTTTAAACAGTGGCGGTTGGCGATCGAAGCGTTCGCAAGGCTGCTGTACAGCTATCCGACGGGTAGAATTGCGCTGGAAGCGAAAGTGCGGCTCGGAATGTGCTACATGGAGCTCGAGGATTACGAGAGGAGTTTGAAGGTAGGAGAAGGGGTCAAGGATGGGCCGAGGGGAGTTCTTGGTTGAGATGGGGGAAAAATTGTTGAAAAAAATAGAAAAAATAACCGGAGGAGATTGCCTAGAGAAAAACTGTCACTGAATGAGACCAAGAGCAGCAGCTCTTGCTCTGAACAAAAATTTAAGCCGGCTTCTGAGCAACTGATGACAACTAGAAGGCATGCAAATTAGTTCCGCCATCCTAGCAAAGAGTTGTCTAGTAGTGAATACCGTAATCTATGAATCTAATGACCTGTTGATGAGGCATCATTTCATCTTCTAGTAGTCATCCAACAGTCTGAAGACACATTGTCTCCTAAAGCGGTTACAAAACTGATTCTACCTTCTTGATTGACGTCGGGTGTATAGCGACTAGGCTCAGGTTTAACAGAGAAGATCATAGGAGCATTTCCTTTGAGAGCGCATTACTTTTTTCTCATCCTATTAGAAGCTACTTCCAAATAACAGCTCAACCTATGACAAGATTCTAAATCTCTTCTATTTCTCGCCGAGATACACATGAGTTGTCATGTTAACCAATCTGATACCTTTCTCCTACTATCTCTACAGAAAAATATAACATTTTTGGTTCGATGACTCGAAAAACACTCTCCTACGAAACTCACTAGCATCAAAAACGGTTCAGAAAATGGAACTACTATCTAAACTCTCTGACAGCACCGCACACCGTGCCACTTTTCTAACTATCAATAAATGATAACACTCTCTCCCTTCTCTCCTCTCCACCTATCACAAAAAGTACATTTCAGCTCTTCCAACTGGCAATTGTCGATCACGATGAGACGAAATTCATGCCAAAGTACATCATCAATTATAACCTGGCGTTGAGCTTTGAGAACTCGGACGATCTTGACACTGCCGAGACCGAGTATCAGAAAGTGTTGGCAGAAGTAATAGAAAATGTGAAAATGGATAGAAAAATATACTAATTTTTTGCAGATTGAGCCATGGCTCAAGACGATGCAAGCTCAAAACCAAGTGAACCCCAATTTCGAGCTGATGACAAAAGTGCGAGCAGCAACTTATAGGCAAATCGGTTGGCTTTACTACCGACGAGCCTATAAGGATGAGACGAATAAGACTGAGAACTTGGAGAAGGCTAGCAAGAACCTAAACGAGGCGCAGCAACTGGATCCAAAGGATGGGCAGAGCTATTATTATCTCGGCAGAGTCTATGGGGAGAGCGAAAGCAGTGTGAGTCTTAGCTGCTGGATTACGCGATTAAAGCGTGATAGGTCTCACGTGAACTGGTTGCAGGCACATGACGCGTTCCTCAACTACCGGCAGTCGATCGACAAGGCGGAACAGAATGCGGACACGTGGTGCTCGATTGGAGCACTCTATCAGAGACAGAATCAGCCTATGGATGCGTTGCAGGTTGGTCAAAATATAGAGTCTCAAGATTTGAGATAGAAATGAAAAAATCAATCGAGAAAAGCACACATATGAAAAGTGTTGGTAGATGTTCTGGCTCCCCGAGCCCCCGCCGGCGGACCAGTTGCCCAGTGCATCTCTTACACAGCACCAGTGCTCCGCAACACACACACATTTTTCCAGGCCTTTGTCTGTGCGATCGAGCTCAACTCGGCACACTCGGCGGCGTGGACGGATCTCGGCGAGCTCTACGAGAAGAATGCGCAGTTTATCGATGCGCTCGAGTGCTTCAAGAATGCGTTGAAGCATGAGCCAGGTAACATATGATGTTGCTAATCAGGAGGTGTGGGGAGGCGGTCTTGCTACCCGAAAAACGTCGAGAAATGAGAAAGAAAATGTTGAATCTTTGAATCTCACTGATTTCTGATACGGGAAAGTGCATACTAAGTGCATACTGAGGACATGTCACATTGCTTTACACTGGAAAAGGACATTTTTCAGCTGGGATCAGGAGTTTAGTCTAGAGGGAATAAGCATGTGTCTTTGAGAGCTGAGCAAAATATGAGATTTCTGATTACAAATCACAGTTTGTTGAACATTGAACCTCAAAAGTGCTTCAGCACTATTGAAACCTTCAATTAGGCGGGCGTAGATCAAAATAGTTGAGTTAATTTGAGCAAAAGCTCCTCTATTCTGCTCTGTTGCACTCTAGCTCAAAAGTGCAGCCACTGCTAATCTATCACTTTTCAGCGGCTCCCGACCCAATAAGAGCTCGCGTTCAAGTGCTCGAGAAGGAGCTCGCTGGAGCAGTGCCACCACGCCCCGCCAACCACACATCTACCTTTGAACGAGACATCCCTACCCTGAAAGAAGCCTACGAGCAGCCCATCCCTCAAGAGCTGCGCAACCGCCAAGACGACGCGTACATACAGAAAGAAGCTCGCTATGACAATGCAATGTGGGACCTTTGGGTGGACTTTAAGACGATGGGATTGGACAAGCCGCCATGTGTAGAATGGGGCGTACCGTACCCGGCACCGATGTGCGATCTGGAGACGGAGGTCTTCACACTGCTCAAAGCGAACGAGGGCGACCTGGTGAAAGCGGAGAGGGAGGTGTTGGAGTGTCTCGAGACGATTGATCTCGTCCACAAGGTTGGTGATCAGTCAAACATAACTCGGTCAATAGAGAAAGAGATGGGTGATCAAGGGGGGCAAGGAGAAGAGGATGATGATGGCGGCAAAACTTTGAGACATTGAAAATCACTAATAAGTAGTTCGACGTTTTTGTGTGTGTGTCGTCGAGAAGAGAAACCGCATGAAGGCCCTCGCCTTGGCGTGTGTGTTTTCTTTTCGCTTTCGCCTCCCTTTTTCGCCCCGCTTCTTTTTTCTCTCCCCTCTTGCCTCTCTTTTCTATCTTCACTTCCAATGTGTTTTTGCAAGAGTAGGAAAAACGAAGAGGGCGAAAAAAGTGGGGAAATGAAACGGAAGAAAGACAAGGCGAAACCTCTCCAATGAGACTAATTATTTATGTGTGCTTTTACAGAATAATATCATCGAGATGATGCTGCCGGAGGCGTCGCTGGAGATGCCACGTGTCACGCCGGAGATGATTGATAATCTCAGAGTGAATGGGCATCTTCTCGAGAAGCCTCGATGCTACACCTTCCCGTTTCTCCCTCGACTCGCATACACGGAGCTCCCAGAAACATTCAGTTTGCTGTCAGAGCTCTACGTGTCTCTGGACATACAGGCGCCGGAGATCCTCACGATGGCGGCAAAGCGGGTTGTGCCGAACACCACCTTCCACCCGGTCTTTGAGGAGTACGCAAAGCTTCCAGCACCACCAGCGGATCCAAAGAAGCCAGTGGCAACGAAGCTGCAAATTGATACGGCGTATGAAAGGAACGAGCGTCATCCGCTGATCCTCAAGACGCCAATCCTCACTGTGGATAATCGGAAAGAGGCGCATTGCGTGGAACTTCAACGTTTCCTGGACTCAGCCACCATCTCGTGCATCCGTGGGCTTACCGGCTGCCTCCGACTTGATCTCTCCCTGTTCTCCACCAAACAAGTCGCTGAAACCGGCGCTGATCAAGAGGTGGAGGTGCGCACGCAGTACAACATCCCACCGGAGACCAACTGCGATCATGCGAGTCAGCTCACTTGGAAGTGCGCGAACGAGCAGACATTCACTACTGTGGAGAGATACGCGCAGTATCAGGCCGAGTCGTTCAAGCACACGTTGAAGACCGAGGTGGAGAAGATGCGGAAGAGCACGACTGCGAGGGGGCCATCGCCGAAGCGGCAGAAGTGCAACAAGAGATGTGCGTCGCCGCCGAAGGTGTTGAAGAGTATCAAGTACGGGACGAATATTGATTTGTCCGATGATAACAAGTGGAAGGCGCAGATTACGGTAAGTCGGGGAGCTGGCGGAATAATGTAACGTGACTATCTAGTCTGATTTTTTTGAGAAATGAATTCATTTCCGTAGAGTTTTCTGGCTAGTTATGTTAGACCAAACAAACATTCGCTTTCAAATCGTCCGTTTTACCGGAAATTTTACTAATCACTACAAAACTCTTCAATAATCATGCATTTTCCAGGAACTCTCCAAACTGCCTGCATTCTGCCGCCTCATCGCCGGATCCAACATGCTCTCTCACCTCGGCCACCAGGTCATCGGCATGAACACAGTCCAACTCTTCATGAAAGTCCCCGGATCCCGTATCCCTGCCCGCCAACACCACAACTTCATGGCCTACGTCGACATCAACGTTGGCCCAGGCGACTGTGAATGGTTCGCCGTGCCCTATGAGTACTGGGGTAGAATGGAGAAGCTCTGCGATGAAAACGACATTGACTTCCTCACTGGCGACTTCTGGCCCATCCTGGATGACGTTCTGGATGCGGGCATCCCGGTGCACCGCTTCACCCAGAAGGCTGGCGACATGGTGTACGTGGGTGGTGGAACGATTTACTGGGTGCAGGCGACCGGCTGGTGCAACAATATCTCGTGGAGTGTGGCGCCACTCAACTACCAGCAGTTGAACCTGTCGCTGTTGAGCTATGAGTACAACAAGATGAAGAAGTTCAAGTCTCAAGTGCCGATGCAATTGCTCTGTTGGCAGGTGGCCAAGAATGTGCGATTCACCAATCAGTTGCTTTACAACACTTGCAAAGGAGTTTTGATAAGGTATGCACCATTGTTGTTAAAAATTATATGTAAAAATGAAATTTTCAGGTCACTGGCCTTCCTGAAAATGGTTCACGACTGGTTGGGGGTGCTCAAGAAGACGATCAAAGTGCAAGCGAGGACGAGCGGAGAGCAAGCTCACTTCTGCATGACTTGCGACGCCGAAGTCTTCAGCATTCTCTTTGTCAAAGAGATGGCTAACAAGTTCAACGTCTTCTGCGTCTACTGTGCCAAGACGTGAGTTGTCGTGGTGCCAGTCTTTCTAATTCTATGGTAAAATAACTTTCAGGCAAGACATGACCGATTTCATCGTGCTCCAACAATTCTCGTTCCAAGATCTCACCAACATCTTCGAGAACATGAAGTACATTCCCGCCAACAATAACAAAATGAATCTCACCGCTTGAAATTTACTAATTTATTGTGGTTATCTAATAACCGCCCTATATTTTATTCCAATCATCATCATCATCTCAGTAAAAAAAATCATGATTCGAAAAAGTGATATCCCTGTAAATAACCAATCATTTACCATCTGTGCCTCTGCTAGGAGATGAAGCTCTTGTTCAATAGGAAGTTTTTCACTTTTAAACTCAATTATACTCTTTCACTTATTCCTTGTTTTCATATTCATTGTTCGAAGACTGATCGCTTTGATTGTTGACTGTTTCAGTCTTTAAATTATTCTCATTTTATTCACTCTCTCAAACAATTCTCACCTTCTCATTTCCCGATTTCTGATCACATTTTTTTCTCCCAACATTATGCGAATGATCTCATATTTATCAAATCAATGAAGTTATCATGTTGAGAGATAATGGCTCGCGGTACAAGAGTCGGTCGCAATGGCTGTGTTGTACGCATTCTTTTGCAAATAATTGAGGAAAATGGTTTATTTCAAATCTTCAAGACAAGGATTCAGCTGCGTCGTCCGTGGAACTACTGTGAAGTGAAATTGAAGGAAGGGATACAAAAATGAATCAACTTCGGATGTCGCTTTTTGAGCAACTACTGGGAAACTTAACAATAAACTAAATGGAATAGCCGATGGATACAAGCTACAGTCCCTCAAATTGTACGACGTATTCGTCGCGAACGTCCTTGGCATTTCGAGCTTCCCACATTACCTTGAAGTTCATGCTCCTCATCGGGGTTGATGGCGTGAGAAAAGTCTCCGCTACAAGCCAATTGATACCTATTTTACCACATGTTCGAATGAAAATTTGAATTTAAACGATCGTTTTCGTATAAAGATGAATTTACTCTCAGTTCAGTGGTCCTTCTGTTTGAGGTTTTTGAGTTTGAATCGGGAATTCAGCGTTTCTTTCCGTTTTTCAGGTTTTCGCGATAGTTTTGTTAGTTTTGTTGTAGTTTCTGATCATTTTACCGTTTGATTAAGTGTGTGAAGAGTTTTGATTGTAAAACCGCGCTGGTTTCTTGAAGAAGAGATCCCGATACCCAGAAAACTCCACATCAGACTATGAGAAGTCATTGAGTTTTGATGATCAAGCTGTACAGTTTCTTGCATTTCTGACTTGCTCTCCGTCACAAGCCTCCCCCATCCTTTGTATCTGGCTCATATACAAAGTCCTCTACAAGAAACCGTCAAAGCGCTGGATCGTATTGATTATCTTCATCTCAAGACAAAGGAGGAAGGGACGCGGCAAGCCCAAGTTTTTGAGGGGACACGCTGAACGGTCTCTCTCCAAATCTCCCTTACTATTTTCACTGTGCGAGAGAGACCCAAGTGGTGACGGAGAGGGCCCACTGTCTACGCTTTTCCTCGAAGGGGGAATGGAAGAAGTGCGGGGTGTCTCTTGTTTCGCAGTCGGTTTTTCTTATTGTACTCCGTTTTTTAGTGGGGATTGTCCTGCCGGGGTGGTTTTCCTAGATTCCCGAAGCATGGGTACGTCTTGGTACTATTTTCCAGAAGCGCAAAGGCATTTGTACTCTTTTTCCTTTGAATTTCTGGCCCGCTTGCTACAAGACCTGCCACAGCATCAGAAAAGCTCACCGGAAGCTTTATTTTTCAGATCTGAACATTAGGGCTGAGATGTTCACTCCAATTGACGCCAAAACGTATTTTGTGAAATGATCATGTACTGTAATCATGATGAGTAGAACATTTTGAACCGAATGATATAAAAATCTCCCTCATCTTTTTAATTAGTGGGTGCCTCTAGCTTCCTCTAGCTCTTAAATCATTTCCAAAGTTATTGCGCGCGGCGTTTAGCTTAGAAGTTGCTGACCATCTGCCAACCTGCGCGCTCTAACTTCTATTGTTCTCTTGAGCTTGACGCGCACTGTCTGATGTCTGATCGAAATGGATTTAGATTCGATCGAGGCTAGAGAGTCTCTTCCCAGTTCGATCAACATGTGGACAGTAATCTCCTAGTGGGTGCAGAGTTCATAGGAATAGGTGTCTTCACCGTTCCCACCCCAGGGTGGGAACGGTGGTGATTGTTGCTTGTTGCTTGTGTAAAGACTATCAAAACCCGATCCTCGGGTTACGAATTACTCACAGCTACAGTATGAGCAGTTTGGCTGACGGGAAATCGTCGATCCAACAGTTTCTTGCATTTCTGACCTGCTCCCCATCACAAGTCTCCCCCCATTCTTTGTATCTGGCTCATATACAAAGTCCTCTACAAGAAACCGTCGAAGCGCTGGATCGTATTGATTATCTTCATCTCAAAAGAAGAAGGAAGGGACGCGGCAAGCCCAAGTTATCGAGGGGACAAGCTGAACGGTCTCTCTCCAAATTTCCCTTTCTATTTTCACGGTGCGAGAGTGACCCGAGTGGTGACGGAGAGGGCCCACTGTCTGCGCTTTTTCTCGAAGGGGGAATGGAAGAAGTGTAGAGTGTCTCTTGTTTCGCAGTTAGTTTTTCTTGTTATAGAGTGGGGATTGTCCTACCGGGGTGATTTCCTAGATTCCCGAAGCATGAGTACGTCTTGGGACTGTTGTTCAGAAGTGCGAAGGCATGTTCACTCCTTTTCCTTTGAATCTCTAGCCCGCTTGCTACGAGACATGCCACAGCATCAGAAAAGCTCACCCAGAAGCTTAATGTTTCAGATCTGAACTCACGAGGTGTGGGCGCGGATCACAGTGAGCCAAGCCTTTCTGTCATTGGCGATCGTGGCCCATTCTATCCGGGCGCATATACACAACCCTTTACAAGAAATCGCCAAAGCGCTGGATCGTATTGATCACCTTCATATCAAAATAAGAAGAAAGGGACGCGGCAAGCCCAAGTTATTGAGGGGACATGCTGAACGGTCTCTCTCCAAATTTCCCTTTCTATTTTCACGGTGCGAGAGTGTACCGAGTGGTGACGGAGAGGGCCCACTGTCTGCGCTTTTCCTCGAAGGGGGAATGGAAGTTGTTTCGCAGGTGTCTCTTGTTTCGCAATCAGTTTTTCTTATTATACTCTATTTAGAGTGGGGATTGTTCTACCGGGGTGGTTTCCCTAGATTCCGGAAGCATGGGAACGTCTTGGTACTGTTTTCCAGAAGTGCGAAGGCATGTTCATTCCTTTTCCTTTGAATCTCTAGCCCGCTTGCTACGAGACCTTCCAAAGCATCATAGAAGCTTATCCAGAAGCTTCATTTTTCAGATCTGAACATTATGGCTCGAATTTTCACTTCAATTGACGCCAAGGCGTGTTTTCATGTACTATAATCATGATGAGCAAAACATTCTGAACCGAATGATATAAAAATCTCCCTCATCTTTGGAATTAGTGGGTGCCTCTAGCTTCCTCTAGCTCCTAAATCATTTCCGAAGTTATTGCGCGTGCCGTTTAGTTTACAAGTTGCTGACCATCTGCCAACCTGCGCGCGCTAACTTCTATTGTTCTCTTGAGCTTGACGCGCACTGTCTGATGTGATTGATTGCGAGCATTTTCGAAGATAACTGTTTTCTCTCTTTGTAAACGTTGATGGATACTTTTGAAGCCGTGGAAACGTTTGAGTTTTTAGAACAACTAATTCTTTATGGTTTCTCCTAATTATCTATTTTTTCTTGTTTCAAGATTATGAATAACAAAATGGACTTCGATTCGATCGAGACTAGATAGTTGCTTCCCAGTTCGATCAACATGTTGACAGTAATCTCCTAGTGGGTGCAAGGTTCAAAGGAATGGGTATCTCCACCATTCCCACCCCAGGGTGCGACTGAACTCCTCGTTTTTCCCTACACGCAGATGGTGTTCAGTTTCGAAAACCAACCTACTTGTTCATTATGTTCTCATTCTTGAGTTTGTCAATGTCGCTGTGCGTTGCGCGGATTTTCCCCCTTTTCTTTTTATTAGGCAGAAATGCAGAGCGTCACTTATTGCAAAAAGGTCTTGGCCACCGTACTCTTTGCAAGTAGACGCAAGTAGGTGTGGTTGAGCTAAAAATGCGGTGCGAAAAGATTTATCTTACTTACTTAGTTACTTATTCAATCCATTCTTTGCTCACGAGGTGTTGGCGCGGATCACAGTGAGCCAAGCCTTTCTGTCCTTGGCAATCGTGGTCCATGGGGTGACGAGCTGGTTTCCTTGCCGGATGGATATTTTTTCGAAGTTAATCGCCCTATCTCACCGGCGGTTGGCCAACTGGACGTTTTTCGCCTCGAGGTGTCCATTTTTGCACCAGTTTTGTCCATACCTTGACTGTTCTTCTCATAATATGTCCGGCTCATCTGAGTTTTCGCCTTTTGATAAAGACTAGTGGGTCTCTCACTTTGGACTTCGCCCGAATGTCATGTCGATGTAGGTGTAACTGTCGTTCTTTGACGGTGGGTGATTTCCATAAGTCTTCTTTCTAGTGGTGCGTGCGTAACTAGGATTTTTTCAGCTAGAGCTAGAGCTTTCATGAGGGTCCACGATGAAAAAAAAGTTGATCTCGAGTTCAGGTGCAATGGAGGCCGTCGGTGGTGTTCTTGCTGTTGTTGAAGGCTGCCCATGCAGCTCTTTTTCTGTGTAACTCCGTATCCAGCTGGTTTCTCACATTGAGAAGCCTACCCAGATAGACGTACGCTAAATCGAATCCGTGTAAGCTCAAATGTCATGTCATTCAGTCTTATTGAGAGTTTATTCCCAGTTCGCTCAACATGTTGACAGTAATCTCCTAGTGAGTGCAGAGTTCAAAGGAATGGGTATCTGCACCTTTCCCACCCCAGTGTGCGACTGAGCTCCTCGGTTTCCCCTACACGCAGATGGTGTTCAATTTTGATATCAAACCAACCTACTTGTTCATTATGTTCTCATTCTTGAGTTTGTGTTGTGCGGATTTTCCCCCTTCTCTTTTTATCAGGCAAGAAATGCAGAGCGTTACTTATTGCAAAATTGTATTAGCCACCGTACTCTTTGCAAGTAGACTGTGGTTGAGCGAAAGGTGCAGGGCGAAGAGTCTTTTCATTTCTTTTTGTGGGTACAGTTTTTGGTGTTCCCAAACTTTGTGGTGGTTGGCTACCAGTTCTATGTCGTCTGCAAATCTCAGTTCAGTGGGGTTTTGGCCATTGATCCTTGTTCCTGGTGTGGAGTCGTAGTTGTCATCCTGCCGTGGAAACGTTTGAGCTTTTATGACTAATTCGTTATTGTTTCTCCTAATTTCTCTTTTTTCTTGTTTAAAATGTATCTTTTTCAGATTGTGTATAAAAAATGGACGTTCAATCTATCGTAGCTAACGTGGACGAGAGCATTGGAAGCTCCGGACAGATTGAAGAAGCAACTACACCTCCGCCACCAATGCCACTCCCGCTGCCCATCTCGCCGCCACCGTCCCTCTCGCCGCCACTTCCTCTCTCGTCGACAGCGCCACCCCCACAGCACCAGTCAGTCTCACCGCCGTCACTGCCCGTGCCGTCACCACCACCTACACAAGTGCACAAGGATACCGACACCGCTCCCGCCAAACGCCTGCGCGCGCCCACCGCAGCGCCAAAGCGTGGAAGAAATGCGACAGCTCCAACAGCCGCTGTGCCTTCTTCAACAGCCACGAAGAAAACAAGGAAACACAAAGCGAAGAGAAACAGGTGGAGCAGGACCAAGACGACAACAAGAGCCCCAGCTCTTCAAGGTAATATTGATATTTTATAGAACAGAGAAGATAAAACTTGTTTCAGTTGCGCCGAGCCCGCCACCATACATCAGGGACCCAATTCGGGTTCAACCAGAACCGTTGAATGTCGAAACCTTGGGGTACAAGCAGATAGAGATGAACTCCTATCGCAACGTACCAATGAAGATGCGAAAGGTTTTCACGGAAGCGGCGGACCCGTAAGTGATGTTTGATTCATGTTCAAAATTGCGGTTACATGCAAAAGTAGGGACTCATCAGGGAATTATGGTCTTCAACAGCTATACGGTCCCTTGAAAACATTGTAGACCGATCAATATTTTTGGCTCAGCCTTTTTCGAATTCATATCAAAATTCCATCCACAAACTAAAAGTGCTAGTGAGATTTTTGTAGGTGCAAATGTGCCGAGGCCCCGGGCAAGTGCAGAAGTGGTTGTATCAATCGAGCAACGCTCGCTGAGTGCCCTGCATCGTGCGGGCCACGATGCACGAACCGCCCGTTCGCCAACCGGGAGAAGGCTCGCATCGCGGTCGTGCTCGCGCCAAATGGGCTCGGGCGCGAGCTCATCGCGATGGAGAATATTAAAGCCGGTCAATTCATAATTGAATATATCGGCGAGATATTCTCCAAGGAGCAAGGTGCGGAGAGGGAAGGAAGCGTGTATCGGTTCCGTTCCGAACGCTTCCATATAGACTCTTGGAAGCGAGGCAATGAGTCTCGTTTTTCCAATCACTCTTGTGATCCGAATGCCGAGTTTGCCGCGTTCACAGTGGAAGGAACGCCAGGAAACTTGCAGCGGATAGGAATTATCGCAAATCGCGATATTCCAATGCACGCCCCCATAACGACGGATTATGGGAGTGATTATCCGTTGAACGGCTGTCAATGCGGAAGCCCGGTATGCAAATATCCACCATCGACGCAGTAGAACGAGAAATAAGCAAAAAAGGTAAGAATAAACTTGGTTTTTCAAAAAAAAATTTCAATTTCAGAAACATCGCATCTGCCAGCTCCTTGCACCTCTGCCATCTCCTGAGTCCGTCGCACCCCGAAACAAGTCGATCTCTCCTTGATTCTCGCCTTCCAACATCTCTCCTCCTCGTTCTTGATGATCTCCTCTTGTATTTCCTTCCACATCATCATTTTTTGGACACCCTGCTAATCTTCTTCAATTTTAATATGTAGTTCTTCAAATTGTTGATTGTATTATATCAATTTATAGTGATTTCCCGTTCCCCTTTCCCAATTTTGCCTCTACCTCATCTTATGTGTTCCATTACTATTATACTTAATCACAACTTTCTACAATAGAATTCACTCCATATCACCAAATAAATTTGTATTTCACAAAACTTTTATGGTAATTGAGACTACAGTCACGTGAATGTCAATTTTCATTCGAGTTTACGGTGAGCACCGCATCAGAACACGGCCTCTTCTACTAGGTGCCTCCTTTCGCTTTCCTGCCGTGGCCAACCCTCCTGCTCCAGCCAGTTGGCAACAAATTGCCAATGGAGTTTTCATTGAGGATAGAAATGGTACCAACAACAGCAGTAAAAACTGCTGCGAACCACTATGAGGCTCGGAATTCCGGGGCAATATCATCAAGCAGTCAAACTCAAAATTACTTTTTCGACTTTTCGATGAGTTCTGTATATCATTCGAAAAAGCTTTTCACGCTGATTTGAACTGTATACAAATGAAACTCGAATATTCACAAAATTCCGGTCAAAAATCGACTTCAATTCAGATTTTTTGAAATCGAAAAAAAACTTCAGTTTCGCTTGAATTGTGCTCCAAATTGACAGACGTACTCCTGAAACCGCGTTCTTTCGAATGATATACAATACTTGATGTTATTTTGAAAAGATAAAAATTTTCATTTTTCTGGTCGTCTCCCATCTTCGGGGATGCCCCCCACTTTAAATCTCAAAATTACTTTTTCGACTTTTCGATGAGTTCTGTATATCATTCGAAAGAGCTTTTCACGCTGATTTGAACTGTATACAAATGAAACTCGAATATTCACAAAATTCAGGTCAAAAATCGACTTCAATTCAGATTTTTTGAAATTGAAAAAAAACTTCAGTTTCGCTTGAATTGTGCTCCAAATTGACAGACGTACTCCTGAAACCGCGTTCTTTCGAATGATATACAATACTTGATGTTATTTTGAAAAGATAAAAATTTTCATTTTTCTGGTCGTCTCCCATCTTCGGGGATGCCCCCCACTTTAAATCTCAAAATTACTTTTTCGACTTTTCGATGAGTTCTGTATATCATTCGAAAGAGCTTTTCACGCTGATTTGAACTGTATACAAATGAAACTCGAATATTCACAAAATTCCGGTCAAAAATCGACTTCAATTCAGATTTTTTGAAATTGAAAAAAAACTTCAGTTTCGCTTGAATTGTGCTCCAAATTGACAGACGTACTCCTGAATCCGCGTTCTTTCGAATGATATACAATACTTGATGTTATTTTGAAAAGATAAAAATTTTCATTTTTCTGGTCGTCTCCCATCTTCGGGGATGCCCCCCACTTTAAATCTCAAAATTACTTTTTCGACTTTTCGATGAGTTCTGTATATCATTCGAAAGAGCTTTTCACGCTGATTTGAACTGTATACAAATGAAACTCGAATATTCACAAAATTCAGGTCAAAAATCGACTTCAATTCAGATTTTTTGAAATTGAAAAAAAACTTCAGTTTCGCTTGAATTGTGCTCCAAATTGACAGACGTACTCCTGAAACCGCGTTCTTTCGAATGATATACAATACTTGATGTTATTTTGAAAAGATAAAAATTTTCATTTTTCTGGTCGTCTCCCATCTTCGGGGATGCCCCCCACTTTAAATCTCAAAATTACTTTTTCGACTTTTCGATGAGTTCTGTATATCATTCGAAAGAGCTTTTCACGCTGATTTGAACTGTATACAAATGAAACTCGAATATTCACAAAATTCAGGTCAAAAATCGACTTCAATTCAGATTTTTTGAAATTGAAAAAAAACTTCAGTTTCGCTTGAATTGTGCTCCAAATTGACAGACGTACTCCTGAAACCGCGTTCTTTCGAATGATATACAATACTTGATGTTATTTTGAAAAGATAAAAATTTTCATTTTTCTGGTCGTCTCCCATCTTCGGGGATGCCCCCCACTTTAAATCTCAAAATTACTTTTTCGACTTTTCGATGAGTTCTGTATATCATTCGAAAGAGCTTTTCACGCTGATTTGAACTGTATACAAATGAAACTCGAATATTCACAAAATTCCGGTCAAAAATCGACTTCAATTCAGATTTTTTGAAATTGAAAAAAAACTTCAGTTTCGCTTGAATTGTGCTCCAAATTGACAGACGTACTCCTGAAACCGCGCTCTTTCGAATGATATACGATACTTGATGTTATTTTGAAAAGATAAAAATTTTCATTTTTCTGGTCGTCTCCCATCTTCGGGGATGCCCCCCACTTTAAATCTCAAAATTACTTTTTCGACTTTTCGATGAGTTCTGTATATCATTCGAAAGAGCTTTTCACGCTGATTTGAACTGTATACAAATGAAACTCGAATATTCACAAAATTCAGGTCAAAAATCGACTTCAATTCAGATTTTTTGAAATTGAAAAAAAACTTCAGTTTCGCTTGAATTGTGCTCCAAATTGACAGACGTACTCCTGAAACCGCGTTCTTTCGAATGATATACAATACTTGATGTTATTTTGAAAAGATAAAAATTTTCATTTTTCTGGTCGTCTCCCATCTTCGGGGATGCCCCCCACTTTAAATCTCAAAATTACTTTTTCGACTTTTCGATGAGTTCTGTATATCATTCGAAAGAGCTTTTCACGCTGATTTGAACTTTATACAAATGAAACTCGAATATTCACAAAATTCCGGTCAAAAATCGACTTCAATTCAGATTTTTTGAAATTGAAAAAAAACTTCAGTTTCGCTTGAATTGTGCTCCAAATTGACATACGTACTCCTGAAACCGCGCTCTTTCGAATGATATACAATACTTGATGTTATTTTGAAAAGATAAAAATTTTCATTTTTCTGGTCGTCTCCCATCTTCGGGGATGCCCCCCACTCTAAATCTCAAAATTACTTTTTCGACTTTTCGATGAGTTCTGTATATCATTCGAAAGAGCTTTTCACGCTGATTTGAACTGTATACAAATGAAACTCGAATATTCACAAAATTCAGGTCAAAAATCGACTTCAATTCAGATTTTTTGAAATTGAAAAAAAACTTCAGTTTCGCTTGAATTGTGCTCCAAATTGACATACGTACTCCTGAAACCGCGCTCTTTCGAATGATATACAATACTTGATGTTATTTTGAAAAGATAAAAATTTTCATTTTTCTGGTCGTCTCCCATCTTCGGGGATGCCCCCCACTCTAAATCTCAAAATTACTTTTTCGACTTTTCGATGAGTTCTGTATATCATTCGAAAGAGCTTTTCACGCTGATTTGAACTTTATACAAATGAAACTCGAATATTCACAAAATTCAGGTCAAAAATCGACTTCAATTCAGATTTTTTGAAATTGAAAAAAAACTTCAGTTTCGCTTGAATTGTGCTCCAAATTGACATACGTACTCCTGAAACCGCGCTCTTTCGAATGATATACAATACTTGATGTTATTTTGAAAAGATAAAAATTTTCATTTTTCTGGTCTTCTCCCATCTTCGGGGATGCCCCCCACTCTAAATCTCAAAATTACTTTTTTGACTTTTCGATGAGTTCTGTATATCATTCGGAAGAGCTTTTCACGCTGATTTGAACTGTATACAAATGAAACTCAAATATTCACAAAATTCAGGTCAAACATCGACTTCAATTCAGATTTTTTGAAATTGAAAAAAAACTTCAGTTTCGCTTGAATTGTGCTCCAAATTGACATACGTACTCCTGAAACCGCGCTCTTTCGAATGATATACAATACTTGATGTTATTTTGAAAAGATAAAAATTTTCATTTTTCTGGTCGTCTCCCATCTTCGGGGATGCCCCCCACTCTAAATCTCAAAATTACTTTTTCGACTTTTCGATGAGTTCTGTATATCATTCGAAAGAGCTTTTCACGCTGATTTGAACTGTATACAAATGAAACTCAAATATTCACAAAATTCAGGTCAAACATCGACTTCAATTCAGATTTGTTGAAATTGAAAAAAAACTTCAGTTTCGCTTGAATTGTGCTCCAAATTGACATACGTACTCCTGAAACCGCGCTCTTTCGAATGATATACAATACTTGATGTTATTTTGAAAAGATAAAAATTTTCATTTTTCTGGTCGTCTCCCATCTTCGGGGATGCCCCCCACTCTAAATCTCAAAATTACTTTTTCGACTTTTCGATGAGTTCTGTATATCATTCGGAAGAGCTTTTCACGCTGATTTGAACTGTATACAAATGAAACTCAAATATTCACAAAATTCAGGTCAAACATCGACTTCAATTCAGATTTTTTGAAATTGAAAAAAAACTTCAGTTTCGCTTGAATTGTGCTCCAAATTGACATACGTACTCCTGAAACCGCGCTCTTTCGAATGATATACAATACTTGATGTTATTTTGAAAAGATAAAAATTTTCATTTTTCTGGTCGTCTCCCATCTTCGGGGATGCCCCCCACTCTAAATCTCAAAATTACTTTTTCGACTTTTCGATGAGTTCTGTATATCATTCGAAAGAGCTTTTCACGCTGATTTGAACTTTATACAAATGAAACTCGAATATTCACAAAATTCAGGTCAAAAATCGACTTCAATTCAGATTTTTTGAAATTGAAAAAAAACTTCAGTTTCGCTTGAATTGTGCTCCAAATTGACATACGTACTCCTGAAACCGCGCTCTTTCGAATGATATACAATACTTGATGTTATTTTGAAAAGATAAAAATTTTCATTTTTCTGGTCTTCTCCCATCTTCGGGGATGCCCCCCACTCTAAATCTCAAAATTACTTTTTTGACTTTTCGATGAGTTCTGTATATCATTCGGAAGAGCTTTTCACGCTGATTTGAACTGTATACAAATGAAACTCAAATATTCACAAAATTCAGGTCAAACATCGACTTCAATTCAGATTTTTTGAAATTGAAAAAAAACTTCAGTTTCGCTTGAATTGTGCTCCAAATTGACATACGTACTCCTGAAACCGCGCTCTTTCGAATGATATACAATACTTGATGTTATTTTGAAAAGATAAAAATTTTCATTTTTCTGGTCGTCTCCCATCTTCGGGGATGCCCCCCACTCTAAATCTCAAAATTACTTTTTCGACTTTTCGATGAGTTCTGTATATCATTCGAAAGAGCTTTTCACGCTGATTTGAACTGTATACAAATGAAACTCAAATATTCACAAAATTCAGGTCAAACATCGACTTCAATTCAGATTTTTTGAAATTGAAAAAAAACTTCAGTTTCGCTTGAATTGTGCTCCAAATTGACATACGTACTCCTGAAACCGCGCTCTTTCGAATGATATACAATACTTGATGTTATTTTGAAAAGATAAAAATTTTCATTTTTCTGGTCTTCTCCCATCTTCGGGGATGCCCCCCACTCTAAATCTCAAAATTACTTTTTCGACTTTTCGATGAGTTCTGTATATCATTCGAAAGAGCTTTTCACGCTGATTTGAACTTTATACAAATGAAACTCAAATATTCACAAAATTCAGGTCAAAAATCGACTTCAATTCAGATTTTTTGAAATTGAAAAAAAAAACTTCAGTTTCGCTTGAATTGTGCTCCAAATTGACAGACGTACTCCTGAAACCGCGCTCTTTCGAATGATATACAATACTTGATGTTATTTTGAAAAGATAAAAATTTTCATTTTTCTGGTCTTCTCCCATCTTCGGGGATGCCCCCCACTCTAAATCTCAAAATTACTTTTTCGACTTTTCGATGAGTTCTGTATATCATTCGAAAGAGCTATTCACGCTGATTTGAACTGTATACAAATGAAACTCAAATATTCACAAAATTCAGGTCAAACATCGACTTCAATTCAGATTTTTTGAAATTGAAAAAAAACTTCAGTTTCGCTTGAATTGTGCTCCAAATTGACATACGTACTCCTGAAACCGCGCTCTTTCGAATGATATACAATACTTGATGTTATTTTGAAAAGATAAAAATTTTCATTTTTCTGGTCGTCTCCCATCTTCGGGGATGCCCCCCACTCTAAATCTCAAAATTACTTTTTCGACTTTTCGATGAGTTCTGTATATCATTCGAAAGAGCTTTTCACGCTGATTTGAACTGTATACAAATGAAACTCGAATATTCACAAAATTCAGGTCAAAAATCGACTTCAATTCAGATTTTTTGAAATTGAAAAAAAAACTTCAGTTTCGCTTGAATTGTGCTCCAAATTGACATACGTACTCCTGAAACCGCGCTCTTTCGAATGATATACATACTTGATGTTATTTTGAAAAGATAAAAATTTTCATTTTTCTGGTCGTCTCCCATCTTCGGGGATGCCCCCCACTCTAAATCTCAAAATTACTTTTTCGACTTTTCGATGAGTTCTGTATATCATTCGAAAGAGCTTTTCACGCTGATTTGAACTGTATACAAATGAAACTCGAATATTCACAAAATTCCGGTCAAAAATCGACTTCAATTCAGATTTTTTGAAATTGAAAAAAAACTTCAATTTCGCTTGAATTGTGCTTCAAATTGACATACGTACTCCTGAAACCGCGCTCTTTCGAATGATATACAATACTTGATGTTATTTTGAAAAGATAAAAATTTTCATTTTTCTGGTCGTCTCCCATCTTCGGGGATGCCCCCCACTCTAAATCTCAAAATTACTTTTTCGACTTTTCGATGAGTTCTGTATATCATTCGAAAGAGCTTTTCACGCTGATTTGAACTGTATACAAATGAAACTCGAATATTCACAAAATTCAGGTCAAAAATCGACTTCAATTCAGATTTTTTGAAATTGAAAAAAAACTTCAATTTCGCTTGAATTGTGCTCCAAATTGACATACAGATGGCGGTTTTTTATGAGAATGGCTCGTTCGAATTTGTGTAGGCCCAAATGTCATGTCAGTCGCACTTATTGAGAGTTTATTCCCAGTTCGATCAACATGTTGACAGTAATCACCTAGTGGGTGCAGAGTTCAAAGGAATGGGTGTCTTCACCGTTCCCACCCCAGGGTGCGACTACACTCCTCGTTTTTCCTTACACGCAGATGGTGTTCAGTTTCGATATCAAACCAACCTACTTGTTCATTATGTTCTCATTCTTGAGTTTGTCATTGTCGCTGTGCGTTGCGCGGATTTCCCCCTTCTATTTTTATTAGGCAAGAAATGCAGAGCGTCAGTTATTGCAAGAATGTCTTGGCCACAGAATACTTTGCAAGTAGACTGTGGTTGAGCAAAAGGTGCAGGGCGAAGAGTCTGTTCATTTCTTACTGTGGGTAGAGTTTTTGGTGTTCGCAAACTTTTGTGGCAACCTCTCTCTTTTTTATCGCCCCGTTGGAGGTGCGCAGACCCTACGCCAAACTCACAGTGTCTCCGCGCCGTTGTGCATATTATGTCCCCTAAATTTATGCAGATGGTTGATCAAACAGAGTGCAAACCGTTTGCGAGTCTTTTTTTGCTTTCTTTTGCTTCAAAGTAGGTCTTTCGATAGTTTTTGGTTCTTTGTGCTTTGTAGATGTGACACTGCCATTTGCGCCCTCGGAACTGTGCGGGAAATGACTCATATTTCTGCTTTTCGGCATTGACCACTCCCCCCGCGGCAGCTATTTGCAACAGTTTGCGAGTGCGCGAACGTCTTTTTCTCCTTGCTTCTGGATCGTTACCTCAAGCTTTCAGTAAGATAATTGTTCTCATTTTCTCGCAATTATCATGAGACCAACAACATGTGATTCCACATTGATTTGGCAATCATTATTTTATAATTACTACATTTTTTTGATTTTTGCAGTTTTCGTTGCTCTACCCCCTATTTTAGTCCCCTGTTCAACTCCGAAGAACATCACCAGTTCATATATTATTTTCTTATTCCATTATGAACCGTGCGTGGGAAACGCTTTGTTCAATTAACTCCTTGTTTCATTGCCCGTGTTCCTTTTCCCTCTCTTCTTCCTTGATTTAC
This sequence comes from Caenorhabditis imperialis, assembly GCA_963572205.1. Lineage (NCBI taxonomy): Eukaryota > Metazoa > Nematoda > Chromadorea > Rhabditida > Rhabditidae > Caenorhabditis > Caenorhabditis imperialis. The sequence goes on along the minus strand of OY751544.1, from coordinate 3,135,459 downwards.
CGTCAGGGTGAACAGCAAAAAAGAATGGCCCCCGGCGGGACTCGAACCCGCAATCTCCGGATTAGGAGTCCGGCGCCTTATCCATTAGGCCACGGGGGCTCATATCAGCAAGTGCACGCAGTTTAGTTATATGTTAGTTTGTTTTCGAGAATCGAGAGGTGTTATCAGATAGCCGGCCGCTCTCCTACCCTTTGCTGTATGCAGATTTGGGCGCCCTTCTTCCAAAATATCAAAAGATCACTTTCGTTGCGGCAATATCTCACAAAGGAACCACTTGAAGACGCGAACTTTTTACCAAATTTTTACCCCGGGTAAAATCGAACTCCCTGATTCAGAATCTGTAATAAAATTCTGTGGATTTCTTCTGTGCTCCGAGATATGGGCCACCCAATGTCAAAAATACAATGTGAAAGGAGCACGTGATGACCATTGGCCATTTTTCACTGTGTTTTTGACATTGCGTGAGCCATATCTCGGAGCACAAAAGAAATCCGCAGAATTTTATTGCAGATTCTGAATCAGGAAGTTCGATTCTACCCGGGGTATAAATTTGGTAAAAATTTCAACTCGCGTCTTCAAGTAGTCAACTAATAAGGGTGAAAATTAGCTAGTTGTTAGATTTCGGGTTAATATAAACACTGGATGTCTGTTGATAGCCGGCTTTTTGGAGTCGCCGCCGTTCTCCGGCAGATTTATGGTTCTTTCTCCCTTCTGCTGGTGCTCATATTTCTGCAGGGCGATCGCTAGTACGGTAATAGCGCAGTCAAAAAGGGCGTTTATAATGTAAACATTTGGGGTTGAGAAAGCCGGCATTGATAGACAACGCACTACGTTTAAAAACTTCACGATCCATGTCCATTTGAGTCTGACTGTTTTTCTGCTTTTCTCACTTTATCTCTTTCTTTTTTCTTTTCCAATGTCTAATTAATTCTGATTTTCAGCTCGGAATAATGAGTTTCAACATTATGAATGATGAACAGCTGACTGAAGTCAGCAACACGATGGGGAGGATGGGATTCATCGCGGAAATGGAGCGGTTCCGTAGGACGGTCCCTGAAAATCCGAACGTCAGGTAGCTTTTCTTTTTTCTCCGACCAATACTAAACACTTCTGATTTTCAGGCCGACCGAGTACTCGGCGATGCCCCAAGACGTCCTGATATCTCTAATTGGGCTGACACAAACGATATTCCGCCTTACGCGCGAGGAGATGATGAGGAGACGGATTACGGTGCCAGCTCCACTGCGTGCAGCAGTCCAGCCGGCTGGTGCTGCGAGTGGACGTCCGCAACGAAGCGCGACGTCCACCGTAATCGACCGCTTCAGTGCCGGAGTGGTGAAGCCGAAGAAAAAGAAGCGGCCCGGAAGGAAGGCCGCCAAGAAGCCCAAGCAAGGTAATATTGACAGTTTCCCAAATAGAGTCTATATAATTCATTTCAGTGGTCGTCGTGCCGCCACGACACGACCAGATCCGGGTGAACCCGGAGATCGTCAACGTGGCAGTTCTGGCCTATGAGCACATAGACCAGAACTGCTACCAGCGGTTGCCGGCGAAATTGAGGAGCCAGCTCACGGAGGAGCAGGAGAAGTGAGTATTTTTTTTTGGTAAATTAGTCTAAAAATTAAAAAGTACAAAGTCATTTATGAAATGTCATCCTTGCGAGGACGCGTAGTCAAGTAGGGTGTAGACTAGAGATGTTCAAACTCACGTTTTTTGTAACGTATCTTTTGACACGCTTCACGCATTATCACGCTTTTATTGTAGATGCGGGTGCGAGGAGGGACCCTCGAAATGCGCGAGTGGATGCGCAAACGCCGGGTTCACCACTGAGTGCCCGGCCTCATGCGGGGCTAACTGCCACAACCGGCAGTTATCGGACCGCAAGTCCGCCAACATTGCGGTGGCGAAGATGCCCAATGGGCTAGGGCACGAGCTGATTGCTCTGGAGCCGATAAGGAAGGGCGCCTTTATCGTCGAGTATATCGGCGAGGTCCTCACGGCAAAGAGGGCCAACAAACGACGCCACAGCCTTTACAAATTTGAAAGCAAAGGATTTGTGGTGGATTCCTCGAAGAAGGGAAACGCCGGGCGTTTTGCCAACCACTCCTGCGACCCCAACGCAGGGTTCTTTCCCTTGACTGTGGAAGGAACGCCAGGGCGTTTCGAGAGGGTGGCCATAAAGGCCCTCCACGACATCCCGGCCATGGCAACGATCACAGTCGACTACGGTGATTCGTACAATTTTCCGGAGGGCTGCTTCTGTGAATCCGAGACGTGTCGATTCCAGAAGAAGGACGAAACGGGATCAAACTGAAAAGGTAAGCTTGAGTCAGAGTTTTCAAAGAAACATTTCAAATTTCAGACCCTGCACAGCAACACCTGCCCCCTCTCCTTCTTGCTGCCAGACGTTCTCTACATCTTCCACCGTTCTCTCTACATGCCGCCACAGTACTTCCTTCCCCCATCGAACTGAGAAGGTAAAATTTATTCAGAGTTTTCAAAGAAACATTTCAAATTTCAGACCTTGCACAGCAACTCGACACCCGCTCCCTCTCCTCCTTGCTGCCATATGCTCTCTACATCTTCCACGCTACAGTACTCCCTCCCCCTCTCCTCCACTCCCCAAATCTTCTTCATTTATATTCACCTCTCATTATCATTCCTACCTCTTTCTCACATCAGATCTCCTTTGCTGGTCCGTTTATCATCTCACTTGCCCCCTTCAACATAACCATTTGTATTTCAAATTCTTATCAATAACTTCAAACAATAAACCATTGTAGATTCAAATACCCTCGTTGTTAACTTTTGTGAGTTTGCTCTCCTCATCTCTACCGCTCTCTATGGGAAAAAAGAGGAGACGCGTCCACGTTTCTGCCAGACAGCTAGACAGTCCCCTCTAAATCTTGGCCGTCGCTCTTTCTTGGCAGGGGGAATAAGTTGCGTGACTCCCTGTATGCTTTCGCGCTCTTCTCGGGGAGGGAAAAAGGGAGAAGACTTGGTGAAAAGGGCGTTGTTTATGATTGAGAATCGTTCGAAAAAAACGTGGTTTCAGTTTGTAAAAGGTCAATTTTTGTTATTTCGTTGAAATAGTCCGTGTTGAGTTGTTTCGCGTCTTATTCAGTTGTTTTTTTTCCAATAGTTCTATCAAGATTTCGGCATTTTGCATGGTTTCTAACCCGACTATCCCCTCCGATATTGAACCAAGCACTGATCTCTCAGAAGCCACCTTGAAAAAGTCCTTGGCCCTTTAAGCAGCCCACTTCACTGACAACCTTCATCCGCTCCCACATTTCATCCCTTCCCCTTTCTTGTGTTCCCGCCGTGGTCACACATTACAATAGTCGCCGAGTTGCAAAAGGTCAGATGTTTTCCCACCCCTAACGACTTTGTTATTCAATGTGGGCTGCTCTCTTTGCCTCATTTCATTTCATTTCATTTCGCGTTTTCGTTTTTTGTGCGGGAGATCGCAGCTGGCCTGTGTTTTTTTTACAGTGAAGCGACTATATGAAATGTGGCTTGAGCTTTAATTAGTACGATTTTATTATAGAGATAATGAGGTTTTAGGGCGGTGAACGCTGGCGAGTACGCCCGTCTTTCCCTCTTTTTGGTGAGAGAGGGACCCCTTCCCCCTCCGCTCTCACCTCTCATGTTGTATACCCACTGCTAACCCCCGACCACCATGGCCCCTCTAGCTCAGTGGTCTAGAGGGGTGCGGTTGAGTCCCGCATCGGTGGTTCGTTACCGCCACTCATCGAAAAAGCTCCCCGGGTACCTGATCCGCCGCGTTGGTTGAGCTTAGTTTCTTGAAACTCAAAAAATCTTTTGCGTTTTTCGATTGTAATACAGAAATGTTAAAGAGGTGAAATAAATTGAAAAAGTTGGTGCTCTCTTTTTTTCAATTTCTAAAAAATTTCATAGAATCGTTAGTGAAATCTTGTTTCAAAAGAAAAATCAAAATATTATGTTTCAATCAAACTACACCTGGGTTGTTTTCAAAGAATGACAATTTTCTTTCTCTGAAAGAGGAACTGTTTGAAACTCAATTTTGAAATTTATGAAACGATAATTTCATTCCGGGCAATAACAATTATTGTATTTTTCGCCTCCACCTTTTCAGGCCGCCCACTGTTGCCCGTCTTTCCCCCTTTTTGGTGAGAAAGGGACCCCTTCACCCTCTGCTCTCACCTCTCATGTTGTATACCCATTGCTAACCCCCGACCAACGTGGCCCCTCTAGCTCAGTGGTCTAGAGGGGTGCGGTTGAGTCCCGCAGTCGGTGGTTGAACTCCGCCGCTCATCGAATAAGCTCCCCGGGTACCTGATCCGCCGCGTTGGTTGAGCTTAGCTTCCTGAAACTTATAAAATATTTTGCGTTTTTTGATTGGTTCGTAATTAGTTTAAACCTAAAGTTGTTAACATTTTAGGCTGTTTTTTCCCGAATTTCGCTTTACCGCGCACGTAAAAACTCAAATTAGATAATTTCAATGCTTTAAATCCACAAACACCCTCCATTAAATCATTGGAAATCAGCAAATTATCAATTCCATTTCATTTTGCCCTCGCTTTTCCCAATTCAAAACAATCAGTTGACTCCACATCACATGTTCTGGGGCACTGTGCTGCCACTCGATACATTGTGTTCCCCTGTTTTTCACTCAACTTTTTCGAACCTGCAAACCTTTTATTACTTAATATTTCATGGCTGTAGGGGTTATTTTCTGCTCCGATGACCTAAAAAATCAAAGCCAGCTGGAAGAAGTACCACCCAGCGACTATGAGTACTCGGTGTTTTCACTCAAATTGTTTACATCATCGCTTCGTTTCCCTTATTTTTGGTGGTGTTGATCTGATTTTTCCCTGCAAAGATATTGTTTGCACTTTTTTTGGTGAAATCTTGTTTTGATCACATTTAGTGACTTAAAATAGGGGGGGGGGTCATGAGGGAAGGAAAAAAGTAGAAAAAAATCACTTTTTTCACATTTTTTTCTGGTTTTTGTGCACTTTTCTCCTATTTCTTGTGAATTTAGCTGATAAAACAGTCTTCTTGCCACATTCTCTATTGAACATCCGTCATTGCCTGAGATTTGGCAGCTAGGGACTAGAAAAATGGTTAGGTCGGATCCTAGGCCAGCTCCATTTCTGAATGTTTGACTTTTCTCGATTTTCTCGGTTTTTCTTCCAATTTTTGAGGTGTTTTGAGTAATTTTAATGAGAAATGGTTTTCAAAAGCATGAAACAACTAGAAAATAACGAATTGTGGCGAAAAAACCTCCAAAAAATTGAAAATTGGGAAAAAACCCCTCACCATTTTTCCAGTCCCTCGAAACCTTCTCTCGCACTCCCTCTATGCTCAATATCATATTCTCCATCTAATATTTAACTGTTTCCAGTGAAACTTACAAAAACTTGTTAGGAACCTGCCGAAATATCAACGATGAAGGACCCAACTCTTAGGCGCAGAAGAGAACCGGTCCAACCCCCGGTTAGCATTGATCCCAATGACTACTCGGACATCTCGGATGAGAATAAGAAGAACTTGACTCCGGAAAGAATGTAAGTCAAAAGTCAAAATATTGATACAGATTCTAAAAATATAGGAGAATATTTTCAGTTGCCGCTGCCCAGAGACCAGATTCAAGAGATGCGGAAGATTCTGCCCAAATAGGCGCATGCAAATAGAGTGCGGCGAGAACTGCTCGAGCGTCTGCACCAACAAGGAGCTCTCGCAGCAGAAGTTCGCCAAGGTGGTGCAGCTATCGTACAAAAAGGAGAACCATCTCTACGCTGGCGAGTTCATCAAGAAGGGACGACTGATTATGGAGTACTTCGGAGAGGTCAAGGATAAGCTATACGAACACTTTGATATCAACAGCCGCCCATTGATGGCTCGTAATTTTGTCATCGACGCGAGCAAAAAGGGCAACGAGGTTCGCTTTATCAATCACATGGAGAACGCAAACGCCGTTTTCCGTCTTGTGACCGTCCCGGGAACACCAGGACACATGCCAAGAATTGGAGTGTTCGCAAGCTTGGATATCGAGAAGGGCTACGAAATCACTGTCAATTACTGTGGAACAGCCATGGACATTTGCACTTGTGACGACTGTTTCAAACCGGCGAAGGAGAACAATCAACCAAAGGGAGCGTCGCGAAGAAAGCAGAGCCATCCGATCAAGGTGAACTTTATATATTCTTCATTTTGTTTTGAGGTGGAATAAGTGTCATTTTAGATCTGCCAAGACTCGATAGTGTATGAGCCGGATTCCGACGACGAATAGAGTCATCTGATCTCTTCCACCTTAGGGTTTTCTCTTCTCAAAACACGCATAGTGAGTTCATTAATCAAGTGTGCCTTGTTATCCCTTCAATCTTCCAGATACCACGTGCAAATCAACTGATGGCTCGGGTAATGGCTAATTGTCGTCATAACAACACAAGGACGAGTGTCGCCTTGCATCCTCAAACCGACTTTATTCCACTCTTATTGATATACATTACTTCTCCGCTTTTATGCTCACCCAGTGTCTTTAAATTATACCAGTAAAATTGGCTCCCAGTGAATTTGGGTATATATTTTACTGTATCGAACTCATGTTTTCCAATTGCACATTTGTAGTTTGTAGCCCTGTGTACTTTCCCTGTCTCTGCGATTTTCCAGAAAGACGCAATCGATTCGGTTATTGTTTAAGCTGGTTTTCTCTCTTGTAGTTTCCGGTTTTTTGACTCTGCAAAGTGCCGTCTCCCCCACTTGTCTTTTCCCCGCCTTCTGATTGTTTGAAAGATCAAATTGTAAAATAAAGAAACGAGATGATAATAGACTGTTGCACCAAGATATTCTGATGATGTGGCGTAAAAAAGCCACCAGAGCTGGCAGAGATTCTCATGGTCTCTACCGTTTTCCTCTTTTTACAGGTAGAAGTTGAGCTCTCCAAGTCTCTCTTTGAAAACGTCCCGATGAAAATCAAAACTGACATCGAAGTGAAATGCGAAAACACTGAAGATAATCTGGAGGTAAATATCTATTCGTAGCTTCTTCAATTTATTCATTAGTTTCAGACTCATCACAAGCGTGGACCCCCCGAGTTTTAGACAATCAGTCGAACTTTGTCTCTTTTTTTCTGGACGTCAACTGCATATATTCATCTCGAGTATGCCAAGCAAACAGTCTCTTTTTTATACAGTTTACATTTTCAGAGCGTTTGTTGCTTTCGTATGTACCGCAACATCTTTTGACGTCTACTTATTATGGATCCCAAAGATTGTTTCATTTCTAATGGTGTTTTTATGGAATCCACTTCCCCTTTACACAATCCCCCGTGTACTATGATATTGTATGGCCCCATACTTAAAAGTGCATAATTTGAAGGCCCTCACCCCTCAGCTCCCATTTCCACCTCTTCATGGTATTTCCAGTTTATTAAAATTGTTGTTTTTGATATGTCAAATGATTGAAAACTCGAATAAATATATGATAATGGGTTCAACTTCTTTCGAACGTTTTTCTTGCCAATTTCAGATGGGTTGGATCAATAAAGTTAGAATGATCAATTGACTAACGTGTTAAACTTTTCACGTTTACTCCCAAAAAGTAGCACAGTTTCTTTCTCTGTTTAGATTCAAACACTGTCGGAACAAGAGTGCCCTGCGCAGAACCTTCCCTCTTTGCTCTATTGCCAGACGGGAGGAACTGTTTATACTTTTATGCGATAAGACCAAGAAGAAGGGTGGAAGATGATTCATACAGTTATGAGTTGGAAATATCAAGTTTGTCTATAATGAAAACAGGGAAGGAATTTGATAAGAAACTTTATCACTTTCTATCTGAAAACCACTGAAAGAATCTGACAATCACTGGGATACGGAGCTTTCATCTGACATGCTAAAGCTGAAATTATTTCAATTCCAGACTACGTTGTGGAAAGATAATTGGATCCATCTACATGTGTCTAAAAATGTCTCTATTTTTGCTGACAGTTTTGCTGACAACTACATTTGTTTATTCAACGAGTCGCACATCTGCTGTCGGACCACTGAAAAAAGACACCAATTTAGAGATATCACTACGGCGAGGTCAGTTATCCCGCCCACCAAGACCGTTCGGGAGATAGTCTTCGCACTCAGTTGCTCTTTTTTCTTCTTCTTTGGCTCTCTTGCCTCGCTTAGATTTTCCTTTTTTGATCGGTAACTTTTCATTTTTAGACATACCGAAAATGCCGAAAGCGGACAAAATGTACAAGCGCAACACTATTCTGACCAACGAACTGCAGAAGCACAAGATTCTGAAGTGAGTATTTTAATCTACAAAGTTAACGAAATTGGGGATTCATCTGGAGCTTTAAGAACTCTGAAACTTCAAGCTAATTTTGGAAAGCGATTTTAAGATCTATCCATTCGAAAAATAGCACAAATTGGGAAATCCTATCAGTAGTTCCCCTGTACATTTTCTTATGGATAATTTTAGGTGCGATTGCGTGAAGAGCAAGACGGAGCCACATTGCTTCGACGAGCGTTGCTCTAATTTTGACAACCAGCAGGAGTGTAGTTGGAGATGTGGCAAGATGTGCCAGAACAGGAGGCTGAAGAAGCGCGGGGCGTACCGCCCGAGTATTGAGCGTCACACCGCCGCAGAAGCGCAGAAAGGGCAGGGTGTCTTTGCGAAGGAGGACATCCCGGCGGGAACTTTGATTAGTGAGTTCGTGGGGGAACTCATCAACAAAAGCGACCGGCCAAAGCGGGAGGCGCGCTACCGGCAAGAAAAACTTGCCCATGATTACATGGTCGAGTTCGCTGGGGTCATTCTGGACCCAACGAAGAAGGGAAACATTGCGAAGTTCGCAAATCACTCGTGCGACCCAAACGCGATCTGTGAGGCATGGAAAGTGCCGGGAAAAACATGCAACGATGCCTTGGCTATCATAGCCATCAAGAAGATCCCCGCCGGAGAAGAGATTACTTTTGACTACGGATTTCGTAGCAATTTGTAAGTTTCATTCAATTTTTTCCGGATTAAAACATAATAATGTTAAATTTTCAGGACCCCGCAGGTCTGCCTCTGCGGCAGTGACAACTGCAAGGGATTCATCGGAAAGCCAATGTAGCCGACATCGCCCCCCGCTCCTCCTCGCCCTTTGCTCCAACTCCTCTCCTCCGCACATCCGTTTCCAGCTGGCTGCCAGTATTTAATTTCAAGTTTTTATATCCATTTTTTAATCATAGCTTTCAAAACAGTTTCCAAATTGTTAAATCATGTTATCCACTTAGTCGTTGTTCTATTTCACATCATTTTTAGCTTATATTCTCAAAATAAATACATTACAGTTTTACGATTTTTTGTTTTGTCATCTAGTCGTTTTTTACGACCCTCACATATGGCCGATAGCCAACTTGGTCCTTTGAGCACAAGTCAAGTTTCAAAGTCATCATTCAGCATGACATTTCAATCTCTACACTTTGAAAAGTATATCAAGTCTTACTTGGATCGTCTCGACAACTCTGTTTTTCCTTGCAGCCTTCCCCACTTGGATGTTTCCCAAATGGGACCACTACTCATAATTCATTCTCAATATACATTAGAAGAATATACGCGAATTGAAGTGTCTAATATGAATTTTCTAAATATTTTCTCATCTCCCAACAACCTCGCATCACAAATAACAAACGTGTTATTCCAAAATTTCTTAACTAATCTGCTACCACACAACACGGAGCTCTCTTCTGTCTGCGTATGTGGCTAGCCTACGAATTCTAGTCTCCCTTTTTCATATCACCTTTCTCCTCGACGTTGTCATAGGAACAACGAGAGGTATGCATGAATGTATGTGTGAGCAATGAGTATTGTTTGGTTTTACAGAAAATGAATCAGGAGTTTGAACCAGAATCAACAGGAGCACGTTTCGACAATGATTCGAGAAGAAAGCTGATTCAAGTTGGCCCCAATGAGTACCGTCAAAATGGAGAGACGTTCAAGTTGGTCTATCCAACTGGTCAACAAATTGCTGACGACAAACAGAGTAGGCTTTTTACTGTGAAACAGTTAAGACACATGAGATTTAAGAGCCAACTTCTACTGCAAGTGACGAATCAATGGAATCTGCGGAGGAAACCAAAAAGAACAGCCATCAGAAGCAGTGAAATCCAACCCAAGATCATCTAGACACTCCAGCTTTTCCCTTAACTGCTTCATATCACCAATCTTCCTCCAACTCTGCAATTGGTCCGCCATCTGTCAAAATTTGCTCCATCTGCACAATATCTCTATTTGAAAGTGTCTCTATTTTCCCCAATTACAGCTGTCCACCATCAAACTGTCTCTAAAATAGGTGCGCACTTGTTTTGTTGCTATCTCAAATCGTTCGTGTTCCCTCCAGGGAAGGTCAGGTCAACGTGTGCTGACACATCCCCCCCCCCCCCCCCCCACCTGGCATCTCCGCTCCTCCACCAATACGCTCTGCAATTCTCATTCTTTTTGTGTTGTTTGGCTGTTTGGTGCACCTATTTCATGAGCCTTGCTAGGAAACATGTAAAATTTCCCCTTTGCAGTTAGGTTTTTGTTGGAGCCGCAATTTTATCACTGTTTCGATAATGAATTCCTTTGAGAAAGGCAATTCCCAGTTTGTTTTTATCATTTAGTCCCAGGAGCAAACGCGTAAATTGTCTCACACAATAGTCTCGCAAAGGCGCAGGAGTGAGACAGCACGGCGGCGCGAGAGAGTGTAGAGAAACAGAAAAGAGCCTTCACCTTCGCTGCGAGACCTGCCGTAGCAATTCAAACTCGAGTCGCTGTTTGTAGTATATGTCCACATTCAAGCTATTTACTTTCTGAGGCTATCAGTTAGCAGTTAACACTTCTCCCTTCAAACTTTCTCCGGATGAAATTACACTTCTCCAACCCATTCTCCAAAAAACCCCTTTCAAATTCATCTCCTTGCCGCCCACGTTGTCTCTCGTTTCTCTGGTCCCTCTCGCCTCCATTTCCTTTCTCTCCTCTCTCCTATAGAGGTCGCGCTGCGCGCAAGTCGATACTGCCAGCAGGCTCTCTCGCCGCCGGCGTCTCTCGGGTTGCCACACTCTCTGCGTTGACCCCCCTCCCCCTCCCAGTGTGCGTGGACAGTCTTGCACAGACTCGTCATTCGTAGCACTGTCGTTCGCTCGATTTATTTTCAGCTCTCTTTCTGTGTTCCGTCGAATGTATTTTTTGTATCCTTGTAAATTCAACTCTTAAAGTAACTTTTCAGTACTTTCGCTGACATCAACATCGACAACTAACAATGGTAAAGAGACGTTCGCAAGCTGTTAAGGCCGCCGGAGCCCCGGCCGATGAAGTCGTCCCGCCGGCGGATCCCATCCACATCGACTACCCGGACACGGTGGACGGCATTGAGGAGGAGGCCCTCGACGACGATGATATCTTCCCAGTGCCTCCGAAAAAGAAGCCGACGTTCGCGAAGCCCGCGGACCCCAATTCTGAGACGGTGGAATCCGATTCGTCGAAGACCGTGACCACCGGAGGAGCCGCTAAGTCCGGAGAGACAACGAAGCCGCCGTCGCCAAGACCGGAGAAACCGACGGAGCCGCCGCCGCTAAGTCTGGAGAGACCGAAGGAGCTGGAGCCGCCGTCAAGACTGGAGAGATCGATGGAGCCGCCGCGAAGTCCGGAGAGATCGATGGAGCCGCCGCCTAAGTCCGCGGAGACCGAGGGAGCCGCCGCCAAGTCTGGAGAGACCGATGGAGCCACCGCCGCCAGACCGGAGACACCGATGGAGCTGGACCCGCGCCATCGCCACGCAAGGTCATCGACGTCATCGACGACCTCTCCGGTCCGGACGCCGTCGGCAACCCGCCCATCCCAGGTCTTCATACTGACGAGCCGGAGGAGGAATTGGTCGAGTACTGGTGCCCACGCGCTACGAGGTCGAGGACGCCGTCGGCCCGGACTACATCCCGTACGTCTTCGACTTGCCGCGTGTCGAGGTTAGTTCGGAGAAAAAATTCAAAGATTGTTGAAAAAAGCGTGCTGTATAGGAATGGAAAAGGGGACGAAGAGATGAATTTTAACTTAAAATAAAAAGAAAGTAGGGGACCTAGCTCTGATAGAAAACTAGCTATAGAGGAAGACTCCTAGACCCGATAGAAGACTCCAAGCCTTGGTGGAGGATTCCTAGCCGTGGTGAAGGATTCCTAGCCGTGGTGAAGGATTCATAGCCCTAGTGGATGACTCTAGCTCTGGTGAATGACTCCTAGCTCTGGTGAATGACTCCTAGCTCTGATAGAAGACTCCTAGCCCGTTTGTGGAGGACTCCTAGTTTCTGATGGATGACTCCTAGCCCTGGTGAAAGATTCCTAGCCCGTGGAAGATTCCTAGTTCTAATAGAAGACCTCCTAGTCCTAGTGAAAAACCTATAGCTCTGGTGGAATACTCCTAGCCGGGGTGAAAGACTCCTAGCCGGGGTGAAGGATTCCTACTTCGAACTTCTGGCCCTAAATCGGGTGGGAGACTCGTAGCCCTGGTAGAAGACGCCAGAATCCTAGTGAAAGACTCCTATCCCTGGTAGAATGCTCCAAGCTCTGATAGGAAGACACCTAGTCCTGGTTCAATATTCCTAGCCGTGGTGGAAGATTCCTAGCCGTGGTGGAGGATTCCTAGCCGTGGTGGAGGATTCCTAGCCTTGGTGGAGGATCCTAGCCAAGGTGGAGGATTCCTAGCCAAGGTGGAGGTTTCCTAGCCGTGGTGGAAGATTTCTAGCCGTGGTGGAAGATTTCTAGCCGTGGTGGAGGATTCCTAGCCATGGTGGAGGATTCCTAGCCATGGTGGAGTATTCCTAGCCGAGCCGTAGTGGAGGGTTCCTAGCCGAGCCGTAGTGGAGGATCCTAGCCTAGTGGAAGATTCCTAGCCCTAGTGGAAGATTCCTAGCCCTAGTCGGAAGATTCCTTAGCCCTAGTGGAAGATTCCTAGCCCTGGTGGATGACTCCTAATCCGGGTAGAAGACTCCCAGCACTAGTTTTAGGTTCCTAGCCGTGGTGGAGGATAACTAGATGTGATGGAGGATTCCTAGCCGTGGTGAAAGATTTCTAGCCGTGGTGGAAGATTTCTAGCCGTGGTGGAAGATTTCTAGCCGTGGTGGAAGATTTCTAGCCGTGGTGGAAGATTTCTAGCCGTGGTGGAGGATTCCTAGCCATGGTGAAGGATTCCTAGCCATGGTGGAGTATTCCTAGCCGAGCCGTAGTGGAGGATTCCTAGCCGAGCCGTAGTGGAGGATTCCTAGCCCTAGTGGAAGATTCCTAGCCCTAGTGGAAGATTCCTAGCCCTAGTGGAAGATTCCTAGCCCTAGCGGAAGATTCCTAGCCCTAGTGGAAGATTCCTAGCCCTAGCGGAAGATTCCTAGCCCTAGTGGAAGATTCCTAGCCCTGGTGGATGACTCCTAATCCGGGTAGAAGACTCCCAGCACTAGTTTTAGGTTCCTAGCCGTGGTGGAGGATAACTAGATGTGATGGAGGATTCCTAGCCGTGGTGGAGGATTCCTAGCTCTAATGAAAGACTCCTAGCCCTACTGACAGACTCCCAGCACTAGTTTGAGGTTCCTAACCATGATGGAGGATCCCTAGCCGTGGTGGAGGACTCCTAGCTCCGATGGAAGACTCCTTGCCCTGGTGGAAGACTCTGATCCCCGGTGAAGACTCCCAGCCCTGGTAGAAGACTACCTAGCTCTAGTTGAAAACTCCAAGTCCTGGTAGAAGGCTTCTAGCTCTAGTGAGACTCAAAAACTTGGTAGGAGACTCCGCGCCCTGGTGGAAAACTCCGAGCCCTAAGCGTACTCAAAGCTAAAACATATACCTAACCCAAGACAAGTATACAAACCATCGTATTCTTTCAGCCGCCAGAGTTCATCTTCTCCGTGGGAGAGATCGCGAAAAAGTTGCTGCCGGAGCTGAAGAACAAGCACTCTCTCTCTAAGCGCAAGCACCGCGAGGTGTTCTGCATCTCGTGCTTGGACTTCAAGCTGAAGAGCGGCGAGTGCTCCCGCCCGCACGACGAGCACAACGATGACCGCTTCCAGGAGTTCTGGCTCAAGTGAGTTTTCGTAGCAATCCTAGGCCTTCTTTTTATGAAAAACTGGAAGAAAAAAAGTAACTTGCGTATTTACAGGGAGTACCCTCATACCGACGCGCTCACCAAGCAGGGAGTCATGGCGGATCTCGAGCACATCGCCGAAATTTGGCAATAATGCTCCACTGCCATCCACCGCTCTCCAACGTCATCTATCTCCGTCATCTCTCTCCGTCCCCATTGGTTTTTTAATTCCGTGATTTACCCTCCCCCCTATTCCTCGTTTTGAGATCTCTCAAATATCTCCCGAAATTGGGTTCTTCCCCCCATCCCCTTTGTGAATTCCCCCTTGGTTTTTTATTATGATTATCCCCTATTTTAAGCTGAGACACATGATCCAGAATACTGCTGAGTTCCCTTATTTGTGAACAATCCCATTCATTTTCCATTGGTTTTACTGTGAATGACTGCTCATTTTTGAGCTTTATGGAATAAAAATTGAGCTGGGATTGGTATTGGAAGTGAAAAAAAAGTCATGAAGTTTCAGGTTTTGAAAGGAAGAAGAATGAAGGCAAACTTTGTCAGCATTGGAGACGTGTTGACATTTCAGAAAGGCACATACGTCTGTGAACATTGGTGTTTCTTCCAGACAACACATTGCTGAATCACGCCTTCCCCTGTTTCTCCAATGCTCTCACATCTTTTAACCAATCTCCTTCTTATTAATCGTCTACAATATCTCCTCAACACTCTTCATTCCACACAGCCGATGCCATTGCTACCGTATCAAATCTATTTCCAAACATAATTCCCGTCTGCGCCGACATATGACGTCTTTCTGTGCCCACTCGCGCGCGCCTCACTTTCATTTCTTCTAACGGCAACGTGTTTCAATTGAAAAGCTCTCGAGTGTTTGAGCAGATATCGAATGTCTTATCATTTAGTTCTAAAGTTCATGGGAGTAACATGGTAGAATTTTGATGACGTGTGCACATTGATTTTCTGGTTTTCAAGCCCACCGAATATTTCGCAATTCTGCCGTCATTCTCGCATTCCTATACATATTTCAAAAGACCTCTTCTCATTTCTTTTCATTTTTTCATTTCCTCTTCACTTTTTCAACACTCATTTTTTCCATTCGATAATTTATTAGGATACCAATTGACAATTACATAATTTTCTTTGGAGGTTAGATTGTTCCATTTGGGGGATGCGGTCATATAAAAATTGCAATAGTGGAGTTATAAGACAAGGAAAGAGTTGATGGGAGGTATAAATAGGGAAAAGACTTGCAATTTGTGAGGGTGTGAAAAGTTGAAAGTTGGGGAGGGTTTGAGGTGGAGGGAGGAGAAAGACCACAATTTCGAATTAAATATCATAGAAAGTAATAATAATAATTAGATAACAATGAATTTTAAAATATAGAAGAAGGGTGTCCTAGCAAGAGATCGGTGACCGTTGCATTAGAAAATCATAAGAATCCATGTAAAGGGGGAGTTGGAGGGGGTAGGAAAATTAGAAAAACTTAGGAATCATAATAAGGAGTACATTATCTGATTAATATTTGAACGAATCAAAAACAATTTTTAGTTATCGGTGATGGCGGGGGCTGGGGTGACAGTGGGGGTGATGGCTGGGGTGTCCTCTACTGGGAAGCGTCTCTTGTAGCCATCCATGATCTCCATCATCTCTTCGCGCGACGACACGACCGTGTACGCTTCATAGCGTCCTGCTGTGTGCTGAGGCCTGCAAAAGTTCATTTTAATTTGAATCTTGATACTTGGAACTCACCATGGCACGCATTTTTTGCACATAAACGTGCTTGATATGTGGTCGTTCCCCAGGAACCACTTGATGACGTTGAAGACCTCGACGCCGCATTGGATGCACCGTATCACGGCGGGCATGTCGAACTTGAGCTCCTCCTTCTTGTACATGAGCTTCTTGGTCATCGCGAGCTCCTCCTCGTACCACGTCGAGTGCGCGAAGGTGCGGATGAGGATGGAGCGGACGGTCTCATACATCACGTCATCGTCCATGAAGAGCTTGTCCTTGGCGATCTTCCAGGCAATCTTGCAGATGGGGACGTGGGCTTGGTGGTCCTTCAGCAGATTGTGCTGAGCGGCGATGAGAGCCGTGGACATCTGCAGACCAGTTGGCTGTCCGACGTTCCAGGAGACGTTGACGCAATATCCGTTGCTCTGCACCCAGTGGAAGCATCCGGTGTTCACGTACACCATCTCATCCTCCTTTTGAAGGAACTTTTGGACCGGGATTCCCGCCTCACGGAGATCATTCTCATCCGGCCAATAGTTCTGGTAGTGGTACTTCAGCTTTCTCGCTTGTACCATATCGGCGATAATTCCCCAGTACTCGTAGGGAACGGCGAACCAGACGCACTCTCCTGGGCCCAAGTTGATATTGATGCTGGCCATCAGCGAGTTCTCCATGTGAGCGGAGGTGCGAGATCCGGGTGGCTTGCTGTACACCTGGACAGTGTTGATGCCGAGCACGTCTTCGCCGATCATGTTGAGTAAGTTGCCGTCGAATTTGGGACGGAGGAACTCGGAGAGCTTGTCGAGATGCTGCAAATTTTCTATGTTTTGTCATTTGATGTGATGTTATGAACTCACCTTGTGCTGCTCGGGGAAAACCTCTCGGCTCTGGAGATCAATGTTGGTGCCGAAGCAAGTCCAGTACATCGATGAGTCCGTGTCTTCCTCAAACACTGGCTTCTCCCCTTTTTCCCAAATCTCCTTCTGCTCATCGACTATCTTCCCAATGATCTCGGCTTCTGTCGCTTCGAAGTCCGTGGATTCAACCATTTGCGCCAGGTCTAAATTTAACATTTTAAATACTGTTTTCGCAAATCAAACGCTTACATCGGCGAGCATGCTCGTATCTCTTTTGCATGTACTTCACAAACCAGGTGAACGGCCTCTCCGTACGCAAACCAGACGTTCTCCAGGTCAACGCGCCACTAGTGTCGTAGTTGCTGTCAGCGGACTGCGGGTTTTGGAAGAGGCAGTCAATCATCAGATCTTTCTTCAAGTCGCACAATGTTTCGATCGAGAACAACGACTTGTCGATGCCGGCAGCCTCGCAGACGCCGCTGACGACGGTGATACTAGCCGAATTGAGAATTCGCTTCAGATTCGGGTCCTCCAGATCCTCCTTAGTCTTCACGGTCAAAACAGGAGTTTGAATACGGTTTTCGTCCACTCCAGTGAACCCATCCATCTGGGTGTCTCCATATTTCTCCTTGTAGAAATTGCGCTCCAACTGAGCGAGCTTCTTGTCAGGTTCGGGGCCCACGAATGAATCGGACTTCATGTAGATGTCATTGGAGGCTTTCGAGAACCAGTTCTTCGCGCTCTCATGCACATCATGGGCAGATGCGTTCAGGTCCGTGTAGAGAGTGCCGAAAAACGAGAAGGTTGGCGCGGTGAGTGGAATATTCTGTGCACGACGTCTGGTGTTGGCAGGCATCTTCCATTTGGAAGTCATTCTCTTGCGGTAGGCGTTGCAGTGTCTGTAGTCCTCCTCATCTGGGAACCTTGCGGAGAAGTCGATCTGGGTACGCATGTAGTGGGGATTTTGTCGAAGTTGCTTTTTCTGCTCCAAGTACTCCTTGATCTTTTTGATCGATTCCTCTGGGTACTCATGTCCGAAAGCTTGAATAGCATGCTCGACGTCAGCTTCAAACTTGAACTCCAGACTGGCTTTGCGGAACGCATTCTTTTGCGCCTTGAGTGCCTCGATTTCCCTCAACTCTTCTTCGGTCAAAGTCTTCTCCTTGACCGGTCTCCTCCTCTTGGGCTTGTTCTGAAAATATTACATTTGTTGAGAAACTAGCAAAGCAATTGTTACCATGGTGAGCCTGTTGGAAGACTTTCTCTTGACCGGCTTCTTTTTCTTGTCGGAAGTGGACGGCTTCTCCTCTTCGCCTGCCGAGAGTTCGAGGTTGACATCGACGAGTGAGTGGTTGTACAGCGGACCAGAGGTTCCGAGATCGCTGACGTCTTCGAATGAATCTCTTCTCTTGGGCGTAGCATCAGTTTCCAGCTTCGGCTCTTTCTTGGAGTTATTTCTCTTCTCCTTCACTGGATTGGTTGTCATTGAGTCGAGATCAGGGCGGTTCCAGAACTCTTCGGCTCTCGTGTCGTCGGTCTCAGTGAGTTGAGGAGCTAAAATGATAATCAAATTAGAAAGAATGTATAATTTGAAGTCACGGTGTTTCAAAGTGGAAATATACCGTAACCCGCCGGAAAAACTGCAAATGTTGTCTGACTGTCAGCGCTCTCTTAAATTCGCACGCTATTTCGCGTCTCAATAGAGCGCACTTGCATTTTTTTCATGTTTTTCAGCATTTTCATGACAAAACAAATCAGAAATCCACTCTGACAGCGTTATAGATAATTAAATTATCTTCATTTTGATACCACAAACAACTTGTAAAATTCAAAACTGTGCGAGAAATTAAAGAATGAAAATTAGCACTGAAAAAGGCAATTTTCGCACCTTTTTGGAAATAACTTTTGTTACAATCAGTAAACTTAAATTCGGCTTAGTTAGGGTTTTGGAGCATACTGAATCCCACATTTTGATATAAAAACTGTTCTAAATACTTCAGTTTTCGATGAGAAATTAGAAATTTTCGAAAAGGTCCCAAATTGAAATTTTTGAAAAAAGACGAAAAAACATAATTTAAAGCAATTTTCTCATAGTTTCTGTTAGATTTTCTGTTTGCAATGTTAGAACTAAGCATTTAGCTGAAAAATCTTGCAGAGATTACTCTTTTTCGAAGAGTTGGAAGCATTTTTGTTCTGAAAATATGCATTCTTTCAATAACTCTTTGGATTTTGACTCTCATCTTCACTTTTTTATAACGACATGCGCGTCTAAGTCTTGTCTATCCGAATCCGAAAGAAGAATTCAAAAAATCCAACTTTGAAACGGTCAAAACGGCAATATTCTAAAAAACGGGGGCGTGGCCTAACTCTCGCCATAGTGTGGTCCGTGGAGGGTGCGAGACGACGAGAGCAAAAACATGTCCCCCCTTTTCTTGTGTTACGGTACGATTTTCAAGGTTTGAAACACCGTGGAAGTCTTACTTTCGACTCGCGTTGGTTCGTTTGCAATATCATCTCCGTCGTTGGATTCCTCTTTGACAATAGTCTCAGTGCCGACTTCACGAGTCTCCGGAACAGTCAACGGAGCAAAGAAGCTCTCAGAGATGACATCCGAGAAGCTGAACTCCATCTGGCTCGCCTTGATCCATTCAGCTTTCGTCAGCTTCGGCTCTTCTGGAGTGAGTTTTTCCGGCTCTTTCGCTTCCTCTGGTTTCTGCTCAGCAGCGACTGGCGACAAAATCGGCTCCTTCTGGCTTGGAGAGTTTGATTCCGTAGACAGCGATCTACTGTCCGGAGTGGTTGAGTTTGTGAGCACATCTCTGTCCGACACGGATTTTGGAGCTTCGGTAGGAGTGACGGTTCTCATGGCCATGTTGTCGACGGCCGGGCTCACTGGGACCAATGGAGTTGCTGGAGCCGGAGAAGTCAACTGGTTGAAAGCCTCCTCGACGCTTGGGAATGGCTTTGGTCCTTCGGATGGCTTGACGAGCTGGTCATTTTGAGCTCCGTGACCATTGAGGTGTCCATTGGGGTGGCTGATAGGATGGCTCATGGGACGGCTCATGGGATGGCTCATGGGATGGCCGTTGGGCTGACCGTTGTGATGGCCGTTCAGCTGACCGTTGGGCTGACCGTTTGGGTAGCTGATATGATGGCTGATGGGCTGGCCATTGAGCTGACCGATGGGCTGACCGTTGAGCTGGCCGATGGGCTGACCGTTGAGCTGGCCGATGGGCTGGCCGTTGAGCTGGCCGATGGGCTGGCCGTTGAGCTGGCCGATGGGCTGGCCGTTGAGCTGGCCGATGGGCTGGCCGTTGAGCTGCCCGATGGGCTGTCCGTTGAGCTGCCCGATGGGCTGGCCGTTGAGCGGACCGATGGGATGGCCGATGGGATTTCCATTAGGATGTCCGTTTGCCCGACCCTTGGCCTGGTTGAACGCCTCCTCGACACTTGGGAATGGTTTTGGTCCTTCGGCTGGCTTGACGAGCTGGCCATTTTGAGCTCCGTGACCATTAAGGTGTCCGTTGAGCTGGCCGTTGAGCTGACCGGGATGGCTGATGAGCTGACCAATTGGCTGCCCGATTGGCTGGCCGTGGGGCTGACCGTTAGGATGACCGATCGGATGGCCGTTCGGATGGCCGTTGAGCTGTCGGTTAGGCTGTCCGTTCGGCTGTCCGTTCGGCTGGCCATTGGGCTGGCCATTGGGCTGGCCGTTGGGAGCTCCTGCTGGTATTGGCGCACTGGCATGGAGCATGTACTCTCTCTGGTATGCCTGATCCATGAACGTCTCAGCGAATCGGTCTTTCGGCGGCTGCGAGTAATCCACAGGGAGCTCTGTAAAGCGTGTATTGTGGTGATTGAAACAAATATGAAAATAATCTTACGATGCATCGTAGATCCGAAATACGTGTGTCCGTATGGATTGTTGGCAGCCTCCTGTCCAAACTCCCCTTCCGTACCCATCACTGGGAAGTGACCAGTTCTATAGTACTGTGCGTACCGCTGGTGCGACGCGAACTCATTGAGAGCGTATCCTCCTAGGTTGTCAGTTGGGAATCCGTTCTTGCCGAAGTCCGGCGGGATGCTCGACATGGTGGTGT
This sequence comes from Caenorhabditis imperialis, assembly GCA_963572205.1. Taxonomy (NCBI): domain Eukaryota; kingdom Metazoa; phylum Nematoda; class Chromadorea; order Rhabditida; family Rhabditidae; genus Caenorhabditis; species Caenorhabditis imperialis. Next base: position 3,114,680 of record OY751544.1, on the reverse strand, counting down.
TCTGTAATGTTTGTGGTTTGTGGCCGAGGAGGAGGGCAGCTGCCGTGTGTGTAATGGTGCACCTGGCCTCTTCTCGCGCTTCGTACGAATTCCACTCTGCCCCGAGACCGAGCTGATTACTCGTCTGGCGGTGGCGGGAAATGAAGCGGCGAGGAGGGGGAAATGAGAGAAAGCGTGTGAAATACATACCTTTGCTGGTTTGTGGCTAGGTGGCGAAGCTTGCGACCTGTGTTGAGCATGCGATCTTGGGCAGCTCGGTCTGTAAAGTTGCAGATTTTTAGTGAGAGGGAGAGAGAGGGAGAGAGAGAGAGAGAGAGAGAGAGAGAGAGAGAAAAGGAGAGAGAGAGAGTGAGAGAAAGAGAGAGAGAGAAAGAGAAAGAGAGATAGAGAGACACGTACACGCCCTCCCAGCCAAAAGCCGACAGAGAAAAGCGAATAAGATGCCCTACATGCAAATCAACTTCCAAACCACTCGCGCACTTCTAGTCCCCCTGCACTATGATGTTATTCTGATCGCCGACGCGCATGAAAGTCAGAACTAGGTAACAAAACCGAACAAAACACAACAAAAAATTGTGTTGCTACGTGCGTCTATTCTGTTTACCACTCAGCAGTTTTTTGTTGTTGTTATTGGGCCCGCCACTCGTCTAGGTGCCTATGTATAGTGTGGTCACGTGCGAGGGTTGGAACACAAGCATGCAGAAAATAAGCATGAAGAAGAGAAGGCGGCGAACGGCACGCGATCTGGTAAACAGGCGAGGGGAGAAGAAGAAGGAGGAGGAGAAGCAAAGCGACGACAATTCTGACCCAGCGTTTTGCGTAGTGCCTCAAAAGTCAAAATGAATTTCCTCCCTGAAAATCAAGGGCAGGTGCACTATTGAAGTATATTATAGAGAATATTATAATCGCGATGTACTTTCACTCACTCTTACTCACTTTGACTTCTAGCTACTACGGGGTCGAAACATTGAAAACACGCTAAACGAAGCCGTTTTCAAACGTTTTAAACGATTCTTGCAATAAAAACGGCAACATTTTGCCGGGTTTGCACACCGCGCGCAAAAAACGCCGCGGAAAACCGGCGAAAACATATAAAATATACCGGTGACCGCTATTGTCGTAGGGTTCCAAGCACCGATGGGGTAGAGATGAGGGGGGAGAGAGTGAGAAGGGGAGGAATGCGACGGCGAAACGACGGGACCTCCAGGGTCGGAGAAGAAAGGGATAGAAAGCCCGGCTAGAGAGAAGGAGGAGGGCGGAGGTCTAAGCCTCTAGTACAACGGAAATGTTACATAGGGGAAGCGAAGAAGATTGAGGGGGAATGGAAAACTGTCATTTTTCACACACATTTACGTTCCATTTTTCTCCATTTTTCTCCTCCATTTTTCCATCCATTTTCCGACCACCCTCTCCTCAACGAACGATGCCCCAGATTGACAGACATTGAAAAATAGATAGGAACGCATAGATAGCTACTATGGGAGGGCAGATGGCGGACACTAATCTTGCGGATTTTTTCTTGGTAGAATGAGGAAGAAGAATGTGTGGGGCGACGTCAGAAGGGAAGACAGAAGAAGGCCAAAAACTAGAGGAATTGACCGAAGATGGCCTTTGGCAGAACGTGACTCACGACGCGACAAATGGCTCTCTAGTCGAGTTGGCGTCGGTTGCACTGATAAGCGTAGGGAAGGAGTGGAATCAGAAGAGATGGGGAGTGGAGATACTGATCAGGGTCATCTCCCAGAACTTGATAAGCAGTGTTAATTGACAGATTGGTGAAGGTTAAATGTCACAAAAAACAAAAAAAAAGACCCCTTTTTCGATAAGAAGTTGACGGACGCTTCCTGTTCTTCTTTCTTCGCCCCCATCATTCTCTTCCGTTGGTCGCTTCGCACTAGTGCTGACGTGAGAGAAAAGAAAAAGGGTCATGTGGCCTGATGGAACGGTTAGATACGAGTGCTCCACAGTGTCATTATGACCTACTTCTGATGCTATCACTGATCTTTTCACACTGAAGACGTCATGGAAAAAGGGGGGGGGGGGGAGTGAGATATGAGAAAGGAGTGAGAAAAGAAAAAGGAAAAAGGATTAGACAAATTTTTGTAGAGCCGAGAAAAATATGAGTCAATTTTCCACGTATAAGGCCTAATGAGGGAAGCATGTGCACTGAGAAAAGGCAAAGCTCTAGACGCGTGGTCAGCTGCGATGACCACACACTCGAGAGACGCAGACTTGCCTAGTCACGGACCAACACGGCGCCCTCGCCACCATTAACCATTCCAATTCTCCCCCTCCTTCCCCTTCCATTCATTCGCGGAGAGGAGAGGAAAAGAAGAGAGACGCGTTCACACTAAGAGGACGCATTGGCACTGACCAGCACTAGCTTTTTGTGCACTTTGGGAGCATGGGGGCGACGAGAAGGCACTCGGGAGAGTATTGGAGAAGCGAGGAATGAATGGATGGTTCTTGATTATTGATAAAGCGCTGGGGGGAAAGAGACGAGGAGGGCGCAGATAAGACGTTGTTGCAGGGGGTAATAAGCGCTCTACTGAACCCTCTCACCTCATCATCTACCATCCTTACACAAATGATATCATAAAACAAGTTTTTCTAACCGACCAGAAGGCACCAAAAAAAACTACTACGTGTACTACGTCTGTGTAACACTTTGGAGAGTAAAACGAGAGAAAGTGGGGCAAATCGGAGAGCGGAGGCGCAGAGAAAAGCGTTCTCGAGTATACATACAGATCAAAAGTGGGAAAAGAGCGAGAGAAGCGGGGGAAATAGTATGCGCTGGCTTCGTTCTCGGCAAACAAAGAGTACTATACACGTTTATTGATCTTATTGGAAGGTGAGGGAACAGCGAGTGAAAGGCGAACTGAATGAAGGACATGGAGGTGGCCCACTTCTCATTACTTCTCAGAGGAGATGTAGATCTTGACGGTGTCATGCGTGACTAATCTTATCTTATCCCACTTCTTCTTTCCATGTTTTTGTCTCTCATCTCCCAATGGTCTTTTGATTATCTCTCTATTCTCTTTCTCTCTCTCCACCCCACCCCACTGATATGGAGGAATTCACGACCACCCATATCGCAACGTGTACTTTGGTTATCAGAGAGTATTATAATGCAGATGCAGTGATAAAGAGCGCAGAGACCAAGCGAGAATGTGCAAGTGACAAGCCATTAATTACGAGCCACTATAGTAGTGTGTATTTTGTTATTGAAAAGCTGTCATAATAATCAGAAATGTTACCTGCGGCTGCTATGCAGAAGCAGAAAACAAAACGCGAAAAAGTGACTTTACTGAATGGGAAGGCACGAATAAATAAACAAATGGGATGGGGGAATGTGTTCAGGTGAAAAGCATAGAAAAAGTGAGGGGGACGAATCGACAGACCGATTGAAAGAACAGACAGCGGTAGGGGGAGAGACTCGATGGGTGGCAATTTGCACCGTTTCAATTGGGGGTATCTTTACTATTACTAACGGACAAATTCTGTGTGTCTGTCGGTGTATCTGTGAGTAGCGGACCCTGGAGAAGTCCCTCGAAATAGGAATGAGCCCAATTTTCGGTTACGGCCCTTATTTGGTGCCGCGATGATGCCCGTCCAAACTAGAAGTTGATAGCTTTAATTTGAAGGGTACTTTACCGGAAAGTTTCTGGAAATGACCCTGCGCGGGGTCCCAAAACCGCGTGCACATGTACGCACCTGCGCTGCCCTGTCCAGGTGTGTCGGGGTGGTCCCGGCGGTTACGCTGGCGGACGGTGTGCAGAGGGTCAGGGGTTCGATTCTTTTCGAGTCAAAAATTTTTTTGCTTCTATTGGGAAAGTGTATTGGGACATTTAAGCGGATTTCCAGCCCCATAAGAAGCCAGCCGAAGAGCTGCGAAGCAGCTCGACCGGCTGGTATAGTGATAATGGAGAGAAGGGGGGGGGGGGGCAATGATATACAGACAAACGGGGTGGAAAGCAAATGAGTGAAATAGATAATGAGGTATCAGTGGTCACATAATTCGGGTACAATAAAGTGGGGATAGTACAGGTGAAAATGAAATGTGGGTACAAAAAGTTACCGGAAGACATAAAAGAGGTAGTGAATTAACTTGAAAAGAACAAAATGTTCTCTGTTCTCAAGAGAAGTAGTGTTAATTGGTGGAGAAAAAGTGAAATTCTTGACGTGGCAACTATTTAGAGAGGGAGACAGTTTTTGATCAAACTTTGCCGTGAAAAAGACAAATACAAATAGAAGTGGGGTTCAGAGAGAATTAGGGTGTGAACATCTGCCAGAAAAAGGGGATTTTGGGGAGAGGAATACAGAAAAATCATGGCAATTGGTGATATCTGTAAGAAAACGGCAATTTTCAAGAGAATTTGTCAAGGTTTAGAGCTTTTCTATTTGAAAATTGATGACAATTATAAGATAAGAAGGATAAAGCTACAAAATTCACTCAAAAAGATGTCGATAGAAAACTTGGCGCTGTGCCAAGTTTGACCTTGGCCCAGTGCCAAGCCGGCAGCTTTTCTCGTGTTTCTGGTACATTTTCTTGAGATTGCGCTAAACCAAAGAAATTTCTACTTTTCTTGCTTTTCTAACAGATAGCACTAAGAGATTATGAATCATCAAAATCTCTTTCTAGTGACAAAAAGGAAACATAATTCAGGATATAGAAGGACAGATTTTCAGAGAAACCTTGCTCAGTGTCTACTTGTCATCCTCATCCCAGTCGATGGTGAATCCCAGCTCATCGTGAATCGCAGCCAGCAGCTCCTCCTCATTGAAGTCCTCCTCGGTGACCTGGTTGTCTCCGAGCTCGTACATCTCCAGAATCGCAGCTCTGGTCTTGATGTCGGTCTTTGGGAGCTCCTCGTCTCCAGAAGATCCAGCGTCATCCGCGAATGTGACCTTTCTCTTTGGCTCCTTCTTCGCGACATCAACGCCATCCGGACTCGATGGAGAGGACACTGATGGCGACGTCTTGATGTCTTTCGACGGTTTCACAGAAGCTTTCTTCTGCTTCTTGGAGCGCGGATTTTGCTTCTTGATAGCGCTCGAACCTTTCGTCAACGAAATCGAAGAAGTCTTGGAAAGAAGGTTGTTCATCTGCGACTCGTCCACCTTCTGAAAAAAACTCAAATTTAAGAGCATTTTACCCTATTTACCTTCTGCACATTGCTGGTCAGTTTGCGGGTACATCCGCATCCGAGGCAATGCAGACGGGAAGTGGAGAATTTGCGACGGGATGGCTTCCCAGCATTGTTGGAAGGCTTTGTCATATCACCGAGTAGGAAAAATGACGGAGTGTCCATGAAGTAGGGCTGGAAGAAACCCAAGGTCAAACACAATGTGTAGAAACATGTGATTACAAAATCCGTTTTAGTTTTATGCAAAAAGTTTATTTTCGTTTAGAATGAGTCACAAATTGCAACGATAAACGGTTTCAAAATAACGAAAAATCAGAGAGAAAACGAAAAAAAAAACGCAGATTTTCTTTTCTGCTGTGAGGCGGGCATCCTTCTCACGAAAATCCTGCACAAATGAAGGCAACCTGGTGACTACTGGTAAAAAGGACCGCACTTACTGAAAAGCTGCCGACAAGTGTCGACCTGTGGACGCGGCCCTTTTTGTCTTTCGACCGGTGAATATCTGCCCGAGACTTCTCGCCGACGAAAAGCTGCCAGGCGGTTGCTACGTCTCTTATTGGGGACGATCAGAGAATTCCGTCGAGATTCCGGACCATGGGAAAGAATAATAAGAGCAGGGGAAAGAGCTGCATTTCTTGGCAATGATGAAGCAGTTGTTAGGATCCATGTTGCGATTTGACATGTCTTGTTAGTGTTTGCTGCTGATGGTACAGGCTGGGTGTCATTAGCTGAATCGATCCAAGGGTCGGAGGAGTATCAAAAAGCTGGAAGAACAGTTGGTCCTGTCAAGTGAATCTTCTCTTGTTGGTTCAGGAACCTTTACAGCTCTATCAGCAACTGTTAAGCATCCTGTCTGAATTCTTCACGTTATACGCACTGTATTGGAAATGGATGTCGCTCAAGATCCAGCGTCGTAAACAGCTGCGGCTTGAGAAATGGTTCTCCATCCACGTTCGGCCTGTCAAGCCTCTGAATGTAGGAGAGGAGTACCGAGTTGAGGTCTTTCTGGCGAACAACTCTGTGTGTGGGTGGGCTGATTGAGAATGACGTATTAGAAGATTTTTCAGAGTTGAACGCGTATGAGAAGTTCACAAAAACCACCATCCTGGGATCCTTACACTTTTCAATGTCCTGTGCGAACATTGTTTTCCATTCTTCAAATAAACTAAACGTGTTCGAAAAATCAGATCAACATTTCTTTATTTACAGCACTTCCCAAAATTCACAGAAAAATTCAATTCACAGAATATATAGATTTTTATTGGACGACAGTGGAAGGTACAACACTCGATGCCTTGTTTTTCCGTCCGATGCACATTAGAGATTTCCGGAATGTCTTGATACAAAAGATGGCGATCAGTGGCTCCAAAGCCGGGTAGATTGCAGTGGAGGCCGCCGCCGAGCTAGCCAAGAAACCAACTTTTGCTTCGAAGAACGGTAACACGAATAGGAAACCGACAGGGCCATAGATGAGAAGGAAGGGGAGGACCGTCTGAAGAGTTTATTGTTTAGAAGTTAGATCTCGCATTTTTCAGATTACCTGTAGACTTAAAGTAATGAAAAGCTGCTTGTTAAGCTCCTTGGTCCTATCACTCATTGAATTCCCCGCCTCATGCATCTTCCTATACGTATTCACCCCACAGAATACAATTGTCGAGCAACAAATCACCTGCAACAAGAAAAACAATAGTGATATCAAGTCTGGCCTGACTCACCATTAGTCCACCAAGACCCACTGAAGCGAGACAGTCTGGTGTGTTCCAATGGCGCACTCCGAATTCATCCACGCTCCAGTAAAGTGCACCGACGAACGGGATGATCTCATACTCATCCAGGTTATCAATGAAGGGCTGTCTCATCATTTCAATCTTCTCGGGTGTCATGGCAAGGCCGTAATAGCACATGAAGAACCAGATAATTGAGACAAATGCGGCTGGAGCAAAGATGAAAGCTAGGCGGCGACCTTCCAGGTAGTTCAGGGTGTGTGGTCTGAAAATTTTCACGTTTTTAGAGGAATTCAAGGTGAAAAAGGCTCACTTGCAAACTGCCAAGTACCGATAAAAGAATTGCGTAGACAGCAATGAAATACACAGTCCAAACGAGGATCCAAACAGACAATCCAGTATAAATCCCAGATTTCCAGAGTACCGAAGGATTCCATGATTGATAACTGCGTACATTTGCTTCTCAATCAACACCAAAGGCTGAGCAATCATATCCACATAGTTATAAACTATTGCATACAACGCGAATGTCGCCATAAGATAGCAATAAGCTCCGAGAACTTTCCGAGCCTTGGTGTAGATCAAATAGAGCAGGAAGAAGTTGGTGAACTGGGAGCAGACAAAGCTCACTTGTTGAATGGTATGAATCAGTCGGTAGAGCATTCTTCAAAGCGACAGAACAGAGCCTACCAAAGAAAGTGAATACACCGGAATCCAGAGGTGTTATTTATACGATTGCCGGAGGCAGAAATGTGTCAGATTTATTGTACCCTTTTGTATTCTGATCTAACACTGATTCTGGGGAGAGGGATAGCAAAAAACAGAATTTCTCAAGTGTGAGTGATTAGGTACACTCAGTCTCGTTGGGTTCAATGTCTTCAGTCAGACGATGTGTGTGTGATCAATCATCGAGACCATTCTGATGAGCCAAGGAACAATATTTGAAGCTGTCGAGAAATTCAATGAAAAAGAAGAAGGCAGATAATTTCAGTGTAAAAAATGTACGATCACATTTAATCTAGGAGCTTAAGCAGCTGATGAAAAGAGTATGATCAGTCAGCTAGAAGCTGTGAAGTTTCCAAATCGAATTTCATTATACCATCATTTTGATCTGATATTCTTTCTTGTTTTTTATACTTGTCACCATAACCCTCTGCCAAAACAATTTTATTTGAGTCAGAGTTACACAATCAAATAGCAACTGTGATAACCGATGTGCTTTGATTACTGATCAAATTATTCTTCTTCCCCCCTGCCAGCAACCTCTTCACGAACTTCCGATAAGGTGTAACGTAATACAAAGAAGAAATCGGTGTCAAAATAGGCACCATCAAAAAGAACACGAAAACCAAAAACTCTATCACTGGATCTCGATAGATATTGAACTGGAGAAGGAAGTAGCAAGCCACTGCAAGAAGATAGAACACTGGAATGGTTGCCTGTAGTGTGAGAGCCTGAAACAGAGTTATTTTTGATATCAAGATTTGGTGGAGATGACTAACCCTGAGTAATTGTGCGTGCAAATTTCTTGTAGCTGATGTCATGTCGACTCCCTTGAATGTAAGACGTTTGATTATTTTCCATCGGAAATAAAGAATCCCAATGAATATTGGTGGACTTGCAAGTGTCAAGTGTATGATGGTAAACATTGGGGCGTATCTTCGGATGTCAGTTGTAGAGGTTATGGTGAGCCCCGTTAGGTTATACATTGGAAAGTTGTTTTCTAATCTACTAATGATAGATTCAGGATTTGAAAAGTCCATGAATAAAACGAGCATCATTAGCAATGACGGAGAATATACCACGAAGATGGCCAGCTGAAGTCTAGACCTCCTGAGTTCTTCATGCAGCATTACGTAGTATCTGTAGCCGAATGCAACCAATAACAACCAGAGTGAATGGGAATGGAAGTGGAGCATTGCCGAATAACTGCAAAACACTTTATTTTGTTGTAAGTTGTGGATTCTCGATCGCTTACATATTGAAGCAAGTTTGTTCTCCCAGAAGATTGCAAGGACCATAGGAAATGTAGAATAATTGAAATCCGAACGGAATCAGCCTTTGTTGCATCATAAAATTGCAGAAACATGCTCCAAAGTTGGTAAGCGCTACATTCAACACTATCACAGAGTAGCTCTTCATAACTGCAGGGCTTTGAAAAATGGCAAGATAGGACAGAAGTCCATTCAAAGATATGCCAACTAAGGAGAAAGAGGTGTGAATTACGACAAAGAAAGTGGATAGAGTGATGGTCATTTTGATGGGAGAATACACAAAATTCAGGGCTTTTATGAGAATTTTGAGATTTTGAATAGATTGTTAACTATCTATTGATGACGGAATTCCGAGAACTTGTCGTTTGCTAAAGATCTGCTGAAGTTCGAAAGTCTATGCATCAAACATTATTTTGTAGAAAAAATGAGTTGTTTTCCGCTGAAGAGAACTTGGTACAAACTTCAACGAAGTCATCAATGATGAAAACCTTAAACAAGTGACAACAAATCGGAATGAACCGCCAGCATGACTCTCTTGCAGCTTGAAATATCACAGAAGGCGGAAAAGAATTCTTTGTTTGATATTGTTCATTGAATCCACCTCATTTGGTTGCGAGTACCGTATTTCTTTTCATTTTCAGAGTTGAGAAAAGGTAAATATCTTTTTGAGATCGAGTGACAAAACAACGCAGAAAAACCAACATTTCAAATTTATTCAAGTTGAAAAGATAATAGATAACAAATTGAGTTGAAAAGAATTGAAAAGTGTACAAATTAATGAAATGAACACATAACTGAAGACCTGTTTCAGCTTTGCATCTTTATATTATTTTTTTGCTTTCCTTCTCCTTCTTGTTGTCCCTGTCGCCGTTGTCGTTGTCGCCACTACTGCCATAACTGGAGCAGTCCACGTTTGATTCTGTCCAACCCGTCTGATTTAAACTTTGTTCCAACACGATTTTTGTTTGCCTTCCTTTTCCTGCTCCTACTCGTTGTTGTCTTTGTCATCATCGTCGTCGTAGTTGTTGCGACCGCCTCTGTCTGCGGCTTTCCAGGATCGTACACAATTTTCCATAAAAGTTGCCAATGGGGAAAATCTGAAAATGAATGTTTTAATAAAGATTTCATGATGAGACACGATTACAACTTACTTTCTCCATTCCCCCCATAACCTTGAGACGGGCTTGTTGTTCCCTGAACTCGGAGAGAGCAGTGTTTTCGGTTGCATGCTTGCATGATTGCAACCGAAAGTGCACTGACTCTTCATGTCCTTCATATCCCAAATGGGCTGAACCAATCGCACTACCACTTGCGCACCAACCTTAAAATAGCCTTCTTGAAACTATAGGATTAGTGTCTTCTCGAAACTCACCATTTCACTGTATGCATCTCCTTCCATGTTCATTTTGATTCCCACTTGCGCTCCAAGGCGACGGCCGTGCAAGACGAACGGGGGACCCTTAAAATAGAATTAGTGCCTTTTAAAAACTATAAGATTAGTGTATTCTTGAAACTCACGTTACCATTGTAGGCGTCACCTTCCATGTTCATTTTGACTCCCACTTGTCCTCCACGGCAGTGAGAGACAAATGCGGAAGTGTCCGGTGGAGTTCGCCGGATTGCTCCTTGGAAAATCCGGCGTCTACAAGTCGTACAAGATTCCCATATTCATTTGTATTCCCACTTGCACTCCACGCGACGGCCGTACAAGACGAATGGGGACATCTTAAAATAGAATTAGTGCCTTCTTGAAACTATAGAATTAGTTTTTCTTGAAACTCACCAATTCATTGTACGCATCACCTTCCATGTTCATTTTGACTCCCACTAGCGCTCCAACGTGACGACCGTGAGAGACAAATGTAGGAAAGCTTAAAATAGAATTAGTGCTTTCTTGAAACTATAGAATTAATGTCTTCTTTAAACTCACGTTACCATTTTACGCATCACCTTCCATATTCATACGGTTGCACTCCAACGGTTGCACCACTTGCGCTCCAACGCGATGACAGTGCGACACAAACGGTAGTCTAATCTTTCAAGCTCTTCATATCCCAAATGGCAAAGTTGGGAAGTGTTGAGGGTGTCCTGAAATGAAAATCGTCTGTTGACCTATAGTTTTGTAAAAAAAAAAGACCAGAATTCTAATATTGTTTTCTATCACAAACCTCTCCATAAAAATCCCATTTCCACCACAATCATTGCTGAAGAGATCCGTGAGGTTTCCGGGGAAAACTCTAAAGTTTAATGTGTGTTGATGAAAATATTGGTGCTTTCTTCAAACTCACGTTTCCCCCTCTTTGCTGAACCGTCAGATCCTCACTTGCATTCCATCGTGATTTTTTTGTCTTCTTCCTCCGGCTCTTACTCGTTGTCGTCGTTGACGTCGTCGTATTTGCCGCTGCAACTTTCGTCACTGTCAGCAGTTGAGCTGTCAGTTCGGTAAGGAAAGTCGCTCCGTGTGTAGCTTCTCCATTTCTTCATTCGCCATAGTTGTCCCATTTTATCATTTTGCAGATCGCATACTGAATCATATCGTCCTGCGATCCCGGACTTCCCGATTTGAATGTACCGCAAGGTGCGCACAAGTAGTTGACTTTTTGGCTTGTGGTCAGCTTTTGGAGCTTCCCGTAGAACAGGCGACGAAAGTGGCGCTCTCCATATTGACTGTGAACACTCCTCAAGGCATCGCCACACTTTTGATGGTTTTTTTTCAGATGGATGTCCATGCTGCACCCGACTGAGCCCATGAGCCGCTCACTTGCGCTCCAACGCGACGACAGTAAGAGATCGTACAGTGTCGATGATGGCATCTGGTGGTAATGGAACAGTTTTCCATCATTCGAAAAAATGCCAATAGGGGAAAATCTGAAAATGAATGTTTTAATAAAGATTTCATGATGAGACACGATTACAACTTACTTTCTCCATCCCCCATAAACTCATGACGGGTTTGTCGTTCCCCGAACTCGGAGAGAGTAGTGTTTTCGGTTGCATGATTGCATGATTGCAACCAAAAGTGCACTGACTTTATATGTCCTTCATATCCCAAATGGACTGAACCAATTGCACTACCACTTGCGCACCAACCTTAAAATAGCCTTCTTGAAACTATAGAATTAGTGTCTTCTTGAAACTCACCATTTCACTGTAAGCATCGCCTTCCATGTTCATTTTCACTCCAACGCGACGGCCATGCGAGACGAATGGTGACGGCTTAAAATAGAATTAGTACCTTTTTGAAACTATAGAATTAGTGTCTTCTTGAAACTCACCTTTTTTCATGTACGCATCTCCATCCATGTTCCTTCGGATTGCGCTCCAACGTGACGGCCGTGAGAGACGAACGCGGGTGTCCGATGGAGTTCGTCGGAGTGCTCCTTGGATAATCCGTGCACATACAAATCGGACAAGATTCCCTGACACAACTTTATCGGTTCTTGATAATCCGCTACCGTTCGGTCGAGATACGGATGCACAGGAGGGAGGGACTCGATCGTCCAGCTAGGATCGGATTTCGCAATGGACCGAGGTCAATCCGTTCACCCCACGAGAGAGCGTGCAAGAAGAAGAGGCGCACAGTTACAGCCGGTGGGTCGGAGTGGCAGCACATGCGTGGTGTCATTTACGGCACCCTCATATGTTTATGGATGTGATAACCAGCAATTATTTGTTTTTTTTCATATAATCATTAGTTTATTACCATGATAACCATAGAACTTAAGTATTTTATGACTCTAAAAACTATTCAGATAAGAATTGAAATTTAAAATTGAAGTATCAATCAGAATGATTGTACACAAGTTATCCCCCGTTGAAAAGTATGCAAGTGTGCTCCAGTGAGAATCTGTAGAAGAAAAACGTAAAAATACACGCGGGAATTTGAATTTGAATTAAAATGTACCCATAGTTTTGGAAATTCTTTTTTGACATTCTAATGATATTTTTATGTGATAATTTTTCATTGTATATATTTTCCGTGAAATACCGTACCTCAAACCCGTTGAAATCACATTTTTTCAGAGCACTCGCCAATTTAAAAAAAAAGAAACGAAAAATGCCCCACCCCGGAGAACTCGGTAAGCAAAACTACCGTCGATCCATTCAATCTGATTCATTTCAGGTCCGAAGATCCATCTTGGATGTTTTAGCGCCATCCTGGCGTTCCACCGCCTGGAGCGGCGGCCCAACCAGGACTTCAAGGTGGAGTCCAAAAAGGTACTCCTGGCGTATCTCGCCAAGCAGCTTGCTGAGGAGAACTGCAGCCTCCACTTGAGGCTGCAGGACTTTGCCAGGCTCTTTCTTCTTGAGATTCACATCTCAAAAGAAGAAAGAGTCGGGGAGCTGAACGCCGAGATGCCGCTCATGCTGAAGCCGTCCGCAAACCGTAAGTAGAACAGTTCTGAAAAAACTATTATCGACTAATTTTCCAGGGGTGCGGAAAACCTTCCAGCTCGGAGCAGTTTCCGGACTCGCCAATTGTCTGAAAGAAGACTGGATGCAAAGCGAAAGAAGTTTTATAATGATGATTCGAAGCTGCTTCCGTGATTATGGGGAGCAGTTCGATGCCTCTGAGGGGTACATAGTGACGGCCCCTCTGAGCGTCCGAGTACGTCACGGAAGTTTCAGCCGGATTTATGATGGTTTGTGACAGAAAAGTCGCCATATGTGTGTGATAAAGTCAATTATTCAGAAAAAGGAATTTGGTGGATGGACGACAGCGACAAGGACCCAAACTCGTTTGGAAACGGAAACGGAAACGGACAAAGCAGCACTGGTTTCGGAAGTCTTGGAAACCGCACAAATGGTATGATTATATTATTTTCACACTAATTCAATCATCCATTTGCAGGCGCCCCGCAAATGAGTGGATCGGCTGGATCAAATGGTTCAATGGAAGCGGAACCCGGCGTTTCTCAGTCGAATGTCCAGGGAGCCGTCGCGCCACTCGGCACTCACCAGGAGGAGACACTAGTCGCCGAAGAGTCTCCGCTTGATTCCAGCACTCAAGAGGCAGCGAGAACCGGTGAGAAGGAAGTGACGCCACTCACCGAGGGAACTCCGCGTCTTACTGTTGCGGATATGGCGGCACCACTCAGTGTCGAAACTCTCAAATCGGACAGTCAAACCGTTCTGAAGCAGCTGCCACCATCCCAGCTCTTGTCGAACGCTCAAGACGACGCCATGGTTATCCCAGAACTCGAACACCATGCAAACTTTTCCACGCCTCCACCACAACCAGCCAGTGTTTCCAAGAAGCTCCCACCACCATCCGATCTCCCCCAGCCTTGTTCCATCGCTTCAGACAACGTCATGACTGAAAACAACAATGCTATGCCACTCAGTGTCGCCATGGAAGAGGAAATTGAGCACAGTCCACCGCCGCCACCACAACCCACCAGTGTCGAGAACCAAGAAGAAGTCGTCACAGAGCTCCCAACAACGTCCGGAATCCCGCAGCTTCAGGAGGAGAGACAGATCGCCGATGACAACGCTGAAGACGAAGCCGAAGCCGAAGCCGAAGCAAACTACTTGGCTCAATTCAATGCCGCCACTCTTGAGGATCCTGTTGCTGATCATAGCGCGCCGCCACCACAAACCGCCCCAATGAGTGCCGGAACGCAGGACGAAGCCGCTGACAGTGTTAACAATGACACTCCGTCCACGTCATTGGTGCGGCCATCAGCTCGATCGAAGAAGCGTGCTCGCCGAGGTTAGTCCCCAAAACTGAAACATTTTTTAACTGAAAAGAATTCAGAAAGAGGATCTCCACCACCGAAGAGAAAGCGTGATGCACGAGGAGAATCTGAAGATGCAGGAGAAATGAAGTTCATCTTCAGCAGCGCCGCCGAATCCGTGAAAGGCAGAAGACCGAGGGTATGCAAGACTAATCATTCAACACAAGCTTACCAATTTCAGATCAACTATGCCGATGTGGTTCCGGAGAACATCATGTTGACGCACAAGTGGACGGTTGAAGCCAGACTGAAGAACGCACTCGCACAGCACCCGACGTTGGACCCGGACTTCAGAAAGAAGTTCGCCGAATTCCTCGAGAAGATCGCTGTCTACCCGAAACACGACTACCTCACACGAAATGTTGCTCTCCCGTACACTGCCCCCTTCCAAGGCAACTATAGAAGTTTGAATCAGTACTACGAGGAGAACACGATCAAAAGTGTGGAGTACGTTGAGGAAGGAGATGGTTCTGCTCCAGTATATCTGGAAAGACTTCGAGCTGCGGGAAAGTTGTTCATCGATTTGAATATCTCCGCGAGAGAGGCACTGGAGAAGAATAAGAACTGGATTGCCAATGGTAGAAACAAAGTCTTCTCTCAAGAAACTCTCCCTGAAATCGTTCCCGATCAAGAGCTTCTTGATGAGGAGCGAAAAGCTTGGAACGTGCCTGCCGACAGCTTCGAGATGCCCGTCCCCGAGTTCACTCCAAGAAACAAAGAAGAGATCCACTGCGCCGATCTTCAAGAGGCGGTCCAGAGTCTGCCAATATTGGTGATTCGGGACTTTGTGAACGTGGCCGGAGTGAACAAGGAGCTCTTCGAGATCGACTCGCTGGTGGCTAGGAGCAAGGGGATTCATGTTGACATGCGAACTCAAATCTCCCAGTCCCACGAGACAAATTTCAATATGGACGGGGATCAGATTTTTGGCATAGTCTCGATCAAGAAGATGACGAACATCCAAGGCTTCGCAGCGCACCACAGAGAGCACTTGAAAAAGTCGATAAGCTGTGAGTTGAGCTTTTTCACACAAAGAAATTACGAAAACTTACAGACTTGAACCGAATCATCGACAGCTTCGATTGGGACGCCGAGCACAAGAAGATTGTGGATGAATCCGTTGAAGAGTCGAACGCCGATGGATTTGCCTGTGCAACGAGCGCATTTGGCATCAACATCGATCTGAGCAGTAAATTGTTCGGGAAAGAGCTGGAGGTATTTATGACAATGTTATCATTAAAAACTAACATTTTACAGGACTTCAACGCAAGAATCCCGCAGTTCGGAAGAATGGTGGATGAGGAAAACATTTTGGATCGGAACAATCTGAAGATTCCGATTCTCGGAATGAATGAGGGGCAGCTCTATGTGAAGGAGGAGGGTGTCCGAACCGCGCCGCACACCGAGAACTCGCATATGAGGAGCATCAATATCAATATGGGAGGAACTGGAACCAGCATCTGGATTGCCACCATGCCAGAATACAACGATCAGTTCTCCCGGCTCATCGAATTGCATGTGAAAGAAGGGAAGACACCACACACCGCATTTTCCCAAGACTACTGGATCACTGTGGAAGAGCTCAAGGCCGCCAAGATTCCGTTCATGCTCTTCGAGCAAAAGCCCGGTGATTTGGTCTTTATCAACTGCGCAGTGCCGCACTTCGTCGCTTCGGAGGGCCCGTCTCAGCACTTCAGCTGGAACGTCGGGCAATACGACTTCCAGCAGATTTCTGCCGCCATGATCTCCCAAGCTTTGGCAGTCGAGAAAAATCATGAGATCGTCTTCCCTCTGTTCTACACCGCCTGGAGAGTCGCAGCGAGAAGAACACACCGGAAAGATGAGAAGTTTGTGGCAGCGATCCGCTCGATTTTGTTGAGGTATATAGTTGATGCTCCTTCGAAATTACAAACATTTTTTCAGATCACTAGTGTACCAGCAAATGAGCTTGGACTTCTATAAAAGCAAAGGATACCTGGAGTTGACGCAAGAAAAGAAGAGTTGCCTCCGCGGGTTCGTCAGATGCAATGGATGCTTGGTGGAGCTCTACAACATCTACCTCGTGTCCCAGCTGCAGACGGCGTGGCTTCCATACTGCAACGAGTGCGCCATGGCGATCCAAGATGAGCTGCGAGTGAAGATTCACAAGCCTATTAAGAAGCTGATTCCTATTGTGGATCACTACACTTTTGACCCCACCCCATAGTTATTTCATTGTCTTTCTACCTCTACCCTTTCAGTTTTACCGTTCTATCTTCACCCCACCCCACTCCGATCCTCCCCCTGACGTGTATCATTGACGTTCGCACTATAATTGTTTCTCGCCCACTTCCTTATGCTACAATTATCCCAATTCCAATCATCATTGGAAATACAAATAAAGAAAAGCCACAATATTCACAGATTTATTGGTTCTCGTCACATTTGGGTGGTGGTTGGTGGGAAGCCACACTGTCGACGCCACTTCTCCACCTTCTCGATGGTTTTCTTGTGGGCGATGAGACGTTCCAGCTCTTCCGGAGAGAGTTGCGGCTCGTCGGGTGTTCTGGAAGGAAGTGGGATTGATCTAGGTCATTTCATTGGGTAAATGGCATCTAGTTATAGCTGATGGTTTTACTGGAATGCTTGGAAGCTCTTTTGGAATTTATACTTATTTACACTTCCCTCATATCTAGTTGATGCCACTACAAAACCCTTTTTTCATCATAAGCACATTTTTTAGCTATCCACCCTTCAACTACTACTAAGCCACCCACCTCGGCAACTCTCTTCTCCGAATCGGCGGCGGCGGCTCACTATCGGGCACCGGAACCTGTCGCGAGAGAATCATCGCCTGCAACAACTCCAGACACTGGACAAAACCAAAGGCAAAAAACGTACAACACCACGAAAAAATGTGAATGAAAAAGAGGAGCACTTCAAATTTATACGTTCGCCCTCCATCCGAAATGTATCCATGGCTACAATGGGTGGGCCAAAGAGGAGGAGCAAAGAAATTGCGCATGAGGAAAGGGGAAGGGTGTGCTCGGGTGCCCCGGAAATTAATCAGGGGCAGGAGGCAAAAAGGAAGGCTAAAAAATTATTTGAGATGACTGGCCAAGTTTTGATTGATGAAGCAGTTGTCGGGGTAATTGAAAACATGCGATATCAGATTAAACTTCCTGTATACGTTCCTCTCTCCCTGCTCTGATTTATTATCCAAAAACAATCATCATATCAATGATTTATACAACCAGTATCACATGAGAAAGATAAATCAACTATGAACATTACTCCTATAGGTGACTTGAATCATAATCGTCAGATCCTTCTTCTTCCGTGCTTTTATACCTGAAATCACCCATTACATCATAATAGGCTTAACCATGTATACAACGTTCAACACCACACTTCCGGAGGTGAACTCTGGAAAAATAAAAACGTTCTTGCGCCACTCAGACAGGAAATTAATACCACAGCATAGAAGTCGTTTGGTGTGCCTCCAGTACGGCTCGTTGCAAAATATCAAGCAGAGTGACGCCGCCAATCCGTAGTTGGAGAAGACGAACACCGCGAAGTTGAAGGCTTCTGGAAACTACTGCTAAAATTTGATCTACTGATCCCTACGACCTACCTTGCATCCATTCCAATTGCAATGACAAACTAACAACTATCGTCGTCCCTCCAATCGCATACGCACCTAATGGGAACAACAACTGTACACAAAGCAAGAGTAGCAACCTTCGTTGAACATTCCTTGCATGGACACTTCTATTCGCTGCCATTTGACTAATAGCACTCAAGGACTGTTGTAAGAACAACAGCATGGCTGAGCACCCGATGCAACAAGAGACTACGCCGTAGAGCACTACCCAGAGATACTTCCGAGCTTCACAGATCCAGGCACCAGGCTGTTGGAACAGGAAGTCAGTGCAAGAGTAGATCTGTTGCATTTTGAACTTGAAAAGTTGTTGGTCAGTGGTAAGGGCGTAGTGGATAAGAGTGATGCTGGAGAATAGGAGGGAGAGGGCTAGGAACCATATGGCGTAATAGGTTATTGGACCAAGTTTCAATCTGAAATGTACGCTGATTGTGTTTGTGTAGTTTGTAGTGTTTTGTGTCTGACTGTCCGTCACATATCTTTTCTGTATGGTTATACATTGTTTTGAGAGTATTTGGATGTTCTGCTTGCCCGTAGATCTTTGTCAAGGTGTCTGCTTCCGCAAACCTGCCTGATTGGATTCATATCCGTCCAGACACTGTTATGAACATCTATGTGTAACTCTATCGGTCCCTGACTCTAATTCTAGTCTACAGGGGAAAGATAAAACATATGGTTAAACACCCAGTTTCACAGACAAGCACACAAACTTTCCCTATCATCTTTCATCCCACAATCTATTCCACAGCAACCCCAATTTTACCTTGAATTTGGCAATAATATATTCTGCCATCTCCAGAAGAATATCTCTACTATTGATGATGCTGATACGGTCATACACACCAATGATAAAGTTAACATTGAATGACAATCCATAACATTCCTTAATAGTCCTGCAGAGTACCCAAATGTCATTGCAGGTATTACTACTGGTGTGAGGCCCATGGAAAAAGTGAAGTCCAGGAATGTGGAGGAGAATTGATAAACGAAGAGGTGCCATCTACAAAACTAATATGTTCATTGAGATACACAAATAAGAACTGCCATTAACCAACCTAAAATAGTTCATGGCCTTCGGTGACAAGAAAACTATGCAATAGAAGGCATAGAGGTTCACTGGGGCTTGAAGATGCCATGATATCGTTAATATCCTCAAAAACAGATAAGGATACACATTGATATTCTGACAAGTCGTCATATTTGCCAATTCTGCAACATTGATCTTTCAGATTTCATACTTTTTTCCCCCATCCCCCGACAGTGTTCTCAATGTCAAAGTGAAAGTGTCTGGAAAGTATGTACTTGAAACATATGCAAAACGACACTCAGTCATTGTCATCAATTACGTACACCGGCACCCTTTTAAGTCACGTCTCCATTTTTATTTGTTCCACTTGTTTTCTTGTCCCTGTCTTGACTTGACCCGAATACACATTTGATGAGCTCCCAGCGGGAGTGAGGTTTATTGGGTTAAATCTTGAGACGAATTCGGTTCATTTTGAAGCGAAATGCGGATTTTTTGGTGTTTCTCCACTATCTTCACGCTGAGAGTTGTTGCAGGTGGGTTTCTAGTTTCTAGTTTTGTTTTTTGTAGAGTTTGAATTAAGGTGAAGTTTAGTTCAAAACACGGAATTCTTCACCTCAAACACAATCTAACACATAATTATCCCTCATAATTACCTGTCCTTATAACCGGCCAATCCATCCTTTTCCAGCGCAACTAACGGTTGGTGGTTGGTTCTTTCCGGTCTCGGTTCCGCCACCCGATCCAGCAGATAATACTGTTTATGACGAAGAAGTGACGCCGGAGGCTGAAGTTAATGTGACTCATCAGCAAATCAAGGTAAAAGGGGAGTCGGAGAGAATGGTAAAGTGATAGGGTTTCAGGACTACTATGAGAAGGATAAAATGGAAAAGTGGAATCATCAGAGGCCAAATTTACAACCAGTGTACAGGAAGAACCTAGTAGATGAGGCAATTCATCGTCCTAGCACGATTTTCGTGGTGAGTAGAGGAAAATTGGAAGAAAAAAGATGGACTATAAACTATAAACTTTTAGAATTCACCAATTCCGACAACGACATCCCCTCCAGTGCTTCAGACTCTCGGTCCACTTGAAATTGCTAGATCCAGAAAGTTCTTTCCAGGATCAGGTAATACTAACACTTAAAGAGATAATATTGAATGATAGAGGTCTTGAACTTCAAATTGTCATATCTCACCTCCCAGAGCTCCAATGGGCTCCAAGCTTGCTCATCTCCAAAAAAAAACTTATTTAGCTTCATAGCTACTTTTATCAAGACCTCAGAAATCACATGAAATTTCTAATGTGTGCTCAACTTCCGGGCTTCCGGGCAAATAGTTTGTTTACCTGAACAAAGTACTCATAACTCTCACTCTCAAATCAAATTGTCGTGGATAATGAGCACTGACCCCCTAGTCAACAAAAAGTTCTCCACTTTTAGAAAAATCACATTTTGATCTACCTAAATTTCAGGAGTCCAAAAATTCATCCCAACGCCGATGAAACTAGGAATTGACGTGAATGAGGAACCAGTCATCACTATGTCAATGTCGCCGATTCGAAGTTTGGACAAACCTGAAGAGGTCACACCTTCTATTCCACACTTTTATCTAGAAAACAACAAAAATGATTCCAGATAACAGTAAATGGGGTCAATAGAAGCCCTCCCATAGAAATGAGCAGAGAAGAAGTGAGCTCAACGACTCAACAAGTGACCACCACAAGAGTGCCGTTTATTTATGGTAATTCCTCTATCTCGGTCATTTGATTACTCAATAAGAGGTGTTGAGCGATCAAAAACACCTTTTTTCAACAGCTGAAGTTCATGTTTTGATGATGCGAACATTTCAGAGATACCAAAAAGCAAAAACTTTGATGAACCCTCGATAGATAGGGAGAGAGAGATGATGAAGCTCAAGAGAGATGTGTTCCGACTGAGGAATGAGATGAATTTAGTGAAGGCATTGCTCAATAAGCTGTATAAGAGGAGTTATAAGAAGCAGAAGGACTTTTACACCAAGGTAGGCTACAATGTGATTTGGGTGTCCGCGAAAGTATGATATTCAAAAAACACAGAACACTGACTCCACAACACGACTCTCCGCTTTCCAAGCAGACCGGAACAACGAATGGGCGGCTTTTCGCAAAAACCGCCAATTGAACGCCTGATTTTCATAATTTAATTTAATTTTTCACCTTTCCCGCCCGGCTTCTCTGATATTTTATGGCTATGATATTCGGAATATGATATGACTGATACCACCTGATTTTATGCGTGGAAATGCCGGTTTTGCCTTGCATCTGATCGAAAATAAATAAATATTTTTCATCCAGTGATAAGTGATATGACATAATGATTACGTAATTTGTTTTGTTTCTTATTGTTTCTTATTGTTTCTTATTGTTTCTTATATTACATAAATAACTAGACAATAATTATATACTTGTGAGAACTTGGTTCTTGGTTTTAGTTTTGTCGCTTTTTACCCTAGGTTGTTCTCTCTTTTTGTACGAAGAAAGTTGAGTTATTTATGATTCTTTATCAATTTTTCTTTTTCTCCCCCATCTCGACCCTGATCATCATCAATTTTCTCACTAATAGTTTCAACATTCTTTTACCCGACACTTTGAGATCATAATCTCTACAAAACTCCTTTGAAACTTCGAAACTCTCGAAACGATTCACGCACTTTTTGACACGATAACCATCTCATGTGATTTGTATGTAGCGGTTGTCCCTCAAAGGTCATTTGAAAATTAGAATGGCGGCGCCAATAAAATCGGTCATTCGGTGAACCGTGCCATAGTTGTTTTACTCTGTCATTCCCCGTTTTCAGAAGAGGTGACGCCCAGAAACATCATAAAATGATAATCTTTATCGTGTGTCACTGAACTTGAGAGCGGTCAAGGTTTCTCTATCTGAAACACATTCCTCTTTTAACTTATCTTTTTTCAATTCACCCTATTTCTAGTACGACCTCCAAGTTTTAGAATGTTATCAAATCATTCAAGGTTCTTTTCAAATTCTTATAGTTTTTCTTTCTGTTTTTATCGCTTCTTCCCCCTCCAAACTACCAAGTTGGTTCCTTATGAGAACTAGAACTAGTTTTGAATAAAAGTGATATGATAAGAGAGGGGGAGATCACATGGGAGAATCCACGAAAAAAGAAACAATCATCTCGTGACAAAAAATATCCCGAAAAACCAAAAGAAAATATAATACATAACAAGAAACAAAGTGAAGTGTAATGAAGATTGATGGGAATTATGATTGACGTTCGTTTGCAAAAGGCAATGATTTTTGAAGATTACTGTATTGTGATCTAGCGTGGGGAAATGTACATAGGTGTGGATTACTGTAGTTAACTTTTGATTAACGGGAGATTACAGCTAATGTAGTTTGTAGTCGGTAGGGTTACTGTAGCTTAAAAACGATTTACAAAGTATTACTGTAGCTTGGCGTTGCCAGACATATTTTATTGTTTTTATATGTGTCATTAACAAAGGGTTACTGTAGTTCTGTGTGGATTTACGGAGAATTGCTATTGTTTGGTGTAGATCACCTAAGATTACTGTAGTTTAACATCAGAAGAAAAATATTGTTTCTGGCAAAGAAGGACTACTGTACCTACCTAGAAAATTTCAAAAGATCACTGTATTTTGATGCTATTCACATAAAAATACTATAGTTGAAGACCTTACTTTCAAAATACTATCAAAAATAGCATTTTATTGTTCCCCATTCCACAAAACAGAACAAAAACGACAACTTTCAATTTTTGACCTACCATACCATTTCAATGCAACCAATTTGTCAATTCCACCACCAATTTCACTTCATTTTAACCCGATTTGACATTGAACCGTACCCCTGACTCTAAAATTCAATTACAGGGTCATTTATTGGTGTCCCATCGTTCTCCACTATTCTCGCCCTTCTCTCGATTTGCCTCTTGACCCCGCCTCCCTCATCAATCGTACAGTGACCCCCAGTTCAGTCGAAACACACTCTTCTTTATATCATTTCATTTTCAGCGATGCCCTGGAAGCTGTTCTTCCTCATCTCATTGGCATTTTGCGAGGAAGTGATACACGAGATTCCGAAATTCAAAAGAGGACGTAAGTCTTCAGTTAATCCCGACATTATTGGTCAGATTTCTTCGAAATCCAAATGTTTTGTTATCACGTTTTGGTTATTTTCGAATTTCCGCCTTAATCTCTCTTTTTGCAGCCACCGAGATTTTGGATGAGACCGCGCTGACGAATCCAAATTCCTTCGATTATGACTTCTCAGACGATATTACCAAAGTCGCTGATGAGCAGGATTTGTACGACCAGTTCATAGATCAGCTACCCATGTTCCATATCTACAAGTCGGGCACGGATAAGGGTGTAACTCAGGTGGAAGAGTAGTACTGGAGTAGTGTACTGTTATCTGTTTTAGCTTCCAATTGTCACTAGAGCTGGTGACACGTGGTTCACCCCCTCTACCATTAGCAATAAGGAGCAGAAGTTTACCTTTTATCAAACTACACCCATGCCAAAGAAGTCTACAACAACAAAGGCTACCACAACTCGAAAACCCACAACTGCCACGACTACCACTACCACAACCACCACCCAGGCACCTACCACTACTACCATGTAATTGGATTACATTATGATCCTCTTAACTGCTATACCTTTCAGACGCCACCGCCGTCCTTTCGCTCCAAAGCAACCCGCTCCTGTTTTCAAGACCACCACAACAACAACAGAGACCCCACAGACAGTATGATAACAAGCTTCTTTGTGTTTTCACTAACAATTTTACAGCCCATCATAAACCGAGGACCAATCTGGCGGAAGGGTGGTGTTATCGTTGATACGACGACGTCACCACGGCCACTGACGACGCGGCGGCAATGGACGGTGAGAGGATTCAGGGTGAGGGTCACCACGGAGGCTCCTACGACGACTACGATGGCGACCACGATGAGAACCGAGGCTCCAACCACTAGGGTTCCCTGGTGGAAGACCACGACAGCAAACCGATGGGTTGCTGGGTGAGATCCATTTTTTGCGTTTTCAATCATCCCCTATAAAGACAGTTCATCACTAGCTTAACATGATCCCATAGCATAACAGCATTAGCGAACGCTTGTGACGGACTGGACAGATAAAAATAACAACGAGGGCTACTAGAGCTGATGAAATATGGGAAAGAAAATACATAGCCAATTCGAACCCATCATCCGGCGAGTGTTATGACGGGTTTTGTTGCAGGCCTCGTCATCCGCCAAAATTCAATCAGAACCAGAATTGGCGACAACCGATTCGCACGTTGCAGGAGACGGTGGGACGCAGGGTGACACCGGCGCCAGTGCCGTAAGTTCAATGGCTCTCAAAGTTTCTTGGAAGTCCCATTTCCAAAAGCCACTACCTAAATGACTTTTGCACTTGAAAAATCAAAAATAACACGTCCACGCAAAAAACATGACCTCGTTTCAAAGAAAGCAAGAACAAAGGGTATTCTTATTTAGTCATAATACTTGCAAATGTGTGTTTTTTCCGTGAAAGACCTCCCCCGGCTACTATACAATACGAAATGACTCAACCTGCGATCCCTGATATGATCCAGAGGGTGTTTTGAACTTTTCGTATGTTTGAACCTCTCAAATCACCTGCCAATTGGGCCAGGTGATATGGAGCATGCATTTTAAATCATGCGAAAACAAACGCATCTCCGCAATAACTTCCAAAAGTGAAAAAAGTTATGATTCCAGACACGTCGACCCAATTTCTCAATCGCAGCCCAAGCCAGTGGTAATCCACACTGGCCGCTACCAAGGTCCCACTTACAATTGCCGTGTGCTGAATCCGTTCACTGACGGACAGCCGTCGTCAGAGCACGACGAGTCGTGTAAGATGCTCTATCCGGGATTATCGCTGGATGGAACGTGCCGATGCTTCTATAAGGTGAGTGTGTGTGGGGGTTTTGGGGGTCACGTTTGAGGCGGAAGCCAATTTCCGAAATTCCAGGTAGCGGGCAGAGACGAACATGGCTGCGCGACAGGCTTCATCTACGCGTGTCGAGCTCAGGGACTCAGGAGTATAAGTGTTTAGGCGATGTCGCAGTTCTTCGTGATTTTTTCTTTTCCTTCGGGTGTACATATATAGCATTTTTCATGTTTCTCTCTTGTTCACATAGTTGTCTCATCCACCACCTCATTTGTTTTTTTATGTGTTATTGTTAGTAGTGAACGCAAAATGCAAAATTGGTCATTCAAAATTGGAATAATTGATCTCAAAACCCACACGGCGCTTCCTGTTGCTGCCGCCACAACAAAGCTGCGGCTCCTCCCTCGACATCTGGGTGCATTGCATTGGTGTCGGTGATCCTTCCTATGAATAGACAACTAGCGCTTTTATCACTGTCTGATGTGAGATGATAGGTCATGGGACTTTTGTCGAGTTCCTTATGAGTTGGAGTTTTGAAGAGGGAGGGTAATTTGAGAACCAACATCATTTGTTCTCAAAAAGTTTATCGAATGACGTGGATGATTTATAGTTATGACTTTGTCTGCACTAAAATTAGATTGCAAGATATGTCAGTATTCTAACTGGAACTATACTGGAATTGAACTACTATAAACTACAAAGATGTAGTGATATAGTCAGAAGTTCTTAATCCTATCTATACACATTTGGTTTTTACGAATACAAATTGAAATTTCGAAATTTCGAAATTCCAGATCATACTAGGTCTTCTCTTTCTGATTTCGTACCATTTTAGGGTTTCCCTGTTTCCCCGTTTCCCTTCCCTCCCCCCTCTTTGAATTCTATATATAAATCCAGCAAATCCCCACCCACATTTTAGTTTCACTCTCTTCGTTTTCAAAATTCACTCTGACTCAACTCCCCCCACCCCCTAACTATACTTTTCCTCCATTGTACACCAGAGGGATAATGTGTGTTCTTCATAGTCATTTACCCTTGCTCTCCTCTACACAACAATAGGAAATCTAGTGGTCTTGGGGAGTGGAGGGCTAAGCTTTCTTGATTATTTTCTGTTTTTTACTCACTTTTTTGCGTTGCGGGGGCTGGTAGACACTTTTATGATAGTGCTTAGCACCCGGAAAACTGTTCCGCTGTATTTTTCCAATCTTTTTTTTCATTTTCAATATCACTTTTTTAGTATTTCCTGGAAAAACGAGATCTAAGCCTTGATCTCTTCCAGTACAGCCACTTTTTCTAAACTGTTTTTTTCCCGCTCTAAAATAACATCATTGAAAAATAAGAGTAAATCGTCCAGACAATCCTTTTCAACTCTGATTTACTTCTTACTTCTTTATATTCCCACCCCGTCTCATTTGCTGATGCACTAATTGAAAAACGCGCGTTTGCAGAAATTGGTGTGTGCCAGTGACACATCTACGTAATAGTATGTTTCACCCGGGACACCCCCACATCCCTCATTTTTATCCATATTTAATCTGGTGGGTGTGCGCTCGTTTCCCTCCAATTGCACTACCCTTTGAACCATGAAATTGCGAGGTGATACATGATTCCATGTCTTACAATCGGTCTCGCCCACAAAATTGGCAAAGAAAACCAATTCGATATTTTCCCTTGGTGCTCTCTATACACCGCCCCGAAGATTTACGACGTGATGTCAATCTTTCATTTGAATATCCCCAGTCAGTCTCCCTTCAAGCTCCGCCTTTCTTTTACACCATAAATCCAGAATTCTCCCCCCTTTCTCCGTTTTCTTTCCCCGTTTCCGAAATACTCGTAATCCCACCATATGACTCGGTCTGACTCCGCCCCTGATTGTCAAGCCCAGTATGAGGTTGTCATGCTCATATCACTTGTCAGTTTTTGATCCGTCAGATTTAGTACCTTTTCCCTGGATACCTTTTCACTTTGCTCATATGAGACTTTCAGTGGTAATCATGTACGCCAAGGCGATTCTCGTCGTCGTGTGCTTCGTCGCGTTCGGCTGTCAGATCGCCACCGCGCTGTAAGTTTGTGACTGTTTCCGTGGTGTGTATGCTTCTGTCGGTCCGTGGTTTTAAAATGGATGTATATATAGTTTCTAGAAAATGATTGAGATTGGTCACATGTTATTTTTGTCAATGACATCATGGTCATTCTTCATGATGTGTCTGTCAGTTTCTTACTCATTTTCTATGAAATCATTAAATATTAGATCGCTTAAGCTTCTCAATAAAAGCGTGTTCTGTCCATCAGAAAGTTTCACCTCATTCCAGGTACCTCAAAAGATCGGAGTTCGACGATCCACGAATGTTCTCCGCCTCCTTTGGCAAACGATCCTCACCCTCAGAGCTGGAGCCAGAAGAAGACGCACCCACCCAACGATACTATGCTATTCGACTTCAACGACGCAACGATCTAGACGACCCAAGGTAACACCTCTCCTTCTTCTCTTGCTATCAATGTACCATAACTTCTAGAATGTTGTCAATGGCCTTTGGCAAGCGATCCTACCTCCCATCCCTGGCTGATTTACATAGGTACACCATCTACGACAAGCGTGGCGCCGATTTGGATGATCCCAGGTTTTTCTCCGGAGCGTTTGGCCGAAAATGACACAACTCGCAATCTTCTCCATTGATTATGTCATGATCATTCATTTCTGAGTAATAATTCCAATAAAATCTTTCCATTGTTGTAATGTACTCGATTTACGCAAGTGTGAATGAAGGATCAGGTTTTGTGTGTGTGCTTTTTTTCGAAATGGATTTATTCCGTTCTTTGTATAAGAATGTTATACTGACTACAAAGGATAAAGAAGTTCAACCTATAAATCTTCTGTTTGGCAGCGATGTAATCCTCTAGATAAATAATTGAGATGATCTGAATGTCAAGTGTGACTTTTTTCTCAATTTTTTTCTCAAAACCTGAATCCCAGATTAGAAGGATTAGATATTCAGGTCAAGAACCACCAGGTATTTTACTCAATTCTACGATTCAAATACTCCACTGATAATCTCATCATTTCACTTCCTTCTTCCAACAAAAATAGAAATTCTGAGAATAGTCAACACTTTATTGTTATTGTGATTCATGTGCGAGTGACAAACGAGCTCAAGAGCTCACCGCGTCTGAATGGGATTCTGTGGTTAGCGGGCTTCTCGAAACTCTTTCTTTTCATTGACGGCTTGCGATCAGGAGACGGTGTTGCAACAGGTGAGCGAACAGGAACGGTCGATGTGATCGATGAGTGTGGCTGGGTAGTCAGATACGGGTTTGGTGAGGATACAGTAACCTTATAGGTGCTGTTTGAATCATCGTCAGCTTCAGTTGTACCATCATCAACTCCTAAACAGGTTTTGATATTGGAGTACTCATTGGTAATCTCACTTTGCGTTTCAATTGCTTCGGTGACATTTGGAACCATTGGAGTGGTCAAAGGAATTGATGAGCGGGAGGTCAGATACGGGTTCGGCGGTGGTACAGTAACCTCACGGGTGTTGTTTGACACAGATTCAACTCCACTCGTACTGTCATCAGCTCCTAAAAACTTTTATACTGAGAAACTGGCAGGTTATCTCACCTTGAGTTCCAATTGGACCTTCGGTGACGGTTTGAGACATCGGAGTGGTCAAAGGAATTGATGAGCGGGAAGTCAAATATGGGTTCGGTGGAGGTACTGTAACCAGACGGGTGATGTTCGAAGCATCAGCAGCTTCTGTTGTTCCATGCTCAACACCTAGAAAAGCTTCGATACTGGAGTACTCATTGGTAATCTCACCTTGTGTTTCAATTGCTTCGGTACCGTTTGAAGACATCGGAGTAGTCAAAGGAATCGATGAGTGGGAGCCGGAGGTCAAATACGGATTGGGTACAGTAACCTCATTGGTGGTGTTTGACACAGATTCAATTCCACTCGTAACGTCATCAGTTCCTAAAAACTTAGATACTGAGAAACTGACAGGTTATCTCACCTTGAGTTCCAACTGCTTCGGTGACTATTGGAGACATCGGATTGGTCAAATACGGGTTCCGCGGAGGTACAGTAACCTCATTGGTGGTGTTTGACACCGATTCAACTTCACTCGTACTGTCATCAGCTCCTTAAATCTTTGATACTGAGAAACTGGCAAGTTATCTCACCTGGAGTTCCAATTGGAGCTTCTGTGACGGTTCGAGACATCGGAGTGGTCCAATACGGGTTCGGCGGAGGTACAGTGACCTCATGGGTGGTGTTTGACACAGATTCATTTCCACTCGTAACGTCATCAGTTCCTAAAAACTTTGATACTGAGAAACTGACAGGTTATCTCACCTTGAGTTCCAACTGCTTCGGTAACGATTGGAGACATCGGAGTGGTCAGATACGGGTTTGGTGGGGGTACAGTAACCTCATTGGTGGTGTTTGACACAGATTCAACTCCACTCGTACCGTCATCAACTCCTAAACAGGTTTCGATACTGGAGTACTCATTAATAATCTCACCTTGAGTTTCAATTGTTTCGGTGACATTTGGAACCATTGGAGTGGTCAGAGGAGTCGATGAGTGAGAACGGGAGGTCAAATACGGGTTTGGTGGAGGTACCGTAACCTCATGGATGTTGTTTGAAGCATCATCTACTCTAGTTGTACCGTCTTCAGCTCCTAGAAAACTTTGATACTGAGAAACTGACAGGTTATCTCACCTGGAGTTCCAATTAGACCTTCGGTGATGGTTCGAGACATCGGAGTGGTCAGAGGAGTCGATGAGCTGGAGGTCAAATACGGGTTCGGTGGAGGTACTGTAACCAGGCGTGTGATGTTCGAAGCAACGGCAGCTTCTGTTGTACCATGCTCAACACCTAGAAAAACTTTTCTACTGGAGTACGCATGGGTAATCTCACCATGGGTCCCAATTTCAGCTTCGGTGACGATAGGAACGATTGGAGTGGTCAAAGGAATCGATGAGCGGGAAGTCAGATACGGGTTCGGCGAGGGTACAGTAACCTCATGGGTGCTGTTTGAACCATCGGCAGCTCTAGTTGTACCGTCTTCAGCTCCTAAAAAACTTTGATACTGAGAAACTGGCAGGTTATCTCACCTTTAGTTCCAGTTGGACCTTCTGTGTCGGTTAGAGACATCGGAGTGGTCAGAGGAATCGATGAGCGGGAGGTCAAATACGGGTTCCTCGGAGGTACTGTAACCAGGCGTGTGATGTTCGAAGCAACGGCAGTTTCTGTTGTACCATGCTCAACACCTAGAAAAGCTTAGATACTGGAGTACTCATTGGTAATCTCACCATGGGTCGCATTTGAAGCTTCGGTGACGGTTAGAGACATCGGAGTGATCAAAGGAGTCGATGAGTAGGAGCGAGAGGTCAAATACGGGTTTGGTGGAGGTACTGTAACCAGGCGGGTGATGTTTGAAGCTTCTCCACTTCCTATTTGTCCAGTCGTCAAAGGACGATAAGTAGTCAAAAGCTCCTGATCGTCTTCTTTGCCTGTTGTCAAATTTTCGGTCGCAAATGTGGTTTCTGCTCTGTTGGAACCAACGTCACCAGTGGTGTGCGCGGCGTCAGGAAAGACATTTGAATGTGTTGAGTGACTTGAGAGCGTCGTTGAATCAATGCTCTCTGAAAGATAGACGCTCGACTACTGAACATCTTTCAATCACTATACCTGTAACCAGATCCGTCACCATGGTGTCAGGAGAATAGGAAGGCTTCGTCACTTCTGTATCTCTAGACGGAGTCGTGATCTTCGGGTAGGAGCCTTCGGGCATCGTCACCACAGTGTTGTCAGACGGAGTCGTGATCTCCGGGTAGTAGCCTTCGGGCGTCGTCACCACAGTGTTGTCAGACGGAGTCGTGATCTTCGGGTAGTAGCCTTCGGGCGTCGTCACCACAGTGTTGTCAGACGGAGTCGTGATCTTCGGGTAGTAGCCTTCGGGCATCGTCACCACAGTGTTGTCAGACGGAGTCGTGATCTTTGGGTAGTATCCTTCGGGCATCGTCTGGTCGGTTCTTTCAAATGCCTTCCTTACTTTTTGTCCGCTCTGTGCATTTTTTCTTTCGGGATACGCTGAATTTGTAATTAGGTTAAAGATTGTAAACGCACAACTTACGTTGATCTATCCCATAAAATCCTGCTGGCATGTTATCTGCATGGACATCTTTAAACAACTGATCGAGCATCGGTTTGATCGATTTGTCTCCGTTCAAAAGTGCCAGTTTCTTGAAGTCATCTTTCAAAAACTGAATGTGTGCCATATCCAGTTCTCCAGTTTCGACAGTCGCTGTCAAATCTCGCAACTTTCTCGTAATATCATCGATCGCCTGCTCATCGATCTTATTCTTGAAGTACTTAATATAGTAAGCTCTGATCGCAAACAACTTGATCCAGACTAGTCTTCTTATGTTCGATTCATAATATTTACGAGTCAACGACTGGAATAGTTCTTCGAACTGTTTTTCAGTGGGTCCTTCGAAGAATAGCATATACTTCGGGTTACCTTGGATAAGACGTTTTAAATCGGCTTTCAGTTGCAACATCACAATTGGCAGTTCCGAAAAGTGTAGATGTTTGGGGATGTAGAGGTTTGGGAAAGACTCTCTGATGATGGCGATTTCATCTTCTTCTTCGAAATTGGCAAATTCAGAAGGGGAAAAAACGTGACCAAATTTCTTGAGTAGAGTTGGTTCATCTTCTTCTTTTAACTTGAAAGTGTCAAACAAATTGGAAGATACCGTCGAGAAGAGAAAAAATAGACCAATAGGAAGCATTGGTGGAGAATGGAGAACAAGGGAAACGCGGTTTCTTTTATAGCGCTAATTGAATTATGCGGTTTACGATCGCGTTTGCTCAAAGTTCCATGGGAATGGGAGCGGAGGCGGAATGTGAACGTTTCTTTTGTTGAACTGTGATCATTGAAACTGTGTCTTATTGTACCTTCAAAGCTAATTCGACTAGATATAAAACAATTCAGAAACACAAATTGGAGAAAATAATTCAACTTATTGTAAATCTTAAGGGTTTTTTGAAGTTACTAATGAAGATAATTAGTAGGGGGAAAGAACAGACATAAAACTGAATGAATTGGGATGTGACCTGCACCTTAGACGTTCAACTGCTCCTGGAGAACACGAATGCGCTGAAAAATTTAATTTTTTTCGGACACAATTTTGTATTTACATTTTCCAGAAGCTGGACAATGTAACGAGTTTCTGGATTTGGTTCCATAGCCTCAGCTTCTTGTGCAAGGTTGAGCGCTTCGATGAACAGACCTTGGATGTCACGAAGTCTCTGTCTGCCCACGTTCAGTAGGACCGCTGCATTCTGAAGATTTTTTATGTTTGTCGGTGTGCGTTTTAAGGATTGTTACGTTTTGAAACAGCAAATGCTCCTGCGGCTCAGGGTTGGCCAGTGCAGGGGCCCAGGCTCTATGGACGTCGGGAGGAGCAATGTTTTCGTCGATGAGTCTTCCCATCTGTAAGGTTTTTCCCTACTTTTTGCGCGCCCTGTTAGATAACAATCCATATACAAACAATCCTCATTAGCTACTCTCATGATGCACTTCCTCCCCACCTCTCCGATGAAAATGCGTGTAATCTCCTCTCGTGCGTCATGCGGCGCCATCACTCGAAGCAGTTGCTCGTGCGTGTAGACCAGATAATCTCTGATAATGGTGCCCAGCACCGTGAACGGATTCGGAATGTTCTCGACATCGGGCACAGGGGCGGGGTCTTGTGGAGCGTCGAGCAGTTCCGGATCCAACGGTATGTTCTGAATACCAGGGTGTTCTTGTTGTGGGTACCAATTCTTGTCGCAACTCACCAGGCCCCACAACTGGTTGACTAGCTCCGCGACAAGGACGCGCGGAATCGGTTCCGCTGGATAGGCCCTATTGACGTCCAAAGCGGGATACATGGGAAATTGATGCACTTGGTTGTGAAGCTGTTGTGGAGCATCTGCTCCTTGAGCTGCTGGAGCTACTCGAATTATTGGAGCTCTCACACCTTGCGGCATCGGCGCTGCTTGATGAACCGGCGCTGGCTGAAATGTTTGTTGTGTAGATGATTGTTGTTCCACACTCACCGGGATCAACTCCTCCTCCTCTTCGATATCAAGTTTAACTTGATCCGGAACAAACGGTGCGTCGCGTCGATCCATTTTAAGAGCACAGATCACTGCAAAAAAGTAGGTGAGCGGACAGTAAAGTATAACTACCCTTTTAACTGCTTATCATAATCAGAAGGCAGCGAGAACTCAAAATGAAACGGTTTGGTGAGAGAGCGCAGAAGTTCGCAGGCGATAACAAGCGAGGTGGCAAGTTCGGTGGAAGATAACAATGAATGGAGAACCCAACTTCTTTGTCTTGGGAGACTGATAAATTATCAATTGCTTTTTTCTCCCTAGTCAAAAATGGTTTTCGATCTTCTATCGCAGAACAGTTCTGTGGAGAGGAAAAAGTAGAACGACGGCAGGTTGCCCCTGACAACCCTAGAGTTTTTTAAAGTTGAAAACCTTGATACAAATGGAAATGAGCTTCAGAAAGTGGAAAGTAATGAACACGCTCCGGTTAACACTGCTTTATGATTAGTACTTGATGAGAAAGACAGGAATTGAGAAAGGGGGAGGGGGAATAGAGTAAAGGGTTCAATGTTACTTCCATAACTGTGGGATGAGGGGAATACTATTGAATTGAGGATAATTGAAAAAATCGATGTAAATTTGACGACAGGAAGACACGGTTCGGGAGAAAAGTCACAGAGTTGTCCATCCTCACTTCTCCTTCTCCATTTGCTTCGAGAGCAAAGCAACTAGTGCGGCGATATTTTGCTGAAACTTCGATCATGCAGTTAGCCAGAACTTTCTTAAAAGACAACAACTTACCGCATTCATCATTTGTAGCTTCACAAAGTCTTCATTGATGTTGGTGGCAGTAGAGGTTGTGGCAGTGGAGGTTGTGGGGGTCTCTTTCATTTGCTCGCTGATTGTTCCAATCGCTTGAAGAAAATCGGCTTGCTTTGGAGGCGCAACTTGGTTCTCGGTCAGGCTCCTTTCGACGTGCTGCACTGGGTCGATCTCGGTTTGGACGTCCACCATCGCAGGCGTGTCGGTTTGGACGAGCACACTTTCGGACGATGGTTTGTTGATCTCCAAAATACTGTGTCTCTGGAAATTTTCAATTCTTCAAACTTTCACAGTCAAATATGAAAATATTACTTGTTTCTGGAAATTGGCAACGACAATTCTCTTTTCCTTCTCAACCATCTCCGAGACCATTGCGGTGATGTCCGGAAGAACTTGAGGAGAGTTCTTCTCGTAAAACGAGAAGATCTCATTCATAGCATCCTTCTCTGCCGCTCCAATCCTTTTCTTCTTAAGAAGCAGCTCGGCGTGGGGAATGAAATCATTCCATAACTTATATGCTGTTTTGCCCTTAAAACAGTTGCAGTTGAATATGAAAATTGATAAATAGTATTACCTTTTCAAGGGCGCTCTCGACGTTGACCAAACACACAGTCAGCGGGGGGAAGGCGAGATTGGTGAGCATATCCCTGACCATGTCAAGCGCGCCGTTGATGGCATCGAAGTAGCCTGGGTAGTCCCGTGTGAACGCGTCAAGGCTTTCCTTCTCCTTGATGGTCTCGTCCGACTGGGGCTTCGACTTTTTCGCCTCGGATGCCTCGTCGGAAGCGGCGTTCTTCCTCTTTGCGAGCCTGGTGGACGTGGTGTCGGGGCTCTCCGAGGTCTCCTCGTGGTCCTCGACCTGCTCGGCCTGCTCGCCCTGCTCGCCCTGCTTGCTCTCATCAACGGCCTGGAAGTTGAAAATGTCTAAATGTTCTTTTGGAAGTGGGTATACCTCAATAGCTCCCCCATTTCGAGCCGTCTCATCAGATTGAGAGCGGGATGAGGTGTGTCTCGGGTGACGCCTACAATTTTTTTTACAGTTTTACGTTAAGAATAGATTTCAAAACTCTCAAAACTGTTAGAGTAAAAAGAAAAGCAGCTGAAAAGGAAGGAATTCGCTGGATTGTAAGGCACCACTCACCTATTCCTCTCATATAATGATACTGAAGTCTATTTTTGCTCCCAGAGCCATTCCACTTTTCTATTCATGCCCTCCCCTTCTCTCTGATCATCCCAATACATTCTCCATCACCATTTTCATTATTCTAAATGCTCCAACCCCCCCCCCTCTCTTTTTTCAGTAGCTCACAACAGATTACACAACGTCACAATCCCTTCTCTCTTTTTCTTCTTCTTCTCGAGGTGCGAGTTTCACACGCATTCTGATATCTTCTTGGCATTCTCTCGCTTTCTCTTGTCTCTCTTCTTTTTTGCTCTCCTTTTTTGCTTTTTTCACCACAATATTAGTTTTGCTCACTCCTTTCTGCTTATTCTCCCCTTTTTTCGCGTTGTGTCGCCAATTTCACTGCCCTCCCAAGTTATACACGTATTTTTAATGAGGTGCTGAGACAGAGAGACAGAGAGACAGAGAGACAGAGAGACAGAGAGACAGAGAGACAGAGAGACAGAGAGACAGAGAGACAGAGAGACAGAGAGACAGAGAGACAGAGAGACAGAGAGACAGAGAGACAGAGAGACAGAGAGACAGAGAGACAGAGAGACAGAGAGACAGAGAGACAGAGAGACAGAGAGACAGAGAGACAGAGAGACAGAGAGACAGAGAGACAGAGAGACAGAGAGACAGAGAGACAGAGAGACAGAGAGACAGAGAGACAGAGAGACAGAGAGACAGAGAGACAGAGAGACAGAGAGACAGAGAGACAGAGAGACAGAGAGACAGAGAGACAGAGAGACAGAGAGACAGAGAGACAGAGAGACAGAGAGACAGAGAGACAGAGAGACAGAGAGACAGAGAGACAGAGAGACAGAGAGAGACAGAGAGACAGAGAGACAGAGAGAGACAGAGAGAGACAGAGAGACAGAGAGACAGAGAGAGACAGAGAGACAGAGAGACAGAGAGACAGAGAGAGACAGAGAGACAGAGAGACAGAGAGAGACAGAGAGACAGAGAGACAGAGAGACAGAGAGAGACAGAGAGACAGAGAGACAGAGAGAGACAGAGAGACAGAGAGAGACAGAGAGACAGAGAGACAGAGAGAGACAGAGAGACAGAGAGACAGAGAGACAGAGAGACAGAGAGAGAGAGAGAGACAGAGACAGAGACAGAGACAGAGAGAGAGAGAGAGAGAGAGAGAGAGAGAGAGAGAGAGAGAGAGAGAGAGAGAGAGAGAGAGAGAGAGAGAGAAGGGTACTATTAGATTGGCGACATGATGTTTGATCTCCGGTGAGTTACTTTGTTTCATTTTGTTGATTTTCAAAATGTTATCGGTCGTTCTCTGCGTTTCTACTTTCCGCAAACTCTCTGACGTACTCTTTGTCCACACCAGGTGCCAGCGCGCTCCATCGTACTTTTGTGTGAGAGAGTGCAAGACGCCGGCCGTCAGACAATGTGCGCCTCGCCGCACTCTCTTGCCGAGACACGCTGGGGCGCGCGTGGACGGAGAGTAGGTGTCCCCACAGGGTGGAAGCTGAGAAATGGAGCGGGCTTGAAGAGACCCCCCGTAGTAGAAAAATCTCGCGCTCTGTTGTAGATCGAAAAAGAGAGCGTAGGGTTGGGTACAAGACTTGAGAATCACTGATGCTTTAGATTTCCTTAAATATACTGCACCTGTCTCTTAAAACCACCCCAAGACGACGACAATTTGGAAGATCTAGCCCAAAAGTAACTGTGGAAGGAAACGCGCACTTACAGTGGCGCCAAACGGTCGATGAACATCCTCAGCAGTGGTCCCATTGTCTCTTCTTGATCCTCCTCCATCTCATCGTAGTCCTTGTTGCTCTCGTGATCGGACATGATTATCTTTCTGAAAGCTTGCATTATGTCAGAGAAAGCAAAAATTCGACAAGAGGTGGAGGCTCAAAAACCAAATGCGCTCTAGGTAGGGTGCAGTGGAGACGACTACATTTATCACATGAGAACCCAATCACTACTATGAGCCGTGAAAAAGGGCGGAAGGTGCAATAACCAATCATTCTCGTTCGCAGTAGGAATGTTTATACCAGAGCCAGAGTGACTGATGATATTTTGTATAAACACATATCGTCGTGGAAATGCGAAATGTGAAAGTGTCGAATTTTGTGCGTTTTTATGTGCGAAACGACCACATAGTGCATAATC
The DNA here is from genome assembly GCA_963572205.1 of Caenorhabditis imperialis. Taxonomy (NCBI): domain Eukaryota; kingdom Metazoa; phylum Nematoda; class Chromadorea; order Rhabditida; family Rhabditidae; genus Caenorhabditis; species Caenorhabditis imperialis. The sequence continues at coordinate 3,077,247 of OY751544.1, read as the reverse complement.
AAATTAGGAACCGTCGAGAGCGACCTTCTGGGAACAATATGCGGGAAAACAGTGTGAGCTACGGTGGATCGGTGGGGCGGGGCGTTCAGGTGTCCATGCTCCTCAATTATATCCAGTAAACATCCGATGAGATGAGCACGCCAATTACCTGGGTGGTCATCGAAAATCGAAATCAGCTTTTAAGCAGGTGGCAGATGCCTTTCTGACAGGAAATGAAAATAGGGATATCATCATTGAGTTGAGTTGATATGTTTTGTCTGCTTCTAAAGCAACTTGATTACTAGAACACGACACCGGGTTACTTTTATCACTAACTCCATATGTTCATGAAGCGAAGCTCTTGTCACCTTAAAAGTTGAAAAAGTGTTTTCTAGCCGGCCTCCACCGGCTAGGTGCAAGCCACCGTAGTCCAAAACTAGTAAATTTCGCCGAAAAACAGAGTTTTTTTTTGACCTATCGCTTAGAGATCCACCTTTTCAAAACTCTGAGCCTAACGGTTCCGGAGCAAGATGGAAAAATTGGTTCAATACTAAGCCAAAGTTATCAAAATCTCCAAAAAAAGCCGAAATTTCAAAATTTTGCCTATTTTTTTCACTTTTCCAGCAAAATTGGGAGTTAGCGCCATTTTTCAGAACCCCAGTAACCATTTTCCACAGAATATAGGCTTTCAAAACTAAAATATCGTAAGAATGAAACGTTGGCAAGATAAAAAACCAACGATGTACACACACTCGTGGTTGCTCTCTTTGAAACCATCCCTTTTATGTTCTTCAGGGGAATATGTTCCCACGTTTTGCATCCCTTCCATCTAGACCGCCGTATTTGTGTAGTCATCGCCGATTATGATAATAAAAATCACTTTTTTCTTGCTCTCCCCTTTTCTTCTTCTCCCTTCCCCGACGGCCCTTGCTTCTCCTATCCCTTTTCCGTATCACTTTCAAATTCGCGCGCGCGATTTGTCTTGCGCTAATTGGAGGACAAAGAGACATGTATGTTTTTGACGCGGCACTTGACAATGTGACATTGAGCGTTCGCAACATTTGATGTATGGTTCAGCGTGCATGAACCAGACGACCTCTGTTAAGTCCGTCGAGAGGTGAAGGACGATGGCGGGATCAAAGAACCAAGCGTTTGAATTTGAAGCTGAGAGTACGAATGATCTCAGATTGCGTAGACCTTGAGCTTAAGGAGATCAATGTGAAGGTTGAAGTAGACGTATGCAAGGTGATGAGCCTGAAATAGATAAGAAGCGCGTCGAGACCATAAGTTGGGCTTATGGGAGAGTTTGTTACTCCAGGAAAGCGGCGTCTCTGAAAATTAGAGTGAAAGTTGTTGTACATATAGAGTCGATCATGCTGATTCTGAATCTGATATCAGAAACGGAGAATTGCACCTCTGAGCAGAGTTATGAGGGCTCAAAGTAGACAAAATGTTAATTTCAGTGCTTTGGAGTTGTTTTTCGGGCATAAGATTGTTCAGAAATGTCGGTGCGCTCTTTATGATAACTGAGCCTATGAAAAACATTCTTCACATTTTTGAGCTCCAAGGTCCTCTCGGCTCAAAGACAACGGCGTGTACACAGATTTGAAATCAGCAAAAGTATGACCTGAAATACCTCGTGAAACTGTGTTGTTTTTACTTTGTTTTTACCATGACGACGACGCGTTTGTTTGCCAAGTGTTCGCACAAAAATATCACGAGCGAAAAAGGCTTTTGTTTACAGTGTGCGTTTCAAATTGTTGACAACAATTCCGATTTATTAATTTATTAGGCTTAACTCAAATTTCAAGCTCCAGGTGGGCAATTGAACGGATCAACGATGTGTTTTGCCATTTTGCCCTCTTGAGGTAATCATCAGGATTAAACTGGCATGTTGCCAAAACAAAGCAACCTGAATTAATTGCTCAGCTTATCCTCTCATGTCTCAATCACAGCCCCATCTTCCTCTTCCGGTACATTGTGCCTTCTCCCCCCCTGGCTCTCGGCTCCGAGCCAGACATCTTCTCGCTCCCTCTCTTCCAATGTACTTCTAATCCCCCCGCGCGCTCTCTAGAAATCTCCTCTCCTCCTCGCTCCTTATTAGACGACAAGACACACGCCGAGCTCTTATGGCATTTATTTCCACTCCAATTCCCCGGCTCCTCTGACTTGTCGAAGAGTTTTCCCCCCGCTCATTTGTCGTGTCAGATTCATAAGGAAGAGGTGTGTGCTTTGATGCGAATTTAATTAGTATAAAGGTAGATCAGCATGGCATTAGAGCTTTGGAGCGGAGAGGAAGGGAGCACTGATTAGTATGCGGGGCGAGGTGCGGATGTTGAGAGTGCATATTACTAAGCGCTGCTAATTAGAGCCTCCCGCACACTCTACTTTACTCTACTATACGAATTTCTGAAATCATTATAATCCGCCCCGTTGGAAGGAGATTAAAGGAGATTTCACGTCCCCCGATAGTGCACACCCCCCAGGCCTATCCTCGTCATTTCCCAGGTCGTTGAGCCCATTACAAAATCCATTTTTGAACTTTTCCCATGGCCTTTCCTTTCGCACCTGGCCCAAAATCGCATTCAAATTTTTCCCCTCGCCCCATGATAAGTCTGCGTCTCCGCGGCGAGTGATTGCGTGTGTGCCCTTTTTGGCCCCGCCCACTTATTTCCTCATTACCCCCTCCCCACTCTCTCGCGCAAATCCCCACCATTTTCGAATTCGGCGCGCCGCCTGATCGCCCGCTTCTCCTCCTCTCCTTCCTTTTCGCTCTTGCTCGCGCTGCTTCCTCAGTGATAATAAGGTGTTTTGCAGGTAATTAGTAAATTCGATCTCACCACCGAATAGCTAACGATGTCGGACTCAACTGGTACGTTTGAAAGCTTTCAGAGACTGAGAGGGAATGAGAGTGTGTATGAGAGAGACTGAAAAACAGGGAGAGTAAGAGCAAGAGAGTGTGAGAGAGCGAGCAACCAGCACACCTTCAATTTTCAGCCGATCTCACCGCGCCAAACGTCGTCCACGAGGAGGGCGAAATCGTGACTTCGCCGGCGAAGGCCGCCAAGGACGAGCTCGTCAACATCTCGGACGGCGAGGACCCGCTGGTCATGGAGAAGAACGGAGCTGCCAAGAAGAACGGCGGCGACGTCGTCACTCTCGCGGACGCCATCAAGGATGGCGAGAAGTCGGATGGTGCCGAGGACGAGGTCGCTGGCATTCCGTACAAGGGACCGAAGACTCCGGAGGGACCCGCGCCGGACGAGGAGCTCGTCGCCAAGGGGCCGAGAACCCCGGAGGAACCAGCGCCGGAGCTCGTCCGCAAGGGACCGCACACTCCGCCAGGCGAGCCGATCGACGCCGTTGAGCACGCTGCTCCGGCTGTCCGCGTCGAGGACATCATCGAGGGTGCCGCTCAGCACTTCGAGCAGGAGGATCGTCTCCAGAACCACGTCGAGGAGAACGCGGAGGCCGCTGACGGACTCGCCGCCATCGCTGCTCTCGACGACGAGGAGGGACAAGGTGAGGCTTCACTCCTAGTGTAGACCCAATCAAACTCTATTTTTTCCAGACGAGACCGAGGAGGACATGGCTCCGTCCGCCAAGAAGGCGAAGACCGACGAATAAGCGCCTCCCCGCGACTCGAGCCATGATGGCGAATGTTATTATCCCGCAATTTCCGAAATAAAAATGTTAACCCCCCACATCATCTGTACGCCGCGGTTGAGAGCGGAGCGGTATGAGCAGCAGAGGTGCGCGAAGAGAGAAAGAGGGTGTGCCAGCAGGAGACGGCGTCGGCGGGGGGAAAAGCCATATGCTGCACTAATGAGCATGTACGGGCCGGCGAGATAACATCATGCACGTATCGTGAGAAGCTGTGAGAGTCGAAGCAGATTCTTGGGAGAGCTGGGTGTGAGCGGATGTCAGTTGGAGCTCAGGGAGGGAGACGGTGGGGATTGACGAGGGTAAGATCAAGCCACTGGTACTTCTTCTGGTGCTTCTGGCGCAGATCTGGAACTTTATCACCGGCTCTAGTTTGTCGAACCGAGCAAGTTGTAGTGTGGTGTGTGAAGAGACATATCATGGATGAGAAAACCAATGCTAGGCCACGGCCGTCCAGTTTCTCGACGGAGGGCTAAATGTGGTGGTGAGGTGTGTGTGAAGCGACATAGTGCGGCCGAGCTTTCCAATGTTAGGCCACGGCCGCCTAGATTCCGGGCCATCCTGATGAACACCCGACGTCGTCGGAGAACAAAATGCGGTGGTGAGGTGTGTGTGAAGCGACACAGCGCGGCCGTATAATGTTAGGCCACGGCCGCCTAGATTCTCGGCCATTGTGATCAGAACCCAGCGTCGACGGAGGGCTAAATTTGGTGGTGAGGTGTGTGTGAAGCGACACAGCGCGGCCGTATAATGTCAGGCCGCGGCCGTCTCAATTCTCGGCCATTGTGCTCAGCACATAGCGTCGACGGAGGGCTAAATTTGGTGGTGAGGTGTGTGTGAAGCAACACAAAGCGGCCGTATAATGTTAGGCCACGGCCGCCTTGGTTCCGGGCCATCCTGATCAGCACCCAGCTTCGACGGAGAGCTACATGCGGTGGTGAGGTGTGTGTGTGAAGCGACACAGCGCAGCCGTATAATGTTAGACCGCGGCCGTCTCAATTCTCGGCCATCCTGATCAGCACCTAGCGTCGACGGAGAGCAAAATTTAGTGGTGAGGTGTGTGTGAAGCGACACACCGCGGCCGAGCTGTCCAATGCTAGGCCACGGCCATCTCAATTCTCGGCCATTCTGATCAGCACCCTGCATCGGCGGAGAGTGAATTGTGGTAGCAAGGTGTGCGCGGAGATATACTGCGTCTCTCCAGTTTCACAGTCTTGATTGTCGCCCATTTCAATCAGAGAATGCGGCCAATGACTGTCAGCGATTGATGGTCGAGAGGATAGTAGATTAGACACGCAGTATTCTAGGCTATGGTAGTCAGAAACAGTGCTGCAAAAAATGATATGGAGCATTTGTTAGTAGAATAGCCATCATTATCAGCTCTGATTACTAAAAACTGTTCGCGTTGAACTGAAGGAAAAGATTGTCAGAAAAGGTGTCATCTGAACGCTCCAGAACATAGGGAGCATTCCTGGATTTTCCACATGTTTTCATTTAGATTTCAAACTACTTGTTAAACTTGCGGACGATTCTGAACATCATTTGTAGGAAAGTCGACTTGCCAGTCTGCCCAATTTTCCAGACCGACACTAACTGGTACAATTTTTGTTGTCTGGCAGTCACTTGCACTTTCGCCGACAATTTCACTATTTCAGTCTGTCTGAACAGATGTGCTCTTTGTCCAAACGGCAGATGTAGACTTGGGTTTTTGCAAGAACGGCAGGTGCCAACTCGGAATGAAAATTTATAAAAACCAAGCATCCCCTACCAAAAAAGTGCTGGTCAAAAGTTTCGAGGGGTCTTCTCTCAAAAAAAGCCCATCGAAAAATTGAGCACAGTTTTCCCGGTCAGCAAAATGAAGCTTTGTAGAAATCGTATCTTTCTTACAAAGGCCTCACGTTGCTCACTGGTCTGATGTGCCGAGGAGCAGCTAGTTGTGAAGTAGTTCAGTATGACTAGAGCAGTCCGTGTGTACGTTGACGGATCTTCAGGTCGCCCTGGACAACCATGCACTTGAAGTTGATTTACTGCCTCAACTAGACGAGCTTTTCAATCTTTCTCCGTGTGAAAAATGTAGCGATCCTAGCCGGGTGATCAAAACAGGAGCTCGTGTTGCGTTTTCAACACCTAGCTCGAGCTTTGACCAACTGGCAATGTCGCGAGTGCCTGTAGGGACACGAGTACACAGTGTAGATGGCAATGAGGATTGACTGAATGAATGGTTTAGTGTGCCGTGGCTTCCCACGGTTTATCATGCAGTTCGACCGCCAACACGACACGGAAGGGATCGTGAGGGGCAGAGAAAACGAGACAATCGGAGAGTGCACGGTGCAGCTAGCGGGAAGGGCGCAAGGAATGCACAACAAGTAAATGGAGATCGTGTGGAAGGAGATTGTAAGTTTGTTTGTTATCGTTTATCGGCCATAAAAATTCAGTTGATGTGAATGGTTCGTCAGTCCGTACGTTTTTTCATTTTCTCGACAGTCCGCGTCCGTTTTTCACTTTTTCCTGATCAGCGCGAGGTGTTCGCTATGTCATGGCTGAGACAGTACACAATTCGACGAGACGCAGACAGTCCGTCGCTCTGCGTCTTCCACTCTCTCACCCAAACCACGATGGCACCTGGCGCATTGGCACCTGGCGCGCGAAGAGTATCCACTGGTACTCCAACGTTTGACCCATTAAAATCATGAATTGGATTCAGCTGGAATCGCGAGCTTCGCACGAACAAGTACCTAATGAGTGAGTACTCTGTCAACACCAGCTGAAGACCGGGCGTCCATCAGTTCATGCCATCCTTTCACTTTCCTGTTTGTAACTGAGCAAGCACTCCTCTAGAAGGCGTGTTATCTGGGTGGGTGGCAACCTGGGTGGTCCTGGCGCAGGTGGGGTGGGTGGTAAGCTTAAGGTACCCTGCAATTAAAAGGCAACGCGAATGAGCTCTGATAACTCGGGAAATGTTTCACATTTTAGTAGTAAAGAGTTGCGCAATGGGCTTAAATCAGAGTAGGTAGGAGTAGGTAGTTAAGCGTAGCGTGACAACATTAATGAGAAACAATAAGGAAGTTACTGGAATCTTGATTTTCTAGAAAATCAGTATGAGAAGTAAGTAGGCCCTGTGGTGCAATAGATTTCCCTTTTCTTTTTAAGTAGTTTTCAACTTATTTCGTCACCAAACAAATAGAAAGTCCTTTTTCAAAACAAAGCGATGAAGAAACGCATCTACATAATGGACAGTCGGTTTTTCAGCGATGATTCATCGGAAAACGTGGGGGCACTATCATTCACATTCATGTTGCTTTTCGCCTCTCTTTTTCCTAACAATTTTCTTATTGATCTGTTAAAAGAATTTATCTTTTGTTGTTTTGTGTGTGTGCTTCTCTGTCTGTCTGTCCGTTGATAATTTGTTTTTGTTTCCAGCAATTTGCTTGGAAAACTTTAAAAACACGGAAAACTTGGAAAAATGGAGCGCGAGCAACCGCTGGAAGAAGTGAAGACGGTAATCTTCCCTCTTCAAATCAAAAGAAACCACAAAAAACCAACAAAAATTTGTTCTTTTCCAGAAGGCTCTGCTGTGGCCCTGCTTCAGAAACATGGAGCTCATCGACTTCACCTCGGCTCACACCGCTCTGTTCGAAAACGCGTGGAACGATGAGCTCTCGCGGGATGAAGTCCTCAACCACGTCTGCTCCCCGCCGTTGAAGCGCCGCGACTTCCTCCAGCTCACCATCATGGCCAACACCTTCCAGGAGCAATGGCTCGGCGATGACATCATCGACGCGACGCTCAATCGCATCTGCAAGAATTCGATACTGTCGGTCGCGTGCGTGGAGTCGTGGAAGGGCAAACTCATCCAGGAGCAGTCGGATATCGCGCCGTCGCTGGAGACCATTGAGCTCTTCGAGAAGCAGCTGGTGTTCTTCCCAGTCTGCAAGGACAACCATTGGGCCCTGGTTGTCTTCGTGCCAGGCCACGCGTCGCTCGAGTACTACGACTCGTTCCAGAACAGTGGTGTGGATATCATGGAGATCGTCGCGGGGTTCTTGAACGCGATCCTACAGCTCAACGAGTACGAGCCGGTAAACTTCATCATGAACAATATCACGGGTATTCCGGAGCAATCGAACGATTGGGACTGCGGCATCTTCCTCCTTTCCTACGCCAAGTGCTTGGCCAACGAGCGCAGCTTCCGCTTCAAGAAGGAGGACGCCTGCGCCATCCGCACCGCCATCGCTCTCGACATGCTGAGCAACGATCCGCATGATGTGAGTCCTAAAAATTAGAACTAAATAATGAAATAAGAGATTTTCAGGGCAACCTGGAGTTCCTGGAGAGCGACGGAGAAGCCGAAGAGGTCGTCGTCGTCGAGCAAGAGGAAGAGGAAGTCGAGTACCCAACCATGAGACGCCATACCATCTGAAGACAAACGAGAGATTGTTCTCAACTTACAAAAACGATTCTTTTCTTTAACGTAACTTATTTTCAATCCTAAATGAATATGATAACCTTGAAGAATGGTATTCTGGAACCAGATGAACAACGTAAAAGCTCAATGAGTTTCAATCCTCGTTGAGCGTAATCGTTGCTCGACCGGTGCGCAGAAAGTTTGCAGAAAGTTCGCCAAAAAATCAATAAGCAGAATGAGAGTGGGGTTTCGATGAAGAATGAAGAAGTTCTCACTATTTATTGAACAGCGACGTCAACTCTGCCAACACGAGGCATACTGTAGCTTGCAGTTTAGATCGAACTTTTATTGCTAGGTAAAACGAAAAGTAACGGAACACAAAAAATATCCATAAAAAGAGATCAATTTCACAAATCGGGGAGGCACCCCAGGCGGAGGTGGAAAAATCAAAAAATCACAAAAATAGTGATAAAAATTCAATTGAAAATCTAGTAGAGCCTATTGAGCACTGGTGGACGGCACATCCTTCATCTGCTCCGGCGATGCTTTCTTCTTCAGAGGCTCTCTCTTCGGTGGCTGCTTCTTGAACTCTTCCTCGTGCTCCGGCTCCCACACTTGATGCCACAAATCGAACCAGTCCTGGTCGAGCTTGCGGAAGGCGATGAGGCACCGGTTGTTGTCCAAGAGGTAGTCGCCGCCAGCGTCACTCAATCTGAAAAGTGAAAATAATAGGGTTAGCTGGAAAAATTGCGAAAACGTACTCTTTCAGAAACTCCTCGGTGCATGGGACTTCGAGCGCGTAATGGAAGAGCGCTTTGGTTTGGATGTCGTAGTCCGAGTTGTCAATCGTATTGAGCAATTTTTGTTGGAAACTGAAAAGAAAGGGTTTTGAGAGAGTTTTGATGGTTTTAAGTGGTGAATGTTTGCAGGTTTTGGGTGAATTATGCAAAATTCAGATTATTTTTCAATTTTTCTCTAACAAAAACTTACTACGAGTGATACGATAACGCGCTTCTTCCGTCTTTGCGAGTTTCCACCAACTTCTCCCAGACTTTAGGGCCAGCTGGAAACTTCGTCACCTTGTCCTCCGCCTCGTCGACAACCATATCTAACACAAAGTTCCACATGAAGAGGACATCAGTGTTTGTGAAGCGAGGGCTGAAAAATTGTTTGTTTGAATTCAAAAACTGGTTTTGTGGTATAAAAATTTTCTTACTGTGTGCACTTCTTCTTCACTTGTTTCGGAATCGCCGACGATTGCCGACGGCGACCCTTGACGCTGGTGGCGGTGGTGGCGGGCTCCAAAGTTGGCTTGCCAGCAGCAGAAGATTCCGTTTCGACGTCTTTTTCTTTTGAAGCCATAGATGACTGCCGTCGCCGAAGCTTCACATTGGACTCAGGATCGGGAACCGGCTTGGGAGCAGCAGATGAGTTTCCGTCCGCAGCAGAAGAATCTTCGGCTTCTTTAATGATGGCAGTCGACTGCTTACGGCGATTCTTGCCTTTGGCCGGGAGTTTTTTGCGAGCAGCGGACGGCTCCACTTCGCTCGAGTTCAAAGTTGATTGCCGAAGTCTCAGTTTGACATTGGTCTCCGGATCCAACTCTGGCTTGGTAGCAGCAACAGCAGCAGACGGCTCCTCGCCAACGTCCATCACTTTTGCGCTAGTCGTCGTGGTCGAGTGCCTGAGTCGCAGTTTGAGACTGTTCTCAGGGTCCGGCGATGGCTTGCAAACAGAAGAAGGCTCCTCGCCAACGTTGTCTTCTTTTGAGACGGAAGAGAGCCGAATGCGCTTGACACTGGGCTCAAGATCCGGAGTTGACGTGCGAACTTCGGACAGGTCATCGTCGTTGCTGCCGCACATTTCTTCATTTTCACAGCAGCAGGACTCCTCAGAAGAACTTGTCTCGACGTAGTCGTCGGAAGCGATCATCTCCTCCTCCTCCATACAAACGCTCATTTCCGAGTCGCTCATTTTGACTTGGTGGCTGTAATAAGAAAATTAACAGAAAATCTAATTTTATCAAAAATATTCAAGGAAAATGAGACAAAATAAAGGGAAGGAGGTAAAAAAAGGTAAATGAGTGCACACCACATTCAAATGGTGTGTGATGGAGGGAGCAAGACACGCAGACCGTGAGAAAAAGGTTACTGACCTCGTCCGATGGCGAATATCGATCCAACTGGGTCGGTCAAAGAGTTCAAAAACTTTGACAGAAAAAAAACAGTTTAAAAGCGCGAAAATGAATTAAACTTGATGGAAAAACTAAAGCAAGTGTGCAGAAAAGACTACATTATAAAAAATGACGTTCGAGGTCAAAAATAACTTCAAAATAGCCAAATCTATCAGTTAAACCAGAGTTTTTGTCAAAAATCGCGAGGAAAATGACTCAAAACAGTGAATTTCTGCCATCAAACGTAAAGAAAATTCGTGTAGATTTACGAGGGAAGCGGGATGCTGGAGCGTCGTTGGCGACGGAATTTTTAACAAGGAAAAAGAAGCCAAATAGTGGATAAAGTACGGCGTCGGATGTCAAAATAGTCTTCAGACGAGTCTATCAACGGTTCTGATACTGAATTTCACTGAAAATACCACGGAAAAAGCTTAAATTAAAAATATGATGCATGTGTATGAAGAATAAAATGTCGATTTACGGCGGCTATGTGTAGATTTACGCGGCGAGAAAAATGGCGCGGCGTTTGAAATGTATTTTGTCATACGGTAGTCAATTTAAATTTTTTCTGAATTATCAACATTTTTTTGCTGCAAATCGTTGAATGAAGCAAGATGAACAGTTAGAGCTATAGTTTTCACGATTTAGCCGTATATTTCTCACGAAAACGTGAATTTTCAAAGTGCACTCCGAAGAAATAGTGAGTTCTAAGCCGGAACAGGCTGAAAATCGACAGTTTTTGAGTATTGTTACGGAAATTCGGACTGTTTCTCGCTCTCATGCTTTGTGACTCACAAATCCACCTGAAATTTCAAGAAAAAAAGTGGTTGTTCACGTTGAAATGTGAAGATTTGACGATAGTGCTCTTCTCGTTTGATTTCAAGCTCCTGTAATGTAATTGAGATGAACGACACATTGAAACAGAAAAATCACTGAAAATATAAGTGTTTCCAGCGACAAACTCTGCAATTAACGTATAATCAGTTCATAGACGACTGGAATAGTGAACCAGCGACGATATCGAGTGTTACTGTGAATTTTCATTTAAAATCCTTCCAGTTCCATTGAAAGATCGACGAAAACAGTCTTTCCAATCTGAAAAACTAGAGGAAACTGTCAATCGTATCTTTTTTTTGTTTAACTTGACAATTTTCCACCGTAAACACCAAGTTTTTATCTTTTCTTTGCAAAAATTCCACTTTTTGTTGTGTTTCCGGAGAATTTCAATGTAATTATTTGTTTTTTCAGGAGTTTTCAAGGTTTTCTCAGGTATTATCAGGTATTTTCAAGTATTTTACCGGTTTTTCCGCATCATCCTTCCCATTCTGCACCTCTGCGTCTCTCTTCACGCGTTTGAATCGAGGCGGAACGGCGAACACGCAAACCGCTCATTGCTGGCGTCCCTTTTGAACTGTGCGCATTTCCCTCATTTCTTACTCATTTCTTACTCATTCATCGCTCATTTTGTCATCCTTTTTAGTCTTCTCGCGAGAATGTTGCGGATTTCGATGATTTCTGGACAATGTAAGTGAGATTTGTCAAGTTTTCCTTAACAATTTGATGATTTGGTGATTTTGCAGAGAATCTATTGACGACGGAATGAAAGGCGACGGTTTTGATGAGGATCTTGTCATTTTCATGGAATGTTTCAATATCGAAAATCTTTACAAGAAATTAATTTATTTGGCTCGGATTATTCACCCGTTTCTTGGTCTCAGTGAATGCAATCGTTTTCGGTAAGGCAAAAATAAAAATAATAGAAAAAAAAACTAAAACAAATTATCATAGTGGCTCCACGTTCACACTGGTCGACGGATATTCTGCTCCAACAGCTGCAGTACAAGCGATTTTCTGTCAACGTTGACCGGGCCTGGCTCCGTATTCCTACTAATTGCCTCCGAATAGAACATCAAAAAAACACCACTGTCGTTGGATCCCAGATCCTGTTGAGGGAGGAACGGTGGCTCTATATGAATCCATTCCTTGTGCCTCCACTTCCTCATTCTCAGTTCCGCGTCGATCCATTTTTCGGTGAGTTCGAATATTCGTTTCGCCTTCCCAGCTTTCTTCAGCGAGTCGTAATAAGTGAATACGGCAGAAACTTGGTCTATGACAAGAAGTGACCAATGCCCATCCACCGATATAGGAAGGAACATTTTCTGCTTCAAAAATCCTTCGGGTTTCTTCTCTTGAAGCAGTTGCTCGACGCGTCCTTCTTGCACAAGATGGAAGAATTGAGGTGCAAGAGTGATGAACTGGAAGCGCATGGCTTTCGGTTTTTGGCATTGCTTCTCAAGTATGCTAAGAAAACCCAAAACGACCGAATCGGACACTGACTGGTAAGGTTCCATCGATTGCAGATCGTTTGCAGTTATGGCGATCTCCCCAGCAAAAAAAATCACACAGTTTGGAGTTACATTCTCCAGGAGTTCATATACGACATTGGATCGAAATTCACTCAGAGTGTTGCTAGACGGCTCGACAATGTTTCTCTTGTGGATGATTTGATTAGTTGTCCAAGCGATCAGCTCCGCCGATTTATTTTGCACAATGGGAAGCTCTCGATTTGTTAAAATCCAGTCGGCAGGTGGATAGTTATTACGTTTGAAATCTTCATCGATGAGGTATTGTATCACGTCCCGCGTCCCGCGTCCTTCAATCGAGTTAATTATCTCCAGCTTCACTTTCGACGGCACACTCTCATCTACTACCGGCGTGAAAACGATCAACGCGCAGTGGTCTTCGGCTTCCCAGCAAGGAAACAGCACATGTCCAGTCGCGAGGTACTCGATGCCATCTGGCCACGCTTCGGAAGTTTTCTTCTCTCTGGCTTGATCGAATAATATGGATGGAATAGCCAACGTCTCCACTGTTGTTCCGTCTTCCCGGAACTTTTGCGTGATCGAATAGAGGAATGCATCAAGTAACCGTCGAGACATTGGCTTCCCATCAATTAAATCTCGTATTTCCGACAGGCGCAGTGGTGGAGTTGTGGTGGTAATCAGCCGATCGTTGGGTTCAACTACAGCCGCCTGAATGTTCTGGACGAACTGTCCCATTACAGGTGCCAGCGCAGTGGTAAACGTCTGGTTTCTTTCCAGCGGATTCTTGGTGTGCTGGTGTTGTGGATCACGTTCCGGAATTCTCCTCGTGGCCAGCTCGAAGGCGAGCCTGGCCCTTAAGTCGGGCATATCGGCCTCCGTGAACTCCGGTTGCTGCCGCCGAGTGATGCACTCGATGAAGAACGAGACGAACACTGCGCAGTCAAAGCAGTTTGTCTGCGCCGGGACATCTCGTCGACAGTACAACTTGTAATCAACCGGCGGTAAGTGGTGTACTTCTTCGCGTATCCGATTCAAGTATCGGCTCATCTTCAGCAGCCACGAGCTTCCCAGCTCACGCTGGTATGGCTCGAAGAAGTGGATTGAGCCAGAGGCGTTATGAACCAAGAGAAGTACCAAGTGTCCCGTCGGCGGCTTTGAGGAGGATTTGGTCGGATTTATCTCGGCAAAAGGGAACACGATCAAGTCTTTTTTCCACATCTCCCTGGTCAGTGGGTAATAGTGGTCATTTTTCGGATCGAGTTCCCTGCCAATATACTCGTCGTCAAAAACGCTACTCTTGTCGCTCTCGGATAATTGCCAAATTGAGAGATATCGACTATCAAAGTTGCGAGTTTCTTTCAACAAGGTAGTGAACTCGTCAACGATATTTCCGGGAAGAAGGGACGTCTCATTACGAATGTCTTGCTGGCACATTGGAGGCATGAGAGCTCGAAATTCCTTTGCTCGACAAAATCTCATCGCACCGGGAATAACTGTACTCGGGTCCATCGGCGTGTTCCAAAGTTCCTCAACAATCCGCTGCGCACCATCGGGTAGAACTTTCCAGTTGGGTGCACGAAGCACGAGCTTCCTAACGCATTTGCGCTGGGTACCGCTTGCCTTCGTTGGCGGCTCATATCCTTGTTTTTGCACTACAATTACCCCGCGAACCAAATTTCCTTGCAGATTCTCGAATTCAAATGTAGACGAATCCGGAAGATTGGAGAGTGGCTTTGGTGGAACTTGTGGCAAAAGAGGAACGAGTGGTGGTGGAGGAATAAATGGCCGGATAGAGTTCTCTGCGCACCAACGCTGGAACGATTCGCTGCCATTGGAATCACTTGTGGACGCAGTCGATGGCGCTGTCGGTGGAGGAACCAGTGGCCGGATTGAGTGTTTGGCACGCCAACGCTGGAAAGCTTCGTTGCAGTTGGGAGCGGTCGTTGGAGCAGTCGTCGGAGCAGTCGATGGAGCAGTCGATGGAGCAGTCGATGGAGCAGTCGATGGAGCAGTCGACGGGACAATGGTCCGGCTCCGCAAACGCTTCGCGATCGAATCTTCCTCAAATGGCACAGGCGACGGTGAGAGACGTTTTCGGAGATTCGCAATGTCAAGCTCTGTGAGCGGAGTGCTTTGCGATTCAGAAGCCGGCAACGTGTCCTCAACTGCTTCAGTTTTCACCCAAGTCGTCGCTTTTGCAGTTCCGTCGTCTTCGTAGAAATCCTCACTGGTAAGGTCGATGATCTCTTCCAAAAAGATAATTTCCTCGTTCTCAGGTTGCTCAGCGGCGGGAAGAATGCGAATAGTGCTGAACTGATCTATAATGATCAGATCAGGCTCCTCGGCAATCGGTTCCGGATCCTTGTTCGGAGTGGGAATAACGACGATGTCGCTACTATCGTCAGAAACTGCATCGTTGTTGGCTCCGTCCGACTCGTCACTGCTCAATGTCACCACAGCTTGTTCGGGAACGACGTCTTTGTTGGCGACCACTGGTGGAGGATCGATTGGAGCCACGTTTTCGGCATTGCCTTCCAGCACAATTGCGTCCTCGTCATCGGAAATCACAATGATTTAATGAGGCTGAAAATTAAAAAAATGAGTTTATTCTAAACATTTTCAAAGCTAAAACAGCCTGGGATTGTGGTGCAGATGCATGAACCAAAATCTAGCACCCATGCGCCACTGTTTGAAGCTAAACTGGAAAATTGCTTACCTCTGGATCGCCATCTCTGGCACGCTCAATAATCTCCTTGATTCCAGTGGACTGTTCCGATGGTGCACTCTGGATGAGAATAGCTGGATGAGAAGCAACTGGGAAATTAACGTGTCCAACGGCAGTGAAGACGTCATGCAAAGCTCCGGCAGCGTTGAAACCGTTCGAGAAAGGCAGTGAAGATTCGAATAGATCAGCGACAGCGTCGAGTGTAGTACGTGATGCAGAATAATAAGGCTCAACTGTCGACAAGTCGATCAGTGTTGCGGGCAGTGACTTGTATCCGGGTGGCGGAGAGACTTGAATCCATGTCCCGAATGAAATCAACTGCTGGTCAAACTTCCGTGTGGTGAAGCTTGGCGGAGCAGTGAAGTAAGCGACTGGGAGAAGCGAATGGCCGACATCCGTTCTCATTTGATGCATGGCATCGGAGAGTGTTCGTGGAGAAAGGCTGCGGGACGGTGACGGCTGGGAACTCGACGATTCTCGCCTGAAAGTTGTGGTAATTTAATTCAAAACAACAAAAAATGAGTGGCAACTTACAGATCGTGTGCAGCGGCAGTGAAGACGTCATGGAACGCACTGATATTATCTCGACGCCCGGCAACGTTTAAAACGGCCGAGAAAGACTGTGAAGATGGAGCAGCGAATAGATCAGCAGCATCGTCGAATGTAGTACGTGCTTCACGGCGATCATCAGAGCATGGCTTTTGGGATCCAACACATCCTTCAATAGTCTCAACGGCTGAGTGAGCGACTGAGTCCGGCTCCTTTGTGATTTCATCAAATGACTGCGCGATAATATCTTCAAGTGAATCTCGGCAACATCCGGATGGCACGGAAACATCGGCTGGCATTGAAGTAGGATGGCAAGGCTCAACAGTCGACAAGTTGACCAGTGTGGCGGGAAGCGGATCGAATCCGGGCGGCGGAGAGACTCGAGTCCAAATTCCGAACGATAACAGCTTCGGGTCAAACTCCCGTGTGATGAAGCTTGGCGGAACAGTGAAGTGAAGAGCTGGGTAAACCGGATTGCTCATATTCGTTCCAACTTGATGCATGTCATCAGAGAATGTGCATGGAGGAAGACTGCCGGACGGTGACGGCTGGGAACTCGACGATTCTCGCCTGAAAGTTGCGGTAATTTAATTCAAAACAACCAACAATGAAGAAAAACTTACAATGACGGCTGCGTTGAAGGACAGCGAATCTCAGACTCGGAAAGTGCAACCACTGTGGCGGGTAATGGCTGGAATCCGGGCGGCGGAGAAACTCGAATCCATGCTCCGAATGAGATCAGTGTCGTATCAAGCTCTGGTGTGATCTGAGAGAACTGGGGGACCGGATGAGCCGGTTTGCCGCTGGATGCTCCAAGAATGTGTTGGCCTGCATCAGATGACGTATCCGGAAAAGATCTGGTCGTTTCATCGGTCATCGCTTCAGGAATAGGAATGAAAAAACTCAGCGGGTCGAGCGACGTGAGATTGGTGGCCTGATGATCGAATCCGTCAATGGCATCACCTCTGATGGCTTGATGTCCGGTATCGGAACAAGTGTCTTGAATGGCGGTGCACATTGTCGTCGGAGAGCGGGGCGGTTCAGATGTGCAGCGACTTGAGCGAGCGTCGGATGGTGCGAAATTCCCCTGGTAGCTTGCCGGATAAACTAATCCGTCGATGGCATCACCTCTAATGGCTTGATGTCCGGTATCGGAAGAAGTGTCGGCGGAGCACAATGCCGTTGGATGAGCAGTGAAGAGGGCAGAAAGAGCGTAGGCTGGTGGGATATCGTCCTGACTTGGGAAGTTGGATACATCGAAGCTTTCTGCGAACGTCTTGAGCTCGTATTCCTCCATCGGCTTGGTCTTGCGGCTCGAGGACAACAAGTGACGCCTGGAAATTATGATGATTATAATTGAAAAATCAAATCATTAGATGAAAACTTACAGCTGTGACTTCGCGTTGGCCAATAACTTCTTCAGTGCGCTTCCGAGCCAATGAAGTCTTCTGGTCGGAGCTGGCGGTGCGGAATGGTCTTGTCCGAGTATTTCCAGTGTTGCCGGTGATGATGGGAGCTGATCCAGTCTCGATGGTGGCGTCATAACATCCGACTGTCTCGGATTCAGGACAGAATCTTGCGCAGGAGACGGGAACTGGATGGTCGAGAAGGAAGGCACGTCGGTGAAATCTTCAGCGGTGGATGGAAGTCCGCTGGTGACGAAGCCAGAAACGACGAGTCTGCGAGGTGCCGTGCAACTCGAGTAGACGTCGTCGGAAGCCTGGTGGTAGGGCTCGTAACAAAGGTCCGTGTCAAGCGAGTAAACTCCGCGTCGGGCTTGGAGCTGCTGGGTAGCGTTGACGAGGAGGATGCTCGAACGGAATGCCTGGAGGAAGGGCACGTGATGGATATCCGTATCGAACGAACAAACTCCGCGTCGGGCTTGGAGCAGCTGGGTAGCGTCGACGAGGAGGGCGCTGGAACGGATTGCCTGGTCGTGTGGCGTGTGTGGTGCATCGTATTTTCCGGAGTCGAACGAAAAGCTGCCAATGCGCATGCCGGGTGGTGTTGGCGGTGCACTAATGGAGCAAATCGGATGTCCTGGAAGAGGGACGATGCTGCTTGGCTGGTAGAGCTCGGGAGGGCTGGGGGTTGGTATGCAGGATGACATCTGAAATATAAACATTTGAAAATAAAAATGAAAAAAAAAAGTGATAAAAATGAAGAAGAAAATTAAGAAGTATCGAGGGTACAAAGGAGATTTTTGCAGTTTTTTCGAAGCTGATACAAAATGTGGGATATGAGTTGCACGGAACTGACAAAACGCAAACTTCTGACGATTTCACGAAACGATCTTCTAGTGATTTTTGAATCAGAGGCGTCGTTGTCTGATCCAGCGAGAGATTTACAGTTGTCTTGTGAAGAACATCTCGATCAAGTGACATCATCAACTACTCGTCTTTACAGTCACTTTCAGATCGTTGAACGGTGGTGGTGCTTTTCTCTGCCCTGCCGGCTACTGCATGACGACGTGCCGGAGCGAACTGGATCAGAATTACCACGTTTCGAGATTTCGTGGCAAGATGGTTACGGCTTTTCCTTGGAACGATGAACTGAGGCTTGAGTGATCGCGGAACTTTGGTCGCAGTTCTTTCGACAGGTACTTCCAAAGCGGTGTGCTGGCTTCGTGTAGATGGCGCAGCGCTTCTGATTCCAACGCCGCCATTCCCTTTTTAGGAGCGACAACCTATCCGACATCCTTTCCTTCCGTGTCCAACTGATGAACTTGAAGTCACAAAGTCCTCCGGAATCGTTGCACACAGCTTTTCACGTCAGGACTCTCCTCTTCTGGTGGCTCCACTGTCCTTGGCTCCGCGTTAGGTTTCCGTGGTTCCTGGTTCAACTGATCCTATCTACTGTCTAACTGATTAACTTGAGGCCACAAGGTCCTTTGGAATCGTTGCAGATAGCTTTCCACGTTGGTGCTAGGACTGTCCACTTGATGGCGCCACTATACTGTACAAGTCTCCTCTTCCTGCAGCTCCGTTGTCTTTGGCTTCGCTTTGGATTTCCAAGGTTCTTGGTTCTGTGTTCTGGGAGACGGGCACAAGAGAGAAGCTATACCAGAGGTGTGACTGACAAATCTACTGCGAACAAGTTACGGTCGAATTGGGGACATGTGACGTGGAATTTAGCAAGGGCTTCTGGGGTGTTAGGTAGCAAAAAAAGAAAAAAAAACCAAAAAAAAAGCACACGGTATGAATCAAAAACGAGAGTAATACTATCATAACTGCAACCTGACATTATAGTCGCACGTATGTCAAGGGGCCAATAGTGATGTGACATAGGTGTGGTGATGCCAAGGGAGCTACCAACGCTCTACTTTAAGTATGCCACCACATGGCCTAATCAATGAAGGACTACTTTTATGAAGAGCCGATGCACATCTTCGGCTCACAAGCTACCATTTACAACCATGTCCAGCTGGAGGAGCCTTTGATGTACTGTTCTGACTTCAAGTGCGTGCCCCTCATAAAAAAGGTTACAAGTTCAGCAAGTGAGATCAGATCTATATTACTGTGCTGATGGGTGGGGCTCACATATATCGGTAATATACGTCACGCGCAAGTGTGACGGGTGTTATTGATCCGAACGAACATTAGAAACTTCAAGACAAGTTCATTATGTACAACCAGAAAAAAATACATGCCAGCACGGTCCAAGTTGATCGAGCTTGGCTCCTGGCCCCTAGCCGCTGCTCTGACTCCATGGTTTTTTCGTGCACCGACATCCTCATTTGTTGTTTCATGAGTCCTCTCGGCTCCGGATACTTTACCACGGTTCTTATGTTTTGCTTCAAGGGATGGGCCTAGTAGTTGGAACTCCTGCGTTTCCCTTCTTCAACTATTATTGTCTGTGAGCTGAACATTTTTATTCGTAATGACAGGTGAAATTGAAAGTCAGTGCAAAAATCTTATTTCAATCAAAGAACTGACAACTTGTAAGACATTTTGATATCATAGTCAAGCATCATTGTTCGAAAACACCAAAATATTCGAGTTTCTTTGGTGTGTGATTTGAACACTTGTTTTCTTCAAGATCTTCAAACTTTTCAAAGTGTCAATGGTGGCAGTTTTATAAGGTTGATGAATCCATAGCATCACAACTGTTGAAAGAAGTCCGTGACATCCGACGAAAATGAAAGTAAAGTTGGTCAGAGCTGAAACAAAATAAAAATATTCATCCACAAAAATACCAACCTTGATTGTAATACTTTTTAAGAACTGAGTATCCCAAATACACAAGCGGACATAATACTAACAATGGAACCATAGTTTGAACCATAAGACACTCGAGAAATCGCTTCTGAAGTTGAGCAGTTTTTTGTGACATTGTTCGATTTCTGGTTTGCTCCAACAAGTTTTTGACAGTAAAGTGGCTAAAGAATAGAATGCCTGTAACTGAAATTCCAAACATAGACGTGTAGGCGATGAATAACGGACGGATATTCATTGTTAAGACAAATACAGGTCCTTCATAGATGTACAATGGGAGACATGGGAGACGCTGGAAAAACAATACTTTTCTAGATCTTTTACTCATTTTAAATATAGAAAGTTATCAAGAAACCCACCCTGAATACTTCGGCCACCGCCGCAGTTTGTTCTGGCATCATCATTGTGAATGGTATCAAGTAAGTGAAGGCAGCAGTGTAAATTGCTATTACATAAGACTTCACTATGTTTTTCTGAGGTCTAGTGATACTCATTGACACTGCCATATACCGATTTGCATAGACTGCCGGAAAACTAACCAGTAAAACTGAAACAGAATCCAATTTTATCAAAAAGAGAGATTTTCTAACCACAAATCTCTGTGATCACGACATGGGCTTGTAGAAAAGTGGGAACTCCAAATAAACGCAGAATGCCTAGCGGATATCCACAAAACTCTGGAGCCAGAATGAATGGGATGGTTAAGAGACTAACTGATAAGTCTAGGAGTAAACTCCAGAAATGAAGATTCATTAATGGCCATTTCACGGATTTCATATTTTTTGGAGTTTTGCAGAGAATTACATAGGCTCCAAATGCATGTATCGGTAACTCAATAGTGCCTAGGATATGGAGAACAGTGGCGAGGAAGTCTGGACTTGCGAAATATGAGGTTTCTGGGATACAGTCAACTTTCATCGTGGTTTGTGCTGGAATAAGACAAGTTGTGGGTGCACAAAGAAGAAATAGATTGTCAATTTTTGATTTCCACCTGTCAGGCTGGTTCTGTTTTATGAAAAAAGACACCAAAGTTTATTGAGTGCACGTGTGTAACTGAAACAGCACAATTTAGGTATTCATAGTCATCTCACTTGAGGCATACACGTTTCTTTAGATCTTATCATGATGTTTGAACGGTTGATCTCAATTGATCGATTTCTGAGCTTCGTATAGTATTTTTCCCCAGAGATACAATGGCGTAGTATGCAATATTTGTTATGGCAATTGTAGGAGAAAATTAAAAAATTAAAGGGGAGCCAGTGGACACTGAAACCAGCCGACATCTCTTCTCGACATCTTCTTCTTCTCGACAACCTCCAATGTCCACTCCACCGAACTCTCCGACTGGCGGCGGCAGCAGTGACAGAGGAAAGAGATACTGTCCGACGGCCTGTCAGATCTCCCTCTCTTCTGGCAACGGAGAGCCCTTTTTCGACAACTGCTCTCCATGGATCAGCGCTGTCATCCAGTCCAACATGATGTGCGAGTCTGTCTACAACTACGACGATATCTACGGAGGAACCAGAGCTGCTTCAACGCAAGCCCAGGAGCTTGAGCGCCGTGGATGCAGCTACCTCTCCATTAATTTTGCTTAATTTGAATCGTTACATTAGTTGTCAATAAATGGTTATACAGAAAAAACGATAACAAAGTGTTGTTTGAAACTCAATTTTGAAATTTATGAAACGATCATTTCATTCCGATAGTCCTCTTTCTCACAGTCCGACTACTGCTGCCCGTCTTACCCTCTTTTTGGTGAGGAAGGGCCCCCTTCCCCCTCTGCTCTCACCTCTCATGTTGTATACCCACTGCTAGCCTCCGACCAACGTGGCCGCTCTAGCTCAGTGGTCTAGAGGGGTGCGGTTGAGTCCCGCAGCGGTGGATCGATTCCGCCCCACATCGAAACAGCTCCCACGGTACCTAATCCGCCGCGATGGTCGTAGCTTACTTTCATGAAACTCATAAAATCTTTTGCGTTTTTTGATTATAATACAGAGATGTTAAATAGGTGAAATAGGTTGAAAAGAATGTGTTGTCACTTTCTACTTCCTAACTTAAACACATCGTATAATTTTCAAGAACATTTTTAAAGTACAGTCTACCAAGCGTTTCAGATCCATTTCTAATCTTGATCTGTGAACTCTGAACTCTTGAACACAATTGATCGTTTTCTGAGCTTCGTATAGTATGTTTCCCCGGACATACAATGGCGTAGTATGCAAATCGTATTTGTTATGGTAATCGTGGGAGAAAATCGTAGAATAAAAGGGGAGCCAGTGGACACTGAAACCATTCGACATCTCTTCTCGACATCTTCTTCTTCTCGACAACCTCCAATGTCCACTCCACCGAACTCTCCAACTGGCGGCGGCAGCAGCGGCAGAGGAAAGAAAGACGGTCCGACTGCCTGTCAGATCTCCCTCTCTTCTGGCAACGGAGACCCCTTCTTCGACAACTGCTCTCCATGGATTAGCTCTGCCATCCAGTCCAACAAGACTTGCTGCTGCAACCTGTCCATCCACGACTGCGCCGTTGTCGACAATGGAGCCCGTGCTGCTCCAACTGAGGCCCAGGACTTGGAGTTCAGTGCATTCAACCTGCTCTGCTTGGTTTAAACTGGACAACAACACCGCGACACATTTTTCTTTCAATAGGATTGACTAATTTTATGAATTCTTATTTATGAGCAATAAATATATAGTCTTCAGAATGTGTTCTGCAGTTTTTTTTCATCCCCTACGTTTGACGCTCATCAAGCGGCGGTCCATGGTCGCTAGACAGGTTTTTCTTCCATCGACGACCACCGTGAAAGCTAGCATGATGATTGGATCAAAATAGTCATTTGAGAGAAGAGATACCCGAATGTGTCGCGTTCGTGGTGTAATGGTCAGCATGGATGCCTTCCAAGCATTCGACGGGGGTTCGATTCCCCCCGAACGCAGAATCTTTTGAAGTTGTCTGTAAAATTTATGGAAACAGTAATAGAATCCTCCCTATCACTGTTCTCTGATCAGCTCCCATTTTCCTTCAAGAAAGTTGCGTTTCGACGATCGTAAAACGAATAAACAATTCCCTTGAAAACGTGCATGGTGGCCTCCAGTTCTTCACATTCGTTGGAAATGACGAAGCATTATTGCGTTCGCCATTCTTCTATCTGCTACAATCATCTTCAAACTGCTCATAGCGGCTCCAACTACCGTAAGCCAATTCAACGTCATATTTGCGCTCAGTGGACTGGCGGAATGTGCACTTACTGCAAGTACGGATATTGGTTTTGATGAATGAAGAATTCTGTTGGAGTATTTTGATGTGGATCTCTGATTATGGCGTGCTTGTAGTATTGCAGCTGTCAATGACATGTTGGTAGACCTGGTCACTAAAACTGCAAGGAAACATTGGGGTCAATCAGTTTATTTTGAACTGCAAATTGATGATGAAGAATGTGACACATGAATGTATAAGTATCTTTTTTTCAATTGTGAGGTAAAATCACGGAACAAAAATATGTATCTCCTTTATTTCGTTAAGACTTTTAAAACAAAATACAATTAGAAACAAGTTGAAATAAAACGAAGTATTTCGCAAACGGCAATACTTAAAAAACATGATTTGAAATGATAATTGCTCCCATATCATGTTGTTGTCTCTTTGAAGTTGACCAGAATCTGCTCTCATCTGATTTTTCCAACTGTTGAAATCTCCATTGAAAACTCTTTGATCGATGGCTCTGAAATGATAAAATAACAATAGGTCAAATCAAAACAAAAGCCTTACCGAAAGACAAAACGCTATGTCGAGATGTTGCCTACTTGAAAAAAATAGGAGCTTCGAAACTTGTTCAAGAATAAAGGCTTTTCTGAAAATTTAGAGTTAGTTGTTTTTTGTGTCAATGTTCCACTCACTTTACAAGGCTATAATCCATTGATTCCAAACTTCTGAAAAATTCCGTCGCTGCACAACGGGGTTGTCTCTCGCCATCTGTTCGACGTTGTTGTGGACATCCATTTGGGACTTTTCTGAAATTTGAAAATTAGTTAAGAATTGCATCTCACGCACCTCACATTCTGCCTGTTGTCCGATGGATACGGTTTTTGCATTTCTATGTTTTTCTACTGAAAAATGATATGATTAAAAACCATTGATTTCTGTATTACTCACCAATTGTGGACTTTCACAATTTGAACTTTGAACCAAATGAAATCGAAGACTCATGTCGTATTCATTTCGTTTCAAATTGTAGGACACCGATTCCAATCAACTGTGACAGAGCAAAGTGTGATGGTGATCAACGATGATCAAATGAAATGGAAGACATCTGTCTTCTTAACTTTGGTTCGACTTGTAGGACACCAATTCCAATTAACTGTGACAGAGCAAAGTGTGATGGCAATTATCCGTTGGCCGATCACTTCAATTTTTGTGGAACGGCTTCATACGAAGCAGTAGTTTTCCATATTTCATTAATTGGATTCAATGATCAATCCATTGTGATTGCACACATTGTTATTGAAAAGTTTTCCGCTTTAATTTGACTGCGGTGAAACGTGCTTGTGCGATGGTCCTCCTCTTATTTTCATTGACTCTCCACGGAAGATTCCAATACATTTTTGTTATCGATCACAAGGTCGCGTCGAGCACAGTGTGATGGTAATAACGACGATGATCCTCCCTATATTTTCGGAGCGGATTCATATTATGAAATTCTGAAAAACAAAACTTATATTATACAATACAAACGACTAACTAAAGTTTTGAGAAAATTCACAAAAAAAGAAAAGAAACCCGTGGAAACCACATTAAAAATGAGAAACAGCGTACGACAGAAAATGACTGAATGGGTGGCTGCCATTGCACAAATCGATATCCTTGCTGAAGGTGAGGGAGAACGGATGGTGCAGAAAAGAAAACAAATGATGTTTTCTTTCTTGAAGACATAGTTTCTTAACATCAAGAAGAACACAATATTCTTCCCGATAAGATTTTTGAATTAAAACTTTTGAAAATCTTGAAAAATCATGTTATAGTTGACTAAAATTCCCGACTACTTTCAGAACACGCTCAGTTGACGAATCACATCACACAAATCACAAGAAGTTTCATTCGCAGAGTTCCAGCTGAGCCGCTGAAACTCCATCCAACTCTTCTCATGCATCATCATCATCCGGAGGGCTATAGATTTTTCATACATTTATGACAACTTTTACTTCCCTTTTCAATAAATTTTATAAAATTACATGTTTTATCGTTAAATTATCGTTGCGAACACGACGATATCAAACTAACAATTGAAGAAACAAGTTGAGAACCTTTGACCTCCCTCTGTTTGGCACCATCGCCAAATACACGAGTTCAAATACGACCACTCAAGAAGTGAACATGATGTCGGGAGATTTCTGAAACAAACTTAAACTTGTCACAAACTTGTCAATCAGATGTTACTATTTCCCATAGGAAAACTGAAACTTTCAAACAATTTGGAGGGTCGTAGTTGCGGCAAAGAAGCTCTCCCACTTCCAGCCAACTACTACTCCCATCTCTTGAAGCAGAACATGGGAACCGTGATGGTGAATCCAAAGCCGAAAGGATTCATGGAGGAACAAATGACGAAGCCGGTGCGTAAGAGGGCCCACTGAA
The DNA here is from genome assembly GCA_963572205.1 of Caenorhabditis imperialis. Classification (NCBI taxonomy): domain Eukaryota; kingdom Metazoa; phylum Nematoda; class Chromadorea; order Rhabditida; family Rhabditidae; genus Caenorhabditis; species Caenorhabditis imperialis. The sequence goes on along the minus strand of OY751544.1, from coordinate 3,051,581 downwards.
GTTTGCAGGTCATTAATGAGGGAAATAGTACTATTCAGTACTATGACCCACTGAGGCCTTCAGAGCAGAGCGAGTCATGGATCACACTTCCACGTGGTTGGATGGAGAGAATACGCGTCGGCAGAAGCATCCGATTATGGAAGATGGAATGAGTCCAGAAACTTCCTCAAGTAGAAGTTGGATTCTATGACAGTGAACTCTACGTAATGTAATATACGGAGGCAGTGGATAGGAGTCAGGCGCCCAACTCAATCAACATGGATCGTGCTGATATTATCGGTCAGCTCTACCGTCAGGATATCCTACTTGGAGAGACAAGCTCTGTGATGGCAGGCAAGAAAGGTGCCAAGTGATTGAGGTATTAGGTTGGAATCTTGAGATGAAACTGTTTATCATTTATATTTCAGGAGATTACTGAATCGAGACCTGGAAACGGCTAGTGTGAAGAACTTTCGTTGTACATATTCTGTAATTTTGTATTTTTAAAAATAATTTCCGGCGATTTCTATTTTTCTGGTTGTACAAAAACTTGTCTTGAAGTTTCTAGTGTTCGTTCGGATCAATAACACACGTCACACCCGAGCGGGACATATATTACCGATATATGCGAGCCCCACCCATCAGCACAGTAATACAGATCTGATCTCACTTGCTGAACTTGTCACCTTTTTTATGAGGGGCACGCGCTTGAAGTCAGAACAGTACATCAAAGGCTCCTCCAGCTGGACATGGTTGTAAATGGTAGCTTGTGAGCCGAAGATGTGCGTGGGCTCTTTATAAATATAGTCCGTCATTGATTAGGCCATGTGGTGACATACTTAAAGTAGTCCGTTGGTAGCTCCCTTGGCATCACCACATCTTTGTCACTCGCCATCCTTATTGGCCCCTTGACATACGTGCGACTATAATGTCAGGTTGCTGTTATGATTAGTATCGCTCTCGTTTTTGATTGATACGGTGTGCTGTTTTTTTTTTTTGATATTTCTTTCTTTCTTGCTACCGAACACCCTAAAAGCCTTTGCTAAATTCCATGTTACATGTCCCTGATTTGACTGTAACTACTTTTATCCTTTTTTGCGATAGTTTACAGTTTCACTCACTCATTTCAAATTCTTTCAGATCGCCAAAAGTTCACTTTGCGACGATGTGGAGTTCTTCCAAGATTATCATTGACACAATTTTCGGGTCTGTGTACGCCAGTAACACGAACATCAAGAAACAACACGAAACTTGCCGCTTTCTGTTTTTCCATCCGGAACTTCTCGTGCCACCACCTCCCGGACTTTCTGTGCCAAATCACTTGCTTCACTTCGTCTCTGGCCAGGAGTACTTCAATTTTGTGCACCCAGTTTCATTCGGCCACCGATCCACTTGTCCGATCACTTCTGAAGACCAGGTAAGAATCTGAAAATTCAACTTTTAAATTCCATTCACTAATTTAAAATTCTTTCAGAGTCTTTTTATTACTCTGAATCTAATTCAAGCTCTAAGACTATTCGATCCGGAAGACATTGGTGGTGCAATCGTTCAACCAGAGGCACGTGATCCAGGAGCTCCCAATCTTACAAGCCGTCGCGGAGTTTGGTCGCTTGTCACGGATTCCTCTGCTCCAACATCCAGACGCCACACACTTCTCTCTCACCCAGCCTTACTTGCATCGCCGCCTCCCGGACTGCCCATGCTGCCACACATTCCTCGTTCCTTCCCTGGTCAGGAACCGATTTCAGCGAATGCCTACTCGATCCAAGTTCTGGAGCCAAATGTATCCGACTGCCAACTAGCTCGTTCGTCTGAAGACCAGAAGTTGTTCATGTTGCCAGTGATTGGCGGATCCCGACGTGCTGATAACGAATTCTTCGAAGAGATGGAACCAAGCAGCTTATCACCGACATTTTCGGATTTCGGATTGCAGTACTGCCGGGATATTGACGCTCTCCCAATCTTGCCGAGCCGTCGTGGCGTGTTGGACATGCCTATCCGCTCCGTGATTCCTACTGATCCAGTCTACAGCTCCGTCGGCGCTGCTTCCGGACTCTCTTCTCTGCTCCACCATCCAGCTCTGCTCTCACCGCCACCACCAGGATTACAGATGCCGTCCTACATTCTCAATTTTTTTGTTCGCAAGGTGAGATTTAACATAGTTGAGTATTTTGAAGCTGAAACTTGTCTGTTACAGAACTCGTTGCTCAAGGCATCACCTGTTCATCGGTACTGGTCGGGGCTTGTGGTGGAGCCATTCTCATCGACTGGACACAAGAGCCTCTCATGTCTGTCCGTCCCGCAGGCAGAAGCATCGGCATACACAAGAGAGACAGTTGAGAAGAATCCGTTCACTGAGTTTGGCGTGGTCAAGGAATCGGCTGACAGAAGCATGCAGTCCAACACGGATCAGGTGAGTACTGTAATAACACAAATTTTTGAAATAATTTTAACTTGCAGATCTGCTCGATTTCACTTACTGAATCGCTATTGGATGTCGCTGTTCTCCATTCCTCCATTGTCGTGCAGGACAGCACTTTGACCGAGATCATTGTACCTCAAGAGAATTGGTCGTCATTGGTTCCAGGAGAGGCTTCAACACTGACAGCAACTTGGTTTGAGTCGAACATGCCTGTTTTCGTCGGCAATGAGATTGAGTGTACCAGAGCGGACCATGACGATTCAATCTGCTCAACGGAAAGCCTTGGCGATGAGTTATTGTCAGAGGCGGTAATTGTTCTTCCAAAGGGAGGGCATCTACAGGAAGGGGACCCGAATCGGCCACGCAATCCCCTTTATCGCACACAAGACCTCGTCGGTTTGCTATCCGACCTCGCCGTCCACGAAAAGGTGTGTAATCTGAAAAATATAAAGTTAACAATCGTTTAATTAAGCTTTCTTTGCAGCCATCATCGACTCAAATTACAGCAGCGGATTACGCGAACACAGACGAGGAATACCATGCTGTTCTTGAAAGGTTCCAGTGCCAAAAAAAGGAAAACGAGACGAGCGATTTATGGAGGAAGATTTTGAATGAAGAAGTAGACGAATACAGTCATTCCTTAACCACGACAACTACTCCGCCGGTAACACTTGAGGAGCTGATTATGTTGTCCAAAGGGCTGTGGACCTCAAACACCCTTGACGCAGTTCTCGAACGACTTTCCAGCAGATATCAAATCCACGTTGCATCGGAAGTCTTCACTCTGGATAGTTATGACAGACTATGCGATGGTCATTATGACAACATGCATTCAGCGAATTTGATCAACGTATACAATTTCCATCCATTCAGAATTGGAAACCAATTGGGATTAGTCACAGTAGAGTTCCAAAAGCGCCAAATGACGATTTATGAAGGCAGAAACTTGGATCAAAAAGAAATCACAGCCCCAATTGTGGCTTACTATGATGCTGTTTGCATGAGGAACAACATCAAAAAAGCCAACTGGGCAATCGGCTACGGATCCTTTGATGATGATATCGCTGAACCAATGGCACCGTCTCATAAAATAGTGTGTATCGTATACCAATTGATAACTCGAGCACGGGATCGATCTGCACAAATCATACTTGAAATCGCTATTGGAATGTTGATGGAAGGCAGTACGTTGAATGAAAGACCAAGAGGAGAGACACGTTTTGTTGCCGGGGGTATTTGTCTGGATGGTGAGGATTTGCACTCACTACGACCCCGACAACCACTGACTGACAACGTTGTGGCGGCGTTTATGAATCTTCTTGAAGCACGAAGCAACGCCTCGCAGTCTACTTCAAAGCCATTGCTCGACTTCAAGTATTTACCAGTCGCTTATTTCGAGTTTCTCAACAGCGAGTCGATGTGGGAAATTGTGCTTAATTGGACTGAGTCAATAGAAGACTTCCTTCTCTCTATGTTTTTATTGCCAGTATGCTGCCATTCTCATTGGACACTGATGTGCCTGGATATTGAAGACGCGTCTATAACGATATTTGACTCGTCAAACGTTGCCCAAGTAAAGCCAAACTACATTCCAAAAGTGTTGCGCTGGCTAACACAGGAAGACAAGCGAAGAGGCCGATTAAATGCAACATGGACAATTCATATGGCGACGGTACCCCAGCAGCAACCCCAGTCCAACGACTGCGGACTTTATGTTCTCAGTTATGCCGAAGGTTTAACTCGTGGGAGAATAATCAAAACTGTTGATACAAATCGGAGGAAATTGATGGAGAGTCTCCAAAAGGGAGAGATCCCACTTGGAAATGATTGAAACTGTTATTATGTGATGATATTTTTATATATTTTGTATATTTTGATTATTTAAGACTTACACTTATTGAGGGGCGTTGTAAATAAACTGTGTTCTTTGTTGTTCTTCTTTTCTTCACAAATCATCAGACAGTCCCTGAAAAAATAAAACAACAGAAAAAAACCTTGCAAACGCTACTGATATTCATTGCGATTGAATGATTTTCACTCACCGGGCAATCACTTCGTTTCCTTCACATCGAAATCATCAGAAAAAAAGAAAAAACAGAAGAATTGACAGCGAAAATGAACGACTGACGGCATTTTTTGAACACGAGAAACGCGCCAGCAAACCGTCGCTGGTGTGTTTCGTTGCAGGGTGTTTTTGATACAACATATTAACAAGTTTTAAGATAAAAATGAATGTTTCTCATGGGAATGGAAGTATTTGGAAGTTTTTTGTATTGGAAAGTGATGAATGCACCCTCACGGTTCGTTTATCACGAGATTATCGATTTTTGTGGAGTGGGACCGGAAAAACAAGGGATTTAATGCAAATGTTCAAGATTTCACAGTTTTTTAAACATTTGGACGATGTTTATGTGTCGAATGCACGAACATCAGAGTGTTGAATCATAATTCTATAAGATTTCAAGATGTGGATGCTTCAAGAATGAATTGTTTGCAAGATTAACAAGTTCACTGTATTTCCAACCTGTTTTTTATATTACAAACTCCCGGATCTGGAAACAGAGTTTGAAATCGTTGACAATAGCTTTCAAGTACAGTATCCAAATGATCCACGCCCACCACGTCCTGATTCGTCGACAAACAGGTTTCCGATCCAATCTTGCAAACAACGGTGGCAAACATGATGTGAAAGTGGTCGGAGAGTCATTTGAAAGAAGCGATATCCGAATGTGTCGCGTTAGTGGTATAATGGTCAGTATGGATGCAAGTGTGCGTCTCCAAAAAGCTGTACTGTGAAATATATCGTCGTTGCGGCAGAGGAGCTCTGCGCAGAAGTTAGTCCCACTTCCAGCCAACTAATTATCCCATCTCTTGAAGCAAAACATGAGCACCGTGGTGGAGAATCCAAAGCCGAATGGATTCATAACGGAAAGAATGACGAAGCCGGTGCGTGAGAGAGCCCACTGGAGTTTGCAGGTCATCGATGAGTGAAATAGTACTATACAGTAGCCACTGTGGCCACATCACTGACGCCTCCAGAGCTGAGCGAGTCATGGATCTAACTTCCACGTAGTTGAACGTGTCGGCAAAAGCATCCGATTATGGAAGATGGAATGAGTCCAGAAACTTCCTCAGCAAGAAGTTGGGTCCTATGACAGTGGACTCTATGTGATGGAGTAAACGCAGGCAGCGGCTAGGAGTCAGGCGCCCAACTCGATCAACTTGGATCGTGCTGACATCATCGGTCAGCTCTAACGTTAGGATATCCTACTTAGAAGAGATCAGAAGACGTTTGTGAATGCAAGAAAGGCCCCAAGTGATTGAGGTATTTGGTTGGAATCTTGAGATGAACTTATTTATCATTTATATTTCAGGAAATGACTGGATCGAGAACTGAAAATGACTGGTGTGGAGAACTTCCAATGTAAATATTCTGTAATTTTGTATTTTTTAAAATAATTTCCGGCGATTTGTATTTTTTTCGGTTATACAAATGAACTTGTCTTAAAGTTTCTAGTGTTAGTTCAGATTAATAACACACGTCACACCTGAGCGTGACATATATTACCGATATATGTGAGCCCCACCCATCAGAACACTAATACAGATCTGATCTCACTTGCTGAACTTGTCACCTTTTTTATGAGGGGCACGCGCTTGAAGTCAGAACAGTACATCAAAGGCTCCTCCAGCTGGACATGGTTGTAAATGGTAGCTTGTGAGCCGAAGATGTGCATCGTCTCTTCATAAAAGTAGTCCGTCATTGATTAGGACATGTGGTGACATACTTCAAGTAGTTCGCTGGTAGCTCCATTGGCATCACCACACCTTTGTCACTCGCCATCACTATTGACCCCCTGACATACGTGCGACTATAATGTCAGGTTGCAGTTATGATAGTATGCTCTCGTTTTTGATTCATACCGTGTGCTGTCTTCTTCTGTATTTTTTCTTTTTTTTTGCTACCGAACACCCCAGAAGCCTTTGTTAAATTCCATGACACATGTCCCCAATTCGACCGTAACTTGTTCGCAGTAGTGTTGTCAGTCACATCCCTGATATAGCTTCTCCCTTGTGCCCCTCTCCCAGAATACAGAATCAAGAACCACGGAAACCCACAGTGGAGCCAAAGACAGCGGAGCCACCAAAAGAGGAGACTCGTCCAGGAGAGTGGCGCCATCAAGTGGACAGTCCTGGCACCGTCGTGAAAAGCTGTCTGCAACGATGCCGGAGGACCTTATGGCTTCAAGTTCATCTGCTGGACACGAAAGGAAAGAAAGTCGGATCGGTTGTCACTCCTAAAAACGGAATGGAGCCGTTGGCAGAAGCGCAGCGCCATCTCCACGAAGCCACCACAACGCTTCGGAGGTATTTGTGAAAAAAACTGCGTCCGAAGTACCGCGTTCACCCCGGCCTCAGTTCGTCGTTGAAAGAAAGAGCCGTAACCATCTTGCCACGATCGCTCTCGGTTTTGATTTCATGCTTTCTTTTCGGTCCACGTTAAGTTTTTCACTGACCGAACCTGCATAGTTTCATTTTGTTTTGAATAGTTGCGCGCAGCTTTTTGCCATGTCCCCTCCTCGTGCCACTTAAGTTTTGACTTTTATCAAGCCGCACCTTCTGTACCGTTTAGCCTTCAAAAAATAGTGCTTTTGAAGTTGCTATAGTTTCCCTTTTTCCGTTCGATTCCCTCAAGACTGCTGAAATTTCAAATTCAGATGTTTTCTCAGATGCTTCTTCTGTTCTAGACGGTCAAACTTGTATTTGAATTGCTTAGCATTCCACCCAATATCAAATCTTCAGTCGATTGCTCACATATCTTTCGTACAATCCTGTTTCCGTACTTTGTCTAATATTTCTCTCTTTTTTTCTCATTTTTCATGCAGAACTATCGTTTTTCAGATGTACGTCTATTTTCTCTGCCATCCCGTGCTCAACCGACTCAACTGCCCTCCATCATGGCCTTCCGAGACGGAGATCTGCCTCCCGATGCCAGCAGCGCCAACAACATCCGGCACCGTCATTGGGCAACTCCATGTCTCTGGATCGTTCGCCAATGATGCAGTGCTCACGACCACCGCCGGCGCTCGAGACGACATTCTGCCGAGTCGCCGCGGAGTAGTTATCGTGCCGCTACTTCAGGCCTTGCCCCATTCCCTTCTGTGCCATGCTCCCGTTCCGCCGCCATCCGGCACCGCCATCGGACAACTTCTTTACCATCCTGCCCTTCAAGCTCCGCCACCACCAGGACTGGCTGTGCCAGCCTACATATTGAAATCCATCGCTGGCATGGTAAGTTCTTGTGCAGAAACTTGACTCGTTTTGAGAAGATTTCAGTATTTCCTTGCTGAAATTTATCAGATAATTGATCATCAGATAGTTAAAACAAGTTCAATTTTTACAGAGCCCCTCTTCTGCCACTCGCGACACCTTTTGGATTCCCCACAGTCTTGTCGTTTCGCCGTTCTCGTCCCTTCTCAACAAGCCGGCCTTTCTCGCTTCACCACCATCAGTTGATCAACAGGAATCGAATCTGGATTACATGCTGTATCACGGACTCCGACTGGATGTCGTGCCAACGCCTCCCGGACTGCCCATGCTGCCACACAATCGCCGTCCCTTCCAGGTAAGAATCTGAAAATTCAATTTTTTAATCCCATTTACTAATTTCAAGTTCTTTCAGAGTCGCAACGCTAAATTTTATATTATTCTGAAGTTTTTCCATTATATTCCAACACTGTGGGAGGCGCAAGCCAATGATGTTACAATTATCCATCCTATTATTCTGAATCTTTTTTATCATTTCTCTGAATGTTGTGGAGTCGAAGAAGAAGCGACTGTGCAGCAAGGTATTTCCGACGATGTCCTAGAGTGTGCCCGAGCGGACAAAGACGACTCCTTCTGCTCAACGGAGAGCGTCGGCGACGATTCATTGGCAGAAGACGCGGTGATTGTTCTTCCGAAAGGAGGACATCTCCAGGAAGGTGATCCGAATTGGCCAAGGAATCCCTTTCTTCGTACTGAAGAGATCGTCGGTTTGTTCAGTGACCTGGCCGTCAACGAGAAGGTGTGTAATCTGAAAAATTTAAAGTTAACAATTGTTTAATCAAGTTTTCTTTACAGCCATCGTCGACACAGTTCTCTGCCGCTGACTACGCCAACAGCGATGACGAATACCTCCGGGTTCTTGAGCAGCTTCAACAACAAGAACGACAGAAAGATCACGAGGCACTATCGATGAGAACTTCCGATGGCAAAGTCGATCCTTCCAAGTTCATCTCGGGAGGAGTGACGATCGATGAAGAGGACATTGACTCGTTAAGACCCTGCATGCCGCTGACTGATAACGTAGTTAACGCTTTCATGTCACTTCTGGAGAGCCGAAGCAAAGCATCGATGTCCAGCCCCGCGCCGCTTTTGGACTTTGTTGCACTGTCATCGGCGTACTTCACGTACGCCACCAGCGATGATGTGTGGCGAGATCTCCTCACGTGGACTGAAGGCATCGACGACTTCTTGACGAAGATGTTTCTTTTGCCTTGCTGTCACCAAGGCCACTGGACACTTTTATGTTTAGATATGGAGGAGAGCAGTATGACCCTGTTCGACTCGTCGAATGCAGCCCAAGTGGAGCCGGCGTATCTGAAACAGGTTGTGCGTTGGCTTCAAAGCGAGGAGAAGCGGAGAGGGCGGCCGCCATCGAATTGGAACGTGTTTGTGGCCGAAGTGCCACAACAGAGACCCCAGTCCAACGACTGCGGACTTTATGTTATTGGATTTGCCGAGGGCTTAACTCGAGGAAGGATTGTTAATAGAGTGAATACAGATCGGAGCCGACTGATGACGATTCTCCGAAAGGGAGAAATCCCAATTTGTGATGATTGAAGCTGTGGTTTATTATTGTTTATTATTGTTTATTGTTGTTTATTGTATATAAGACTTACGATTATTGAGGGGCGTTGTAAATAAAAATTTCTCTTTGTAACTCTTCTTTTCTTCACAAATCATCAGACAGTCCCTGAAAAAATCAAAAAACAGAAAAAAACCTTGCAAACAATACTGATATTCACGACAATTGAATGATTTTCACTCACCGGACAATCACTTCGTTTCCTTCACATCGAAATCAACAGGAACAGAGAAAAAACAGAAGAATTGACAGCGAAAATGAACGACTGACGGCATTTTTTGAATTTCCAGGCAAAAAGTGTGGGCCAACACGAGAAACGCGTCAGCAAACCGTCGCCTGGTGTGTTTCGTTGCAGGGTGTTTTTAATACGACATATTAACACATTTTCAGATTAAAATGAATGTTTCCGACGGAAATGGAAGTATTTGGAAGATTTTTATATCAGAAAGTCATGAATGCACCCTCACAGTTTATATATCACTGGATTATCGATTTTTGTGGAGTGGGACCAAAAAAACCAGGGATTTAATGCAAATGTTCAAGATTTTACAGTTGTTTAAATATTTGGACGATGTTTTTTGTGTCGAATGCACGAACATCAGAGTGTTGAATCATAATTCTATGAGATTTTAAGATGCGGAAGCTTCAAAAATGAATTTTTCGCAAGAATAACAAGTTTACTGTATTTCCAACTTGTTTTTTATATTACAAACTCCCGGATCTGGAAACAAAGTCTGAAGTCGTCGACAATCTCTTTCAAGTACAGTATCCAAATGATCCACGCCCATCGAGTCCTGATTCGCTGTCGACAAACAGGTTTCCGATCCAATCTTGCAAACAACGGTGGCAAAAATGATGTGAAAGTGGTCGGAGAGTCATTTGAAAGAAGCGATATCCGAATGTGTCGCGTTCGTGGTGTAATGGTCAGCATGGATGCCTTCCAAGCATTCGACGGGGGTTCGATTCCCCCCGAACGCAAAATTCTTTTAATGGCGTTTGGAAAGCTGAAAATCTGGAGGGACGGAAATTTTACAGTACGCAGATTGCAAAGTTTCGATCTTTATTCATTGAAAGGTGAACGAATTTTCACATAATAACAGATAATTAATAAATAATCAATTCCTGATTATATATCAACACAAAAAACCCAATTTGAGAAAAAACGCTGACTTCACATACAATTTTGTCTGATCCCCATGAGGTTCTTTGGCAGATCCTTGATGTCCATCTCGGGAATCAGCTCTCCGCAAATCTTGCATACACTGTGCCCGGCGTTCTTGTTTTTCTGGAGACATACCTCGCAGAAGGTGTGCCCACAGTCGGCTGAAACCGAATCACTAATTCATTCATACATTTCTTATCTTGAAAACTTACGGAGGAATCGCGGAATGCGTTCCGTGGCGCTGAAAAGCCATTTGCAGCCGGGACAGCGTAGGCTGCGATCCCTCTCCCTCATCTCGGTGATGAGTTGGAATCGTTTTTTCGCAACTAGTTGTAGATGCTTGCAGTCACTTGTTTGCTCCTCCATGTCTTGGCGGAGCTTTTTGTTTTCCTTAGTGAGCTGCTCGAGTTGCGCCTTCAGATTTCTGATGAGATTTGGGTCGTTCGGTTGTTCCATCTCGGGCGTTGGATTTTCGGTCTTGATGTTGATTTGCCCTTGTTGGGTGGGCGCTTCAGGAGAAATAAACCCAGTGGTTTTCGACATCTGGAAACTAAAGCGTATAATACAGAAAACTATTGAATAAATGAAGGGTAACGGTAAGAGCAGATGGAAATTGAATATTGTAAACTTTATCATTTGTTTATCAACGCGATCTGATGGAAGAAATGAACTTTGAGTTTTAATAAACTTTGAGTTGATTGAAAACTGACTCCATAGCAGGGAGAAATGAGTTTCTGCCTTCAGCTTATGAAAAAGAATGAGGTTAATCAGTTTCTCACTTCTGAAAAAACCGCTGGCTTTTCATGAAATTTTTTCGATAGATATCAATGCTGGTCGAGCAACCAGATAAAACAACTCATGGGCACTGCGAACTTTTAATAGATAATGTATCCGTTAGAACGGCTATAGCGAGCTGAGCTCAAAATTGAGCTCGAAACGAAGTATATATCGGTATAATCTACTTTTCAACCCCGCAATTACAAATTTATGATGCAATAAAAAAGAAAAAAACTTGAAAATTTTAAATTATAAATAAAAAACATGTGGGCAACAAAGAATCGGAACACTGGTGACATAACTGACACAAAGTTGTGGGTCGAGTACAATTGTCCTCAACTTGAACTTTATATCAACTGTGTTAATCTCGGAGTAGTTCTTAACGGATAAGGTCGAAGTTCTTCGGCAGCTGCTGGACGCTGCGGCAATAGGTGAACTGGCGGCAAGTCGGGCAGACAAACCAGAAGCCGTTGTACACTGCGTTGGCGCAGTCCTCGCACGTGGTGTGACCGCACGCTGGAAATTTTGATTTTTAGTAGTCACAAAACTATAATAGATGCTTACAATAAACGCGAGGGACGACCGCAGCATCGAAAAGGCGGGCACAGATGGAGCACGTGGGTTTCTGGTCATCAATCTGTTTCTTGAGTGCGGCAGATTCCTCGGTCTTCTTTTGCACATCCCGTTGCAGCGTTTCGATCTCCAGTTTCATGAACGCTATCGCGTCATAGTTTTTGTTCGCCTCCTCATGCGATTTTTTGATTTTGCGTTCCATTTTCTGCTTGAGGCTGGTGCAATTGGCGCACACGGGGTCCACACACTTGCCGAACTTCATCGTTTTGACGTAAATGACGTCGTCCTTTGGTTTTGGAACAGCAGCTTTTCCCGATGAAGTGGCCATCTGAAAATAGAAATAGCACGAGCTTAAAACAATAGTTGAATCGCTAGTGGAAAGATGAAAACTGGCAAACAGCAAACGCAATCGATAAAAAAGAACTGTTGGAGGTGGCCATACATGAATAATAAAATAGCTGCGTTGGAGAAGGGCTGCGTGGCTTTTGCGGTGTTTGTGCGGTCGCATCGACGATTAAATGCACACCGCACCACCTCGCATCGATGTTAGAAAGATCAAAGGGTAAAATGGAGGTACTTGGTGATTCAAAGCTACACAAAATGGTTATGGTGCTTCAAGAATACATTAGCAACAAGTTTTTGTTATATCAAAGAAGAATTGCAAAGTTTTTATTGAAAAGATAGGCAAAGCATTACGGGGTTGTCAAGGAAACATCGATAAAAAAGCGTTTGATTGCACAGCACTTGGCAGCGCGCCAAGAACTGCAAGTTTTACGGAAAACGACTATTTTTTGGTGTTTTTCTCATAGTTCAGTCGATACTCAGCGATTTTCGATTGAAATTGACAAAAAGTAGGTTTGTTTTTGAAGTATACATCAGCAGCAGGTTAAGAGTTAAGAGTACTGCGGGTTTGACGTTTCCCGCCTCAACGAACGGCAAGCAGAAGGCGATATACGTGTCACTTCGTTCATCTCACTTCTTTCTGAAAATCACCTTTTCATTTTTGAACACAACACTTTTTTCACCTTGATATCATTGAATATGTACGACAAGTAGCCTTGCATGACGTTTGGACTGATTTCAATCAGCTGATTCAAGATCAAAATCCCCTTGAAGTCCAAGAACCTCAAAAACTTTCTCGTCGATACAGCGTCCTTGATTTTCTTCTTCTCGAGCATTGCCACAATGGTCTCGATGTGGAACATTTCAGAAATTCCATACAGGACCTTCCAAGTAGCCCAAAGAAGCTGCTCGATGGAGAGGACGCTGTAAAATGGAAAATTAGAGGTTTTCTTTAGAATTAGAGGAACTGGAAGAATACTCACTGGATAATGCCCAGGGAGAACAACAAAAAGATGTCGTGAAACTGTTCACAAGCCACTGATTTCTCCTGAAGCACATTCTGATGCTCGATTGAGTACCGACAGATGAGCTATTGCCTTCCTCCATTCTCCAGAGTACTGTACAAGTTGGAGAAGCTCGGGATCACGTACAGGTTTGCTATTGGTGGCAGGAGATAGAGAATTCTCTCGAGAAAGTACCAAATAAGGAAGTAGTTGTCATCCAGACCCTTGCGGAAAAGCGCCGTCACTTTCCTATCAAAATGTTGATTTTTGATGACCATCTTCTCAAATGCACTGAGAACATTAGCTTCGAAAACCATTGCCACTACTCGGTTGAAAATGATGTTTCCAGAGAAGAGGATTGTCAACAGGGGCCTGGAGTTGGCGGAGAGAATGCGCTCGACTTCGACTGCGGAGGATACTGGACAGTTGTGTGTGGGGATGATTGAACAGTTCACATTCTTTGCTTCAACTTCAAAACGTCCATCACATTCCACGCGTGTGCCATTGCTGGAAATTGATACTTTCTAACATTAAGTGAGCAAGAAGCAAGCTTACAACACATTGGTCAGAAGGCCTCCAATCATAAGCAGTAAGGCAGGCTCCATGGTTTCCAGATGAAAAGAGATGTGCAGTCCGTCCTGTAAAAAAAATAAATCGTACTGCCTTGTTTTCAAAGATTTTCACTCGAAAACGAAAGAGTAACTGGTCGCATACACGAGAAAAGGCGCGAAATTAGTCATAACAGAATAACATATTATTCGAGTATTCGGATGGCCTTTTCTGATGCATAATGAACGAAATTGACGTTTGGAAGCCACGAGAATTACATCATTTCTACTAATTAAGGTCCGCAAATCAATATGACCTCAATTTTGGAGACAGTATTATTAGCAGGGCGGTAAAACTGTGTTTGTTGCCTAATCTTGATTCAAGGGTGGATTGGGAAAGGGTGAGAGTGGCATTTTTGCAGGGATTTTTCTTGATTTTGTTAGTTATTTGTAAAATCCCTTTTCCTTCCAAATTTGAAACTTTACATACATTTTTGATCTATTTTTTCCGTTTTTTGTTGTTGAAAATCATTCGCTCCATCTTCAGACATCTTGTCGTTCCATAGCAACAACCTGTTTCAACCCTGAATTTCAGATTATTAACTGTATATTGAGCAATGTATCGAACGATGTTCAGACGTTAATTAAAAGAAGATCACAAAACAATTCGTTCAATTAAACAATTTTTATTCAATTTAACAAAAAAAACAATATCTGGTATCAGGGAGAGGAAAAGTGGGCATTTGGGAGAAAGGGGAGGTTCATCTGATAAGATCATAATTTTTTGGCAAATCATGGATGTTGATATCGGTGAAAAGACGGCACGTTGCGCATCTGTAGGACGATATTCCCTCATCCTCAATCTCAACTTCCAGCATGGTGATGCAATCTTCGCAAAACGTGTGACCGCAACCTGAAAATCAAAAATACAATAAGCACACGATGGTTCAAGCTTACCTAAAATTCTCGGTGGGTGAGTGGGAGTGTAGCCGAAGCAGCAAAGGCGGCACATAGTCCGTGTTTCGGCCTCATCTTTCAATTTTTCATACGCCTCCTCTTTGCGCTTAATTTCGCCTTGCAACTCCTCAATTTTTTGCTCCATTTCCTGTGCTGCGCTGGTGGCCTGCGCGTGTGCCTCGGCGAGCTCGGCCCGGAGTTTTTTCTCCTGTTCGATCTTCTTCTGGGCCTCCTGCGTCTTCTGCCTCCATGCCCTGCTTTCCTCGGTCAGCTCCGCGATTCTTTTTCTGAGGGGGCATTCACTGCCCCCCTCATCCTCGGCCCGACGTTTCCGTGAGGTGGACGGTCCAGCCTGAAAGTAAGTATTTATTTATAAATCCGAAACAATCACTAAGCGATTGCTAAAGCAATTGACTACGGAAGTTTTAATATTAATTATAACATACCTCGCTGGTGCCTTCCCCGCTTCCTTGAAGTGCTTCGAACACATCTTCCGCCACTCTCACTTCAGCCAGCACCCTCTCCTCTCCTCGGTCCGAAGACGATCCGGCGGCTCTCGGCTCTCCGTCGACGTGGAGCGGAGCCGGCATCGCTTTCTTGCTTGACCGGCGAGACCGGTACTTCACGGTCTCCACGTAGATGATATCATCACCGTTGCTCATTTTTTCTTGAATCGTCGTCTGGAAGCAAAAAGAGTACTGGTGAATTGCGGACATTAAAAGAAGGAAAACGTGTGGAGGAAAAAGAGATTTGATAAGGCGCTGGGTGCCCGGGCGGCCTATCACTTGAAAATTCAGCTATTCCAAAACTTTTCTACACTGTTTTCACAGAAATTAGTGGAAGTTAAAACGCGTTAATCATGAGACTGTTGGCGTTGTAAGGTAAGGGGGAACGTTGACGTTTGGCGCTGCGAGACCAGGAGAGCTCAAAAAGGGGAAAGAATGGAGACAGTAACACGAATGAATGACTCCGTGAGCACAGACGTCGTCGAGCCCGTTAGCTCCGCCCCTTGAACGCTTGCGCAATATAACAGCCACGCAATCAACGCATGTGTCCCATATGAGGTCAACTTGTTGTAATATGATAATCCGAGGGTCACGGACATCATCCGAGTGTTCATAATATCGGACCGTACGGCAGCTGCTCGTCGATGGATGCTCATTGTCAGGAAAGCTTTTGTACTGTATCATTGGGGGAGTTGAGGTGATATCTATCAGTAAAAGTCGCTAGCGATGCTGATAGTGGGAATGGAGACGTTGGGATGATGATATCACTGAAGACTGGTGGTGGTGTGATCTAAAAATGAAGGCACCAGTAGCGTCGATGTTGCTGATAGGCATCGACGCATTGACGGAGCTATTAGCAATGGAAGCTTTGCCGTCGGCTTCTTTAATGGTATGCCCGCGAATGTGTACCGTTTCTATGCTTCAAAAAATCTGCCATCGTTTCTTTGTTACAAAGATTTATTTTTTATCAAAAACAAATCGTATTTTAATTGAATCCTTCTTCTCTGAATCGGCGACATGAATTTCGACAATCTATTGAGGAGGAAAGCGCGCTACCAGAAACGCGTCATGACACTACAGTTGGCGCATTCGGCGTTGCGGTATACACACACATTTCAAACTTGCTAATTTTTGGCTCAAATTGAATTTTTATCCACTATTTTCTGGCTAGTCTTGATTTAAAATAAGCTCCGAGTTGTTTTTCCAACAACACGATGAATTTTCCAGGTAAAACGACGGTTTTTTGGACAAAATCGATATTCGAATATTGCACTGTGCGTGACGGGAAATTCAAAGCAGCAATGCAAATTGAGAGCAATTCTTGGATTTAAACTAAAGAAGATGGTTCAAGCTTGCTTAATGTTGGCAAAATGAAGAACGACTGGGATGGTGAGAGCGAAGTTGGCGGAGAAAACGGAGAGATACTTTATCGAGAATGGCGACGGCGGCGGTGAGCGCAAAAATGGCAGAGATGGCGCAGTTCTAAAGAGAAAAAAAGTTTGCTGATTTGATATTGTTCATGAGAGAACCATCTCTTCAGCTCAAAAATGCTTATCTACAAAAATTAATATTTGAATTATGAGGATGACCCGCTACCAGAAACGCGTCATGGTAATTCCGGTGACGCATTCGGCGTTGCGGTATTCACACACATTTTAAATTTGCTTATTTTCAGCTCAAATTAATGTTTCATCTGCTATTTTCAGGATATTCTTCATTTGAAGTGATTTGGTAAACTTCTCCGAGTTGTTTTTCCGACAATTCGCTGACTTTTCCAGGTACCGAATGGTTTTTGAGAACAAAATCGATATTTGGGTGTGTGCACCGCGAGAGGCGAGCAATTCAAAACTTGAAGGTAAAATTAAGAGTTATTCTTCTTCAAATTAACACAAAACCAGCCGGTCGAGCTGCTCCGCAGCTCTTCGGCTGGCTTCTTATGGGGCCGGGAATTAGCTAAAATGTCCCAATACACTTTTCCAATGGAAGCAAAAAAATTTTTGACTCGAAAAGAATCGAACCCCTGACCCTCTGCACAGGGTCCGCCCACGTTACCGCAGGGACCACCCCGACACACCTGGACAGGGCAGCGCAGGTGCGTACATGTGCACGCGGTTTTGGGACCCCGCGCAGGGTCATTTTCGGAAATTTTCAGGTAAAGTACCCTTCAAATTAAAGCTATCAACTTCTAGTTTGGACGGGCATCATCGCGGCACCAAATAAGGGCCGTAACCGAAAATTGGGCTCATTCCTATTTCTAGGGACTTCTCCAGGGTCCGCTACTCACAGATACACCGACAGACACACAGAATTTGTCCGTTAGTAATAGTAAAGATTAACCATCCAAGGTCCAACAACGACGCTGGCGGAGCAGAAACTGTGGCGAGAATGGCACCCACGGCAGAGTTGAGGGCGAGAATGGCGGAGATGGCGCTGTGGCGACGGAGCAGAAACTGTAGCGAGAATGGCACCGATGGCAGAGTTGAGGGCGAGAATGGCGGAGATGGCGCTGTGGCGACGGAGCAGAAACTGTACCGAGAATGGCACCGATGGCAGAGTTGAGGGCGAGAATGGCGGAAATGGCGCTGTGGCGACGGAGCAGAAACTGTACCGAGAATGGCACCGATGGCAGAGTTGAGGGCGAGAATGGCGGAGATGGCGCTGTGGCGACGGAGCAGAAACTGTGACGAGAATGGCACCGATGCTAGAGTTGAGGGCGAGAATGGCGGAAATGGCGCTGTGGCGACGGAGCAGAAACTGTGACGAGAATGGCACCGATGGCAGAGTTGAGGGCGAGAATGGCGGAGATGGCGCTGTGGCGACGGAGCAGAAACTGTACCGAGAATGGCACCGATGGCAGAGTTGAGGGCGAGAATGGCGGAGATGGCGCTGTGGCGACGGAGCAGAAACTGTAGCGAGAATGGCACCGACGGCAGAGTTGAGGGCGAGAATGGCGGAGATGGCGCTGTGGCGACGGAGAATAAACTGTGACGAGAATGGCACCGATGGCAGAGTTGAGGGCGAGAATGGCGGAGATGGCGCTGTGGCGACGGAGCAGAAACTGTGACGAGAATGGCACCGACGGCAGAGTTGAGGGCAAGAATGGCGGAGATGGCGCTGTGGCGACGGAGAATAAACTGTGACGAGAATGGCACCGATGGCAGAGTTGAGGGCGAGAATGGCGGAGATGGCGCTGTGGCGACGGAGAATAAACTGTGACGAGAATGGCACCGATGGCAGAGTTGAGGGCGAGAATGGCGGAGATGGCGCTGTGGCGACTGAGAATAAACTGTGACGAGAATGGCACCGATGGCAGAGTTGAGGGCGAGAATGGCGGAGATGGCGCTGTGGCGACGGAGAATAAACTGTAGCGAGAATGGCACCGATGGCAGAGTTGAGGGCGAGAATGGCGGAGATGGCGCTGTGGCGACGGAGCAGAAACTGTGACGAGAATGGCACCGATGGCAGAGTTGAGGGCGAGAATGGCGGAGATGGCGCTGTGGCGACGGAGAATAAACTGTAGCGAGAATGGCACCGATGGCAGAGTTGAGGGCGAGAATGGCGGAGATGGCGCTGTGGCGACGGAGAATAAACTGTAGCGAGAATGGCACCGATGGCAGAGTTGAGGGCGAGAATGGCGGAGATGGCGCTGTGGCGACGGAGAATAAACTGTAGCGAGAATGGCACCGATGGCAGAGTTGAGGGCGAGAATGGCGGAGATGGCGCTGTGGCGACGGAGAATAAACTGTAGCGAGAATGGCACCGATGGCAGAGTTGAGGGCGAGAATGGCGGAGATGGCGCTGTGGCGACGGAGCAGAAACTGTGACAAGAATGGCACCGATGGCAGAGTTGAGGGTGAGAATGGCGGAGATGGCGCTGTGGCGACGGAGAATAAACTGTAGCGAGAATGGCACCGATGGCAGAGTTGAGGGCGAGAATGGCGGAGATGGCGCTGTGGCGACGGAGCAGAAACTGTGACGAGAATGGCACCGATGGCAGAGTTGAGGGCGAGAATGGCGGAGATGGCGCTGTGGCGACGGAGCAGAAACTGTGACGAGAATGGCACCGATGGCAGAGTTGAGGGCGAGAATGGCGGAGATGGCGCTGTGGCGACGGAGCAGAAACTGTGACGAGAATGGCACCGATGGCAGAGTTGAGGGCGAGAATGGCGGAGATGGCGCTGTGGCGACGGAGAATAAACTGTAGCGAGAATGGCACCGATGGCAGAGTTGAGGGCGAGAATGGCGGAGATGGCGCTGTGGCGACGGAGAATAAACTGTAGCGAGAATGGCACCGATGGCAGAGTTGAGGGCGAGAATGGCGGAGATGGCGCTGTGGCGACGGAGAATAAACTGTAGCGAGAATGGCACCGATGGCAGAGTTGAGGGCGAGAATGGCGGAGATGGCGCTGTGGCGACGGAGAATAAACTGTAGCGAGAATGGCACCGATGGCAGAGTTGAGGGCGAGAATGGCGGAGATGGCGCTGTGGCGACGGAGCAGAAACTGTGACAAGAATGGCACCGATGGCAGAGTTGAGGGTGAGAATGGCGGAGATGGCGCTGTGGCGACGGAGAATAAACTGTAGCGAGAATGGCACCGATGGCAGAGTTGAGGGCGAGAATGGCGGAGATGGCGCTGTGGCGACGGAGCAGAAACTGTGACGAGAATGGCACCGATGGCAGAGTTGAGGGCGAGAATGGCGGAGATGGCGCTGTGGCGACGGAGCAGAAACTGTGACGAGAATGGCACCGATGGCAGAGTTGAGGGCGAGAATGGCGGAGATGGCGCTGTGGCGACGGAGCAGAAACTGTGACGAGAATGGCACCGATGGCAGAGTTGAGGGCGAGAATGGCGGAGATGGCGCTGTGGCGACGGAGCAGAAACTGTGACGAGAATGGCACCGACGGCAGAGTTGAGGGCGAGAATGGCGGAGATGGCGCTGTGGCGACGGAGAATAAACTGTAGCGAGAATGGCACCGATGGCAGAGTTGAGGGCGAGAATGGCGGAGATGGCGCTGTGGCGACGGAGCAGAAACTGTGACGAGAATGGCACCGATGGTAGAGTTGAGGGCGAGAATGGCGGAGATGGCGCTGTGGCGACGGAGCAGAAATTGTGACGAGAATGGCACCGATGGCAGAGTTGAGGGCGAGAATGGCGGAGATGGCGCTGTGGCGACGGAGCAGAAACTGTGACGAGAATGGCACCGATGGTAGAGTTGAGGGCGAGAATGGCGGAGATGGCGCTGTGGCGACGGAGCAGAAATTGTGACGAGAATGGCACCGATGGCAGAGTTAAGGGCGAGAATGGCGGAGATGGCGCTGTGGCGACGGAGCAGAAATTGTGACGAGAATGGCACCGATGGCAGAGTTGAGGGCGAGAATGGCGGAGATGGCGCTGTGGCGACGGAGAATAAACTGTAGCGAGAATGGCACCGATAGCAGAGTTGAGGGCGAGAATGGCGGAGATGGCGCTGTGGCGACGGAGAATAAACTGTAGCGAGAATGGCACCGATGGCAGAGTTGAGGGCGAGAATGGCGGAGATGGCGCTGTGGCGACGGAGAATAAACTGTAGCGAGAATGGCACCGATGGCAGAGTTGAGGGCGAGAATGGCGGAGATGGCGCTGTGGCGACGGAGAATAAACTGTAGCGAGAATGGCACCGATGGCAGAGTTGAGGGCGAGAATGGCGGAGATGGCGCTGTGGCGACGGAGCAGAAACTGTACCGAGAATGGCACCGACGGCAGAGTTGAGGGCGAGAATGGCGGAGATGGCGCTGTGGCGACGGAGCAGAAACTGTGACAAGAATGGCACCGATGGCAGAGTTGAGGGCGAGAATGGCGGAGATGGCGCTGTGGCGACGGAGCAGAAACTGTGACAAGAATGGCACCGACGGCAGAGTTGAGGGCGAGAATGGCGGAGATGGCGCTGTGGCGACGGAGCAGAAACTGTGACAAGAATGGCACTGACGGCAGAGTTGAGGGCGAGAATGGCGGAGATGGCGCTGTGGCGACGGAGAATAAACTGTAGCGAGAATGGCACCGATGGCAGAGTTGAGGGCGAGAATGGCGGAGATGGCGCTGTGGCGACGGAGAATAAACTGTAGCGAGAATGGCACCGATGGCAGAGTTGAGGGCGAGAATGGCGGAGATGGCGCTGTGGCGACGGAGCAGAAACTGTGACAAGAATGGCACCGACGGCAGAGTTGAGGGCGAGAATGGCGGAGATGGCGCTGTGACAACGGAGAATAAACTGTAGCGAGAATGGCACCGATGGCAGAGTTGAGGGCGAGAATGGCGGAGATGGCGCTGTGGCGACAGAGCAGAAACTGTGACAAGAATGGCACCGACGGCAGAGTTGAGGGCGAGAATGGCGGAGATGGCGCTGTGGCGACGGAGAATAAACTGTAGCGAGAATGGCACCGATGGCAGAGTTGAGGGCGAGAATGGCGGAGATGGCGCTGTGGCGACGGAGAATAAACTGTAGCGAGAATGGCACCGATGGCAGAGTTGAGGGCGAGAATGGCGGAGATGGCGCTGTGACGACGGAGCAGAAACTGTGACAAGAATGGCACCGATGGCAGAGTTGAGGGCGAGAATGGCGGAGATGGCGCTGTGGCGACGGAGAATAAACTGTAGCGAGAATGGCACCGATGGCAGAGTTGAGGGCGAGAATGGCGGAGATGGCGCTGTGGCGACGGAGAATAAACTGTAGCGAGAATGGCACCGACGGCAGAGTTGAGGGCGAGAATGGCGGAGATGGCGCTGTGGCGACGGAGAATAAACTGTAGCGAGAATGGCACCGACGGCAGAGTTGAGGGCGAGAATGGCGGAGATGGCGCTGTGGCGACGGAGCAGAAACTGTGACAAGAATGGCACCGATGGCAGAGTTGAGGGCGAGAATGGCGGAGATGGCGCTGTGACGACGGAGCAGAAACTGTGACAAGAATGGCACCGATGGCAGAGTTGAGGGCGAGAATGGCGGAGATGGCGCTGTGGCGACGGAGAATAAACTGTAGCGAGAATGGCACCGATGGCAGAGTTGAGGGCGAGAATGGCGGAGATGGCGCTGTGGCGACGGAGCAGAAACTGTGACAAGAATGGCACCGATGGCAGAGTTGAGGGTGAGAATGGCGGAGATGGCGCTGTGACGACGGAGCAGAAACTGTGACAAGAATGGCACCGATGGCAGAGTTGAGGGCGAGAATGGCGGAGATGGCGCTGTGGCGACGGAGAATAAACTGTAGCGAGAATGGCACCGATGGCAGAGTTGAGGGCGAGAATGGCAGAGATGGCGCTGTGACGACGGAGCAGAAACTGTGACAAGAATGGCACCGATGGCAGAGTTGAGGGCGAGAATGGCGGAGATGGCGCTGTGGCGACGGAGAATAAACTGTAGCGAGAATGGCACCGATGGCAGAGTTGAGGGCGAGAATGGCGGAGATGGCGCTGTGGCGACGGAGAATAAACTGTAGCGAGAATGGCACCGATGGCAGAGTTGAGGGCGAGAATGGCGGAGATGGCGCTGTGGCGACGGAGAATAAACTGTAGCGAGAATGGCACCGATGGCAGAGTTGAGGGCGAGAATGGCGGAGATGGCGCTGTGGCGACGGAGCAGAAACTGTGACGAGAATGGCACCGACGGCAGAGTTGAGGGCGAGAATGGCGGAGATGGCGCTGTGGCGACGGAGCAGAAACTGTGACAAGAATGGCACCGATGGCAGAGTTGAGGGCGAGAATGGCGGAGATGGCGCTGTGACGACGGAGCAGAAACTGTGACAAGAATGGCACCGATGGCAGAGTTGAGGGCGAGAATGGCGGAGATGGCGCTGTGGCGACGGAGCAGAAACTGTGACGAGAATGGCACCGACGGCAGAGTTGAGGGCGAGAATGGCGGAGATGGCGCTGTGGCGACGGAGAATAAACTGTAGCGAGAATGGCACCGATGGCAGAGTTGAGGGCGAGAATGGCGGAGATGGCGCTGTGGCGACGGAGAATAAACTGTAGCGAGAATGGCACCGATGGCAGAGTTGAGGGCGAGAATGGCGGAGATGGCGCTGTGGCGACGGAGCAGAAACTGTGACAAGAATGGCACCGATGGCAGAGTTGAGGGTGAGAATGGCGGAGATGGCGCTGTGGCGACGGAGAATAAACTGTAGCGAGAATGGCACCGATGGCAGAGTTGAGGGCGAGAATGGCGGAGATGGCGCTGTGGCGACGGAGCAGAAACTGTGACGAGAATGGCACCGATGGCAGAGTTGAGGGCGAGAATGGCGGAGATGGCGCTGTGGCGACGGAGCAGAAACTGTGACGAGAATGGCACCGACGGCAGAGTTGAGGGCGAGAATGGCGGAGATGGCGCTGTGGCGACGGAGAATAAACTGTAGCGAGAATGGCACCGATGGCAGAGTTGAGGGCGAGAATGGCGGAGATGGCGCTGTGGCGACGGAGAATAAACTGTAGCGAGAATGGCACCGATGGCAGAGTTGAGGGTGAGAATGGCGGAGATGGCGCTGTGGCGACGGAGCAGAAACTGTGACAAGAATGGCACCGATGGCAGAGTTGAGGGTGAGAATGGCGGAGATGGCGCTGTGGCGACGGAGAATAAACTGTAGCGAGAATGGCACCGATGGCAGAGTTGAGGGCGAGAATGGCGGAGATGGCGCTGTGGCGACGGAGCAGAAACTGTGACGAGAATGGCACCGATGGCAGAGTTGAGGGCGAGAATGGCGGAGATGGCGCTGTGACGACGGAGAATAAACTGTAGCGAGAATGGCACCGATGGCAGAGTTGAGGGCGAGAATGGCGGAGATGGCGCTGTGGCGACGGAGCAGAAACTGTGACGAGAATGGCACCGACGGCAGAGTTGAGGGCGAGAATGGCGGAGATGGCGCTGTGGCGACGGAGAATAAACTGTAGCGAGAATGGCACCGATGGCAGAGTTGAGGGCGAGAATGGCGGAGATGGCGCTGTGGCGACGGAGAATAAACTGTAGCGAGAATGGCACCGACGGCAGAGTTGAGGGCGAGAATGGCGGAGATGGCGCTGTGGCGACGGAGAATAAACTGTAGCGAGAATGGCACCGACGGCAGAGTTGAGGGCGAGAATGGCGGAGATGGCGCTGTGGCGACGGAGAATAAACTGTAGCGAGAATGGCACCGATGGCAGAGTTGAGGGCGAGAATGGCGGAGATGGCGCTGTGGCGACGGAGAATAAACTGTAGCGAGAATGGCACCGATGGCAGAGTTGAGGGCGAGAATGGCGGAGATGGCGCTGTGGCGACGGAGCAGAAACTGTGACAAGAATGGCACCGACGGCAGAGTTGAGGGCGAGAATGGCGGAGATGGCGCTGTGGCGACGGAGCAGAAACTGTGACAAGAATGGCACCGATGGCAGAGTTGAGGGCGAGAATGGCGGAGATGGCGCTGTGGCGACGGAGCAGAAACTGTGACAAGAATGGCACCGATGGCAGAGTTGAGGGCGAGAATGGCGGAGATGGCGCTGTGGCGACGGAGCAGAAACTGTGACAAGAATGGCACCGATGGCAGAGTTGAGGGCGAGAATGGCGGAGATGGCGCTGTGGCGACGGAGCAGAAACTGTGACAAGAATGGCACCGACGGCAGAGTTGAGGGCGAGAATGGCGGAGATGGCGCTGTGGCGACGGAGCAGAAACTGTGACAAGAATGGCACCGATGGCAGAGTTGAGGGCGAGAATGGCGGAGATGGCGCTGTGGCGACGGAGCAGAAACTGTAGCGAGAATGGCACCGATGGCAGAGTTGAGGGCGAGAATGGCGGAGATGGCGCTGTGGCGACGGAGCAGAAACTGTGACAAGAATGGCACCGACGGCAGAGTTGAGGGCGAGAATGGCGGAGATGGCGCTGTGGCGACGGAGCAGAAACTGTGACAAGAATGGCACCGACGGCAGAGTTGAGGGCGAGAATGGCGGAGATGGCGCTGTGGCGACGGAGAATAAACTGTAGCGAGAATGGCACCGACGGCAGAGTTGAGGGCGAGAATGGCGGAGATGGCGCTGTGGCGACGGAGAATAAACTGTAGCGAGAATGGCACCGATGGCAGAGTTGAGGGCGAGAATGGCGGAGATGGCGCTGTGGCGACGGAGCAGAAACTGTGACAAGAATGGCACCGACGGCAGAGTTGAGGGCGAGAATGGCGGAGATGGCGCTGTGGCGACGGAGCAGAAACTGTGACGAGAATGGCACCGACGGCAGAGTTGAGGGCGAGAATGGCGGAGATGGCGCTGTGGCGACGGAGAATAAACTGTAGCGAGAATGGCACCGATGGCAGAGTTGAGGGCGAGAATGGCGGAGATGGCGCTGTGGCGACGGAGCAGAAACTGTGACGAGAATAACACCGATGGCAGAGTTGAGGGCGAGAATGGCGGAGATGGCGCTGTGGCGACGGAGCAGAAACTGTGACGAGAATGGCACCGACGGCAGAGTTGAGGGCGAGAATGGCGGAAATGGCGCTGTGGCGACGGAGCAGAAACTGTGACGAGAATAACACCGATGGCAGAGTTGAGGGCGAGAATGGCGGAGAAAACGGACTCAGGATGGCAAAGATCTCTGCTTTGGCGGAGAGGACAACAAAGGCAGCTAGGACAGAAATGGCGAAGAAGACGACGATAGCGTGCGATTGCGGAAGTGGCAGAGAAAACGGACAAAGCGGAAAAAATGGCGATGGCAGAGATGTTAGCAAATGCGGATATAACAGCGACGAAGTTGTTGAGAATGATACGCTGCAATGATGGTATCGAGAGCGGTAAATTTCAGAACATGTTTTAGAGTGAGTTTAATCTGAAAATTCTCTAAAAGTTCCTGATTATAGCCTTGTGGCCCTTCATTCTAAAATGAAAGCGTCCATGACTATGGTTTGGTGCTAGAGAATGTATTTTCATTGTTGGTTTACTCAACAACATAGATAACAGAAGTGTTCAGATTTTTTAGCAGATACTATCTTCACTTTTTCATGATTTCAGAAACAGTGTCGAAAATTTGATAGTATTAAAGTTCCATCTTTGTTCTTATGGTACAAAAAAGGTCTTATTAAAATTCACCAATTTTTTAGTTGCTTAGTGTGCTCAGAGGTACACGATGGTGATTTCCGGTTTAAAGCCGCTAAGCCACGATAGTTTACAAGTTCGAGTCTATGCCTCATCCCCCGGGTCCACCCAGCCTCTCACTGGGAAGTGCAGAACTGTACGAAGATTGTTCGGTCACACTCCCTAGCCAGGACGTGACTTAAACTCTGGATCTTACGGTACACCAACGTGAAATGCTGTTATCCCCAGTGCATCCGCACTCAAGGAACGGATCGATTTTGTAATCTTTGTTTATTGCAAATTTTTCAAAACAGGGAATATAAGACGATCATTTCATTTCTGGCATTTCAAATGACTGTTTTTTGCCTTCCTCTC
Organism: Caenorhabditis imperialis; assembly: GCA_963572205.1. Classification (NCBI taxonomy): domain Eukaryota; kingdom Metazoa; phylum Nematoda; class Chromadorea; order Rhabditida; family Rhabditidae; genus Caenorhabditis; species Caenorhabditis imperialis. The sequence continues at coordinate 3,024,967 of OY751544.1, read as the reverse complement.
TTTTTCTGTCCGCCTACCGTTGCCCGTCTTTTCCCCTTTTTGGTGAGGAAGGGACCCCTTCCCCCTCTGCTCTCACCTCTCATGTTGTATACCCACTGCTAACCCCCGACCAACGTGGCCCCTCTAGCTCAGTGGTCTAGAGGGGTGCGGTTGAGTCCCGCAGCGGTGGATCGTTTCCGCCCCACATAGAATAAGCTCCCTCGGTACCTAATCCGCCGCGATGGTAGTAGCTTACTTTCATGAAACTCATAAAATCTTTTGCGTTTTTGATTGTAATACAAAGATGTTAAAGAAATAAAATAAGTTTAAAAAGTTGGTGCCTTTTTTTTTAATTTTTCAATTGACTGAAACAAAACGCAATCGAATAAAATTCATTTTTCTATGAGAAAAAAAACAACGTGGATGGTCTTGCCAACAATTTATAGCAACATTGATGCTACTTTGACAATGGCTCCATTGACGACGACGTGAACGAGCGGCGATTACATCGTTGACGGAGAGGTCAATTTCAGCACATATCTTGAAGTGAGTTCAACCTTAAAATTCTTAACTGTTCTTGATCATAGCCTTGCTGCGCTTCATTCTGAAATGAATTCATTTTTGTGGTTGATTTCTATCTTCTTGTTTTCATGGTTTCAAAAACAGTGTCAAAAATTTGATAGTACTCATGTTCCATCATTTTGTTCATATTTCAAATCCAAACCGTTCAGAACCAATAAGAAACATGGAAATGCGCCAACCATTCGGTTTCACCGATTTGATATTGTTTATCAATGAACAATTGTTTCATCTCGGTTTTGTTTTTTTTTACAAAAAATGTATTCAAATCATGAGGAAAACTCGCGTTACCAGAAACGCGTCATGGTAGTCCAGGTGGCGCATTTGGCGTTGCGGTATACACGCACATTTCAAATTCGCTCATTTTTGGCTCAAATTCAATTTTTCTCCGCTAATTTCAGGCAATTGTTGTTTTTAAGTAAGTTGACAATTTTTATTGAGTTGTTTTCTCAATAACTCGTTCATTTTTCCAGGTATGAAGCTGTTTTCGAGGACAAAATCGATAGTTGAGTGTGCACACTGTGCGAAAAGAATGACTGGGACAGTGACAATGGCTCCATTGGCAATGACGGAAACAAAGCAGGACGGATCAGTTGGTGATGATAAGAGTACCAGCCGGTCGAGCTGCTCCGCAGCTCTTCGGCTGGCTTCTTATTGGGCCGGGAATTCACTAAAATGTCCTAATACACTTTTCCAAAGAAAGCAAAAATGTTTTCACTCGAAAAGAATCGAACCCCTGACCCTCTGCACACCATCCGCCCGCGTAACCGCCGGGACCACCCCCACACACTTGAAAATGGTAGCGCAGGTGCGTACATGTGCACGCGGTTTTGGGCCCCCGCGCAGGGTCATTTTCAGAAATTTTCAGGTAAAGTACACTTCAAATTAAAGCTATCAACTTCTAGTTTTGACGGGCATCATCGCGGCACCAAATAAGGGCCGTAACCGAAAATTGGGCTCATTCCCATGGCTGGGGACTTCTCCAGGGTCCGCTACTCACAGATACACGGACAGATACACAGAATTCATCCGTTAGTAATAGTAAAGATTGGCAACATCAAGACGCGATGGGCCCGTTAGACAGCGATTAAAACGATGACGTCGATAGATTTGATAGAAAACTCAACCGACGGCGATGGCGATGTGAGCAACGAGGAGAAAAGAACCTGTAACAAAAGTGGCGGCGGAGTTAAAAAAGACAATGCGGAAAAAGCAAAAAGTGATGTGATCAAGAATAAAAGCAATGGCAACGATAAGGAGTAAGTGAGTTTTAAAAATTCTCTGAAAGGTTCCTCATGGCTTTGTAGAGCTTCTTTACAAAACTTGTCGTTGATGCGATTGGACGTTTTTTTGCTTGGAAAGCTTGCTTAGTAGTGAGCAGACACTGTCTAGTATGCACTTGTTTGTGTCGGTTTGAACTGATGAGGTTATCTTTCTCACAAATGTGGAAATACTAGGAAGCAGAAACAACCCGTTTTCCCGACGCATCTTCTGAGATCTAATGAGATAACCATGCGCTTGCTTGATATCTTTCCAATCCAACCAGCACTTAATATGAGCGTTCGTGGTGTAATGGTCAGCATGGATGCCTTCCAAGCATTCGACGGGGGTTCGATTCCCCCCGAACGCAGATTCTTTTTGCATTTTTTACTCATTGACCCGGATTGGTACCAAAAGATTTAAAATTGTTTATGAAAGCTGTCCCAGCATTAATTTTCGATGATACTGAAACTGGATAACCCATGCTCAGAGATAGAGCTCCTTGAAGGCCAAACATTATTACACAAACTTCACTGCGGGGGGAGAAACGTGTGAAAACATCGATAATCGGGCACGGAAAAAAACATCCGGATTTGACAAAATACTCAAGATAGTAACAGAGATGCACGAAATGCAAAAATATTCTGCGTTCGGGGGGAATCGAACCCCCGTCGAATGCTTGGAAGGCATCCATGCTGACCATTACACCACGAACGCTCATATTAGGCGCTGGTTTGATTGGAAAGATATCGAAAAGCGCATGGTTATCTTATTAGATCTTAGAAGATACGTTGGGAGGAACAGGTTGTGTTTGCTGCGTTGTTTGAAAGTGTCAACTATGTGTTGGGGAGGAATACATTCATTAGGTGGGATAGTGATAAGACCGGGTGAAAAGTAGAGGTGTTGGTGTATTTATGGTTTGAATTTCAGTAGCAGGATCAAAATCAGGCTAAACATCATCTTGAAAAGATTTTTCTTCAAGCTTGTTGGCATCATACGCGACTCATTCAATATCACCTTCTATCAGCAGTTCATTTATTCTTCATCAAACCAATGTGAATCTGGTTACGGATCCTCTATATTAACTGATCTCCAGGCTTACTTTCCTCGCACTTTCTTATCACCCCATTAAAACGTTTGTAAGTTGTGCTGGGGTTGGCGTTCGATGCCAAAAGCTAGCTGTTCTTAAACTTTTCCCCTCCATTCCCCTCCCCTCTCCGCGATCGCACTGATCCCTGTGCCATGTGGTGAAGATTTATTCCGGCATCGACAGAGAGACGGCATCCGAGTTGTTGTTTTCTCCATCATCTCTTTGCTTCTCGTCTTTTTCTGCCTCGGCGCCAGTAATTTGTGCTCTATAGCGACCCTCCTTCATGAGAAAGCTCTCCGGCGAGTTTACAACGCACACCTCCGCCTACCCATGGCGCGCCCTCCTCGCCTGCCAGTGATCTTTTGCGGGGTTCTCAGGGGTCCGTTTCGTTACAAGTTACACAAGAGATGGCACCCCGGGCTCCGCCCACCACGGGGCTCCGATGGCAGCGAGAAGGCACTGAAACCGCACACTTCTATTGTTCATTCATTTCAATCGGAAGATGTGTTCGTTTCCCACTTAGTTATCATTGATATTACTCTCCTTCCAATTAGGCATCTAGTACACTCACAATAGTTTTGTTTTCAGTAATCGCCAACATGTCCGACGAAGAGGAAGTGCTGTAAGTTGATCAAAGATCTCAAAATTTCAAAGTTCCATCCAAATTTTCTAAATTTATAGTTCCGGTGAGGAGGAGGAGGAAGTGGAAGAGTCCCTGGCCGAAGAGGTCGAGGAGGCCGAGGAGGAATCCGCTGCCGATGAGGCTCCAGCCGCCGAGGAAGAGCCAGAAGCCGCCGAAGAGGAGGCTCCGGTCGAGGAGAAGCCAAAGCCACGTCCGCCAGTCCAGGAGGAGAAGCCTCCAGCGGAGATGACCGAGGCCGAGGCGGCTATGCTCGCCGCCAAGAAGCGCCACGAGGAAGAGGAGGCCGCCAAGCTGCTCGACTACGAGCAGCGCCGTGTGCTTGAGAAGGAGCAGATGGAGCAGGAGCTCCGCGAGCTCAAGGAGAAGCAAGAGAAGCGTCGCGCTGAGCGCGAGGAGGACGAGCGTCAGTTCGCCGAGAGAAGACGTCAGGATGAGGAGAGACGTCGCAAGGACGAGGAGGACCGCAAGGCCAAGGCTGACGCCGAGAAGGCTCGCAAGAACGAGGAGAAGTCCCGCCGCCAGCAAATGATGGCCGGATCCTTCGCCGGAGCCGCTGTCGGAGGACCAGGAGGCAAGAACTTCACCGTCGAGTCGAAGGGAGACCAGGCCGCCCACTTCGGCAACCTCGCCCAGGGAGCCAAGTCCGAGGGACTCTCCAAGGAACAGCAGGAGGAGGCCAAGAAGGCGTTCTTGAACGCGGTCTGCAAGGCTCAGGACGTCTCCGGACTCATGCCAAACGACTTGAAGGACAGAATCAAGCAGTTGCACGCCCGCATCGTCAAGCTTGAGGGAGAGAAGTACGACTTGGAGAAGAGACGTGAGCGTCAAGAGTACGACGTAAGTTATCAACTTCTGAGAAGCATAATCTTTATTAAATGTTTCAGCTCAAAGAGCTCAACGAGCGTCAACGCCAGGTGGCTCGTAACAAGGCCCTCAAGAAGGGACTCGACCCAGAGGAGGCCGCCTCCTCCGTCCACCCGCCAAAGATCACCACCGCCTCCAAGTTCGACCGTCAGACCGACAGAAGATCGTACGTCGACCGTCGCGACCTCTTCGAGAACCCGTACGTGAAGCCAGCCTACACCCTTGTCCACGGAACCGCCCGGCCGCCAGCAGAGTGGGGACGCAAGGAGAACGAGGAGCTCGAGCAGATCAGGTAAGCACAATGTGTTCTAGCAGTGAATGAGCAGAGTTGTTTCAGAAAGAACTTGGAGCCACCAAAGTACACCGAGCAGGTGAAGGCCGAGGGAGACGCCGCTAAGCCACCAGTCAACCCGATCCCACTTCAGGTTCCAGACAAGGAGTTCGAGGACGGACCAGCCAAGAACCCCAATGAGGGAGCTGTAAGTTCTCCTCTATTTCTTCTTGAATTATCCATTTATTTCCAGGAGGTTGTGATCCCCGACAGCGAAGCCGCTGCCGAGCCAGTCGCCGCCTAAATCATCCACACTATATCAAACTGTTCTTTCATTTTTATGTTTTAGAGTGTGGTAATCCAATTCAATATCATGTAACCCTTTGCTTTTTCTTCCGGTGTTGACAATAAATGTTTTTGCACCGCCTGGGCGAGGAAGTTGAAAAGATTGAAAGTTAAAAAGTCAACAAAAGGAGCCGGGATGCTTTCAGAGAAATGAGAAATGGCAAATATTTGAACAGACAGTTCGCGGCCACTATTTCATCCCGTTTTACCCCCTCGAATGACTCAGAGTTTCGTTGCAGATGTGTCTGTAGGCTTCCGTGTGTAGTATAAATACCCTTCGTTTCACTTTTCTCTTTCAACGTTTTGCTTCTTCAGCACCATGTCCCACAACTACGGCAACGCTGGCTACAATGGTCCAACTACTGGCCCGTATGGAAATGCTGGCTACAACAACCCCAATCAACCCCAGCAAACCCTTCCCAATGGCCAGCCAATCCCCACTCTTCATTATGGCAATGGAGGGTACTCTGGACCCAGTGCTCCCTATGGAAATGCTGGACAGAACCAACCAACTGGACCGTATGGAGGTGCGGGGTATGCTGGACCGATTGGAGGAGGCGCTGGGTATGGCAATGCTGGTTATGCTCCTCCACCACCTCATGGAGCTCCGGGAGCTCCCTACATCCCAGGCAATGGGGCTCATGTAGACGACCATCATCACGACCATCATGAAAAGAAGCATGGAAAGCACCACCATCACCATCACCACCATGACCATCACGATCGTCATCATTAACTTTTTTGAGCTCACAATATAAACTTCACTACTTACTTGATTTTTTAAATGTTGGAAGCAATAAAAGCTTATCAAAACTCACCACAATCATAAAAACCTAGTTTTTGATCTGAATGGCACTGAGCTTCAGTCTCATGAGCTCACAACTTGATAAGAAATGACATTTCCATAAACAAACAGTTCAAGTACAGTTTAGTTTTGAAAAGTACACATTCTTTAACAATGTGCAAAAGCTTCACTCGTTTCTACATGATATTACCAACAATGCGTTTCAAAAAAGTTCAGTTTCACGAATCTGACTTGTGAGTCAGCGCTATGTATATTTGTGAACTTCCTCCCCCACATACCCTTATCGGTGCCAACTATTGGTTTTTTATCTCGCATCACATGCCCTTCGTTCCCTTTAAATACCCCCATGTCGTTCATACTTCACTTCATTTCACTTTAGTTCTCATCACTTTGCAGCTTCCCGAGTAAATTTCAAGTCTTCCAGAATGTCGCACCAAGCCCACCATCACGGACCCAACGACGGCTGCCATGGAGACCATCACGATGCTCACCACGAGCCGCACCATGCGCCAGCTCATGGAGCTCCACATGGAGCACCGCATCAGGTTCATGATGGACATCATCATGAGGTTCAGCACCATGGAGACCATCACCATCATGAGGGACAGCATGGAGAGTGCCGTGAGGCTCATGGAGGTCATCATGAGCATGGACATCATTAAGCTTTTGGGGGAAAGATCCCATTGAACAACGCCTACTAATTTTTTGCATCTTGAGAATTTGAATAAATTTGTATGACCATTGATTTGGTGTTTTCATGAGATGAGTCTACAAAGGTTTCCTGATCTCTTGGCACTTTCAAAAATCACGTATCAAAGCTTGCCGACTGCTGAACCAACACCTCATTTCTCCTTTGCTATTACCCCATAAAATGAAATGGGGTCTTTTTGTTTTAAGTGGAAATGATTTGTTATCAGTGGTCCTCTCTAACTCATGTCGATTGCTTCGGTTGAACTTAAATTGACGTTTCCGGGACAAAAAGGAACAGAACTGTGAGAGGAAGGAGAGTGTAGTCGACTCCTTATCAGTGAAAAAAGGGGGAAATTTGATGGTGACAATGCGGAAAGGTCATGGGTTGACAATAGAATAGAAATGTCATGGAATTGCGTTGGGAATAGGAGTTGAACTGTTGAACAGTTTTATCACGGATTTGACTAGCAGAGAGATTAATGCATCCCATTATCTTGAGCTTATAAAAAGTGGAAAATGTCACTTGAAAATGAATGGCTATTTTCAGATGGTAGTTGTGGCCGTAGCTCAAGACGGACCACTTAAAGATGATAAGCTTTTTTCACAGAACCACTCTCGGAAAGAGTAGATTAAGCCACGTGGATCTTCAAGTTTACTGAAGAGCTTTATTTCAAGCTAAACACAATTTAAATAGCAATTACTGAAATCTGTTCATTTGCTGGAAGAGAAAAACTTCTAGACTCCAATTTCTTCGACCTTATTGAGTTCAATGACTTGATTTCAGTTCTGGAGATCAACTGACATTTCTTCTTTCAAATTCGATCAGACATTTGGTTACATATTGTTTTAATTGACGAAAAAACCAATTCAGTCAACTAGCCAGACCCTAAAACTCCAAAAACCGCATTCCAAATCACCATCGAACCTTCTAGATGTTCACATGATCAACACCATTCCAGATCCATTTCAACACACCTCATTTGGCACATCCTCTCTGACTCACGAATAGTTGACACAAGGCTCTTTTGTCCGGTGACTAAGGCAAACAACAGAAGATCGTCATGGCCGTCAAAACTTATCGGTGAAAAGGTGAGAGGGAGGGCCAAATACCACGCTGATAATTTTATCATTTCACATGACGTGTTTTCTATTCTTTACAATCGGTTTGCTTTAAATACCCCCGAGAGTTCCTGGGTTTACATCTCACTTTGCTTTCGGTTCTTTTTCACTTTCTACTTTTACCTTTTTTGATTCTTTATAAACTAGATAATTCCAGAAAAAGCCAACCATGTCTTACTACGGAAACGGCGGAGGATACGGAGCCCCATACGGCCACAACGGCGGCTACATCCCACCACCAGTTCACGGAGCCCCAGGATACATGGCTCCACCAACCGTCCACGTCCACACCGACGGAGGACACGGACACCACGACAGCCACCACCACCACCATGACACCCACCATCATGGAGGTCACCACGGAGGTCACCATGGCGGACACCACTACGAGTCTCACTACGAGTCCCACCACCACGGAGGACACCATCACGGACACCATTAAAAATTTGGTGTTTCTGTAAACTGAAAATGTGTCAAATATGTTGATAATTGTGATTTGTCATATCTTCCTGAATAAAGCCTACTAATATGTGAAGTTTTTGGTGTTGCTGTGTTGAAAATAGAACGACAAAAGCCGAAAAATCTATAAATACACTGTGTGTGATGCTCCGTTGAGTTGTGCATGCAGACAGATTGGTGTTGAACTCTGTCACGGAATGATAAGAGAAGTAACACATCGGTGTCAATTTTCTAGATGGTTTTGGCTACATGGAAAGGATGAAAAGTCAGCTGGACAGTTGAAGAGGGGTCTGAAAAAAATTAAGGTTGTAAAAGTCATCAGAAATCCTGACAAATTACTGAAAATTCATCTCGAAGAACCATAATGTTTCTCGCTTTGATGCTGATTGGTTGACAGGTATAGTTTTGTAGTTCTCGAGGAGAACTCTTTATCAAATTGCCGTTTCCTCGTTCCAGACCTCAATAACAGTCTTCCTTATAACAATTTGGCAATCAAAATGAAAAAAATCATGTTTCAATGACAAGCTTTAACACCTCACGTGCTCTCTAACACAAAATACGATAATCAAATAGACCATTTCAGTTTTTACAGTTTTCAGACCATTTCAGATAACTTTTAACGACTTTTTTTGGAATGCACAGTTTGAATGCCGTACAAAGATCGCAGTTTTATCTCAAATATTTGATCAGAAACGTTTTGATCTACCTAAAATTGGGACTCAGATCACTGTCAATCAAAATATTTTGACACTGATCTATTTCTGTGTTTTTTCTAATGAACACAAATATTGACTCACACCATATGGAAAGGAGCCCTTTTGATCCTCATAAAACGTCATATTTTTCTATTAAAGTGACTCATGTTCAAAACACTCATTGTCAAAAAGGATGATATGTTGGAATAGGCGGCAAGGCCTGTCTGTTTGCACAATCAGTGACGTAGTTCTCACCTCCTCCGCTGATATTGAAAACTCCTATAAAACCTAGGTCTCAAAGGCCTTTCATATCAGTCCATGCCTTCTTCAAAAGACATTGCCTTTTTTATTTCTTCTGATAGTTCCGTTTTCATTTTCATTTTTTCATTTCTTCTTTCCTTTTCTTGACTGCACCTCAAATTCTTGATTTCTTTCAGTTCTCAACCCACCATGGCTTACAACTACAACCCATACAACAACTCGTACCCATACCCAGCACCAGTCGGACCATACGGAGCTGGATACGTCCCACCACCAGTCATCGGAGCCGGTGTTGCTCCAGTCCCGATGGTTGCTCCAGTGCCAATGGTCACTCCAATGATGGCTCCACCAATGATGGCTCCACCACCAGTTGTTGTGATCGAGGAGGGACACCATCACGGACACCATCATCACCACTGGAACCCATTCCGTCATCACCACCATCACTGCTAAATAGTGTGTTGCAATTTTCATTTTCAATTACCGGTTTTCAAATTTTTATATTTGTTTTTTAATTGAATATTGAAATGAATTTTATGTTGCTTTGCATATAGTTTTAGTAATGTAACAGTTTCAACTAACTTAAATAGAAGCTGAGTACGAGAAACAGGCTAATACTATGGATACCACGCTTCACTTCAGTAGTGGAGCCGAAACAAAGTGAGAACGATGTAAATTGTTAATGACTGTGAAACTGTGAGCATGCCTAATATCCTAATTTGCTACTGAACAAGCTGAAAATGAAGTTTCTGGTTCTTGAATTCAGTATAACAATCATGATGCAGCTCCATTTAAGTTGCCTACAATTGACACAAACCAATGATCTTCCCATTTTAACGAGTCGAGTGCTCCGAAGAATCAAACCTTCACTTGCTGTGTGACTAACACTGTTCTAGACTATTAAACAGCTATTTTTTCCAAAAAAAACAAGGCTTTTTCATTATATACATTTATTTACACAAAACCATTTCAAAAACAGATTATCAATGATGATGATGATGATGGCTATGATGGAATGGGTTCCAGTGGTGGTGATGGTGTCCATGGTGATGCTGATTGTGTCCGAAAAGCCAATGGTGATGATCATGATGATGGTGATGCCCGCCTCCATTAACAACGACTGGTGGAGCAATCATTGGAGCTGGAGCGACACCTCCTCCAATGTGAGATCCTCCGTGAACTAGTGGAGGGTAGGAGTTGTTGTACGGGTTGTAGTTGTAAGCCATTGAAGTATTGACAGTGAATGCAGAATGACTTTTTGATGAAATTGTCACAGTATTTATATCAATGTTTGGTATCAGTTAGATTGACGTCATTGACTGTTAAAAGTTAACCCACCGGAAGAGCACACTAATGAATTGAGTCATCAATAGAGCATTCTACGTCACATTTCCTTGACTCATAGATGTTCATCATCAGTTTCATCAAACTTTATCAAATTGTGGTCTATATTTACACTATGACGTGCTCTTTCACTGATACGGACGGAGTATATAAACTACTACTTTGACCGGTGTTAGCATATTCTTCTATTTTCTGTAGTTTCCCTTGTTATTTCGGATCTATATTTTCCATTTTTCAGTTTCCAATCCACCATGGCCTACAACTACAATCAATACAACAACTCGTACCCATACCCAGCAGCAGTCGGACCTTATGGAGCTGGATACATGGCTCCACCGGTCATCGGAGCCGGTGTTGCTCCAGTTCCTATGATGGCTCCCCCCATGATGGCTCCACCAATAATGGCTCCACCACCAGTTGTTGTGATCGAAGAGGGACACCACCACGGACACCACCATCACCACTGGAAGCCGTTCCGTCATCATCATCACCATTGTTAATTTCGATCAATTTTCTATCATTGTGTTCGGGTTTTAATTTTATATTTATTCTATTTGATTGTAAGTATTTGAAATAAATTTTGATAATCTCAGTCAAAACGCGTAATTCGAATAGGTAATCGAGATAGATCATTCAAAAAACACGTAAAATGAGTTACTCTTTTTTTTGCTTTATTATTAAGGATTTCGAACGTTTCTCCGCTATTTATATGATAGAATCACTCAAATTTTCCATTAGCAGTAAGACTTATCTGGCCGTTTCCCTTTGCACAAGATTTTTACGTCACCATCGTGGTTCATTGATTGACAAAACATGCGCCATGGAACATGCGTCAATCAAACATTTCTTTGCGCGCATTCGGTGAAATGGGGGACTGTGCGGCCCCTTCATTCTGCCTGGCCGTTGTCCTTTTTTCACCTTTCTAACTGGTTCTTTCGTTCTATCAGGGAGAATCTATAATTTTCCGTCAAATTTTAAAGTTTCTAAGTCTTACCTAATGTTTTAAGTTTATTGTTCATTCACTATTGCCTGCGAGGGACATGAAAGAGCACGATTTGTCGATATTCAAAAATTAGGTCATCTTTTTGGCTATATTTTTTAGTTTTTGTCGATTTTTTCTTCTGCTGTCAGTTTTGATGGTTTCTTAATGATTTTTTTGGCAAATAACAATGAAAATTCTCAATAGCAAATAAGAAAAAAAATTTTGTGAGAAAAACTTCAAAAAATCCGTTGAATTCTACTAATTGTCGCATATCGATTTGTGTTTTATTCCACGATTATCTTGCAGACAGTGGTGAATTAACAAAATCAATATATTTTCGTGAACTGTCTACAATCTTTTTTATTTGTTTCTCTCGTTCGAAACAGTTGCAATGATTTTTTTCAGTATAAAACCAAACAATGGAGGGAAATGCTATTGAGATGTTAAAACAGTTTATTTTATTCCCGGATGCTCATCCGATCGAATTTCAAGTCAAAGTATGTTTAATTAAAAAAAAAGAAAAACTCATTGTTAAATTACAGGATGGAATAAATTTACTTTGCATAGGCACAAAAAGTTTCGATTGTGAAATGCTTATTTGGGACTCAAAAGACGTTGGATTCGGCAGAACATTCTATCTGATAGATGTCGTGTATTCTATCATTTTTGTCCACGAGGCTCAACAAGATTACGAAGAAATAATGCACACGTTGAACAGACCTCCAATTAAAAGTTTCCATCGGTACAGTTCTGTAAAGTTCTCATATAATCAGCATTTTGTTCAGAAGCAGCTTGCACAAGCGCCTAAATTTGAGTAGCCCCTCAACTCATCATGACCTGAACCTGACCATCGTTGGAAACTATACTATTTCAACATCTGCCCCCGTTGGATTGGAGTTGGCACCGAAACCGATAGAAACAACTAATGCACGCATTCAAGCGCCGGTTCTGTCGCCAAAACCAAAACCACGAAGTTGGTTGACGTTCACCACCAGCCACGGGAAGCCGGTATCAAATTTGATGTGCCATAAGGCATTGAAAATTTTTAAAATCTGTGAGTACTTTATGTAACGAAAGTATGATTTTTCCGATAGAAAAATACCTATAGATTCAAAATTTGCAAACATGTCAACAATGATCATGTTTTCAGTTGTCAACAGCGGAGTGTCGCGTCAAAACTCGATCGACGAGAACTACCTCATCAAAAGTGGAGACGTTTTTATCTACATAATTTGAATGGATTTTTTTCAATTGACGACAAATGTATAGAATCTTTAATATTTAATTTTCGATATTCACTTTTAACTATGATGATAACAGTGAGATGATGCTGATGATGCTCATGATACTGGTCATGATGATTACTGAGAAGCCCGTGGTGATGTTCATGAGGATGGTGATGACTGTCGCCATTAACAACTACTGGCCCTTTTGTAAACTGGTAAGAGTTCCTGTACGTGTTGTAGTTGTGAGCCATTTGTAAATTATGAATTGTCACAGAATTTATATCAATGTTCGGTATCAATTAGATTGACGTCATTGACTGTTAAAAGTTAACCTACCAGAAGAGCACACTAATTAACTGAGTCATAATAGACAAATCTACGTCTTATTTTTAATTTGTCAGTGACTCATAGTTTTTTCGCATTTTCGCATAGCTCTTTGTACACAATGACGTTCTTTTTACTCTATCACTGATATCAGACACTGATATAAATACCCCAACTTTTCTCAAGACTTCCATCAGTTTCTCTGATTTTAACTCACTACTATTCCGTATTTCCGAGCATAATGACTCACAACTACAATTCTTACAACAACTCCAACCCTCCACCAGTTTACGGAGGGCATCATATTGGAGGAGGTGCTGCTCCAGCGCCACCGATTGCTCCACCAGTTGTTGTCAATGGAGGCGGTCATCATCATGAGCAGCATAATGGGCATTTTGGTTATTATAACCAGGGATACCGTCATGAAGAGCATTATCATCATCATAATTGAAATCCTTTCCATCATCTTAACCATCATTGATATTTGCAATTATTTTAAGAATTTTTGTGTATAGATTTGTACGTGTAAATTGATAAATAAAATTGAAGTTCTGTGTCTACTTGTTTTCTTCTACATCAAGTGATCCTGATCAATGCTCATTAAAGTTCAGTTGAATTCACAGACCAATGATATCTAACAAATGGTACTTTCCAGATTGCTATGCTTTCTCTCAAACTATCACACAGAACCTTCCCTATGTTTCGAAACCATGACATCTTACTTGGTCAGAGCCATTTCTTCACAAAGTATCAGATTACATACCAAGCAATATTAAAAATTCTTGACGTTGATCAATTTCATAACTATTTTAGTCACACTTGGAACCACAAGCCAATATTGACAAAGGGGAGCTCCCGTCATATTTTTGTTATGTCTCCTGACTCACTGCACTTCATTATGGGTTTCGTGTTTTTTTCGGTGGGGGCGGGTCGTATTTACTCAGCCAGTGACGTCCTTCTCACCTGCTCACTGATACCGAAAAATTGTTATAAAAGCCGTGTCTAGTTCAGAAATGGCATGTTCTTTTGCGTCACTTCTCTTTCAAGCCTTCGTTAGTATAATATAATATTTTTGACTTTTAGATTCTAAATGGCTTACAATTATAACCCGTACAACAACTCCTACCCTCCACCAGCTTACGGAGGACCTCACATTGGAGGAGGTGTCGGTCCAGCTCCAATGTATGCTCCACCAGTGAACGGATTCGGCCACCACCACCACCATGATCATCATCATGGACACTTCGGACACCACCACCATCACCACGGACATCATCATGGACACCATCACCACCACTGGAACCCATTCCATCATCGTCACCACCACCATCATCATTGCTAATCTTAATTACTGTTTTGATGTGAATAAATGTATATAATTTATCAAGGAATTTCAAGAACAAATTAGAAATGATTATATGCTTTGAGATGGGAAAGAATCAAAAATATTTAGAGCGGTATGTCAACCAAGGTATAACCTTTAGAGCAGTCATCGTCCTCAGTGTTATAGAAAGCTTTCAGTATTGATATTGAAGTTGTATAGCTCTAATCAACTTGTGAATGATATCAAAAAGAAGTTGAAATTTGTGGAGCTTCATGTGAAGCTTTATAGAAACTAGATAGTCATAAAGTGCGACCATTTTGAACAACAACACATAATCAAAGTCTAGCACAACCAACAAAACTAAACATCCCATGAAAAGCAATGATTTTGACTGCTTCTTTAATCTTCAATCACCTTTCATACATTCTGAATTACTACGCCTACTCAAACCAAAGAAGCAACTCATATGGGTACCATTGACAGGCTAACAACAAGTTGAACCTAGACAGCTCTATTTCAGGACTGCAAGCCTACTTCTTTGACAGAAACCGAGCACACCTTTTGACAGAGATCTATTTTGCAACCACCGCCACACTCTGTTTTTTTTTCCTCCACCTGACTATCATCCTTCTAAAAACCACCTGAACTATTGGTTTTGATGTCTGTCCAGTAAATATTGACTCATTCGACCCAAATGAGAGCTTCCAGCACCTTCCTCTCTTTCGTCACCATTTCTGTGCTATTTCATCGTTATCTCTGAATCATTCGCCTTTTTTTAACCTTTTCTCGCCATGAATAGGCGGCTTATTTGCTTTTTGACGTATTTGACACCTTTTCACTGATACGGAAACCAATATAAAACTCGTTTGGATTGAACACTTGTCATCAGTCATTCTTGACTCCTTCTTCTTTTTCTGGTTTTTGTGGATCTTTCAAATTCCCAATTTTTATTTCATTTTTCCAGAATCTACCATGGCCTACAACTACAACCCATACAACAACTCGTACCCATACCCAGCAGCAGTTGGACCTTATGGAGCTGGATACATGGCTCCACCAGTCATCGGAGCCGGTGTTGCTCCAGTTGTTGCTCCAATGGTTGCTCCAGTCCCAGTTGTCGCTCCAATGATGGCTCCACCAGTTGTCGTCATCGAGGAGGAGTACGGACATCATCATCATCACTGGAACCCATTCCATCATCATCATCACCATTGTTAAATAATTGTGTCACTATGGAATGCATATTACTGGATGGAATGAAGTGTGTATAATTGTTTAACAGATTTGTTTTGTGACGTTTTGCGTGAGAAGAGTATCGAGAAATTCTGGTTATGATTGAGGGGAGGAGTTGTACAGCGCACGATGCATGGTCCACAAAAAGTTTGGGATGGCCGTTGAATTTACCAGTGTATTGAAACATATATACTTAAAATCAGGTCGGAAAGTGCAGTTCAGTGGTACATTCTACAACATTTTTATAGAAAAATCAATTCTTTCAATATAGGTGCAAATCTATTTCACATTAACAAAACTATCAAATAAATGAACAAACAAGATGCGATTCAGTATCAGCAAACTGTTTTTGTAATCAGGAATAAAAAAACAAAACGTCTAAAAAAGTCAATCCTCCTATCACAAAGCCTGTACCAAAAAATAACCCTTTTTCATCTACTGAAGCTATTTTGAAAGAACTTGTGCAGAATTTACTTGTCATTTTTAATCGATGTCAATGATATCCACTGCATTTGACAAAACTATTCAACTATCATAGTTTCAGTCACAAAACATGACGCACTCCAATTATTCAGACAAAACTTATTTCAAAACATTATCAGGTTGGAATCAAGGTGAAATGTTTCGCGAACCGTGACACACTGTTTGCGAATGACGTGGCTCGAAATTTCACTGATACTGCATACCAATATAAGACTCCACATGCCCACAGAGGTCTCGTGATTTTTCACTTTTTATCACTCAACTATCAGTTTGCTCGAACTCACTTTCAACTCGCCACTCTTCCTTTTCTTCTCCTTCACAAGTTTTTGCCAGTTTACCACTTTCTCTTGTTTCAGAACTATGGCTTACAACCCCTACAACAACACCTACCAATACCCACCACCAGTGGCACCATACGGATACGCTCCACCACCAGTCGTCGCGCCAGTGGCACCAATGGTGGCTCCAGTGCCAATGGTGGCTCCAGTGCCGATGGTGGCTCCAGTGCCAATGGTGACACCAATGATGGCGCCGCCACCAGTGGTCGTGATCGAGGAGCCGTATCATCATCATCATTGGAACCCATTCCATCATCATCATCATCATTAAACTTGTATATTTCGTCTGATGTTCTGATGCTCGGTTGTCGTTGGAAAGTGAAATGAGTGAATGAATGAATGTTTTGAGAAGTATTTCATGGGATGATGAAAGAGAAATTTTGGAAATTGAGTTCAAAACTCCAAAATAGGCAGGTTTGTTAATGATAAACAAATAGCGGGAACTGAAAACGGAATGATAAAAACTTGATTGGTTCAAAGGAAATATTTACATTGAAGTAGAATGGGTACATGTAGAGTGCAGTTTTTGATATGCTGATGGATTATCTATATGGTTATAAGAAATATCAGTAGTGGAATGCACAAGGAATCATTTAGACATTAAATGAGACGGAATTACTTGAAAATTGGAGCACTTTGAAAGTTGTAGGGCATGGCACACAGTAGAGAAGTATTGGTATATTGAGGTAAAATAATATGAATGGTACGATGTTGTAGTTTGTAGCTTATCAATTGTGAAACTTATTACAGACTCTAGTGGCTTTTGTAGTCCTGAAAATGTGCCATTTGCTTTGTATTAATCATATTACTCTGAGGTTTTTACTAGATATGACTACACTTCCAATGCCAAGCAGTACATACCAGAAATGCACTTCAAAATCTAATGTTTCACCCATTTTCAACACCATATTTTCCTCAAACCGAACGCGCCACCATGCAAAACTTCTCCCCCTCTTACAAAAATAGAAAATAGCGTTCAATCAAAATGACATGAACCTCTGATGACAATCTCTCTGTCCTCACCCCCACACTCGCATCCGCACCTTGTTCGTAACAAATTTATCATACAAAAACCATGGGCAGGGAGAGAAAAGAGAAGTGATTGAGTAGGGGTCTGAAAGAAACGGGTTCCCGTACTACCAAATAAGTTCTTTGTATCACTATGCGCATCATCATGTATCATTTTTCTCACTTGCCAATTTATGACATTGCTATCCTATTATAATTGATGATACAAAATGATCAGGTAGAGTTGTGTTTACATTGAATATGCGGCTTTTGATAAAGGTGTTGGGTAAACATGACAAATTTTGTGGAATTCGAGGTGTACGGGTCATTGATTTTCGTTGTTGAAATTGATTCTGATCTTGTTGTGTGCATGTACTTAAAGTATAATAGCTTTCTAAATAATTATCACTGATAAGAACGGGAGTTTTCAACTTTTCAACACTTTGAATCACTTTTTCATTCTATTCCTTATATATATATTTTTTTCAAAAGTCAAAGTCAATGTTACTTTTAACACTAGACAGATATAAATAAGTTGAGAGCAAACAAAAGCTAATCCTTATACAGTCATTGCAAACATCCCAACCTTCCAGAGCCCTTTCGGACAGTCCTCTTTACGAGGATATGATCTCGCCAGAGTCCAAATTTGTTGGGGAGGCTTTGGAGCAACGGGATGTGAGAACCGTGTTTGTTTCAGCTAGAGAAGGTGACTAATTAGTCTAATTATCTAAACTCAATTTGAAATCAAATTTCCAGATGATAAGGAGCGAGAAAATCGAGTAATACTGCTTATTGGTCCTTCAAGTGCTCATAAATCCGAGCTCATTGATTTTCTTTGCAATTATTTTTATGAAATTGATGCAGTTGATCAGAAACGATATCATATTGCTGATGAAGTAAGTTTTACTATAAATTTCAAGGTTTTCATAAAAAAATCACATGAGAAAACTTCAGAAATTCAATTCAAAAACTCCTGAACGTCCAGTACAATGTTATATATTCAATGAGACTCAAATGTCGGTCCGTCCTGTTATTCTGGACACTATTGGTTGTGGAGACACGTAGTAAGTACTTAATTTTTTATCCTCCTTACAAAAATTCAAAACTTTTCAATACAGTAACGGTCTTGATACACCATCTTTAATTAACAAATGGCTTCTGGATAACTGGAAGATGAGATTAGATGTTATCGGAATTGTTTTCTCGGACCTTCACAGAATGAGCATGCATGAAGAGGATGAGTTGCAGCAGGTCCACCCTACTATCATCCCATCTAATTAAGTTAATTATTTCCAGGTTCTTTCCCAACTTCCAGAGCATGTTCTGGACAACATTGTGGTCTTTATAACCGCTTCTGATGGCTCGAGAACATTTGAAACCCTTTTACGACGGTTCAACCTTTCTAATTGCCCAAAGTTCACCATCAACACTTCTTGTATATTTCAAAAACAAATGGGTATGGTTTTGAGTGTTGAATCTAATCTGAAAATGGCATTGTCAACAAAAAACTCTTTTTCACTCCATTTTGCCGCTCGATAAGCACCGTGTGTATTTTATTATCACTTCAATTTTCTCTTTCTCTCGTAAAAGTTTCTCGCTAAATCAAACATTCACGCTCTAAACACCTCCTTTTAAGGAAAGGTATTTCGAATCGATAATCCTTGCTTTTTTGTTTGTTTACGGTTTTAAGCTGTCAAGGGTGGTTTTCAGAAGATCGATTGAATGACGAGCATCGTAGGAGGTATTGGAAGATGTCGGTGAATCAGTTCAATGAGTTTTTCAGACAGGTTCAGGTGGGTTTTTTAACAATATAGTTTTTTGGGAGTAAAAGACAGTTAAAATCTCTGAAATTCAAAAGTAATAGATGTAAAAGAAATTCATTTTGTCAAAGTCAAAAGCTTCAATGTAAAAAAGTACATTCAATGGCCAGAAACAAAAAAAGATATAACCACCACGGCGTATTACTTACCGTTGGAGGTTCAGGCGGAATCGAACCACCGACAACGGGGACCCCCCGCCCCCCTCTAGCCCACTGCGCTAGAGGGGTCATTTTCTGGCCCTTCTTCACTTGGATGAGGAGAGGGGTGTCTCATATGGTCGAGGGGAAGAGTTGTACGGACCCTCTTCCCTCTCCTCATCCAAATTAAGAAGGGTCAGAAAATGACCCCTCTAGCGCAGTGGGCTAGAGGGGGGCGGGGGGTCCCCGTTGTCGGTGGTTCGATTCCGCCTGAACCCCCAACGGTAAGTAATTCGCCGTGGTGGTTGTATCTTTTTCCTGTTTCTTTTATTGAGCTATGGATTTCTTTTTACAAATATGACATCATTGATGATGTTTTGGAATTTAGAGACTTCATTTTTAAACAATTTCTTGTTGAAATATTGTACACTCTTTTAGAACTCATTGTTTGTGTACTGAAAAACGAATTGTGTTTAGAAAACACGAATGAAACTGTGCAATCATCAACACTAGATTGCTTCAAAATCAAGTAAAAATTATTTTCATTTCTCCCAAGTAATGTGTTTTTGGTTAGGCTTTGAGAATTTTTTATAAATTCGGTCACTGATAGTTTGGACGTCGCTGATTCTGAATCTGAAGTCAGAATTTCAGTAATTGATCTCATTTTTGAGAAAAAATGTGTCAAAACCATTTTCAGTGCTATTTCCCTCCATGTTTTCACGTGTTTACGTGTCGACATTTTCGATAGTCACAAAATAGTGGAGAATATAGCACTGAAAATGGCGTTGACACATCTTTTCTCAAAAATGAGATCTATTACAGAAATTCTGACTTCAGATTCAGAATCAGCGACGTCGAAACTATCAGTGACCAAATTTATAGAAAATTCTTAAAGCCTAACCAAAAACACATTGCTTGTCAAACGTTTCACCTTTTTTCCACTCTTACTACAATTCCATTTTCCAGGAAACCACGCCTGTAACAATATCAGGACTACCTTACATTGATGATGGTCTGTATGGTGTTCATGAATCTGCTGGTGGCTCTTCTAGAAGTAGTGTGTACTCTTCCAGCAAGTGAGTTCTTTTTTTGACAACCCCAACCCGTTTTCCCGAAACTCACTATCATTACTAACATAGATCCACTGTAATCGAAGTGGCGCCAGCACCAACCCGTCCGACGACATCTCCACCGCCACCACCACCACCGGCCACCGCCCCACCTGCGAAAAAGACGCCTCCACCGCCACCGCCAAAACCAACAATCCATGCGCCCGTCGTGCCGACATCCCCGCCTCCAGAGCAGCAGGGCATACCGCTGTACAGTGAGAAGAAGTCTGCACTACCACCACAAACAAGCGCGCCTCCAAGGCCGCCGAATTTTGCGCCGCCTGTACCGCCTGTAATCACTGACACGTCGACCACCACCACTGCTCTAACCAACGCCATGTTCGAACAGTTGAAACAGTCTAGGTAATTGATTGAGTTGCATGAGCATCTTTTTGAGTTGCTTTTTTCATAGGGTTTATTAATGAGTTATAGTATAATGATAATAGTCCATCAATCTGATAGTAAACATTTTGATTTGATGAGCCCAGTTTAGTTATCTCTTCCAACCGAAACTGTACTAATTTGCAGATTGTGAGCAGTTTTTGTTAAGACAAACAGAAAAAAAAACAAACAAAAACAGTCTGACCTAGCTTTTTGACTCATTTGTTAGCTTAATACTAAAAACCATTACTATAAATTGAAATTTAGCTGGTTTTAAGTCTCAGATAATCAGATACTGAACATATAACTCATTTCCAGCGCCCAATACGACTACGCCACCTATGGCAGTGAACGTGCCTATCCGGTCCAAGCCAGATATGACGAGCCACCACCATCCGAACCAGCCAGTGGGCTTGGCAACAGACGACACAGTGTTCCAGGTACAATTTCCCCTCCACCCTCTCTTTTACCCCTTGTCAATTTATAGAGCTGATATCCATCCTTATAAACAACGAGGCTAAAAGTAAACTGCATTTTGCCCGTTTTCTAACTCTCCTCGCCTGATTCACCTTGTATGTGTATATGCCGCACGAATCACTGATTCACCATGGGCACTGTTTGCTATTCCTCTCTACTTTACGATAGGGCCGTTTGTCCGGAAAGTGTGGACGGCGGAAGTGAGAAAAAGTAAAAACAAGGGGTTTTAGTTCAGTTAAAATTGAATTATCAAGAAGGAATAGTAATCAACATCATGTAAAGTTCTGTTTCTATTCTTAGAACCTATTGGACTTGTTGATACGCATTGACATATAACATGGACACACTGATAATGTAGAGATGGGTAGGAAGGCATAGAGAAGTGGCTTATCAGTAGTACTATTGCACCTCAAGTATTCATCAGTTTCGACTTAAAACTTGCATTTAGTGACAGGAAATATTAAAGTGAGTTCAAATAGCTTCGCGCTGGAAATGTCAAATCATTTTTCTTGAAGGCATTGATAGTGGACTTTAAAACGTAAACTTTTAGTAGGTGTTTGGTTGATTTTTTATTGCTATGAATGTTTTTCAAAGTGTAAATCGTACTGAGCTATGATTAAGGTATAGATATGAAGTTAGAACTAGTCTAAAACAAATCGGAACCATTTTTTTGAACAGTGATCTGATTTTGACATTGAAAGAATGAAGTACTGGAAGTTTAATAAGTACGAAGAGATCTTAACCCTTTTTGCTGACATCTTTTTCAGAAGTGCTGACATCTTTTTCAGCTTTTTTTAAGCATCTAACTTTAATCTGAAATGCAATAGAGCTTTTTTCGCTTCTTCTGGCTGTTCAGAGCTTCAAAAACTTGCTTCTTTCTATAACTCTACCGTTACCAACTCAAGCTAACCCTATTCTTGTGGTCAAGCGTTATTTTCCACCTGAACCTTTCTTACTC
The DNA here is from genome assembly GCA_963572205.1 of Caenorhabditis imperialis. Taxonomy (NCBI): domain Eukaryota; kingdom Metazoa; phylum Nematoda; class Chromadorea; order Rhabditida; family Rhabditidae; genus Caenorhabditis; species Caenorhabditis imperialis. The sequence goes on along the minus strand of OY751544.1, from coordinate 3,002,763 downwards.
CTTATCTAAAACTTCTCCAAGGTAAATAAACACCCTCTTTGCACCCCCAACTTCCATTTCTATTACATTTCCCCCCTTTCCAGTGACTCACGTCTCCCAGCCCCCCCCCCCCCCCCCCCCCTTCCCCATCGCAAAAGCACAAGAACATCTATATATTTCTATTCCCCATTGCCTACTAATTTTTCGTTGCCAGACGACATTCGCCATTACGCTGACGAGACGACACCGCCGCCCGTGCCGCACGACGTCGTTGACAGGTAGTTGGTGCATAAATCACAAAGAAAGTGGTGGTTTCAGATACACGACCATCGGGTATATGAATCGGTCGCCGAGCCGAAGTCAAGTTGGTGTGAGAGACGCTTATCGGTTGAGCCGCGACGATTTGAGAATTGTGGACGCGCACAGTAGTCCGTCGGACTCGCAGAGTGAAGAGTTGAGAAGGATGTACTCGGGAAGAAGTGGGAACTCGGTCAAGCCTACTGGTGATGTGACGTGAGTTTCAGTGTGGTCAGAGGGGTTGATGAGGGGTATTCTGAAGATGTGTTCAGATATTGTGAGCCATAGTCGGATTCTTTGGGTAGATCATTAACTACCATTTTTCTCATTGTGTTGCGTCTAACCTCCACTTTGAACCATTTTTTTTTCAAGAATTTTCATCCAATTTACATTCAAAACTTCAAAAGTTATCCACAACAACATAATCATCAGGAATTTTTTACGATCACCGTCAAATTAGACTCCAATACTATACATTTTCCATCTTAATGCTAATGATAACAACAATTTCAGTGCACGTTACGTTTACGACACTGCCAATCGCAACTACACCGCTTACGGCGAAAGACAAGCGCGGCAATCTTACACCTCTACTACCACTGACAGAAAGCGGTGGTCAAGGTACCCTCTTCCCCCTTCTCCTGCTCCCAATGTAGATTCCTATCTTCAGATCCTCCGAGCCTCGCAGTGAGACCTATATCAATGACCCGTACTACACTGGAAAAGACGTGGTCTCTGGTTATGGTGTTATCGAAACTCGCCGCTCTCGTACCAGCCTGCATAGCCATGGGGGAAGTGTTCCGGAGCTGATACACTCCGAAAACAAGTATGATTATCAGCAGGTCAGCGACCAGCAGAGGAGGTAAACATGACTTACTCAAAATGATGATGTCTGGAGTTTTCAGCCAGATCGAGCGACAATCCCGACAAGAAGCGGAACGCCGCAGCACTCGTCATTCGGAGGGCTCTCGTCAGATCTACATCGATAAGCAGATATCTCCAGAGCGTCAGCGCAAAGATTACGGATCGGTGCACACCAATGTGAACATGCAGGATAATCCGAGATATAACATTCCGAGACATGAGGTTCCACCACCACCAATCCCACCAAAGACGGTAGTGCAGCCGGTTGTTCAGCCAACTCCTATTATTCATAGGGTACGTCCTAATAATGGATAGAACGCTTTGAACTTCTGAAAAAAGGAGGTTTCTAGGTCAGTGGCGGAGAGGTATATGAAGATGAGCGCTCTGTGTATGAGGCGTATAGTCAAATTCAACACCAGCGACCTCCACCGCATCAAATCGGCCATGGAATTCAACCAAACCCAATTCAACCGCCTCCTCAGCCGTACCTACCGAGCTATGATCAGGTTCCAGATCGTGAGTTTTGTTAGATACTCCAATTTTTGGCATATGTTTGAGTTTTCAGCCTCCCAGTCCAACCACTACATTATTCCCAAGTCGATGCGCGGCTCGGGCTCTCCGATCCAAGTACGAGTGCACATGGCGAGCAAGTCTCCCGAATCTGTTCGACGTGTATGCATCCCTACCCCTTTGTTTTTATATCACTTTTCCCTAGCATGCCTCTCACCTCTTTAGTTTTGACCCCCTCCAATCACATGGCTTTCAGCAACAATATGATACGTACGGTGAGCCGATCTACGTGCAACGCGTTGCTCCCGGGCTTACCGAGGAGACGACGACTACCACCACCACCACTCGGAAGGAGGAAATTGAGCGGAAGCGGAAGAAGAAGGAGGAGGAGAATAAGCGGAAGGAAAAAGAGCATCATGGTCAGAAGCAGGTTGGCCAGCAGAATGGTTATGATGCTTGTGAGTGAGATGTGGAGCTGTGAACATAAATCGAAAGTTTCAGACGCCAACAATGGCTCCCAGTACGACTACGGTCGGTACGACAACCGCGGTCAGCGAGGTGATAGCCCCTACTCCCCATCCAAAAGTTTTCATCTATATTCCAGATGCAGAAGACGCTCTAGTTGAGGAAGAATACAACACTCGTCACATAAAGCGAACCACAGAGCATCCGCAAAGACACTACCCTCAGGAAATCGACCAAGGCCAACTGGAAGATGGCTACGGACGCCAAGAAAAAGGACACGGTCAAGGCAACCATTCTCAGAATAGGTACAGACGACTCAGAACCAATAAAGCTGAACGGCTCAAAAACCGTACGACTTATTATGGAAACCAAATGCAGCGGTGGAAAATTGTGTACCTCATCGAGACTCTTGCTCCTATTATAGTTGCAGTGTTCTTTTTGATTCTGTTGCTAATATTTGTGTATAACGAGTTGTCCAGAAGATTTTCGACTTACTGAACTAACGAGTATTAACATTTCAGAAATGAGAAGTCAGTGACTCGCCGGACTAACAAGCTCGGATGGTCGCCGTCCAACTACCGTAACCCACAGGATTGTTTCCTCAACTTGTTGTGCTTTATCATCGCGCCTCTAGTGATTATCGCTATCATCATTGTCATTATTGTCTTTGTGATTATTAATTAGTAATGCTAACTACTGCTCTAAACTTCAAAACTTTATGTTTTAACTGCTAACATTTGGGATCCTTTTCTTATTTGGTGTGAGTGTTATTCTACTGCCATTACCATGATCATTACCACTACAATACCTTTCATTTTGTATTGCTTTCTCGTTATCCAATTCCAATTCCAATTCCAATATATAGCAATAAATATGTTATTATACCCCACCTTGATTAATTCCTTTTACGAAACAACCTTCAGTCTCAAATGTGCACCTATACACGCATGCATATGTAATTGTTGGCTCCCCCCACAAAAAAAGTACGGAAGATACCCAGAGAGCAAGAGTATAAAAAGAGCTCAGGTAGTGGAAGGGGAGAGAAGAAGGAAGACACATCTGTCTCTCTCCGCCTATTTGCATAATTGACGTGCTCACCTGGAGAGGGGGGAGAAGGCAAGGGAAACTGCTTCCTTATAATTACGCCTTGCTCTTTTCTTCCTCCGTTCCATTTTCTCTCCCCCCCCCCTTTCCCACTCTCTTCCACCTCCTCTTTCCCCTCTGCCCCCTTGTGTTCACTGCTTCATGTTTTTAACGGATGTAGTCATGGCAATCAGCGTCGAAGAAGAGGGGGGAAGGCAGAAAAAACTCATCAGGCAATACTATTTTTCATCTTCTTTTACTTTATTTATCTATTTTCTGTTTTATATCGTTCAAACTTCATATATTTGAAAGGGGAAAAAGGTATTTCAGAAATCCGGAACAATGGCACGTAGAGGGTTCAAACATCGGTTGAAGGTGGGTTGAAGTGCTTTTTGAAACGTTTTGAAAGGGAATTTTGTTCAATTTTTTGGGAAACTTGGGGGAATATGTATGAATTATGAACAGGGCTTGACATTTGGAAAAAATGGATAAGTTTGAGAGGAAAAAAAACAAAAGTTATCAAAAACTATCAACAAAACAAGTTAAAGAAGATAAAGAGCTAATTATCAATCTTCAAATGATTCTGAATTTTGTTTTTTGCATTTTCTTCAGTGTTATCATAGCTTTGAAAGCTTTTTTGAGATCATTTTCATACTTTGTAGTTTTTTTGACGTCAAAGTTTAGTGTATTTTTGACGTCAAATCCAAATTGCAAAATCTTTCTGACACTTTTCAAAACTTCCAATTTGATCAGGCTCTATTTTGGATGATTTTAATGGTATTTCAAACTGAAAACATCCATTTTCTAACTTCAAATAAGTTCAATTTTCTCAGGTAACCCGAGAATCCATCGAAAAGTTCTGCAATGACCTGAAAATCGTGAAAATGCTCACCAGCCCCGATCGATCTGTAAGTCCTCCCCCCTCCCCCATTGATGTTCTCCACCTCCAAATCCAGGGCTCATCTGGCGCGGAAAGTGTGTCGCTGCTCAGCGAAGAAGAGGACCCGAAATCCCGGCCGTTCATGGAAAAACTCGATCTGTCAAGGCTTGGACCATCAGATGTCTTCCAAGATGAAGGCGTGGGTAGCAGTGGTGATGCGGTCAACTCGAATACCACTCCTTTGAAATGGAATTTTGGTGAGTCATGTTTGGGGATGAAAACTTGTATTTTGTTATAGATCTTCCAAGGTCGCCGAGGATTGAGGCGGTTTCTGCTGACCGGAACGTGGAGATGAGGAGGTACATTTAGTAAAGTGCAAAAACTTTCAAACGGAATATCAAATTTCAATTGGAATTCTCTCACATTTTTTAATTTCTTAATAGTTAATAGCTAATATATACTGTATAGCTAAAAAGTAGCTAATAAGTTCTAAAACCTCACTATTTGTCAAGTGAGGAACATGGAAACTATGCAAGTACACATCTTTCATTAGCTATTAGCGCAATTTGTATTCCTATTCCAATATCAAATTTCATGCAGACTCCGCCGCAAATCCATCGAGTCGCCACGCACGTTTCTGAACGGTCTTGCCGGCATCGAGTCGCTGCTGAAAAAGGACGGCAACTTGAATCCGTTACTGGTCAGTTTCATATTTACTCCATTAGATTCATCCATTAAGGAGAAGACGAAAAAGTAGAAAATGTTTGCGTAAATGGGTGGAAAGTGACAGGATGCGGTGGGCGAAAAAGTGAACGCTTTTTCTTTTTGCTTTTTTCTCTTTTGGTTGGCAGTAAAGTGGAGAGGGATATTATATATGAACTGGACTTTTATACTTACTTGTCTCTTTGAGAATCTTTGTACGAATTGACCCTTTTGCAAAGTACAAATTAGTACTGATTGCACTTTGGGGTCAGTATGTTGTTGGTTTTGTGAAGGGGTGTGTTGTCTACAAGCTTTATGGGTCAGTGCTTCATGTTCATTGCTATTTCTATAAAGAAAAGTGCTAGAAGAGTAATTTTCGAGCTTCGGAACCATGTGATTCTAGAAAATAGGCAGTTTTCAGATTTAGGGTTACATTGAGAAGGTTTCTAGAGAATTCAGATGCCGTAGAAAAGAGTTGACGTTTTTGAAATTGTCTATCAAGATTCTGAAACACCCAAAAGACATAATCCTGATTCTGGAGCAGTTGAAAGCTCAATAAACTATCAACTTACCTATCTTTTGCTCAATTCCAGTAGCTGAGGAACATGCCTACAAAAATGGCTATCAAATCACAATTCTCTATCATTCTCCATCAGTTCCTCCCGGAAATTGCCACTCTTTCCACCCTCCCCCTTCAAAACCACACCTAGGCTAACCCTAACTCAAATATACAAACGAGGTCAAGGTGGTCTACCTTCTTATCCTGATTCATTCTGATTTCAAAATGTTGCTAGTCTCCTATCACCTGAGAGGACTCTTACCGGTTTCTACCAACTTGAACAGGCAGATTACATGCGCCACCTTTCTCTCTCCCCCTTTCTTCTCTTCTCCCCTTTTCCAGTTTTCCAGTTTTGAGAGAAATTGAAAATTGAAATAGTGCATCTGTTCTTTTTCTCCTTTTCCACTGTTACATACAATGCTTCGCTCGAAAAAAAAAGAAAAATTGTCATTTTCTTCGTGTTTCTTCTTCCAACTGATAAACTTCCTACCACCCCCATTAGATGATAAGTTTACCATTTGTTACCTAACCTTGACCTGAAAGTCGGAAAAAAGTTAGAGAGAAGGGTGGATAGAGAGGCGGAAGAACGACGATGTTTTACACTGGTTATCGCACTCACTCTTTTCATCAAATTTACAACTGGACACTTGTTAGCAACACGTGGAGCTTGCTATAATTGTGGGGTGGAGGCGAACCAAAACGTGATTATTATTCCCTTCTCTCCCTTGCTTTTCTTCGATTTTTCTCACACCCGCTCTTATTGTCGGCGCAAAAAAATGAGTGCAGCGGGAGGGGGTCTGCAAACGCGCTCCATTGGACTGCGGGCCTTTTTTTGAGTTTTTCCAGCTTGTGTTATAAAATAAATGACGGAAATTGGTTAAAAATAGTCAATTAATGCCTACAGATTTTATATTCGAGGCAAAAAATGCGAAAAACCCAAGATAAAAGCATCGATTTTCCCATTTTGTGCAAGTTGGCGCCAATTACTGCGCAGACACCGTGCACTCATTTTTTTGCGCCGACAATATCTGCGCATATCAATGCACTCCTTTACCCAACGTGGATAATGGGGTGACCACGCATTGCACTTCCCGCTCGTCTCGAAGTGGCCGAAGATGATCGAGCCGTCGGCGACAGCTGTCGAGAGACGGGGGTCGGAAAGGACGCTTCGGAATGAAAAGAAAAACGTATTGGCTCGCGAGTACGAGATGTGCGGGAGAGACGGCGCTGTAACAATACCAGTGTTCTGAGGGACGCGGGCTCGCGGAGCTCTTCTCTCTCTCGATTTATTGGCTTCAAGACCTTTCTACGTTCTGGAGGTGCACCTTGATGGGTTTATTTCTTTTTTCGAATTTCTCCCTGATCTCTTTTTCTTGGACTCTTGAGAGCTTTTCGTTTTTCGTTTTTTCTCCATTTTTTATAACTCTATCTTCTTGTCCTAAGAACCATGTTAAAAAGATCATAAAATAGTAGAAATAGTGGAAAATAGCTCCGCCACAGCAGACGCTAGCAATCGTCATCCTCTTATGACTTCGTCACAAATCGTCTTTCACAAAATCTTCCCTTCTGTCGGCATGATGTAAAAGTTGTTACTATTACTAATCACTTCCATCTTTTGGGGAATGCCACTCCTCTTTCATTTCGCACTTTCATTTCTTCAATTTCCTCTTGGTCTGGTACTAATTACAATCGAGATTCAGACAGATGATTCAGACCTTTCAACTCTATCGATTCCTAGCTTTTTTCCAATCCATGATAATTGAAATCTTATCAAACACACCTCTTTTGTCTGGTTTCTCCCCCCTCACTTTTCTCTTTCATATCTCAAGTGTGTTTGATTTGTTGCGGTTTTTTCCATGTTTTCCTCACATTCTTTCCAACTTGCTCTCATGATACTACTACTCGCCTAAGCCAAAGCAATTTCAGTAATTGTGTTGGGTAAATGTACCATCTCGACGACGACTACTTTGCGAGATTCAATCAACCGTCGTCGTCCTCAGTGCAGTTCCCGTCGGAGTCGCTGCGATACGGAGGGAACTCAACGACAACTACTTTTGGCGTTGACGATCCATCAACTCGATTCCGGTCGCAATCCGCTGACACTCGAAGAGCAGCCTTCCAAAATCAGCCGAGAACAATCTCAGAGGACCATCTTCTCGAGCCCTGGAACCACGGACCACTTCGTGCTTCTGAAGTGAACTTCCCGTCCCAGCAGAGAAGACCCGCATCGACCACACCTTGGTCGTCACATTCGGAGTATCAATCGACTCATAACCTGTCAGTGCCGTCATCCTTCTCCGAACACCTTCGCGAAAGATCGCCGGCGAGTGGGTCGGCACTTCTCGACTTGCTCTCTCGATACCCGTCTGCTCAGCACTCTGTGCAAAATTCGCCGTCTGTGCAAGCCTATATTGATCGGATCCATTCGGAGAAGCCGGCGCCTACAAGGACCTACACCTATCAGTCCGCCGAGTCCAACTTCCCCTTGATCGAGTACTCTGTGCGGCAAGAGCAACCTAACGGAACTCGCACGACTACTTCTGTGTATCAAAACGTGAACGGGAACGGCTACCCGCAGCAGCAGCAACGCATCCAGACCACCTTCACTTCCAACGGGCCGGTGACTTCCACTTTCCGTGAGTACCACAACTCGACGCCGCTTGGTGGTCCTCCTCCGCTTCTTCCACGCGAGTCGTCATTGCAACAGCAGCAGCAACAGGCGCACCCGTTCGAAAATCGATCCTTCGAGCCGCTCCATCGTCATCCCCAGCCGCCGCCGCCGTCTTCCTCTTCTTCTTCATCTCATCAATTTTACAACACACCACCCGCAGCCTCAAGTGCGTCCGCTTTTCGTCAGCCCGTGTTTCACGACTCGGATCACTTGGAGCTGCTTGCCGCACGTCTCCTTGATGACAACATGAGCCGCAGCACTTCGGAATGGAGCAAGTCGTTCGAGCAGTTGCAGAATCGGTTTCAAAATTTAGAGGACAATGAGCTGATGACCCCGTCCGCGTTCACCACGACGGGATCGATGACCTTGCCGAGAAGAGCTGCTCAACTTCCGATTTCAAAGTCGTCCAGCAATTATGAAATGAACCATTCTCTCCTGGGAAGAGCAGTTGAGCGAAGAGCCGCGGAAGCCCCCGAGCCACGAAGATCCGGAGCTTTGGACAACTTCTGGAGCCAGACTATCAGTTCACGCCCGTCATCCCCAACGATTCAACGGATTCCAACAAGCTTCACAGCAGCCGAACGTCTTCAAATGCTCCAAGAACCCATCGACACAGAGAAAAGGTATCCCCAGCGTGTTGGCAGTGGTCAGGGAGTTGCCGCGAGAAAAGCTGAGCTGATGAGAGAACCTCCAGTCGAGTACCAAGAGAAGCCAAGGTCTCCATTGAATCCCGCTTTCCCATCGAATTCGTTCCTGAACTTCAATGATTTGGATAACGCTGTCAATGAGCTGTCAAGAACCGTGAGGAGTAATGCATTTGGTGGACACTCTGGAACTACAACACCCAGTGACACTTTGAACCGACGGATTGGTGGCTGTGGACGATTCCCTACTGGTGAGCATGCACTCAGCCCTCCACCAGTGGACACTCCAATCAAAACGCCTCTATCTCTTCATCGCAAGCTGCATTCGCCATCTCCAACCGATGAGGTTAGCGACAGTTCCTCGGTGTACCAGATCCCTACAGGACTGCCGCATCCCAAGCCAAAGCACAATGTGAAGGAGCAGTTGTACCTGGCAGGTATCCAATCCACACCTGGCTATCAGATCTCGCGCACCATGTACCGCAACGGTCCCAACTTTCCCGTGCCGTCCACCGGAAGTGTGGCCTCTCGCATCACCGAGTTCGAGAAGCGACCGGGCACGCCAGTCGTCCAACTCGCGACGACCACTGTCAAATATCATGAGAATGTACCAGTTGCGCCGCCCTCAAAAGCCGCACCGCAAACGAATGGCAATATGAGTCCGAGGAGCGCCGTGTTTCGCGCCAAGCCTGTTATTCACGTGGACATGGGCAGTACCTATCAGCAGCCTGCTCCGCCGATCCGGCACATTCAAGTTCATACGGTGCAGTCGCCGTATCAGCAGGCCAAGGAGCAGCAGCTGCAGTATCGGCCCGTGAAGCAGCATGATAGTTCGACGCACTCGATTTTCGACTTCAAATCTAATGTGAGTTCATTTGTGTTTTTTGGAGAGGGTGAGGGATAGAAGGGGGACTAATTGGTTGTGATAAAAATAAAAACGTTGTTAAAATTCTTCTCTCATTCTCTTTGGCTCTTCAAATTACCGCCAGTAGCCTTCAACCTTGATTCGAAAACTCAAACAATGCTTGAAAGTCCGCGTATCTCCCCATGAAAAGTGCAAATCCACTCGTCTTCTCTCAATTGTTTGCCAATTCTTTTGCGCACGTGCCAAACGCTCCGTTCTTTGAACGCATTCAACATGAGATCATCCTGAAAATTATAGTTTGCCGTCTTCCACTTTTCCTAATCCACCCCTTCGGGGCTTCCTCCTCATTTCTCAAAATCGTGTGTTTTGTTAGCTAGACATTCTTCATTCTTCACTACTGCTAATTTACAACGCGTGAAACTTGGTGGAATTTATACAAAATGTGGCAGTTAAAACCAAAACCTTTTCGTCCCGCTGGCCAGATGGAGCACTCTTCTTTCCCCCCGGCGCGTTGAACGATCGCAACCTCGGGAGGGGGTTTTATTTATTTTCGGGAAAAAGCTCCTCCTTAACGATTTGAGCGGTAGAGGGGGGTTGTTATCATGTACGATCAACTATGTTCTATCTCCTCCACCCCTCGTTCGCATTGATCTTTTACCGAGTCAAGTAGGCTTTCATTAATTAAACTTTGTGCTTCTCCCAATGTTAGATTAAGATTCAATAGGCTAGCATAAGATATCTCTAAAGTGGAAGTAGAAGCAGAAGTAGAAGTTTTCGCACGATTAACTTTTCAGAGAGTGCATTCTCTATATCCCCTCCTCCATTCAACCGCCGTTCTCTTTTCTCACATTTTTTATTTTTGTTCGTTTCGTTTCTTCCTGAAAAGTCTTATATACACAGGCATATTCAATTTTTGTCGCCTTCCTCTCCTCTTCTCATTTCATTTCCATTTTCGAGAACCAATAAGAACACGGTGCGGAATTGAAGTAATATAAAAACAAGCAATTCTAAAACTCAAAAATCGTCTATACATTTCCGACCAGCCTCGTGTGTTGTAAGTATCCTCTATGCAAGACGCCAACAATCCCATTATATGCATAGATAATATGATTGCGAAGCTGGGGGCACGATGGCGAGGGGTGGAAGTGTAAAAGGCATTTTTCGAAACTGGGGAGAGGAGGGGGTCCTTGTCCTTCAGCTGACCTCTTGTGGGATCTGTTGGTAGAGAATTGACGATTTCAGATTTTTTTATCGGCTTGTTTGTGAGTTCTAGAGTAAAACAACAAACTACTCATTTATATACTAGCAAGATCTGAAAAACCTATAGAAAAACTAGGAAAGAAGCTGGAAAAAGCAGAAACAAACCAGAAAATAACCTTTAAGAAAACCATCAAGAATATGATAATTCCTACCAATTGCTTCGGTTACCGCTTTTCACTTCAAAACCCAAAACGAACTCACGACCGGTTTGCCATTCCATTCTTACCTACGCTGCCCCACTGACCCCTTAAAAAGATTCCAAAAGAAACGAAGCAAACTGCGTTGATAATCATTCCCCCCTTCCTTTTCTGGTGATGCGTGCCATACACACTTTTTGTGATTGATCTCATCATTCTATCTCTCCATCAATTTATCATTAGCCACTTTGACTTCTTCCACTGTAAGAAACTATGAGGAAGGTCAAATTTTTGAGATTCTCCTTTTTTACTTTTTTCTGTGGGGGTTTTTTTCAGTTTTTTTGAACTTGAAAGGCCTATTTGGTAGGGCTCTAACACATTTGCATAGATCGTAAGAAAGAGAGGGAGAGCACAAGTGATTAGAGTTGAGCATACAACGCGCAGACCGGTCTATTTCTCAATGCTTGCAAATTATTCTCCCCCCTCACCTAGTGATTTTTTTGTGTGTTTCTTTCTCTTTCGCTTCTACATTTGTTTATTCTTGACCACCGGAAGCCGATTTCTTTTCTTTCTATCATTAGGTGTCAGTTTCTTGATACAATGGTTTCCTTATAATATCGAAAACTGCCACGTTCATATATGGAAGTGAGTCAGAAACGTAACGATACAAAACATAAAGATTCAATTCTCAATTCGTATGTTTCTCCTTTCCACCACTCGTAATAGTTTTTGATTGAGGCTTCACCACATTTTTTGATAGTATCACTCCCTGTTTACCATTGTTGCACCCCTATTATGATAATCAAGCCACTTGAGTACCACTACATTCTACACATTCTACCGCCCAATATGTTCCGGTAACAAATAAAACGTCACACGAATCATCAAGCAGAGAATTTTCGAAAATTTACAGAGTGATAAGAGCGCAGTCTACAAAGTTGCGAAGCTTATTGATGAGTGTGTTATCATTTGCAAGTTTCTGTGTAGTTGGGGGGGGGGGGGGGGGGGGGGGATGGACCCCCGTTGTGTACATTAGGTGTACTTCAGGTCCAGTGCGCATAATGCTAAAGTTAAACATTCGAGTAGGGCCACTATAGTATCATAAACAATTTGCCGAGTTCTTGTTCACTTTTAGGTTCACTTCCTGGTGAGACGGGGCTTATAGGGGGGATGTGTTTTTTTCTTATTTTTCGCTTCCTTATCTTGCATTTTTCTTTTTAATTCTTGGTTTTCTTGTCTTGTCTTGTCTTGCCTCAAATTTGAATTTGAATCCTTTTTTTATGTGACAAAAAAGACAAAGACACAGAAACACTCCATAAAATATAACCATTCCCATAAAAATGATGATCCCGAAAAGGTAAGCCCCTACTAGATTTCACCCTATACATCCGGATATTCTCTTTGTTTTGCCAGACTCAGACTACCTTTTGTTTTCACGTCTTCTATTTCTTATTCCTCGTTTCTCACTCCGTCGTCTTCCGCCAATTTCGAAACTCTCAAGGTAGCACACTGGAGGGGCCTAGTCATCTGGAGTCGATCCGTCCTCTGAGCCTGCTGATGGAGGAAGAGGGCTCCAGACGTCGGCCGTCGGACGCGGTGCTGTGCGAGTGCAGCGTTCTGGCGGCGCGGCGGCCCCGGTCGCGCACCAAAGCCGTCGTGGTGAACCCGCGAAGTTCGTCGCAACGACGATTCCGGAGGTTCATTGAAAGCATCGTTCGCAAAGTGTTTGATAATCAGCGGAAGTCGCCGCGAGATGTAAGTTTGGTGTTGGACAGGGGGGTTTTATCAGTTGTATAGCGAGGAGGGGTTAATTTTTTCCGAGAAACGTCAAAAATCATTGTGTTCATGACTTCAATGTGTCATTGAAGTCATTGAATAGAAGGCATAATGAAGGGGGGAAGAATCGTGTTTGTAATCCTGTGGAACATTGAAATATGGAAACTACGAAACGCTTAAAACGTCCTAAAGGTTGAGAAAAATTCTTGCTGCAAAAACTGTACCCTTTTTGATTTCCCAACCCGGTTTTCAATCAGATCCAATTCTAAACTCACTAGCACTCTAAAAACTAGGGAAAAGCTCTCTCCGAACATCCACTGTACTGTTTTTTGATCGCGAACAAAACCATCTGGTTGATTATTGACACAGACAATACACGGTCGTTGTCACCTCTCAACACGACAACCATTCTTTTCCCTCTTCTTATTCTTCGCTTTTTTTTTGTCTTCCCCTTCTTCCGTCTGACTGGCCCTGGCTAACTGCAGTGTTCGGCAAAAGTGTAAAGTCAGAATCATTTCCCTCCTCTTTTCTATCCCCTCTCTTGTTTTCTCTGAGATCCGATCCCGTCCTCCTCTGCTTCATATCTTCTACTTCTATATTGTCGGTCTCCATCTGTTTCTCTCGCTGCTTTTCTGCTTTCGGCCAAAATTAAGTCGCAACGAATCAGTTCGTTATTCCTGCCGCATCTGGTTGGGGAGAAATGTGAGAATGTGAAGAGTATGCAGGCGATTCCAGCGCCACGCAATTTCCGTGTGTGGAGATTGTTGCGAAATCGTACTGTGAGTTATTGGGGGAATGGAAAAGTAATAAAAGTCAAGTAAAACTAGAGCTCAACCAAAAACCATTTGATTTTTGTTCACCCATTGTATTTTTCAGAACGTCTCCGCGGCGTCGGCCACTCAAATCCAAGCTGATGTCACTCCAACCAAGTATGTTTGCCCTCTGTAGTACCTGGTAGCTCGCTCTTCACAAAAACCCCTCTTTGAACAGCATGGGCTTTGTCGTCACGGCGGTGAACATTGTTCAAAGCCTCCTCAAGACGTGCGCCTTTAAAGTTCAGCCGTAGTAGTAGTTGTTTGCTCAGGCTTTTGCTCCAAGTAGACGCGCGCTCGGTGTTTTTCGACGCGTAGGACGGATTGACGCAAGAAGAAAACAAAGTCTTCCCCCCCACACACACACATATAAACTTGTCACCTGGCGGTGGATCAGGCACCGGAAACATCACAAAAAATAGTTGTCGTGGTCCATCGTCTGGGGGCTCGAAAGCTTGAGAAAAAACAGCTTGAAATTGGGAAAAAGTGAGGCGAAGTGAAAAGGAAGTGTCAGGTAAAAGTTCTTTGAGTCCAAGATGTAAGAATGGTGTAATTTTGGGAGGTTTTTGAACATGTTCATCCAGTTTTAGCTCACAGAATGGATTCAAGTGTCTCACTATTTATTCATTCTACATCTGAAGCTCTAAAAAACAGTTCCAGAAGTGCACATCTCGCGGAGCTCAACGTTGTCTCTCCACCAAAACGTACCGCATCGGTGCCAGCCTCTCGTCTTAACCTCAACGGTACCTTGGACAGCAATGGCAACTATGGTCGCAAGTCAGCCTCGCAATCCGATCTCAACTACTCTGCGGAGCTCTCCGTCGCTGCTCCAACCCGCCACGCCATTCCAGAGCTGGATCTTTCTTTTGACAACTACAACGACGAGTACAGGCCCACACCGAAGCCAGCGCCCGTTATCAGTCGACCTCTGCCACCCAAGCCTGTCGCGCCAAAAGAACCGTAAGTGTTCTTTCGCATGGCCAAAGAAAAACTTGTTCCTCAGAATCTACTACCCACAAGGCAAACCAGTGCCGCAACTGCAGAACGACACTGCTTTACGACGTGTGTGCGAGGTCTTCCGTTCGTTGCCCAATCAAAAGGTGAGGAGTGATAGTGATAGTGACAAGTGGCAAATCGAATAAATCTTGTAGTGTACACTCGAGAACATGCCGGCAGTGTGCGAGGCCGCCGGGCTGCCAATGTACTGGAAGATGCCAGTGTTTCTTGCGATCACAAATGATGAGGATCGGCCCGCGTCGCAAGTGGATTTCACCTCGTGGTGGAAGGCGATGACATCTGTTGCCCATGATGAAGCCTCTAGGTTCGTGACTTTTTATTGCATTTGGGGATTGCATTGAACTAACTTTCAGATTTGTGTACACCCTGACAATGGGCTCCAGGAGTTACCTCCAACCAGGCGACTTCTATGAGATGCTCATGGATGTGATCCACACCCACCCCGGCCTTGCGTTCTACCGAGATGCGACAGAGTTCCATGACAAGTACTGTCAGGTAGTGATGACCAGAATATTCTGGAATGACGCCCACTCGTGGTCCGGAAAGCTGACCACTGATAGACTACGGAAGGGAGGTGTGCTGCAAGCCATTCGGAATCTTGCGTTCGATGATGACATCAACAAATCGCTGAGATATTTCAGGTATGACTCAGTGCGGTTTGAAAATAGCCAACAATAGATTTCGCAACTGAAATTCTTTCCATTCTGGAAATGAAAATAACATTCAAAAACATTGCGAAACTGAAAAACACATGTTTTCAGCTACGAGCACTTCTACGTGGTATACTGCAAGTTCTGGGAAATCGACTCGGACCATGATCTCAAAATTTCAAAGGGCGACCTAGCACAGCATGCTGGAGGAGGTACATCCTCTTTCTCCTTCTGTCAAATTATACATCAATTTTTGTTTTAGCTCTGGTGCCGATGGTTGTGGATAGAATATTCTCTGGAGCAGTGTGCACCAATCCGAATCGAGGCCAACCGGTTGATGAGATTGGATTAGCCGAGTTCACCCAGTTCCTATTAGCCGAGGAGGATAAGACTCATCCCACGAGGTATTAGAGATTATCCTTCACGATCCTTTGATCTGTTCGGATTATCATTATCATCATTGTTGTTATTATCATTTTTATTTGCCATTTGCCAATTCCCATTGCTTATTTCCAGCATCGAATACTGGTTCCGAATCCTGGACCTGGATGGGGATGGGCTGGTGACACTCTACGATATGGAGCTGTTCCACACTCAAGTGCAACGCAAGCTCGCTGCCGAGGGGATCGACTCAATGGCTTTCCCAGATGTTGCATGCCAACTCATCGACATGCTCAATGTGCCTGGAGCCAGCTCATTCCGGTTGAGCGACTTGAAGAAGTCCTCGTTGAGGGGGCGATTCATTAATACGTTTGTGAACTGGAGAAAGTTCTTCGCACAGGAGACGAATGAGGGGTCCGAGTCCCCAAGGATTGAGGACGAGGGTGGTCAGGAGTTGACCGAGTGGGATAAGTGAGTTTTTATGGGTTTTGTTGAGTTTGATATAAGAGAGAGTGAAAAAAGAATAAAATCTGGGATCTGAGCAGTGATTTTTGTTATGTTTGTCAGTTTTAACATGTAATGTTAGGCGTTGAGAATTTTCTATAAATTTGGTCACTGATAGTTTCGACGTCGCTGATTCTGAATCTGAAGTCAGAATTTCTGTAATTGATCTCATTTTTGAGAAAAGATGTGTTACTGAAAATGGCTTTGACACATCTTTTCTCAAAAATGAGATCAATTACAGAAATTCTGACTTCAGATTCAGAATCAGCGACGTCGAAACTATCAGTGACCAAATTTATAGAAAATTCTCAAAGCCTAACCAAAAACACATTACTTGTAAGCCAGCAAAACTTTAATTGTCATTCTCAGATCATTTTAACTGACAAACTTTTCAAATCTGACTCTCTTACTATTCTAAACTTCAATATAACTAAAACATTCCTACCTGACTATTACCATCTCATTTTCCAGGTATTGCATCGAAGAATACGAAGCAATGATGGAAGACGATCAGGCCGATGCAGAGACAATGTGAGTAAGCTTGAAAAAACCGGACACTCCCTAATAGGGTGAGCACATTGTTGTGCTTGTGTACCATTCAGTTCATTCTTGGTTTTTATTAAGTTTTAATCTAGTCTTGTTATTTACCTCTTTATCTCCCTATTTGCAGAAGCCTGAACTTGGAAGAAGACGACGGTCGTTCCAGCCTTGCTTATCATGATGTTCTCTAAACCTTCATATCACCGTGAACAAAATGGGTCTCGCGATACGGTCTACTCTTCTCCCCCACTCAAATTCCCTCCCACCCTGATTCTTCCTGCATATAAACTTGTTAGAATGTTATTGTTAGTGTCATTTTTGAACTACCACCTGCTCCATTCCCCTCTACCAAACTACAATTTGCATGGGTTTATCAGATAATTTATTGATAAGCCGCCTTTCTTTATTTGTTAGAAGAAATTCATGTTTCCCCCACTGTACTCTCTGTTTTTTGACACAATTTCTCATACACGGTGCTTCTTTTCTTTTCTTTTCAAGTAATTTTTCTTGTTCACCAAATTTTTTGTCCTGTTCTTCATACCAATCATAATTTTTCTGCTGAAAATAAAAGTTAAATTTTTAATTTTATTCATCCAATACACTATCAACAATTTGAGAAAAAAGACCTTTTAATGTACAAACAAGTTTTTTTGAGAAAAAGAAAAAAGAAAAAGCATAATAAATAGCATTGTTTTTACAGATAAAACATTAAAAAAGGACAAGTTATAAAAAACATACTCTAATGAGAAAGTTGGGAGAAATCGGACCCGCGTGGTGTGGTGCTAACTATAAAAATGGAAGAAAAAATGGAGGTTGGAGCAGAGAGAGAGTGAGAGAGAGAGTAGTCACCGTTCGTCACGTAACGTCGAATCTAGTCGAGTCTATTGGGGGAGGGAAGGAATGCAAATTTAACCCTGTACTGTATCATAGTAGTCCACTTCAGTGTCTTTCGAGTCGGCTGTGGTGGCACACTTGTCGGTCGCGCAGAAGTCGGCGGTGATGTGGATCATATCCTGGAAGTGGTGAAGTTGTAGTGGTAAAAGATAAGGTTAGCATGGTATTAGTGTAAGATGTTGTATTTGAAAGTTTTTTGAAGATGTCAATGATTGATGGGATAAAGGAACTATGTTCGGAGGATTAAAGGGTTCAAGATGCTTTGAGTCAGGTTTTCTAGTATAAAAACTGGAAGCTATGATCTATCACTATAGAAAATGAACATTGCTAGCTGGGAACATATTTTTCAAAAGGATTCGTTATGAAAACTACCTACGACTTTATCGAATTGATAAATACCTAGACAAAACCATGTTCTAACTGTTTTTCATTCATTTTTAACATTCATTAAAACCATAATGTTTTACTCCGTTTATTCAGTACCATACAAAACACATTCCACCACTCTTTCCCACTCTACTTACATCTTCAAAGTTGACCTGTCCTGACTGTTGAGTATAATCGAACATAATCGGCAGCTGAATACCGCTCTTCAACTTCTTCGCCATATCCTCATTCAAAATCAACTCGGTCAACGCGTTGACTAAAAATTCCAATGATCCCTCATCAATGCCATCGACCAGGGAAGCAACCTAGACATACACGATTAGCAAACGATTTCTCGCTCTCCGCCGTTTTCGCTTACGTCGGAAATTTTGAACTTATCAATGCGCATCTCTCCGCCAAGGATGAAATCTTTGAAAGAGGCCTTATCCAGTTTCACCTCGGCGTTCATCGAGGCGGTGAGGAAGCGACGGCTGCGGTCTTGTTGCTGAAATCGACGCGATTTGCATATTAGCTGATGCCCCTTTCTAATAAGTACCTGTACAAACGCGTCCACTCTACTGTCGATGTAGATGGTCATGTTGTTCTTTTTAAGTACCACTCGCGGATACGACACTGTGTGCGACTTGATCACCACTTCTCCTCCAGGGAAGCGCGTTCCAAGCGCTGAAATTCAATCAATATTTGACGAGAATGATATCTTCCTACCTGGGAACAAAGTCCCCGCGCAAATGTCTCCGACACCACAATCCGTCTTCAGGTATCCCACCAATGCAGAGTTGTTGGTTGCCTGTCTACTGATCTCGTAGTCAAACTTTCTGTACTGGTCCATCCAGAAGAGCAGGGAGCTGAGGGTGTAGTTGGATAGGTAGAAGTCGATCATGTGTCCAGAATCAGTAGAGGGCACTTGAAGAGGTGGCGAGCGGTATGGGAGGCGGAAGTCGTTGAGACGAGTTCTTCCTGAACCTGCATTTAGATTTAGTTCGGGGTTTTGGTTAGTAACGCGGATGAGTATAGCTTACCTTGTCTCAAAATGCCAAAGGAGTTTCCACGATGCTTCAGGGTAATCGCTTGGTTGGTGAACTCCACAGGGCCTGCAACCAATATTTCTCTCACTAGTCACATCTTGTGCCCCCTTTCCCCCTTCTCGTCCCCCTCTCTCTCTCCCCGCTTTCCGCCACTATATAAACGCGCTGGGTTTCTCTCGCTTTCGGCCTGCTTAGTATAGTGGTTAGTACTCCACGTTGTGGCCGTGGCGACGCTGGTTCGATTCCAGCAGCAGGCATTGGTTTTTTGCACGACCTACCCAGGAGAGCGTAGTTGATGAAGTATTGCTCGAACAGCGAGGCGCTCAATGGGGTGTTCATCACTCTGTTGGAGAGCACTGGGACCAGCTCGGCGTGGAAGGATGGGCATACCACCTGGAAGAGTTTAACTATAGAAGAATAACCAGTTTTTGGGGATGATACCTGCTCAACGGTTTGTCTGATAAAGTTCTGCATGTGCGGGATGTAGTTGGCAAGAAGTGCGGAGTCGGCCTGGCTAAATTGAAGCTGCAAATTGTTCGCAGCAACTTTACAAGTGATAAGGTCGGTCTTAAGATGTCCATCCCCATTGACACCGGTCCACAGAAGAAGCTCAACATTGGTTCTGTAATCAACATGATTGATCTGATTTTTGATACAGCAGACAGATGAAAAAAACGACAAAAAAGCGAAAGCGCCCTTATCACTTTCACCTTTTCTCACTTCCAAACAGTTTAAACTATCATTACACTCACTTGTCGAACGACAACGGAACATTTCCTGTGATTTCGCCCTGCGTTGTCTGAAGACTAAAGCTTGCCAACAACGTCACATTGATATTGGTTCCCTGCAACACCAATTTTGTTGAGAAAGATCTGGATCAATTTTCGTACCGTCCACGAAATCCCCTTTTGTGGAACAATCGACATCGACGAGTCGAACAGCAGTTCATCGAAGGAGATTATCCGGGAAGAGCGCAGTGTGAACCGGACCTGGATTCTGGATTATTAACTTTCCCCTGTTCTTTGTCCCTACTTGATTGGTTAGAGGAGCAGAGATGTTGAACTCGAGGCCTTCGGAACTCATGAACTTGATCACCCGATCTTTCAATTGATCCGACACGATGTTGAAGGCCTTTTTGTTGATCCTCGTGACAAATCCCGGTGATGTTCCTTCTTCAGCGAATAGGCTATCTGAAAGTCACGGATCATATCCATAATCACTTTCTTTAAAACTCACTGGCAAGACTTTGTTGATGTGTGACATGGCTCAACCCGAGAAACACAAGTAACACCCAAATCATCAGATCTGAAGCAAAAAAAACTAGATTCAATTGGAACAATAGAAAAAATGGCTAGAAGGCTATACGGATGTTAAAGCTAGAGAACAAGGTCACTCCCACCACATGACCCTTATCAGGTGTGTTACTAGATGATACTAGATGTTCTTTTTACTTTGACTCTTGGAAATGAAGCAAGACAAAAAAAGAGAAAAAAAAGATGATTGCGATTTGACTCGGTCCTAAAAGCTGTGCGCGGGCAACAAAAAGGTGCGCGAGGCATGTGGGGGGGAGAGAAAGATGAACTAGATATATGGAAAGACAATATCTGAAAGCGAAAATAAAAGAGGAAGAAGAAGGCGATGGAGAGACCGAAGTGTTGAAGAATGAGGGGGTGGAAAGTGAATGCAAAGTGTTGGGTTGGCTAGAATACCCCCTCGCGCCGCCACTAGAAGACCTCAAATATTTGGAGAAGCGGGATTCATCAAAGTTCAGCGAATATCTTTTAGTTTGTAGTGGTGGTAGTGAAGTGTAGTGGCTTCTGATGAGAATCTGATGAATTTCAGAAGCCTTACTTACTCACTTACTTGATTTAGTCATTATTAAGTATTGATCTGTTATAAGCTCTTATGAAAAAGTTATCAGATAGCTTTAAGGAGCAAGAGAGCCCTTCTCTGATCAAGACACATTCAACTAATGTCTCAAAGCCTCTTCACAAAGCCTTCCGTATACTCTGAAACTAGCCAGACAGTACTTGATGCATGCAAAAAGTAAAGCTAGACTAACGGGTCAATCCGCCATTTGACGGGCAAATGGCGCAAAAAAGTGGTAAATCAAAAAGGGGCCCACGGTTCGGGGGGCGGAAATTGGTTTGGCGCGGAACTGTTCGCTATGTAAAGGAAGAACGGGAGGTGGAGTCAATCGCGGCTAAAGGGTGTAAACTTGACGAAAACCGTGAAGAACTGAAATGGGGGAAAGTTTACCGAGTTTACGGTTGACGTTTTACGTTCTCTAGTTTACAATATGGGCAGCAATTTATCAAGATATCAAAAGTCAAGTCGAGGCGAGGGGGTGATCAGAAAACGGGGAGGTGAACAAGAAGGTGAAGAAGCATTTCGAAGTTTCATTTCTTCCCAAAGTGGTCGACCTTCAACGAGTCAAGAGATCATGGGCAAATATGTGTCTCAAAAGAAAATGCGGAGAGAAGAAAATGAAAAGCCTAACCTTCGGAAGGGAAGACGATGGTAAAAATGGAAATGAAATGAGCGAGGCTGTCCCTATTATACCAAGGCTTTTTACCTTACAATGTGCCAGAAGAGGCGGGTACGGTAGAAATGAGGTAGTAGTCACAGAAGCGGGCGGAACAACAAACAAGAACAAAAGTGGTATATGAATGCATCACCCCCCTCTGATTTGCCATTGTCTCGCGAAACCACCCTTTGTAGTTCTTTTCGGTGAGTAAGTGTCATCACATTGTGTGGGCGGGGTTAGCTACCTTCCGGGGGGCACCAAAGTAGGTCGGATCGATGTGGAATATACACATAGTGTGGCGTGGCGCCACAGCAGAAGAACAAGAAGAAGACGACGAAGAAGACGTCGGACGGATAAGTATATGAGACACATTGCGAAAATGCGCGTCGTCTCTCGGAGAGACAGGGGGCCGCGCGGAAAATAGTGGGGGCGACAGCGGGAACAGCAGGAGGGCTAAAAGCGGCGGAGAAGCAGCCCAACCGATCATCATCATCATCTTCTTGTGTCTCTGCCGATTTGGACTGATCTGGACTGCCTTCACCAGCTGTCCCTCTCATCTAAACCTGAACCCGCATTTATCTCCTCCCTTCTTCCCTATTAAGCTGCTTTTCGAAACCCACACAGCCATTGTCTCAGTCTCAGGCGGGCCTAACCGCGCTTTTTTACAAATAGTTTGGTGGGAACAAAACGTGAGCTGTAGTCTTGTAGCTACAGTGTGACTACTGAAAACAATACCCAATACCAATTGGGAATGTACATCGGGCCTTTGTCCGAAACATTGTCCATTGTACCCCTCCGCTGCCTTTTCCAGACTGTCATTGTCCTGTGATGCAACTGTTTCTTGTTTCATCACTCCAATATTTGGAGGGGGACATCAGCAACACCGTTATCATCAGTACCAGCATCAGCATCAGAAGCACAAGCAGAAGCCACAGTCCAAAATATTGGTGGGGGCCCTCCGTTCACATGTTACAACTGAGAGAGTTCAAACACGTTCTCTTAAAAGAGACGTTTTTTTCTGTAGTATACACACACATCCCTTATCCCTAATCTATCTTTCTTAAGATGGCTGTGTGAACAAGAACAGGCTCCGCCCCCATCGTGTGTTTATGTACTTGTCATCGAAGAAAGCAAAAGCAAATATTGGTGAAAAAATCACCGTCTTTTAAGGATTACAAGTGGCGTGCCGGTCGCAAAACACAAACCATATGGTGCGAATTATGATTGCAGGTATTTATCGAGATCCAACATGTTTTTGGATGTACAGCTAGACAATTGAACATGGATAAATGAAAATAAATAAATAAATAATCAAATAAATAAATGAAAGACAAATAGAACTCTGATCTGATACAGAATACGGAGTAGTTTTCCACGGGAAGAGATCAATTAGAGGCGGAAGCCGCCTTGCTGTCCGAACTGTCCCTGGTAGACGACTTGCTGCTGTCCGTTGCGGCCAGGGTGGTGCTGGAATGGGAAGAGGCGGCGGTAGATGGTGGCGAGGTCCGGCTTCTTGAATCCGAGGAAGCTCTCCTCGTCGACCTCCTCTTCGGTGGTTTCTGGGATCACCATGGTGGTTGTGGTGGTGGTGGCTTCTAGAATATAATGTTGGGTGTGAAAAGCTACTTATTTGGTGTTACCTTCAGTGGTGGTCTCCTGGGTGGTCGTGGTAGGCTCCTCGGTGGTGGTGGTGGTAGCTTCAGTGGTAGTGGTAGCTTCAGTAGTGGTCGTGGCTTCAGTAGTAGTAGTAGTCTCCTCAGCAGTAGTACTAGTCAGCTCTACCGTAGTAGTAGAAGCCTCTGTGGTGGTACTGGTTGTCGGAGCTTCAGTGCTGACTGTAGTGGTCGGGGCTTCTGATGTGCTACTTTCTCCGGACCCCTCGACTTCTCCGAGAACGGAGAGGTCGTCATATTGAAGCTGACACGTGGCGGAGAGCACAAGGGCAATAAGGGCAGCGGTGCGGAGAACAAAGTTCATTTTGAATAAGTAGAAAAGAAGGCGAAATATAAAAGGAAAAGGAAGAATGTAAAATATACAAAACGGTGAAAATCTGATGGTGTCTACCAGCCGGGCGGCGCCTTTTATACTCGTTGTGGGTTGGGCTCGGGTGGGGCAACGGTCAGCAGATCTGCCAAAAGCGACCGTTTTTCGCGCATTTCTCTCTCATCTTTCCCCTCTTCTATTTGCATTTTTCGTGTTGCAACACAGGTGCCGGGCCTCCCGACCCGGACAGTGAAAAGAAAAAGCCGGCGCGCGGCCATCAGATGCCAGTGTGTTTTTAGAGTTTTTGGGAGACGCGAACAAACAGACAGGGGTGTGTGTGTCGAAAATGTGCAGGGTCAACACATTCTAAATCGCCCCCGCTCGTCGTCGGGGTGGCGCGAGCTGGCAAACTTTGCATACGGCACATATAGTTCCTATTCGGAAAGAGTGATCCAAAACAAATTGTCATTCATGTCTTCATTGTTGGCAACAACGCATTCGACATGCTGTGCAAGACAAGTCCGAGTCCAATGTGTTCAGTTCAAACATTTTCCATGCACTCGGCCCGGAAAGAAAAAGTGGCGGTCAAAACACATACACACTTGAGTTCCAGGCGGCAGTGTCTGTTTGTCAACTCATCAATCCATCCAAAAAGTGTTCCCGATTTTTCGTATAGCAGTTTTTGATCCGGGGCGCGCGTTCTTTAGCCTCGAGTGTTTTGTGCAAAGTGCAGAGTGGTGGCTCGAGTTTCAGGGAGGCCCTTTTTGCTGATCTTACAGTGGGGTGCGACAAGAAGTGTTCTCGTTTCTGGAGAAGTGAAATTCGAGAGCCAGGTGAGCGTTTTTATCATGTTTGTACAGATTTTCTAACATCACATTTGAATAGAGTGGTTCGAAAGTCCAGGAAAAATTTTAGAAATTATTCATTAATTCTCTCGTACGGATCTTGATCCTATTGTATGTCTGGTAAGATTTTCCAATCATCACCACGTCTTCTGAAAGTTTCAGAATCAATCCAATGTCTTCTGAAGTCTCCAAAGCGTAACTTCATACTGTTTACCTTCCAGAGCTTCATTTGAATTATTTCAGACAAGATTACACATGGCTGTATTGCTCCAGAATCATCTGATTGAATGCTGAACACTTCATACCGATTTTGTCAGTTTTTGACGTCTTCTAAAACCAAGACCTTCAAAAGCTCCATTTGAACCATTTCAAACAAGATTTTCCGTGGCTCCATTGCTCCAAAATGATCCTACTGACTTTTGCACTCGTCATGATCAGTCAGACAGTTTTTGACGTCTTCTAAAACCAAAGAACCCTCTTATAAATCATAACAGAACCGGTATCATTTTCATCCACTTGTTACATTTATCATCACCCTCTCTTTCCTTCAAAAAACTACTTTTTCGCCACCTTCCCCTAAGTTCAGCAACATTTTATCAGCCAAAAGCGCGAAAAAAAACGGAAGTGCCTTTTTCCACCCGACGTTTTCCCTTTGTTTTCCTCTTCCATTCCATAATTAACATACTCTCATTTCTTAGTGTTTGTACAGTCCACTCCCGGGGTGGGGGTGGCAAACAAAAGCGCTCTTTTCGCGTTTTGTCTCGCCGGCGGAAAGAGAAGCAGAATATGTGCTATGCAACTTTTTATGATGGACTTTTGAAGAGCGGGTGCAGCGGCTTCCAGTGTAGGTCAAATAATGCTTTAACGTTCAACATTTATTGTAAATCATAATACCAAACTTTTTTACCAAGTACACACGAGATAAGAGAAGTTATTTTGATTACAAGAGAAAGTGTAACGAAGCGAGAGATTTCGAAAGAGATTGAGTTTGGAAATGGTCAATTGTTACTGGAAAAAGCTTCGGTGGATCCCGATCGAGTACTGCACAATGGGTAGAGTCGAGGGAAGGCAAAAAATAGCGTTCTAAATGTAAAGTTATAAAGTCCGGTTTCAATGGATGGAAAAAGCAATGGACAAGTTTCTTCAAGACCTGGTTTTGGACTATGGGCAACGAGTTCGAGTAGATTCCGTATAATTTTGGGATGGGAGAAGAATGGAGACAAGGAGAGAGTTGTGCTTCATCACAATCTTTAAAATGACGCGGAGAGGACCAATAGCTACACTTCTTGTGTATTTCTGTCGATAGATGGACTTTCTAACTAGATTCTTTAACAGGACCAAGAAGAATTCGAAAAAAGTGACAGTATGACATTCATTACAATTAAAGTGGGCGCGATTCGACGATAAATGTTTTTGTTGTGTGAGGTTTGTGAAGAAATAAAAGAGAGAGAGAGAGGGCGGGAAGGTGGGGGGAAAGTATATGTTTTACGCGTGGTTGGAAGTTGTTGGAACAAAGACCCCTATTATGAGAGAGAAGATGAACTGGCAGACAAAACCTGGAATCCCTGTGAGACCGCAACCGATTGAGGCCCATCTTCGTGGTTGGGGAAGAGGGCTGTGTCGGCGAGGTGAAGAGAAATACGAAACAAATTTCCCCGTCTGAACAGTAGTAAAGAAAGAGGAGACAAGATAGAGAGAACTTTCACAAGACCACGTTTACGACAAAAAAGAGTTGTTGTAGGCATTAAGAGGAATAAGGGGGGAATAAGGGAATAATGGGGAAAAGTATTGATGAGAGGGGGAATACACAGCACGCAAAATGACTTAGGGACGAGATAAAAAGTTTCTTAATGTTTAGAGATGGAAGTTAGGACTGGAATATGTCATTTAAAGGTCACTGAGGGGAGAGTAGATAAAATGAGAGAAGTTATTCCAGGAAGGAGTAGTGGTAGTCCTCCGAGGTGGCAGGCGCACGTTGCTCTTGTGGTTGAAGAATTCCAGCTTCGAGAAGAGCTCGGTTGACCTTCTTGGAGTACTCCTGCACCTCGATCTTGGCAGTTGTCACCTCGATGATAAGACGGTTGTGCTCGAGCTGAAAGAATCAAGGTTAACACCAATTTACAATCGCTTTGTGTACTATTACCTTTTGGCTATCATTCATGTACTTCTGCGGGTTTTGCGGGTCGATCTCCGTGGTCTCATCCGGACGAGAGCTCTCCACAATCTGCTTCAACTCATTCTCCACGCTGTCCAGAGCTGGAATCTTGACCAGCAGCTGGTTGACGTACTGGAGAACCTGCTGTGGCAGATTCGCGAGCATTGTCACCGACTGGTCCAGGTATCCCTTGTCGACCGCGTTCTTGAGCATCTCGGCGACAGCCACCTGCTGGTTGCTTCCAGGCTCGTTGAGCGGAATGGTTCCGCCTTGCACCCAGGAGCCGGTGGTGTTGTCACAGGAGAACGTGGAGGTACCGTTGGGCAGGTACCATGGGTTAGACTCGGTGGTGATGTCGTTCCATCTGTTGTTCTCGTCGAAGATGGTCGAGTCGCTCTTGGTCGGGTTGTTCGGGTCGTTCTCCGGCAGCTCTCCCCAGCCGGTGACGACGATTGGACGCTTTGGTGGCACTGGGAATGGGAAGCGCTGGTTCTCATCGGTCTGGAAAGTGGGCATATTGGTAATACGGTTCAAGGTGGTTCTATGTGGTTAAAGGTGACCGGAATCACGCTTCTCATTTGCAATTCTCTGGACCTGTCTTACCTTCTTCTGTGGAACCGGGCACCGGCTCAAAGCCGACTCCAGATCCTCATCAGCGCCTTCAGCGACAATCCACAAGTTGATGGTGCGATCCGCTGAAACACAAGAACATTCCTTCTTTCTCTACACTATATGGACTTACACTGCTTCTCCGGATCTCCCCAGTACGACACTCCGGTGTCGCGCTGCCACTTCTTGAGCTCTCCATTCGGATCATGCCACACCGACAACGTCAGATCGTCCGAGGCGCCGCCAATGGTGAACGACGAGTTGTTGTACGACTGCTCGCTCATGTACGACATGTTGCTCTGCGTGCCGTTCCACATGGATCCCTGGCTCTGGCTTCCCGCGTGGCTCATCGCGCTGCGATTGTTGTAGCTGCGGTTTCCGCCGTTGCCGTGCTGGTTGTTCTTCCAGCCTCCACCGTTCTGCATGTTCCGCATGCCCATGCCACCCATATGAATGTCCATCGGTGGTGGCACCGAGACGTCCACTCCCATTTGGTTAGAGTACCGTCCCTGGCCGCCTTGGTTCGGACGTCCGTTGCGCTGGCCCATGTTCATGCCGCGACCCTGGTCTCCCCAGGGCCGGTTCATCTGCTTGTTGCCCATGTTGTTGCCCCAGCCTTGGTAGTCCTGCTGGCCGCCCATCATTGGTCCACGCTGGCCTGGTGGTCCGTGGTTCATGCCACCTCTTGGCGCCCAGGCGCCCTGGAGGAGTGGCATTGGTGGGTACTGTTGCTGCTGCTGGTGGGGTTGCTGCTTCCAGAAGTCGTCAGAGTCCTTGCCCATGCCGCCGTTGCTCCACACTGGATGAGCTGGCTGGGAGCCAATGGACCAGTCTGCTGGAGCGCCTCCGATTCCATTCAAGGCTCCGAATGCTGAAAATATGAGATTTACCATTGAAAAGTGACACGTTCCACTTACGTGCATGAGGTGGTGGTGGATACTGCACATCGCTGAGTGGATCAGCCCAGATTTGCTTGTCGTAGTCCGAGTTGGGAATTGGTCCCCACTGACTCTGGTTGCTTCCAGTTCCGCTCAAGCCCAGCGCTTCATTGACATTTTGTTCTGTAAGAATGAAAAATTACATATCTAACAACTTTAATCATTGTTTTTCTCCGCTCCCCCCACTCCCACGGTTCAATAACAGTGTCACTGGTGGAAAACAAAATTACCTGCACCACCACCACCACTACTACTCACCGATGTCGTTGTTGTCCGGTTGCCACGGCGATCGATTCGCAAACTGGACGGGCGGTGCCCAGACGCGTTGCTGCTGTCCCTGGCCCTGGTTGTTGCCCCAGACAGGCTGCTGGTCGTGCGGGCGCCATGGTCCGTCGTCTATCGAGATGTTGTTGAGGCTTCTTTCGAGGCTCTCCATGGTTGCGTTGATCGCGTTCTGGCGATCGGAGTTTGAGCTTTTCTGCAAGAAAATTTGATTGAATAAGAGTGGTCAATCGATATTTGATGACAAAACGAAAGGAGTGATGTGGAAAGGGGGGAAAAGTGATTGATAAGTTTAGTACTATGAAAATAGCGCGAAACCGATAATTCAATCAAGTGCAGGTTTTCATTTGAATTCTAACATTCATTATCATTATTATCATGCCCCTTTTATGGAAAGAAACTCACGCCACAAGAGCACTTTGATAAGAGAACATTGGTATAACGCGACTACTAGGGGGCAAGAGAACAAAAAGAAAGGAAGACAGCGGCAAAAAACGTCAGTGACCACCACAATGATACCAGATCTAGTTCAGGTCACTCAGCCCCCGCTTCTATTATCATTCTCATCGAACAATGATACAAAACCTAAGCGCTGCTGAAGATGATGATGATGACATGAAAAAAGAGAAAGAAAAAGAAAGGGTTTTTTGTGTAAAAAGAAGTTCACGGGACCCCCCAACCGCCGACTAGTTAGACTGGCTACCCAGCGAGAAGGCGACTATGTGTGTGTGTGTGTGTGTGTATGGAGGCCAACAGAATTGCACGGCGGCTAGCGAGAGAGGCCCCCGTCTCGCAACGACCCCCGAGGCGCACGAGAGGACGGTGTCCCCCCTTCCCCCTCCTCAACTACTCTCACTCATCAGACTCCACGTCTGCGCGTCTGCACCGCCTGTCCCTATGTGTGGTGAGCGCAGTGGAGACCCTCGCGATCGACCTCGCTCTCTCCCGCCGCTTTCGACTCGTTTCGCCCCAGCGAATCAATGCGACCGGTGCCCGCGAAGCGCGTGAGGCGGCCTAGAGCCTGCTGGTGGAAGAGGGAGGAGAGGGTGAGAGCGGCGAGTGAGCGAGTGCGCACACTCATCACGCGCACACTCATTGCGCTCATCACTCACGCGCTCTCGCTGTCGCGCTTCTCGTGTTCTATCGCCGCTCGTCTTTGGCCAGTTCCAATACCAATATATTTTCGCGACGGGGAGTAGACAAGTATCATCAGCATGGATTGGGGAGGGCTTGTTTCAGCTTAAAGATCACAGTGATATTGGATTGGATACTGGATGTTGGGTATTAGATATTGGATATTGGATATCCCTCAATTTTCAAAAGGGTACTTGAACACTGCGCAAAGTTCATTGTTGGATTTGAGAGGAACACTGTAGATCAAAAAATTACAAAGCCACAAGGTTGCTGAATATCATTTCAAATTGCATTTTTACCGAAAGGAAAAGAAACGATTCAAGATCAAATAGATAACAATGGGAGTGCCTGACAACTGTTCAAAAATGACTTGAGATACTGAATCTCGTTTTCGAAATAGACACGACAGAAACAGATCAGAACACCCAAATCGTCTGAACAAAATTTGAAAAAACCAAGCCAAATACAGCGCGTACCATACCTAACACGCAGTGTTTGGCAAACTGGGGGACCCATTTTTCTCTTAAGACAGCAGTTGGGTGGCCCTCCCTCTCACACAATGTAGCAATTGGACAGATGGGCCGTGGAGAAGTAAGGTGAAATAGCACTTATAATGAAGAAGCGCCGAGAAACTGGCCAACCGCACTGCGCTGGCCTCTCCCTATCGCTGATCAATCGATTCGAAACGAAACGCGCCCCGGCCCTACCAATAATATACTACTCGCGCTAATCAGTAAACTTCTGGAAGCGGGAGAGGAAAAATTGAAACTGTACGATTCGGAACTCGATGGTTTCTTTCGTTTTGTGCTGCTTCGCTTTCTTCCTCTGTTCATTTTGGCGCTATGTTTTCTCTTTTGTTAGCTTAGTCACTCATGATTCATATCAATGCGTTACGCGATTATGATTGTGTTTTCGATTTCGATTTCGATTTTGGATTCGGATTCTTCTTTCCAATTTTCATAATCTGATTTGATACGGCACTTAGCACTCAGGCCAGTCTCTTCCACTTGAAATGATAATTAGCCCTCTAGGTCATATTCTACTACGTTTAAACTTCTCGACTTCCCCTTCTCTTAGAAAATTTTCTGAATTTCCAGGGTATGAATCGAACCGAGGTGCTAGATCCGGGCAATCCGGAGCGACGGGTTCATGCAGTGCCACCGACTCCGATGTACCAAGGCGAGACAAAAATTCTGGACTCACTTCTGAAGGAGGCTCAGTTAAATCCAAGTCTGAAAGCGAGCGGTGAGCAATGTCGAGCCACGGATCCTGAAATTCAATTTATTACAGTACTAAACCATCAAGCCCAACAGCAACACCAACAGAGGAGCAAGGAGGATGACGAGAGGAAGCTTCAGAAGATGTTAGAAAAGTATCAGATGGAGATGAACATGCAGCGGGCTAACAGTCGGAAGGATATAGCTGGACGTAAGGGGTTTAGAAGAGAAGCGACACGATGAGATGTTTTTTTTTTCAGCGTCACCGATTAGCCATTCACAGCCGTGTCTCATTGCTAGTGGATCACGCTCATCCGAGTTAGTTTTCTTTGTACTTACATACTTATTTTTACGAAGAACGAAAACTAAAATGAAAACTAAAATAAGTTCTCAGCCAAAAAAAAATAATATAGATATGAGGGAAGACAAGAAAAATGAGAAAAACTGAAGCGAGAAAAGGCGAAAATGTGACATTTCAAACCAAAGACCACCGAAGACGTTATACGTCTTCTGTTGATTTCTGACGATGGTCGGTTTTGTTTATCGTTTGAGACTTTTGATGACTGTTTTTATGACGGTTTTTTTTGAAGAGTATGATTGAAATTGAACTTTGATAGGTGGGGTGACGGAGTGAGATTGTTAGGGGGTTTTTTGAGGATGACATGTTAGAAACTACGGAATAGTGTTAATTTGAAGTTAAAAAAGCTTTGAACCGATTATTGTTAATTGATTTTGAGTGAACAGGTGGCAAAAATGACTCGATACAACTTTTTATAAAGTGGAGCACAAAATCATTATAAGATTGAAGTTTTCATTGTTTTCTAAACATGACAATAGCTTCAATCTTTTACAAGTAATGTGTTTTTGGTTAGGCTTTGAGAATTTTCTATAAATTTGGTCACTGATAGTTTCGACGTCGCTGATTCTGAATCTGAAGTCAGAATTTCTGTAATCGATCTCATTTTTGAGAAAAGATGTGTCAAAGCCATTTTCAGTGCTATTTTCTCCACTATTTTGTAACTATCGAAAATGTCGACACGTAAACACGTGAAAACATAGAGGGAAATCACTGAAATTGGCTTTGACACATCTTTTCTCAAAAATGAGATCAATTACAGAAATTCTGACTTCACATTCAGAATCAGCGACGTCGAAACTATCAGTGACCAAATTTATAGAAAATTCTCAAAGCCTAACCAAAAACACATTACTTGTTACAGTTTCAAACACCAACATATTCAACCTTCCTATTCCAGACAACCCACCAGCGACCTAGCAATGACAATGTCTGCCTATCAACGTAGAGCATCAGCTTCTGGAGACCAAGCCCTAGAAGTCCCCACCATGAACCAACGGGTAAATTATACACAAAAAGGCTGCGTGCACTTCTATCTTCCAGGGAGTGTCTAGCAACCAGAAGCTCATTCAAATTCTACGCGAGGAAAACGTGCATTTGAAAAAAGAGCTTGACGCGTTCAAACGAAGCCTTTCAAAGTTGCAACAAATTGAGTATTCGTACGCGAGACTCGAGAAAGAGTATGAATTTTTGGCGAACGAACGGAAGAAGCAGGAGAATTTGGAGTTGAATGTGATTATTCAACTGGAGAAATCGGTGAAAAAGTTGGTTTTGGTGCTTTTTTTGCTGTTTTTATGGTTTCTTTTCAAGACTTACCATGGAGAAAGACGATCTGGCGATGAGGCTCGAGAAGGCAAATGCTGATCCGACGATGGTGGCGAATCTGATGTTAAATGAAATTCAGCAAAGACAAGAGCTATTCGCATGCAAAGAACGTCAGAAAATGGAGATTGAGGCGCAGAATCAGACACTGGAAGAGCAGCGAAATCACATTGCAATGCTTGAGAAGGCACTCGCCAACTCACAAGAGCGGCTTGTAAAACGAGAAAAAGTACGTGAGAGATTTTTTCCAATTTGATCTACTGCTACCTCTAGTTCAAGTTCTAGTTCTATCAAGTGTTTTATAGAAATGCGAAGAGCTGACAGCGGTTGCTCAACACGCCGATGAGCTGAGGAAGCAATTGACCGAGGTGTGGGAGGATCAGCAGCGGAAGGAGCAGCTGATAGAGGCAGAGAGGGCGCAATGGGAGATGGAGAAGACACAGTTCAGGATGCAGCTGAACAAGGACACGTCGCAGACCGGCAGTCTTAAGGTAAGGGTTACATGAGAAAGTGGGAAAGTGAGAAAGCTTGGCAAAATGCAGTTTAAAAATCGATATTTAAGCTCAAAACCAATTCACACATAATCATAGGATTGCTGCTGACAAGTAATGTGTTTTTGGTTAGGCTTTGATAATTTTCTATAAATTTGGCCACTGATAGTTTCGACGTTGCTGATTCTGAATCTGAAGTCAGAATTTCTGTAATTAATCTCATTTTTAAGAAAAGATGTGTCAAAGCCATTTTCAGTGCTATTTCCCTCCATATGTTCACGTGTTTACGTGTCGACATTTTCGATAGTTACGAAATAGTGGAGAAAATAGCACTGAAAATGACTTTGACACATCTTTTCTCAAAAATGAGATCAATTACAGAAATTCTGACTTCAGATTCGGAATCAGCGACGTCGAAACTATCAGTGATCAAATTTATAGAAAATTCTGAAAGCCTAACCAAAAACACATTACTTGTCAGTCAAAAAATGGACCTTCTTTAAGCTCAAAACCAATTCACACATAATCATAGGATTGTGGCTGTTTTCATTTTAACAGAATGTTACTCGGACTAATATTGAAAACATTCTGACGAAATGAACGAGTTGCTCTTTTCGGGCTCTCTCCGCCTTTTCAGCTAGAAGGTTATGTGAATATGACGCCAAGTCTTCAAGCACGTAGCTCAAAACTTTCCCTCTCAAAATGAGAGTGATTGATTGTGTGAGCCATACTTTTCCTTAACCATTAGTTTATATTAGCTTGCATACTTGGAAAAACTGATTAACAAATACCAATTTCCTACGAAATTCACATTTAGAGAATGAGAAAAAGCTGAAATTGTCAGTTAACAACGTCATTTTCCATTTTCAGAGAACGACAACGCCCGGAAGCACTGAAGATTTGATTCGAATGCGAAAAAACATTCAGTCGAAAGAAGAGAAAATTCAGCATTTGGAGAGAGTCGTAAATGACTTGAAAAAGTAGGTTTCGACTCTTCGATCTAACGACGCCAACAATTTCTTCCAATTAGAAATGTCGCGATTTTTTAGAACCCTGGGAGATGAGACGGAACGACGGAAGTCTACACTTGCAACTATAACCGATACTTTTGACGCGCAAACCAAAAAATTAGTGGAGGAGAACCAGGAAAAAGTAAGCAATTCCACATTCCCTTGCTTCCAACTCTAACCAATTCCTACATATTTTCAGGACTTGATAATAAGCGAGCTCAAGTTGGAGAGGGACAAGTATGCGGCAATAGTGGATAAAAGTGAGTCTAAAGGGGCGTAGAGGGGGCGGGGAGGGAAGGCGAAGGGACGCTGACATGTGAAGAGAGCACAAGCAGACACACATCTCTTCTTCTTTTTTTTCCAGATAGTGGCGACGAAGCGTTGAATCGAATGGAAGAGATACGACAGAAGATACAGGAAAGGAAGAAGAAAGGAAGATTGGGGGTCACTGGAGGGTAGGGAGAGTTTTTGCACTGGGGGGAGGATGTTGGAGATTTCAGGTTGTCGGAGCATGCTCGAACATCGTCTGGCTCGATGATGCAAGTGCAGAATTCGACGCATAGAAGGTATGGATGAATAGGGGGTGGATTAGCACAAATCAGAGTTGGGAAAAGGAAGAAAAAGAAACTTGTGGTTGTATAGAAACATAATTCAAAGCAAGTCCCATTCAAAAAACAGCATAAATCATAAGTTTTGAATGACAGAAGTACGTTTTTTTTTCTTTTGCAGATTTACTAAGCTCCACAAGGCCTATGGCTTTCCTGAATATGAAATCTGGAGATTATATCAGTTTCAGATCCTCCTCGGGCTCCTCTTTCGACCCGGTGCCAACCAACACGATCCCTTACACAATGTACAAAAACAACAGCAACAACAATGCCCCGAACAAAGCCTCATTTCATACGGATAGCAGTCAATTTATGTGAAATCTCTTTTTTATTATGGATTATTTATTATTCTTGGTTTCGTTTCGTTTTCTTCTTTCTTCTTTCTCTTCCATTTTCCTATTCCTTCATCCTCCTTTTGCTCTTTTCTTCCATTTGCATAATTTGAAAAAGAGAGAAAGTTATGTACTTCACCCCCACCACCTCCAACTCCATTCCTATAGCAATATAGTCAGTTAGATCAGATCTTTATAGTTTTACAAAGTGTTCAGTTCTGCCATTCGCATGTCAACAAATTTGTGATTTTGATTTCCATTTTTGATGTTCAATGTTCTTTTTTTTCTTGTCGGTGTTTTATGAAGAAGATGTGAAGCGACAAAGTAATTGGCCAATTTCAGATGAAACGGAAAACAGAGGAGTGAGAATAAGGAAGAAGGGAAAAGGGCAGACTTGAGTATATTGTTTTCAGTGCAGAGTGAGAACAAGTTTATCTATCAGAAAATGGAACTGATAGTATTTTGGCGGAAGATGATAGTCAAATAGGGAGAAGTAGTAATTTTCATTAGAATGAGCTTAACATTTGTTGTGTTACTTTTAGAAACATAATCTATATTGTTAGGAAAGTTTCAGACATTCAAAATCTGTAAATTATTTGATTAATGGAGGCAAATGGACTGAGCGATCAATATTGTGAATCAGAACATTATGAGCATGATACTCAAGCTTTAAATAGATATGAATCTTATGAATCTACTGCAAAACATGCTATACTTTACAAGCAAATTTGAAAAGTGCTCTTTTCTACATTTGAGCCAACTTTACATGCTTTAATTTCAGGTTATAAACTTGTCATTAGTTTCAACTTTTCTAGAGATTTACCCTTTATGATACCTGATTTTCAGATTTCACCACAACATTTCCTCCTACAGCTTCTAACTCTTTTCCACCCTTTTCTCCACTCAATTTTTCAATTCTCCCTTCATTTCATTCTACATT
Organism: Caenorhabditis imperialis; assembly: GCA_963572205.1. Lineage (NCBI taxonomy): Eukaryota > Metazoa > Nematoda > Chromadorea > Rhabditida > Rhabditidae > Caenorhabditis > Caenorhabditis imperialis. The sequence continues at coordinate 2,967,112 of OY751544.1, read as the reverse complement.
TGCAACCTCCCCACGTCTCATTTCATCTCATCACATCTCAATTTTCAATTCCAATTTTAATAAGCTTTTTTGCATGATGACTATGAAAAAAGGCAAAAAAATTATGACTATTTCCGTTTTCCAAAAAAGAGAGCTCCCTGAATTTTAAATTGGTTGAAGTCGAAGTGAAAACGATTCATTGAGATCTACCCTGTAGTTGAAGAAACTGCAAAGTGACAAGACGTAAAATAAATGACAAATGAAAAAGTGAAGACATTAAAATCGGTTAAAGGGGAATGAGCATTTTTCAGTGGATAGTTGCGTTGTAAAGAGTATAAAAGTTAAATAAGAAATCACCGATATGGAAAAGTGTGCTTAGTGAAAGAGCTTGGTCGAGAGAAGAGTATATATACAGGGACCTGTGGTGGGTGGGGGGCGTTGTGAAGAATGAATGATAATCAAAGAAATAAGTAACTAAAAGTAGACTGTAGGCGTGGATCCATCATGAGAAGTGACGGTGACGGGTACTAGGTGCGCTCCTTGGGATCGCTTGGGGCCAGGAGACTTGGATTCGTAGCATCGGTCTTTGTCGCTGTTAACCACGTACCTGGAAGGGGTGAAAATGGTTAGGAAACTTGTTTGAGAAGGAATTTGAGATAAGGTAGACGCTGATAAAGCAGGATGAATAGATAATAAAGATTCTAGTACTTTCACTGTTTGAAGACGTGGATGTCTACAGATGCATATATATATATATGCTGGGCATGATTTCAATGTTTCATACTCTATACAGTGCAAGTTAGACACCCAAATTTTTAATTTAACATTGTCCAACTCACCTAGATAAAGATTGCTACTATTATGTCCTGACTGAACTTCTCATCCTGCTTTATACCATCCACCCCATCCCCAATCAATTCCACATTCCAATAAATCAGACCTGGTTAGACATTGAGCATGCATCATCAAAAATACCTCGTTGTAGTGGTGGGCGTGGTGGTGGTGATCGAAATCCCCGTATCGGTGGTCCCATTGAGCCAACAGATACTGGAGCGACGGTTCCCTCTCTTCCACTTCTCACAAAACCTCCGGCAGACCATAATCGCCAACATGGCAAAGATAAGACAGAGGATGATTAGAATGAGTAGTGTGAACGCTGTAGCCGAGTGGAGGACAAATGCCGGGTTGTCAATGTTAACTTTGGTGATAGCCATTTGCGTTCCATCCTTGGCTACCACAATCAGTTCACATGTTTTGCATTGGAGGTGTGCTTTTGGTAGGATTTTCACGACGCCATTGGTATCTACCTCGAACTCCCTGAAGTGTTGTTTTCTCTTCACTCTTTTCCAGTTGAGGTGACTTACGTATTCATATTCATCAAAACGTATTTGGGTTTGTTGCCCGACCGCGACGTGGCATTGACCACCCCCAACACATTCAATTTACCGATCGTCATTTTGTACTCGAACTTTTCGAATTTGATTGGAGAACGGCACGATTCTTCCGAATTGGCCGTCATTAAATGCAGCGTGGTGGACACCACCTGGAATGTATTTCTTCAGAATTGGGAGGGGGTCAAACGGCTCTTACATTCTCTCCATCACTCGCAGTAACATTCAGAGTCTCGGGTTTTTCAAGCTTTTTTCGGAGGACCACGTTTCCAGAGACCTCGTCGATGGATACGGTGTCTGTGTCAGCGAGAAGGGAGTAGGTGAGAGGGGCTTTCTGAAATAGACACAAGATACGCAAAATGAACAAATGCGGTGGGGAGAGCTTACATTTTCCGAGTTAGCGGATACTGTGACCACGGTGGAGCCGATAGGAGTAGATGGAGAGATCTAAAACTTCTCGATTTTGCAAAATTTCGATTTCTAGATCTATGAGAATCGTACCATTGTAGAGTACGTGTTATGCTGGAAAGCAAGTGAAGATTGCAGCCTGATTGACAGTATCGCTGTGCTGTTTCTTTCAGGATCCTCTTTCTCGGCGGCCTGCAAACAACCCCTTCTTTCAATTAGTGCACTCCTCATAACACTGGCGCCGTTGATCCCCAAGGACGGTATTGTTATAAAATGGAAGTCGTTTTATGGTAAACCCCCCTGACACTTTTGTAAAGGGAATAGATCTTGAAGTTGTTCAACGAACCCGAAACAATCAAACATCATTGGAAATCTCTTACCGTCACAAAGAAAGTGGCTCGTTGTGGTGGGTTGGGGGCAATGGAGCGCACCGTGCCGTCGTTGTCGATGGTGAAGTGTTCCGAAAGTTCTGGAAATGGGTTGGGGTTTTTGATTTGACTTGATTTGATCTACATCCATCATAAATTCCCCTAAAGTTCATTGAAACGTTTTCTATCGTTTGCATCCCCTTAAGGAGACGGACACGTACCTCCGGACAGAGAAAAGACCAGCGAAGCGTTGAGACGATCGCCGTCTTCAGCTGAGATCGTCTCCGGTTCGAAAACCAATACGCCATTCTAAAAAGAAAAGTTTCAATGGTATCATCTCTTGAACAAATACCTGTTGCGTCTTTGCAGTATAATGCGAATGCTTAAACCTCGGCAGTAGATCATTCACATCCACTACAGTGACATGGAGTGGCGCCTTGGACGCCAAACTCGGTTCGCCTTGATCGCGCGCCTCAATTTCCACCGAGAACTTTTTGATCTCCTCGTAATTGATACGATCCTTGATAGTGATAACCGGTTTGAATGGGTCTGGGATCTCCAGGAAGTGCGAGTGTGGTCCAGGGACGATGGAGTACTGGACGAAGCTGTTCGGTCCCGGCTGGTCATTGTCAGTGGCCTCGAAATCGGTGAAGACAATTGTTCCTTAACACATTTGAACATTTCAACCCATTATCACGAAAGTGTACCAGTTGGTAATTCCTCTTTGATGTCGACAAAGTACTCGGCCGAATCGAACACTGGCGCATTGTCGTTAATGTCTTTGACGGTCACAAAAACCGAAATGTTCAACTGAAAGAAAACAAGGGAAGAATATCAGTGGCGCCTGTCACTTCTCATTATACCTGACTGAAATCCGCGTCCAGATTAGACGAGCGGCATTCGACGACCGCTTCAAATTTGCCGACGCCCTGAAATTATGCATTGACTAACGCGTCATAAAACTTGTAGGCCATTTCATGTCACATCCCCTTTCAAACTACTCGCTTCATTCTCATTTTTCACCCTTGATTTTTGTTGTTGTACATCCCACTCCCCCTATACAACTCAGACATACCATCAGAGCCGAATAAGGAAGAGAGTGTGCGCTTTTGTTTTACACGCTAACCACTTACGATGGGAGTCGGTCAACAATAACGAGAGGCATCTTTAGGGTTCGGCTGTGCGCGCAAATGCTCAGATTTCATGATCACGAGTCGGGGAGATCGGGAGGGGGAGACATACTACGAGACTGTGTGATAAGACGACGCATTAGGGCAGGTTCGAGCAAGGACAAACATGAATTGAACTTTGGAGTGTGGGGTTTTGATTAAATGGGAGAAGAAACGAAGGTTTTTGTCTCGATACCTCATCTCTATCCAACCCCTTTTTCAGGATCAAGTCATGACTTCCATGCTTCACTTCCACCAGATCGTCTCCCTTGACAACACGAAGCTCGGCCTCCTTTGAAGTGTCATCATCGAACGGCAGCGTGCCGATCACATTGCCTGCAATATGTTGATTTATCTACCTTTCATTTATTTCTCTCTTTTCCCCATAAAGATTAAGATTTGGCAACATCCTTACGCCCATCATCATTATGGCGATTGGTGCTAATAATAAACTTGCCATGTCTGTCCCCCCCCCCTTTCTTGTTTAACGCCGAGTGGTGCGGGGTGGAAATTGGCTCAACTAAATCGTGTTAGCAGGTCCCATTGTATGCCTATATCCGAAAAGGGGGGTAGTCGCTAATGATCAGCTGTCGGGATAGATGACTATTCGAGCAGAAAAGGCTAGGGAAATGGAAAGTTGTGGAACAATATATTATATAGGGAAGAGAAGGAAACTTTTCCCGACATTTACCCCTTTTTTATCTAAAAAGGGATCCAATTATCTCATAAAATTGGTGCGTCGCGGAAGTGACATTTATGATATAACATTTACCCGGCTTCAAATCCTCGAACGCTGATAGATACACGGAACTCATGCCATTCTTCAGCAGACATGCGTTGGCGACGGTCGCTAGCAACAGCCATGTTGCCACGCCTCTCATGTCCTGAATCAGTAAACTGTTTTAGAAACTCAAAACGAAAATAGACACTAAAAAAGAAGGAAAAAGTGCAAAAAGAGTGGAATGTGAAGTATGACGAAACTAACAGGATTTTTGCCTAATGTTCGTGGGGGGGGGGGGGGGGGGGGAGGCCGAGCTTTGAGGCCGATAGAACATCGAGTGGACAGGCTCTCGCGGGAAAAGAGCTCTGAGCATTTTGTTGTTGGGCGGCGGATCAAGTCTAGATTTTTTTTCACGTGCTACTTCACGCCAACAATGCAATCGGAGTTTTCGGTTATTGTAATATGTACAATGTTTCATCTTGATGAAAAGGAATAAAAAGAAGAACAACTACTCAAAGAAAATCCAATAGAAAAAAATCAAAGACAGAATCGCAAAAATGATATCCAACAAGTCAGGTCCTAAAGAAGTGCGCAATCTTGCCATTCCTCCCCCTCCCCCTTCTTCCATCCTTTGCCTTATAAGCCCCGCCCCGATTTTCGCTTTTACACTACCATGATCGGAAAACGATGCGATATACATAGGTCCACTCGGAAAAACCCAGGAAAAAGCAGACGGGTAAAAAAACGTCTCTCTTTATGTACATAGGATTTCACAGCCCACCTAGATGCAACTTTTTGCCTATCCGTTAGAATTTGCGGACGTATGCGGGCATGCGTCATGCGAAATATGGAATAAGGAATGCGAAAAGCTAATAAAGTTAGATTATGAGAAGCTTATAAGGCCCTGTACTTGAAACACAACCCAACACTTGAACCAAAACCGCAATACTCTTTCCGCCTCCTACCCCCTCTTAGCCCTCCATAACAAATGAAGGCCGCTATATGCAATTTCGGGAATGAAAGCGAAGGAGAAGTGAGCGGCAGAGAGGTTGCGGACCTATAATTAATTGCGTGTGAAACAGTTTCTGAATACTCGAATTATCGCCTCTTTCCGTTAGGAGAGAAGGGGCTTCGTCTTATTGTCTTTGGAAAGGTTAGGGTGGGTTTTAAAGGGTGGTGGAATAGAAAGTAGGCTAGAATCATGAATAGGGATATGATATAAGCTAAAAAGTTGAATTAAGCTCTGAAACTGTCAAACTTTAAAGTAGAGTTGAAATGACGTGAGTAGGTCTTGTTGGGGCACAGAAAAAAGCTGATATCTGAAAGAACACTGTACTATTGTAAGCTTTTTGGTAGATCAAAACAAACTTTCCCAGTAGATCAAAAATAAACTTCTAAAATGTGCTCTAGATGCAGAAAAACGTTAATTAATCAGATTTTCATCGCTATACAGTAGTCATTGTGAAATAAAATCAAACGAGATGCTCACAATGGTCAATACCATCTAAAACCATCAAAATCAAAGTTTTCATGAGAAAAAACACCTTACGATCTTAGCCATAGTTGTTACGGCATCAAAATACTTTGCACAGACTACTGAGAATCAGAAGCCACCTTGCAACCCAATCCTCAATCTCGGCTAGACAGAAAAATGTTGAAAACCTCAAAACTTGGTAAATACAAACTCAACACAAAAGGACGTGGAGGGATAGCTAATTGAGAGGCTCTACTTCTCGCGATTAGCTGACATCTCGTACTGTGTGTGTGCTTCCCCCCTCTGACCAATGTGGACTTTTTTGATGCAGTGCTAAGACAAGTTGCGGTTCGCGGACAAATAGAGGAGCAGCCGCGCGGTAATGGGACACCTCTCCTTGTTTTCCATTCCGCTCCGTTGTCCAATTTGCGGTCCTCTCACCTTCGGCGCTCCGGAAAGGAAAAGCAGACGGCACAAAAGGAATATATGGGAAGAAAGGAAGCCTGGAGAGAAAGATAGTGGGTGGCGGAGAGCAAAGGTTCAGGTATGTGCAACTTTTAGTGAAGTTATGGAGGAATTTTTGGAAATGGACTGCATTAACTTGGCAAGTTTGGTCTATTGGTGAATAAAACATTGTTTGAAGTTAGATGTAGCACTACTTTTTTAAATTGAAGTTTTAAAAGAAGGTAGACTTCAAATTTAGTTCCTAAAAGATAATTTCTAGCTTCAGTCCGACTGTACCACTAAAGATTCTATAACGTTTAAGACAGTACTAATCTACCACTAGCTCTATGAGTCAAAAATACCCAAAAAAGAAACAAAACCATGACCAAACAACCTAAAAATGAGAAAGCCGATGCCAAGAATAAGGTGTGCCTGTCCTGTCAGGTTGAAGCTAACGGTATGGTGGGCGGCGGTATGTACACAATAAGACGGGGGGTGCACTTGTGGTCCACTTTTGGAGCGGACTCGCAAGTGTTTCCTGGGAACCCAAAAAGGGGACAATAGCTTGTTGATTGTGATTATTAATAGTTGGTAGTAGTAGTGTAAAATAGGTATAGGTATAGGTATAGGTATAGGTATAGGTATAGGTATAGGTATAGGTATAGGTATAGGTATAGGTATAGGTATAGGTATAGGTATAGGTATAGGTATAGGTATAGGTATAGGTATAGGTATAGGTATAGGTATAGGTATAGGTATAGGTATAGGTTAGGTTAGGTTAGGTTAGGTTAGGTTAGGTTAGGTATAGGTATAGGTATAGGTATAGGTATAGGTATAGGTATAGGTATAGGTATAGGTATAGGTATAGGTATAGGTATAGGTATAGGTATAGGTATAGGTATAGGTATAGGTATAGGTATAGGTATAGGTATAGGTATAGGTATAGGTATAGGTTAGGTTAGGTTAGGTTAGGTTAGGTTAGGTATAGGTATAGGTATAGGTATAGGTATAGGTATAGGTTAGGTTAGGTTAGGCTAGGCTAGGCTAGGCTAGGCTAGGCTAGGTTAGGCTAGGCTAGGCTAGGCTAGGTTAGGCTAGGTTAGGTTAGGTCTTAGCAGAGAAGACACCAAATCCCATGTGCTCGAGTGAAGTTTCATACACATGGCTCCAAGTTTCACAACTTTACATTCCGCTGGTGTCAAGTTCTCACGCCGTTGCTTTGATATTCGTATTTCTCGCTGCTATTCAAATTCACCCCCCTCCTTTGAAAAATCAGCGGCCTCTCAAAAACTCATCGGGTGGAATGGGAACTAGCCGCAAACACGGCTCACTGTTTACTCTTCATTTGCTTGATGAGTTGCGCACGTGACTGAAAATCGTAAACGCGGTGTTTGTGCATGTCTTCCCTATGAGTAAGGTTTCTGGAAGTAAGGAAAGGAAGTGCTTTTGACCTTTTGGTTCTTTAATGAGCACTAATTGGAATTAGATAATTCATTCTAACTTCTGGTCTGGTCCCACTTTAACAAAAAAGTACAATGATTTTCGATCAGTCAAAAACAGTTTTTGTTGATTCCTGTCCTTGGCACGTCCCTAAAATGTATGTAAATCCCTTCCCTTTGCTTTTTTCTCACCCCGAAAACTTTCCTAACACGTGCTTCCGCACTGAATAATGTTGCAAATGTCCGCGACCTCTAAACTTTATCTTCTCCCCCTCTTAAACAAATTTCCGCGTCGGCCCTTTCCAGTTGAACATTTTCGCGCTGTTTTTTTGTGTGACCGTCGGTGGGAGGTGCCAACATTAAGAAAGATATTTGTGTGGAAATTCGATCTGCGTTCTCCTCATGTTTCGTCTTTCGCCGCGGATGACTGCCGGCTATGAAAGTTTTATTGGAGTTCATGGATGACAAAGTTGTTTTGTGTTGTCAAGTAGGGTACAGAATGGAGGGTAGAAACGAGAGGAGGTACACGTAAAAATACGAGATTTCACGGTCTTCTTTCAAAGAGAAATAAAGAGGAAGTTAATCGAGTAGAAAAAGGTACAATAAATGAGTGGAATGTAGGAAATTTCAAAGGATAAAGCTCACAAAAAGGTCTCCTTAATCGCACTACTATCAAAATGATTGAAAAGGGTCAAGTGCCGCCGGCCACCATTACTGGTAGAGCTAGCGGTAGACGTTGTCATATCAGTATTAGTGATATCAGACGCCAGCATCTTCTCAGCCTTCTTACAGTCAATGCAAGAATGCGATCTTTGAGTAGATGAACTCGAACTTCCATCGGGCATGTTAATCAGGGTGGTGAGCGATTTACGAATTGGATTGATAAGTTGAGCGGGGAGGGTGGCAGTGGGAGTGGACTTGGGGAGAAGTGGCTTGTTCTCCTCATCCGTGGTTTCTTCGGTGGTGGCTCTGGAGTCGCGAGAGTTTTGCGAGTCACGCGCCGAGCTATTGGTGGTGTTCACTCGGGGAAACGTTGGCAGCGAGATCTGGAAGTTTCAAAAATGATGAAGAGTTTTAAGATCATATCTATAGGGAGACAGCAATTTGGATGTATATGAGGAAAGGAAATAAAACATGGGGGTAGGGGGAATGGAGAGCTAACAGGATAACAGGATAACATTGAATACCAACACTTTCATCATCTTCTTCTTCCTCTTCTATCAACTCGTCATTCTCATCCTCCACTATTGTGGTGGTCACCATTAGGGCGGATGGGTTCGTTATGAACCCAACAACCATTTTAAGATCCTGCGAAGAAAAAGTGAATTCAGGGGAGTTTCGATTGTGGAGAAGGTATTTAATGATCAAAAATGTGACTAGGAGTTAAAAGTTTAAAAAGCTGTTTTTAGTACCTATATCCCATTTCGACCAGTTAAAAAAAGCAGTTCTCAACTCTCAAACTATCATTTTAAAGTGCCTTTTCCAACCTTACCTTCTTTTTCTCACTGCTCAATCTTCCATTCGCCCTTTCTTCCGAAAGCTCCGATCTCGCTCTCGACGGATCCGGCCTCTCGCTACTTCTCGCCGATCTCGTCTCATCCCTCACCACAACCGACGTAGTGCGCTCATGATTTGATCTCGAGCTGTAAAGATCAATGATAAGATCAGTGTTAAAGTGATCCCCTCCTATCTCTTCCGCACTACGAAACATGAGCGCAACGCGGCGATTATCATTTTTCAAGCAATTTGTCGCTCTTTGGAACTTTGGGACTCGACAGCGAAAACATGTGTTAAACTAATAGACCAATTAGCGGATCATTTATCTTCCCCGGCTTCCACATATCCACATATCTTCTTCTATTTTTTCCGCTTTGTTTCCCTCCCGTTCCCTGCCTTTTTTCACTGAAAAGCCGAAACGCTTTGTGCTCCCCGGGTGGCTTATGATCTTCCGACCCTTTAAAATATTGTTCTTTGAAGATTCAATGGAATAAAAGAATGGGACGAAAAAACAACAAAAACCAATAATAAAACCCGTTCTTTCCAAAGAGCTCGAATTTTTTGCTGCGAATAATTTATAAGATGCCCACCATGTATACGTGTCCGGGACGATTGTGGTGGTGAAGTTTCTCGAGTACATTTGATGCGAAGAATCTCTCAAGGAATGGCAGCACTGGCATCTTAGAATCCGCACAAAGGCTTGACGGAATCGCTTGTTGAAGACAGTGTAGATAATTGGGTTGATGGTGCTTGAAATGTATCCAAGCCAAAGGAACACCGATCCCAGCCATGGTGGGATTTCGCATCCAGAGCCACAGAATCCCACCACAAAGTTGACAGCGAAAAATGGGGTCCAGCAGATGAAAAAGCAGCTGAAAACGACAGCGAGGACACGGGTGGCCTTGTGCTCATTGGCAAGGTCTTGGGTGGCGGCCTGAAAAAAAATTAGGGAGAGTTTGTGTATTGCTCCGGATTAACTTGTCAGTTTATTTTTCTGTTGCTTTGATTCGATCTTTGCAAAAAGTGTTGTTCTGCTCTTCTCACCACAATGATGTAAACTTTGTAGGTTCACCGCAGAAAGATAGATAGATTGCGAGAGAGAGAGGGAAGAGATAGAAGAGCAGAACAATCTACGACGTCACACGAAACTTGAGACCCACCTGAAGGGAGCTGCGACGTCCGACTTTATTGGCGATGTTTGTGAGATAATTAGAGGTGCGGGATCGCCAGCGATTGATGGTGGACGCCTTCGTCAACTGTTTGTGGCCATTGATGGATGGACGGCTCGGGGTGTCCCCATTCTCCATGTTGGAGATGCTGGACATGGTTCTTCCATGCACACCAATAGCCTTTCCGTTGGCGTAGGTGGCGTTGTTGGTGGCAGAGTAGGTGCGCACGTATCCCAGCTTTCTATGCGGCATGGTTCTCCTTAACCCATTGCCACTCAATCTATCATCCGCTTTTTGGCTCAGTATCGACGCCTGCTTCTTTAAAAGGCTAGTGGTCTTGATGTAGGTGACAGCCATGATGCAGAATGGGATGAGGAAGGTCATGGTGGATCCGTAGACGATGTAATAGCGGCTGAAGATCATGCACTGGTTGTCCTGCAGGATGTTGGTGTTGTCGTACATCGCAAGCACTGCGATCGGGCATGAGACGGCGAGAGTGACAGCCCACACGATGCCGATTTTGATGAATATCAGTGACTTTGATTTGTTGCGGGTGCGAAGTGGCTGCGAGATGCCGAGATAGCGGTCCAGTGATATCACCGACATGTGCACAATGCTCGCGGAGCACAGGAACACGTCCGAGTACACGTACAGAAGGCACATTGAGACGCTCCATGTCCAAACGCCTGGAAAAAAAGGATGATTGATGAGTTCTTTGACTCAGATGCTGGGGGCGCTATTAATTTTTGATAAGGAAGAGGAAGTCAAAAACGTATGACGTTTTCCTTTCAGTTTTCCTAACTGACAATAAGCCAATGACTAATGGCTAAATAAGCAGATCGGATAAAAACTCACCGTGCCGAACCTCGACAACAATACTCAATGGCATCACGATGCAACACACCAGAAGATCCGCCAGCGCCAAGGAGAACAGAAAGTAATTGGTGACATTGTGTAGCCGTCGGTCAGTTGCAATTGCCACACAAACCATGAAGTTTCCAATGAGTCCTACCAAACAAAGTATGGGTAGGAGCAGTAGGGCAATTCCATTGAAATGGTAGATGCCCATGGGCTGTATCAGGTGGATCCGGATCGACCATACGCTCGTCGTCGAGAATTGCGGCGCGAGCGCCGTGGTGGCGAAGGATTCTAGGTGTTGAATGGTTGTTTCGTATCAGAGAATAATGATGAATTAGAATTTTTTTTCGGAAGCCGTTAAACTCGTTCGTTGTTGGTTAAGCTAATCCTGATACCAAATCGGATCAGAATGGGCAGATTCGGGAGGGGATGCTCTGGGTGCGAGAGTGTGAGGGAGAAAGGGGGGAGAGAGGGGGGAAAGAGAAGGGAGAGCGATGGCAGGGCGGCGAAAAAACATTGTGCCCTCTAGTTCCTCAGGCTCCGCCTATTTTTAAGTATTATGTTATGGATGGGGGTATGGTTTGGGTGAAAAGGGAGTGTATTCAAATGGCTTTGATGATTTGAAAGAATACAAAGAAAACGTGATGTTTTTAGGTTTACAGAATCTTGTGAACGTCTTCTAGATTCTATAGCAATTTCTGAACAACTTTAACGTTTTCAAGGAACCCCAGAATCATTGAGATGCCACTTAGATGCTCCATGATTCTATCAGCAATCTTTGCAACTCTAATTGTCTTTTAAAATCATTCCAACGCCTTCTACAGTATCCAGAATCTATCTGCTCCTCTTCTCTTCCTTTTTCCAATGAAATTCAGTTTCAAAACTTATAGACATCCCCCCCCCCACTCTTTCTATACCTAACCAAACAATTCGATATCCTTCCGATCATTTTTTTTCCTTTAAATTTCCCCCGACAACTCTTGTCCTTCCTGTCATTTTTCCAAAAAGCCAAAAGGGAAAAAAGCGAGGAAAAATAAGAAAAGCGAACGGAAGCCAAACAAGCAGTTTCCTGATTTTCACATTCCATTATTACGATCACTTTCATTTTCCTCCTCAAGAAAGTTTTTCCGGCGGGCACGCTAAAGTGAGGTGCATAAGGTATGCGCATAACTTCTCCGCCCTCGTCTCCACCATTGTTCACCACCGACTATTCCGAGCAGTTATGTAAATTGCAAATGAGTCAAAAAAAACGTAGAGAGAACGAGAGCCAAAACATCGGTTCAAAAAATCACTCACCATTAATAGGAATATAAGGGTACGGATCCTCGGGTGGAGCTGAATGGGAGAATAGTTCAAGGTGCATGTGTTACCTGCAAATGGATGTACTGCGAAAGAGCAAGAGCAGGAAAAAAAGGAAGAGAAAGAAAGTTGCCAAATGTCAGAGGTGATAATTGTTGTGTGCGGGTAAGAAAGAAAAAAAAGAGCAAAACTTTTTCACTGCATAAGTAAGAGTCATTAGTCCAGAGTGGTCAGAAAGTGGAAAGGCACTTGTCACCTATCATATGGTAAAGCGCTTCAACTCTTTTTGCGTCGCAGCTACCGCAAACACGTATACACGTCGGAGGGGGGAGGGGAGGATAAAAGAAAAACGAGTGGTAAACGCTCAGATTGAAGTGGGAGGTCTGTATGTATCGGGGTGTACTCTGTACCAGGTCATCTCTAGTTTAGCGTCATGTTTTTTTTGTGTTGTTGGCGAGCAAGGTGTATTGAGGGATAAAAATGAGAGGAGAATGAAAAAGATAAGCGTTTTTCGAGTGAGGTGTAAAAGTGTCATATTACCGTAGACCCTAGAATATAGTTATTGATAGTACTATCAGAATATATCAGAAAATGAAGTCAGATGACCGAAAAACACACAATTCGCTCGACGTAAACATAAAAACATAAAAATCACTGTTTTCAAAACTGTTTTAATGAATTATGGTGGCGGATTACTAAAACTACTATATTCTTTTGTAAATGCTACTAACACACTTATCACCTTCACACCTTCTCTAAACACTAACTTTTCCTATATGTTAGACCTCAAAATGAACTCAAAAATGTTCAGATATTCAGTGATCACAGGATTTGTTTCTGCGCCGACTCAAAAATCTCATATGTGCTAAACCGAGGAGAAGAGGAAACGAGGAAATTGAAATGAAATGAAATTGAGTATAGAGCACCAAAAATTGAACTTTATTCCTGATGCGACACCTTTCAATTGGTGCTTTAGAGTTATTTTCAAACCAATTTTATGCAACTATTTTATATTGATGCTATATTGGTTCTGTAAAAAAGTTAGAATTAGAATTAGAATTAGAATTAGAAATTAGTTTCAAGTGCAATAACAGGAAGAGAAGTGAAGTGAACTTGCAAATGTCTGTGTCACTTTATAAGATTAAAGAATCCTTGCCCCCCCCCCCCCATTTTCGAGTTCCTCTACTCTTCCTGATTACTTTGTTGTGTTTCTCAACTGGATGATGCAGTGCGAAATCAGAAATGCACAAGGAATAAACTTTGGCTTGCAAAAGCAAACAATGTAAACAGCAAAAGTGTAAAAGGCAGAGGGAAGAATTAATTTGTGGGGAAAGGGGGCGTGAAAACGAAACTTTTTCGGGAGGGAAGCAAGAGGGACCCTCCTTGTTTGCCTTTTGGTTCCCAAATGTGAGTGTACAAAGTGTGACCATCACCTTCTGAAGTTGGAAAAAGGCAGAAGAAGATAGAGGGCAAAAAGTTGTGAGGGGGGTTGCTCCTCCTTTTTTTGTCACTCGGCGCCTCTAATATATTTGCTTTTTGGACTTGCGGCGGGATGGAAAATAGGAGGAGGAAAATAACGGTGGCGGGTTCTTAAAGGTGCTTCATTTCGCTATCAATCCTTGCATAGTCGGTGACGAACGCTGTGAAAGCAGACAGCCGATGACGTTGAATAGATGAGGGGGGGAAAAGGCACGGATAAGGTAGACATCGAAATGAGTTGGAAGAAATGAATGCCGCTAAGTATCAGAGAGCTTTGTGAGCTTTGTGAGGTCAGCGAACGTTGTGAGGGGCGGGGTTTAGTTCAAGAAATCAAATTTGTGCTTTTTTTGAAGTTAAACTTTTGAAAGTCTTCGAGATCTGTTTTGATCACCGACTAGATGAAAAACTATGGGTTAAATAATGTGAGAATGACACGGAAAAGTTCATCAGAATTTCAAAACTTGTCCTCTTGTCCTTTACACCCTTTTCACATGTTAGGTGCAAAATGTCTTTCTATATCAGACATGAAGCCTTATAACTGCTGCTAAAAACAAGTCGAAATGGTGTTTTGGTAGGAATAAAAGCATGAACAACCGATCATAATTGAACAGGGCTCCACAAACTCAACAAAATCGAAAAACCAATGAGCTCACCTACTATACTACTGAACAGCCATACTGAAAACTACCACATCCGAAATTCGCGGATTTCTGAATTATGAATAGGCGGCTCGAACTTTGACTAGGAAGTTCCTGCCTGGCAAAAACGCTCATTCATCTTTTGGGGAAGGCCTTCTTACTTTTTCCACGTTTTTTTTCCAACTTTTCCCGGAGAACAAAGATACATTTTGTTCGATTAATCAACTGAGAAGATGGAACATTTGTTCTTTTTGTAACAATGGAAGAATTGAGAAAACCGAAGGATTCACCGATTCGGGGGGAGTGAGATCCAAAACCACTTGTGATGTGCTATCTAATCAAACATTGAGGGCGGGGATAGGTTTTCGAAAATCGAGGGGAATCCAAGTTGGAGCACCCGGAAGTGTGTTTGTTGACAGTGATTATGGATTATGGATCATAAATAATGTAATTGCAATGGTAATATGCAATTGGGGGTTCCTTGAAAACATATACAGAAAATGGTCAGACAAATCCCAGGGCAAAGCACAAAACATTGTTTTGCATCCGAAAAAAATGAGTGGGTGGCCTGGCCGCACTTGCAACTCAATTACTCCGTTCTCCATTTTTTCGGTCATCCCTATCCATTTTAACTATCAAAACACAAGGCTTGCCCACAAAACCCTAACATCATAATTAAATACCTTTACACAGCAAACATCAAGCCCTGAAGGGATGGGTGTCCTAAATTACCCAAGAGAGCGGAAAAAAGTGATGCAAAGAGAGAGAGAGAGGGGGCAAATAAAAGAGAAACAATTATTCTTTTCATATTTTCACTTCTGAAACATCAAAGACATCAGAAAGGCAGGCCATTTCCATCTTTTTGTTCAGTTTCCGATTAAGACGTACCAGAAAAAGACCAGAAGTTGCAAGTTTCCGGTAGCATCATCCCTTACTATTTTGAGAGTTGGATCTTCGGATAAAAATGGAAGTGGATGGCAAGAGTAAAAAAAGTTGGAGAAAATTCAAATTCCACTAATTTGCATCCGTCTTGTTGGTGGCTAAAAATGCATGGTTGTCGCCTCCAGACAATGTTGGTTTTGGTGGTTTTTCAGCATGGAAATGGTCATAATCTTATTATATTGATAAGACGGGTACTTTAATGCAGCAGAAATCTGTTTGGTAAATCAGCATTTGGCAACATTCAAGTTGATTGAGTGCAGGGTGATGTTCCAATCATCTTTTTTTAGTTCTTATGCGGAACAGTTGGGGAGTTGCAAATGAAAATGATAGGTAGATCAAAAATCTACAATAATTTAGAAAATGAGAATGGAAAAATGGAGAAGATGGATGGATATAGAAAAAAGTATAAGAAAAAAGTAAATAGAATTATCAAATTTTAAGTTTGATTGTGATTTTTAAAGATTTCTGTACATTTTTACTTTTTTCAACCTCATTTATTGATTTCTAAACCTTTCTACAATCTAAGATCATCCACTCTTTGTTAAAAAATAAAAATTAGTAGTTATCTGATACTGAACTTGCTCAATCGCTCTATTTATCAGTTTAAAACATTATCGGTAGATCAAAACACTTCAAACAAGTCCTAATATCATGAAAAAGACACATCGTGTTGACCTACCGAAACTTTCACAATCTCATTGAGAACCATGCTACAAACAAGTCCCTTCCCTAGCTGAACAAAAAATGCACCAATTCTCACGTCACGAACATTCATGACGGCCCAGTTTGCAAAAGAGAAGCCAAGAAATGCGGGCAGAAAATATTTTTTTAATTATAGAACTCTTCTGCTATTGACAATTATTCCATTGCCACTTAACACAAGGCAAAAAAAACATTGAACCAACTTTTTCTCTCTCATCGTCCCCTCCACGCTACGTGACTTTCTTTGGGTTTTTCGTTTTTTTTCCGGTTTTTTGGAGCGACCCTAACAGATTTACCAAAAGGGGGGGGGGGCAAAAGGCTCTTCTTCCAAGTTCTTGTTTGCAAGAGAGAAGGACTCACACGAAGCAGAAATACTTCCGTACATAAGTAATATACCGAAAACAAAACACAGGGCCTAGGGGAGGGGAGGATGAATAATTTGAGGATAAAGGGAGCGGGGACTGAAAAAACATGAGAAGAGAACAATACACGTGAGATTCTTCAAATGAAACGCAAAACGGGAAAACCACGAGGAGCGCTGAAAATGACAAGCATCTTTTGCAGAGGGGGGGGGGAAAGTTCAAGCACCCAGTCAAAAAGTGAGTGGGGGGGACCCGCCCGCACTCGAAAAATTCACACGCAATCCAGCATCCAGTTGCTTACCTAGGGTTTCGCATCTCTAAACCTCTTTTTGCTATTTTTGACACCCGCGATGCTATTCTCAGAGAGCCATTGATGATGTATCAACGCCCTCGCGCTTTGATTGCAGGGTAATAAGTGTGCGATAGTGGTCTTCAGATATTCACGCGATGCGGTTGGTCAGTGTCCTGGGGGATTCTCGGAAGGATTTTCGGAAAAGTCACGTTGGGATGGCTCTTACATTCATTAAATTTACAATGTACCTACCCTAGTTCTGCTTTGTGTTTAGTTTGAAAGCTAGGGAAATTGTTTCAATGGGGAGAACATGTTGCTTAGGAAAGCCGGAAGTTAAAAACCTGGAACCCTTGCACTTTTCAGACTCTGATCAGTGGGAGAAACACTTCTATACAACAACTTTCATGAATACCTTGTAATTTGAAAGGGGAGAAACATCAGCATGCTTTTTTCCTAGTGTACTTTGAAAATATTATGTTCTTATTTGATTTCTAGGATCATTTGCAATCCTAGGATCATATACTTTTAAACTATAAAAGGATAAGTACACCCACAAAGTCTCATGAAGTTTTGGAACATATTGTAGTTTGAAGAGTTGTGAAAAATGAAGAAAAAGGATATAAACCTATGTAGATCAAAATAATTTGGCTCAAAATCAAGTGTTGTGATCATTTCGACAATAGGAAAAAAGCACTGACATGCTCTATCATGTCCCACGTGAGATCTTAAAAACTAAAAATCTGAGATCTTCAAGAAATCACCTCACCTATAATTGTTCTAGAACCAGTTAGCATACCAATTACACTAAACGATCACTGGTGAAAATGGCCAAAACTTCTGAATACTCACGGACAACCCCCAAAATACTTGGAATGTTCTGACATTTCCTAGCATTGAAACCAGCAACCAGCAACCTACAATTAGCTATTTTAAGACTCCCAACAACTTTCAAAAGGCGAACCTTTTATTTCCCAAAGATTAGTACATCTCTCCCCCCACCCACTAATTCGATTACCCGGGACAAACGCTGCGGGAGCCAGAAGCTAGAAAGCAAAGTGAAAAAGTACGGAGTTCTGGCAATCCAATTACAAAAGACAAAGATCCATCAGCTCTCAAAGTGATTTATTATTGCTTGGCGAATGTGGTGAGGCGGGGGAAAGGCGGCGGGAAACGACTACTCAAAAAAACGCATGTCAGGTTGTGTCTGCTCATGATAATAATCAGTGTCGACGAGTTTTTACGCACTTTGTGGAAATGAGAACATGTGAGGGAATGGAGGGGAGAAAGTGGGCGGGAGAACAAATTAGAGGAGCATTCTCATGTTTTAAGATGGGAAAAAAACGAAGATTTGGTAACTTGAGATGTTCGGTTCGTTAGATGGAGGTCAAAAAACTGAACATCAAGGAGGAAAATGCTTGTGGCGGGTAAGATCTAGCTTCTAGAGCATGAAGAGCAGAAGCTCAGCTTAAGATAGTCACATAAATTCTAGGAGTTCCCAAGTAAAACGTGGATCTTTGACGTTCCAAGAGCTATAAATCTCAAAAGATTTGACTAGTAGTACCTTTCGAGAACCTTTTCATTATGCTGAATGTATCTAAACTATGGCTCTCTACTTATTTTCGACCTCTATCCATATTAACATGTTAATGGATCTTCACAGCTGCTAATTTAGATGCTCCTGGGACCTATGACCCCATGTTTTACCTACATACTCCAAACCCACATGCTCCAACCACTCACCTTCTGCTCTGGTAGAGAACACACCACTTCCTGATCCGAAAGTCGAAAAATGAGCCCCGAACTCGCCTTTTCCCCGCTTTTAATCCAATCCCCCCTGTTTTTAATCATCTTTTCCCAGAACTTGTATTTATTACTACCCGGTACCAATGTATTGAGATTGAAAACCAGAAACAATTTGTCCAAAACTACCGCAACGCCGAATGCACCAATTGGATTGTCATGACGCGTTTCTGGTAGTGCGCCTTTCCCCTCATAATTTGAATATATTTTTTGAAAAAAACCAAATCCGAGCTGACAAAGTTGATTAAAAAAATTACCAAGTTGATCCGTTCTTCAATTGCGGATGCACTGGAAGATCACGGTGTTTCAGGATGGTATACCGTTCTCATCCAGAGTTTAAGACACGTCATGGCTAGGGAGTGTGGCCGAGCAATCTTCGTACATTTCTGCCGACTGAACTACGACCGCTTCTAACACCAATCCTCTAACGCGTAACACAAAACTTCAGAAGAATGAGTTTAATTAGATAGCGTTTTGTTTCAGTCAATTGAAAAAATTGAAAAAAAAGAGCACCAACTTTTTCAACTTATTTCACCTTTTTAACTTCTTTGTATTACAATCAGAAAACGCAAAAGATTTTATGAGTTTCAAGATACAAAGCTACAACCATCGCGGCGGATTAGGTACCGGGGGAGCTGACTTTATTGAATTTGAATAGAATAGAACCACCGCTGCGGGACTCAACCGCACCCCTCTAGACCACTGAGCTAGAGGGGCCACGTTGGTCGGAGACTAGCAATGGGTATACAACATGAGAGGTGAGAGCAGAGGGGGAAGGGGTCCCTTCCTCACCAAAAAGGGGGAAAGACGGGCAACAGTTGTCGGCCTGAGGAAGAGGGGGAGGCAAAAAGACAGCACTGCGGATCACGGTATTTCAAGATGGTGTACCGTTCTAAGCTAGAGTTTAAGTCCCGTCCTAACTAGCAAGTGTGACTGAACAATCGTCGTACATTTCTGCATTTCCCAAAGAAAGGCTGGGTGGACCACTGCCGACTGACAAGGGAATGGTCAGAGTAGTCCCCGGGGTTTCCATATGAAACATATATCATGTGAAAGGAAATTTTATGAGGATACAGAATCTGTATTGAATGTTTCCTGAATGGCTCTGGGAGCCGAGATACAGCCGATTTTTGTGAAACTTTGAGCGTTCATAACTCTCTTTGGAATTATTTTTGTGGAAATCCAACTATATATTTTGGTGTAACTTGCAATTCTGTATCGATTCATGCAAAATTTTTATCAACAGCACCATATTCAGATGCTCCTGGGACTTATCAGACCATGTTTTACCTGCAAACTCCAAAACCAAATGATCCAACCACTTACTTTCCGCTCTGGTAGAGAACACACCACTTCCTGATCCGAAAAGCCGAAAAAATGAGCCCCGAACCCACCTTTTCCCCGCTTTTAATCCAATCCCCTCTGTTTTTAATCATCTTTTCCCAGAACTTGTATTTATTACTACCAGGTACCAATGTATTGAGATTGAAAACCAGAAACAATTTGTCCAAAACTGACTTTTATTAGGCAATTGTTCGTGTCAAATGAGATCGAAACCGAATGGCGTGATAAGGGGGAGTACGGTAGGGAAGGAGTTCCATGAACATGTTACATTTCAAATCACCTATTGCAGGCATGCAAATTGACTAGCAGAAAGGGGCTATAATACTGGGAAACGGTGGAATTAGATCATGGAGAACTAGGCACTAGAATCGAGGGGTTGAGATCGAGAGGCCGTCCATTTTACTATTCCAGTGAATGCGTC
Organism: Caenorhabditis imperialis; assembly: GCA_963572205.1. NCBI lineage: Eukaryota > Metazoa > Nematoda > Chromadorea > Rhabditida > Rhabditidae > Caenorhabditis > Caenorhabditis imperialis. Next base: position 2,946,916 of record OY751544.1, on the reverse strand, counting down.
CGCTGTAGACGTCCGATGTAGAGGAGGAGGATTCACTGGAGGATCGAGAATCCGTGGTGTGCACCTTCACTGGGAAGCAGATTGAGAGATTCGACACGAGGAGAAAAGATTCTCGCATTTTTCTCGAAATGAAGACCAGGAGCAGGATCAGACTGATGAAGAGCACCGGGATCAATGTGAGCTGTACTTCTCCATAGAATGCGTACTCTACAACTTCATCCAACACTTCATGAGTCACCACGGTATCTTCATTATATTCCGGTGTGGCCGCAACGAATATCTGGAGAAAAATTCACTTTCTGTATCAAATTATGATTGAAACCAACCAATTCCGCCAGCACCACTATCAATCCCACAATGAAGACGACGGGCGCCTAAATCATATCGTTATTTTCATTGAAATATGGGCGTCTACTCTAGCCGATCTAAAATCAAGGTGTTCCCCCTGTCTTCCCACTCTCTTACCATTAACCGTGTGGTTGACATGTTGTCATGCAAGTTGTAGCGCGATAGAACGACTTGGAGATGACTGTTCCCGATGATCTTCTGTAATAATTGTTTGGGTGTGGTTCGATGAGGGGAATGTGGGTACCATTCGATAGTAATTGATGATCCAGAGAATGATGAACACGAAGATGGAGAGGATGTTGATCAGGGAGAGCCACATGGAGATGTGATGGTAGAATTTGAAGTCGTGGAGCTAAAATGGCTATATCATCATGACAGCTAGCACATTTTCAATTACTGTAGACATGCACATTCATACTACAAACTACAAACCAACTTACTAACCTCTGGCGGTGAGTACGGGTACATTTGCTTTGGCATCCTCGCATTCCAAATTGGCACGAAACTTATCGCGATCTAAAAACATCCTTTATCAGTTTCTCCCCCTACTTTTTCCGTTCTATTATCCCATCCCGCCGTTCATCTCCAATTTATCTTCTTCTTCTCCTCATTCTTCTCCCCCCTTCTCTCTTTCTAATTCCGCAATTCTATTCTTAGCATTCCACAGCGATCAGAGATGGTCAATGTTCGCAAAAAAGGGATAAAACAACGAAGAGAAAAGAAAAACAGTTAATTTGATTTGATGGATACCTGAATAACGACGAGAATCCATCCGAGTGTGGGTTTTGGCGAGTAGTTGCGGTAGAAGATGGTGGCGGCGGTGCGTTCGATGGCCAGGGCTACAGAGGAGGTCGAGAAACACATGTAGCCCAGAATTTCGATGTGGCGGATTACTGTAGTTATTGTTTTGTTGGTTTAATGGAGAAAAGGGTGATTTTGAAAGTACCTAGTCCATATTTAGGGCTGAAAACTTGAAAATCGCATTGCATATAATCCGGCATCACGTTGGATATGAAGAATTTGTACAAACTGTCTATTATTATACCTAAAATTGATTCTTCTTATGCTTTTTATCATAGTGACATCTACCGACCCGTGTTACAGATAATTGCTGATATGCATAACGCCATCAGAATGATTTTTGTGTTGATATGAATCCCCTTAGTTTTCACTATCGTCGCTGATAAAAGTCCCATGCCCATGGTGGCCAATGGCGCTGTCAGTAGTCGGAGGAGAATCGAGTATTCCATGAAATTGGAGCTGTAGATTGTATCCGCAGTGCCGCAGAGCTCGCATCGTGTGCAATTCATGTATTTTTTGTCCATCTGATTGAAAAAACACACATCCAACTTGTACGAGTACGCGATTAAACTGTTGTGAAGGCAAAAAACGAGTTCTTGATAACGATATCAGTGAGAGAAGGGGGGAGGGATAATCAGCTGATAACGGATATCAGATGGCTTAGTCAATCTCAATCTCAATCTGTCTTATCATTCGTTTTTTGAGACATGACAACGCGATAAGCGAAAGCCAGAGCTTTCTAGTAGTAGTAAAAATGTCAAAAAAAGTCCAAAAAACTAAACTAAAGTGAAAGGAAAAGGGATAAGAAATCAAAGATGGATATCAAAAAAAGAGAGAAGAAAAACATTTTATATTTCATTTTATCGTCCAAATAGCCGAATACAGTCCCTTTTCTCTCCGAGGGGTTGACCGATAATGGGGCGAATTTACGTTGTGTGTATGTGTAGCGAGGACTGTGTGTCTTGATGGAAAGGAAAAAAAAACGGATCAGTAGTTTTGGAAGTTGGAAATAATGAAAAGATGAGAAAGGGGAATGGAGATAGGGAAGGGGAACTGAAGTTCAAAACCATCATGTGTGTTTCAATTAAGGGTAAAGAGGGTAAAGAATAGTTGGACTAGAAAATGGTTTAGAGGGAAGGATGGTTCAAGGAGGCGATGGTGTCAGATTCAGATCTGATAGGTCTTGAGGTTAACTTTCTTTAGGCATTATCAGAAGCAGAAATCAGTGCGACAGACATACAGAAATATACACCATAGCAATCTTGTTCAAAAGTTGGCAAAGCTATCCCAACACCTTATCTAAACTATCTTTAACAGTACAGTCGCGGACAGACAGAAATACCTACCAACTCAAAATCCTTGACCTCACGGACCATACCCTCATGTAAACATGAGGCAAATTGTGACAAGCCAAAAAAAAGCGATCAATCGTTAGAGACCTCCAGACGCAGAGAAGAGAACTGGTCTTTGTTTCTCTCCATCTCCAGAAGTGAGTGATGGGGGCTTCTGTGAAAGAATGAAGAAGGCGTAAGGAAGAAGCTGGCGCTGGTAAAAAAGGCGGGAGATTGGTCAAAAGTACAAGTTATGCGGCACGACTCTAACCTAACCGATGAGACATCAAGACTATCAATCACCAGAGTCGTTCGGCACGTTTTATAGTAGCCATTTCACCCATTTGTACGCCCCATCGTCGACTGGCCAAGATAATGATACTGGTCAACTTACTGTAACAGGAAATGGATTGGATGGGGGTTTTCATGAAGTTCTTGGGGAAGAGAGATGGATGGATGGCAGAAATAAGATTCGATTGTGGCAAGCTTTCACTTTTTCTCGCTTTTGGCACAGGTCTCAAGGTGACGACGCGGAATGACCGCTGTTTGATTAATCAACCGTTGTTTGTTTTGACTTTTCTGGCTGTTTTTTTGTCTGACAATGAATAAATGCTTATGTATATGGGTGGGGAGGATGGAGAGAAAGGGGAGAAGAAAAGCATTGTTTGATTTTTTCTGACATAAAAATGTTTTCTGTACAAAAAACTAAAACTGTACATTTTGGCTCTAAAGTTATTTGGTTATGATGCTCTCGTTCAATAAAGCAAAGCTCATACTCCATTTTCCAATTTCCCAGCGTCATATCCATTGAACACATTTCCTACTGCTATATGAAAATCTCGCCCCCATCTCTCAATTGCATAAGCATACATACACTCGCCTATCTCTCGCAATATAACCCGCTCCGCCTCGAACTGATAGAGTAGGAACGTCAATAAACCGAGTTCTGTATTGTTTGCTTGATTCTATGTTCCCAAACCCTTCTTTCTCCATGTATTTTGCGAAGGCTTCCCCCCATTTTCTCAGTGAGCCTGCGTCTCGTTTCCTCAAAATGCTCCACTATCTTTTTCATTTCCCCCCTCGCCGCTTTCTTCTTCAGCGTTTCCGAGGTGTTTGTCACTCAGTCAATTCGTTGAAATTTCAGGAGAAATGCTGGACGAGTTACCCAACGAGTTGAAGGTGAAAATTTTGGCCGAATGCGATTTGGGCGATTTGATGAGTTTTAGGGCGGTAAGTATTTTTCTCTGGTTTTTTGTTTTTGATTGAGACGTTAAACGCATTCGATATATCAAAAGTCACATTCGGTTTCACTTTTACGATGCCTCATATTTCATTTTCTTTTCAATTTTTCGTTGACATCGACGTTGATGTTCCGCACCCAACACACACGAAAAAACGACTCGAATAACGATAGTATCTCTTGCAGACGTCGAGTAAAAATCACGACGTTGGGGACTATGCACTCTCCAAAACACAAACTTTCGATTTCCGGCAGTTTCAAGATGATGAAGAGAAGAAGAAGAAATGTCTGATTTCAATAAAGGTACTTCCTAGCAAAATTGGAAGGAGAAATGACAGAAAACGACTGAAACAAGCAAAAATTCAGATGATAAACTTCATGAACTACCTGCCCAACCTCTCCAAGCTAGTGTTATCAGATCTCCCCTGTGTCTTCGGGTTATCAGATATGATAAAAGTGAGTCATCACCCCTTTACATCATAATAAAAATGACGATTACTGTTGAAAAATGTTTTGTTAAGCTGGGCAAATCTCTTCCGCAACTGAAGAAATTCATCATAATCCAAACCGAAAATCATCAATGGCTCGGGAAAGAAGCGATGTTGGGATTAATCTATTTTGAATCGCTGGAAAATTTAAAACTATCAGGATGGGAGCCAACGAATGTAGCAAAACGAGGTGAACTATTCTCTTTTCTCTACTTTCCAACCCAACTTTTGTTAAGGTTGCGCGCCACGATTCGAGACAATACCCATCGGCACTCTCCGGAAACTGGTGACCCTTACAATTGTCTGCAAACAAGAGACAGTGTCCAAAGTTTTACAACACATTCTTGATAATGAAGTTTTTATGACGAATTGTGTCAAGGCCAAGGTAAGGGGTGTGGGTGTACTTTTTAACTTTTTTTGAAAGTTTGCAGTTCAATGTTCGATTATCATCTGCGGATATACCACACCTGATAATGAAGTTCATCGAGTTTCACCCTCATATCCAGAAGATTTCCTTCAATGGGTTCTTGTTCACCACTCAGGAGCAGGTGCAAAGCTTTTATGAGTGAGTTGAGAGAATCAGCTAGGTGCTTTTGACTATGAGACTTTTAGCCACCTTCTTGCGCTGCCTCAACTTGAGAGAGTCCACATGGAGAATTGCTCAGTCATCGAGAGAATCGAAAACGCGCTTCAACGAACTTTCCTGGAAGCTCTTCGGAAGCGAGGCATCAAGTTCAATAATCTTGTCAAAAGTATGAGACATGGGTAGTTTTCATATGTATATCATTCATTATCTCATTATTTCGTCATGTAAATAAAACATCATCACAAAGCAATTGCCAACGGCGATCCCGCCCATTTGACGACAAAAGACTGCACATTCGATAAATTTTCGTTTTGATGCGACTTGATAATCACGAGGAACCTGAAACCAAAACAAGTCTTTATCAAGGAATACTGTAGATGTAGCCATCAAAAATCATCTCCACAACACTCACTTGTTCAAATTGTCCTTCTCGGCAACCATCGTTCCGATTTGAACGGGAATGTCGATGACCGGGTAGCCGGTGACCAGGCACGGTTGTGCCGTGTTGCCACGTTTGTCGTCGAGGGAGGCTTCGAACACGCGACGCTTGTCATAGACTAGCTTTTTGTCTTGTTCATCGTCGACGGAGGCGGCCAGCACCCACTCTTTGATTTCTTCGTGTTTGGCGCTCTGGAAGAGTTGGCTTTTGGGCCAGGAGGGTATTGAGCTGTGAAAAAGTGTATGAACATGTAGTAGAGAAGGGCCAACTAGAAAACAAAACCAAATTTTGAAACTTCTGCATAACTTCTTCATAACTAGAATGATTCTTACCTCTAACCACTGCCTTGTCGGAAGTGCCACCTCTGCAGGAATATCACTGTCTTCAAACGGTCCATAATCCACCATATCTCCATTCTTCTCCTCTATCGCGTCCACCAAATCCAAGTAGTGGTTCAGCAGTAAAAATCCAAGAGGCTCGTACTCTTTCCCAATCTCCTTTGCCGCTGATCCAGCTTCATAGAAAATCCGATCAGGAGTCAAAATGTCAGTGTATCTCAACAGCGACAAGGATTGCTTCAAACACAGTCGGGGAACTTCTGGAACACCAGGTCCCAACTCCTCTAGCGCTGTTCTCATTGCGATGAGATGGAGAGCCCATAATGCCTTCTCAAAGTACTCGAAATGCTCCGATCCTTCTTTTTTCAATGCTTGGTATACATCGAGGTGGACATTGCGGATTCGAGCTATTTCAGCGTACTCGATTTTAGGTTTTGCTAATGTCTCCTCCATTATCAACTTGTAGATTGAGAAGTTGGCGGGGTTTGATGATGCACCATACTTTTCGAGAACAGTGAGCACTTGGGACAGGTCATTTCGATGGACCAGAATGGCGGCGTACTGTGCAACGTACTTGTCAAGCAGTGGGCGGTACTAAAAAAATGAATGTTTGATTTGACCAGCACCTAAAACTCACATTCTGTCCTTTTGCTGTATCCAAGGCCTTCTCCCATTGATCATTTTCTACCATCATGTCAATCGCAGTGACCACATCCACATCAATCAGCTCGCCTAGTCTACCCTCGGTCTTCAAGCTCTCCTTGTACATGTGCTCGATCTCTGCCACCATGTCAGGCAGGTACTCTTCCGCAACCTAAAACTTGAAAGCATACAAACTGTCAAAATTGTTATGAACCGACCTGTTTTGCTTTTCCCCATTGTCTAGCCCTGCAAAGTGCATTGATGGCTTGCTGTGTTTGACCATAGTGCAACAAGACTTCCGCTGCCTTCTCGTTGAAATCGTTCTCATCAAGAGCGCCCAGAACTGCTCCAATGAACTGAAACATTCCAAATATAAGCTTATTACACATTCTCAATGCCTGACCTCTTCATCATTCATCAAGAACTTCATCACTATATCAGCTGCCTTCTCAATACTCTGTTTGATCAGATTATGATTGTCGGTGCATTCCCGATTGATCTTTAGCAATGTGCTGACTGTTTTCCTCCAATCACCTTGTCTTTCCCATTCCTTTGCTTGTGCCACGAATGAGTCTACTCCTCTGCCGCCATTTTTAAGCTCTGACTTTTCATATTCCTCTTGAATCAGCGCTGCTTGATGGGGAAGGTAGTTGTGAGCGATGCGGAGTGCATCGGGCCACATTTCATTCTCGATAAAGTATCTCAGAATGATATCCGGTTTGTTGGCTCTTAACAAGAACGTTTCTGCTCGCAAGTGATCTCCTTCTTCGATGGCTCGACGAGCTTGTCCCGTGTAGACATCCGGAAGGAGCTTCTCGCAGTGGTCCTTGGCAACTCGTTCAGCTGCAGCCCAGTCATTGTCTCGAATGAACATCTCCACAGCTAGTTCTGGCTTGTTGCCTTCGATGAAATGTTTCGACGCATCTTCAAGTCTTCCCTCTTCCTCCAACTGCGCTGCCAATCTTCCATGAACCAATGGGAGTCTTTCCTTGGCGCCAATTCTCGCAAGATCAAAGGCCAAGTCATAGGCTCCTGTCTCGCAGGCAAAGTCAATTCCTTCCACAAGCATTCCATGCTTGTTGAGCAACTTTACCGCAGCATCTCCACCAATACTTTTTGCCCAGAGGAATAGCACCTGCTTTTCCATGGTTTCTCCACCTTCCGTCTTTGCTATTCTATAGGCATCCGACCACATTTCATTGTCCTTGTACATGTTCACAGCGGATCGGAAGTCTCCAGCCTTTAAGAACTCTTCTTCAGCGGCTCTAAGGTCACCTCGTTCTTCATATTGTGTGGCAAATCGTTTGCGTGTTTCTTGAAGATGTTCACCGTGGTACTTTTCCACAAGTCGAAGTACGTCATCATCTCTTCCAACTCTATCATACATCTGGATGGCTTTATGTGGCATGCCAATGGTTATATAGAGCTGCTCGGCTTCTATAAATCTTCCCTGCTCGTCAAGATCTTCTGCCTTTGCGAGATACGATGAAATGGTGGCTTCACGGCCGTGGAATTCCTCGGATAAGCGGAAAGCGTCGATCCATCTGCTATTCTTGCCGTACATCAGGATAGCGTCATTGAAAAGGCCGGCTTCCACAAAAAGTCGTTCAGCTCTTTCAAATTCTCCTTTGCTGGAATAGTGGTCGGCGATCTCTCCATAGTACCCGGTGCGGGTTTTCTGGTCTTGAATGTTCTCCACAATCTGGAAAAAAAAAGATTTGAGCTTTGTCCTTATTGTTGGGACATTGGCCTACCGATAAAGCTTTCGGCCACTCCTTTGCTTTGATGGCTGCCTCTACTGCCTTCTTCATATCATTTGCCTCTACAAAATGATTAACTGCAGCGTCGTACTGTCCAATGTATTCCAGATGGTTTCCCCACTCCGACTCCAACAATACTACTCTTTCCGGGAAAGCGGTTCTCGCCAGCTGGATTGCTTTTCCGTATGCGTCTCCTTTTTTGTAAAGCTCAATTGCTTTTTCGAAATCCTTCAGTTTTTCATAGACGTCTCCTGCTTTATCATAGAGTTGAGATTTTGTTAAGGAGTCTGCAATTTGTCGGAGAACAGTCTCATCGTTAGCGAGGGCGCTGTCATTGCTCGCCGCGCTCAGGGCGGAGAGAGGCTTGTTTGCTTTCATGTAAAGATGGATTGCAGCGAGGGTGTCACCTTCAGAAGCCTTTAGTTCAGCGGCCTTGGAGTCCTGTCCGGTATCACTCAACGCTCGGAGGTAGCTTGTCTTCAATGCTTCATAACCAGGATAACTGATAACTCTTGCAAGCTCCAATGCATCGTTCCACTTGTGAAGCGAGGTGTACATTGCTATCGCCGCATCTGCATCATTTTGCTCCAGAAAGATCCGTTCCGCCTCTTTGAACTTCCTCCCCATTATTGCCAACATTGCTCGAACCTTATAGTAGTGTGTACCATCTCCTCCAATCGTGAGTGCAGCCTCATCAGCAATCTCAATAATGTCAAAAAGCTTCTTGGCTTTTGCAACGTCATTGATAGCAGCATAGCATCGTTGGGCAACGAATAGGTTGCCATGTTCCAACGCCATACTTGCCACTCTGGTCCACATTGAATACGAGTCAGTGGTGCTTGAATTAGACTCCAGGAAAGCAACCGCTCTTTCAAAATCCTTCTTTTCCAGTGCAGCTCCAAATTCAATTTGAGTGTTGTCCAACTCATAGGCAACCTTTGCCGTGGGTTCTTGGACGATAACCTCTGTCCTATCGGCATCTCTCAGCACTGCTTCAACTTCTCCTTTGATTTTCAGGTTGGTCACTTGTTCCGGAAGATCTGGATTGTACCAGATTGACAGGTTGTCACCGCTTTGAGCAACGATGACGTCACTCATTGGCACCCATTGGACGTAGGTGCAGAAAGTGAGGAGAACTGTCCGTTGGTCGGAGTCAATGTCCACAAGAGTAACTTTTGAACGTTTGTCGCGGTAGAGAAGTTTAGAAGCTGGCTCATTGAGCTCTATCCAATCGATTGCTCCAGGATGGTTGATGAAGCATTCCTGACGGCTTGTGATAAGGTTTACTGAAACAAAATGAGTTAGACTCAGGCTAGGCTGAATTTATTGCCACTTACTTATTGAAATGGTTGTTGGATCCACAAGATATGCCAGTTTCTTCACTTTCTTATGCTCTTCAACTTCTGCTCCGCTAATTTGAACGCTGAGCAGATGAGGGCTAGTGAGCTCCGTTCTCACCCATCCCAAGGATCCATCCAGTCCGTACTCCACTACTGTTATCTCTCCAGCATTGATAATGAGACAACAGTTGTTGAACTCAAAGTAGAACTTCTCATGTCCACCACTTTGCCATTCCAGCTCTGAGAATCGTTGCGACTCGGTGTCAGCGATCACAATCGTGGAAGAAGTGTATCCGATCACAAATCTGTCCTTTCCCATTATCTTCAACTCATCAATTGCAAGTCCTCGGTTTGAAATCACATTAGTCCGCGTGTCATTTGTCACATCCTTCAATATTACATGAGATGGTGCAACATAAGTCGTTTCGAATCTGCTTTTCAGCATGCCACGTTTCAGGCAGCAGTCAACAGAGAAGACGGCTCCGCAAATGGTTCCAGCGTAGATAGTGCTTCCGTCTTGCTTCCAGCCTAGTGAGTTTATGGTGTAGGCGTTTTGGATTTCGAGCGGTGTGCCTTCATCCCAAGCACCTCGACGAGATGACCATGAGAAGAGACGAAGTCTGGAAACCTTTTTGATGGTTGCAGTTTCTAATAGAGTAGAAATACCTGTCATAGCTCGCCACAACAACATTTTGAGCTGTTGGATCACAGGTGATCGCGGAAAACTCCTTTTCCACTTGGTCATTGTAGTCGAACTGCTGTTGAACCACACCGTTTTCAGTATAGGATAGAACTCTCCGATCAGCAGTGGCTACGACCAATCCATGGTTGGTGAACACCATGTTGTATGGTGGAGCTTGAAGCGTGCAGATCTTTGACTAAAAGACAACGGTTTGATAGTATTCACAAAGGAAATAAGTACCTGTGTTCTACTGGCAAAGTTGTACAGGATAATGGAGCCATCTTGATGGGCAGACACAAAGGATGTGTTCTTGGGGCTGAACTTTTACTGATTGAATTCAAATTTGTATCATTAACTCACTGAGTGTGCAGCGCCACCACTGATTCGTCAGTTTTGTACAATGAGCTACACTTGTTGGTTTTGATGAGTCCAATTCTTACCTACAACCAATTCCTTTTTATTTTCTCTCCCTTCTCATACCACTACCTTCCCATCCAACTGTCCCACCAATATTTTATCATCGAACGGCCAAGTGATACAAGTCACCGCCGACGGTTGCACAAACTTATTGACAATCACCTTCTTCTCATTCCTGCAATTAAATGGTGCGTCACACAACGAGTAACTGTTACACTAACCAAGTGGTTCCGACTTTGTAGATGAAAAGCACATTGTCGCTCTGGCCGACGGCGATGCGTGATGAGTCGGGCGAAAATGTCATACACAGCACGGTGAAGGACTTCTTGCCGTACTGAAAACGCCGACGATGAGATACTGTAAAGTGACGAACCTTTGAGTCAACCGGCTTGCAGGTGAATCTGTCTCGCTGAGCGCCGTTTTCATCGAGTAGGGCGATGGAGCGGTCGGCGCAAGAGATAGCAGTGCGGGAGCCGTTGGGGGAGCATACGATGCTGGCGATTTTGGCTTCTCCATCCTGAGAAAGACAGAAAGGTTGTGAGGAGAGAGGGGAGAAATGTGGAATGTGTGTAAAATCTTGTCAGAAACGTTAGAAAAGGAAAGGACAATGCCAAAATGTTTACTCAACACTTTTCGTTTCCTATTTTGGTCTTGTAGAGGTACCTATACTCACGTTTGGATAGATTATAAGTTGACCAAACTTCCAGGCTCTTTCTTTCTTTGGAGCACTCATAATACAATACGATAATAAAGAATCAGTAGTCTATTCCCCAGTTCCATCCTTGTTTACGGAAACTTATTACTATATTCCCCTCTCCCCGTTTCCCATGATTTCCTATTACCCCTATCACTGATAAACAACCAACCTGAGAAGGAAGAACGCTGTCAAGATATTTCAGTTTCATCAAGGGAATACGTTGAAGTGGTGGGCCTCTAGCCTCTAGGGAGTGCGTTCACGTTTGCACACGGTGTCCATGGAAACCAAAATGCGCAAGACGAGAGAAAGAGGGTGGGTTTGGGAACATTGGTGAGACATAGAGGGAGAGGAGGAAAGGTGGAGGGGGACACATGCGGATATGGGCATAGAATTTTGTGCTCGAGTTGGGAAATTGTGGCTTTGTCACAGAATTTTGGGCGGATAAAGGTATTAGAGCACATTTTCAGTGTTATAAAGCATAAAATAATTAGTAAAGAGTGTCTGAATTGAGATTGAGGACTGATAGAAGCTTCTGAAAATTTCTGAATGTTTTAAAGTATCTGGAGCTCAAAAAAAGAAACTGAATGCATTCCAAAAAGCAATAAATCTGCTTTGAACGCCAAAACCTACCCCAAAACGCTTTTTTTCCATTTTGTTTACTGTACCAACACCTTCTAACAATCACTTTCTTGAAGAATATTTATTACTTTCATAAAACAGGCAAATACGAGTTCTTTATAAAGGCACAATTGAAGAATGAAGTTGGCGGAAAGGTATGAAATTGTTGAATGTTGTTGAGATTTAATCGAGATAAAAAGGAAACATTAAAACGAAGACTTATGGGAGAATGGCAATGTTAATATGAGCACGCACTTAATATGAGTGAGGGGAGAACGCTATATAATACAAATAATTGACTAAAAATGGGGGAGAGAGGGGGAAGAACTGAAAGGCTGGATAGTGAAGAACTACACAGAGATCACTGCGTGCTCTGAGAGTTTTTAAAATTGTTAAAAAGAAACAGTTGTGTGGGGGGATTTTGTAATAAGATCATTCATAAAGGCACGCAAGACAGATAAATAAAAATTTTTAGGGGTAATGACACCAATTATTGGTTTTAGGTAGAAAAAAAAGGGAGAAAAAGACAATACTGGTCACAACGGAACAAAAAAAAGTGTGAGAGTGAAAGAGAATTGAAAGGGAAAATGATGTTTGACATCTATTCAATGATTACCACTGCTCGTGTGGAACGGTCTTCCCATGTCCATGCCCCTGCTCGCCGTAGGCCTGCGGTACGACGTGCGCGTCATGGACTTGGTCCTGCATTTGGTACTGCGAGTTCACCATCGCATAGTCAAACGGGTACTCTTGGCCGGTGGGCAGGAGACAGTTGTCGAGTCCGAATCGAGCGTTGTGTTGGGTTTTGTCGGCGAACACTCCGTTGTGGTACACCGGCTGATGAGCCAGCATCATATCCGGTTGCGAGGTCACGATGTAGTGGTTGTTGTCGTGCTGGCCGTAGTCCATGCTGGATGAGACCGATGGCAGAGAGGAAGAGAGATGGTGGACTGATGGCTGGAAATGTTCATAGTAATAGTTTGTATGGGTCACTGTTAGCTTACCAGTTGCTGATTGCTAAGCTGTCTGAAGTTGATCATATTTATCGTGGGCATATTCAACTGGATGCTCAAGCCACCCGATGACGATCCCGAGTCGCTTTTAGAGTCACTCAGATTCGAGAGCATTGTGTCATCAAGAGCAAGCATTCCTCCTTGATGTCGTGAATCCACGTCACTAAAACAATATCATTTTCAATTGAACTTGGAGGCAATTCTAAGTGACTCACCCGTACAGCGACATCAAAAGGTGTTGATTCTGGCACTGCACCAGAGAATCCAGCGAAGTCGTGTCCAGATCAATGGTGTGGTCGCTTGGCGGAACAAGCGCACTGGCCTGCAGTGGCTGCACACCTCCGAGATGAACCTGACTCAGCAAGTTGTTTGCGTTCCGCGCGCCCTTCAGCGACTTGGCTTTCCGCTTGTTGCCAGAGGTGGTGGTGATCAGAGGGTTGTTGCTGATGGAGTTGGCGGATGAGGAGGCGGGTAGACCACCATTCTCTTCTTGCTCCATTTGCTGTAAGTTGATTTTGTCTTGAGAAGAATGTGAGAGTGATTGAGAGCAAGAAAATGAGATAGGAAAGAGATAAAAACCTACCAGCTTTCTCTTGGCCGCGGTGGCGTAGGTCAGTTGCCTCAAATCGTTATCCAAGTGGGCCGATGTTTCGTTTTTTCGTTGGTGCATATCTTTATGACACTGAAACGCAAAAATTAGTTCGAATTACAACTAAATCCACCAAATGTACCCCACATCACCATACAACATTTTCAAAACTTACGCGGAAACTGATAAAACAAACATGGTTAACTAAAGAAATGAGTGATTGCCCTAATTGCGAGCCAATAACTAACCTTTAGACTGTTCTTCCACTTGAATGTCATCTGGCATACGGTACACACAAATGGTTTCGCGTCCGAGTGAATTCGCTTGTGGTTCCACAGCGTTGAGCGGCGGTTGAAGCGCGCGTTGCATGTCTGAAGGGTTCATTATGAAATTGTGGCTCGAAACGCAAAACAGAAACTCACATCACACTCGAAAGGTTTCTGTCCAGTATGAGAGTTCTGATGCTCCTCGAGCTCCATTTTCGAGCCAAATTTGGAGCTGCACAGGTTGCAGGGGTACGGCCGCTTCCTGTCTTGCGCCAACACCCGCCCATTCGCATTCGTCTTGGGCTGATTGTTATTGTTGAGCGGATCGGTGTTCACCACTTGGGTGCAGAATCCCGGGTGGAGTTGGAAGTTTTGGAACACCATCTCGGGAGCGTTGTCCAAGTCTGTAAACCCCAAGGATCAGCAAAAGAAAATGAGAGTGAGAATGAGGATGGCTATTGATTGATAAGATTGAGGAAGTCGAAGTGAAAAGTGAGGAGTGAGCTGGCAATAAGGAGGAGTTGGAAACAGAGAGAGGGAGTGAGAGAGAGTGGAGAAACTCACATGAACCTTTGATGAGCGTCTTCGGCGTCGATGGCGGCTCGCTTTTCACAATATCGTACGGGTTGTGGTGAAGCATCGACGACTGAATCTCCATATTCTCCAACTGCGAGTTGAGCTCGACAACCCGTTGTGGATCCAGTTTCTGCAAGGAATGAAAGTAAAATCAAGTAGAATGGCAGTTCGATAGCAACGTTATCATTTTGGGGAAAGAGAGAAGAGATACTACCCCGAAAATATGACAGAATACGGAATTGAAACGGTTAAATGATGGTAAAGAAGGTGAAGAGGGGTGAAAAAAGTAACGGCGGGGGGATGAAAAAAAGGGGTGAAAGGGAAAAGGATAGGGGAAAATAATTTTGGAAGACGAAGAACAACAACACCCCATCTTGCAGGATGAGACCATATCAGTTATTGATTACCTGATTACCTCTCAAAACCGAAACTCGCTGACCCATAAGGGTCAAGAGCAAGGTAGTGTAAGAACCACACAGTGTAAGAATGAGGTGACCAGAATGGATGGCACGGCACGACCCCCCGCTGGCCACGCCCCCCTCCGAAGAGCAACTGTAGTGAGCAGAGGGCGGGGGCGTGGCTTATGGGGTGAACGGAATAAGACGCGGACAAGCGAATGGAAATAGATTGGAAGTGATAAAGAATCACAACAAAGAGCTATGAATCATATGGAAAGCTGATTTCGAAATAGTACAGATGTGTTAAAGTCAGATTCAGATGAAGATCAAGATTCAGAACCCCTAGAACAATACAAAGAACTTTCTGTTTGTCACTTCATTCCCCACGTCATTTTTTTGGCTGTCAAAAATCATCTAGCTTCTCCTCCCTCTCTTTCCTGCGTTTTCTAGACTGTAACAATTATAAGTGTAATGCAAATGCTTGTTGTTTAAGAAGTGTAACATCATTCGGTTCAGTAGGCTCGAGAAAACTTGCCCTGAGCAGCGGGCTCAGCATTTTTCTCGTGGATTTTCGGCTGTTTTTTCTGATTTTTCAGAACAGTTTGATTTTCAAATGTTTAGATTCCCTAGAATTTTACCCCAGATAGTGCAAACAATGTATGGTGAACTTTCGATTTCGTTGTCTAAATTTGTTCTGCGTTTGAGAACCGAACAGACTATTGAAACAAGTTCTTGTCCTTTATCAGTATCTGTTTTTCGTTACTCTTCTCCCCGGCCTTATACAAAACTTTTTTATAAGTATCTACGTGATTTGATAATTTATTTGAACTTCCTTCTTTCTCTTTTACCGACTCTCTCTCTCTCTCTCGCTCTCTCGCTTTCACTTTCACTACCGTAACCCGAATGTTTTGAGGAGAGAGGGAGAATATGCCCCAGTAACTAATTCATCTTGAAGGAAGAGATGGCTGTCGTTCTCGGAGCCCCCTCAAAACCCGTGGGGCGTGCGTCAGGTGGCGTCTTGTCACTCAATCTGTTTCCAGCACCTATCTCTCGTCGTTTTTATCTCTTCCCCGTCCGGATCACTTTTGCTTATCGGTCAGGGGGGACCCGAAATACTCAAGTCTTGAATCACCTCAACCCCGGCCTCAAAAACAAAAACAAATTTTTCGCCAATTTGGACAAAAAACTAGAAGCTGACTGACTGATGGTGTGTTATCGACACACATAAAAATTTTTGCAACTAGGAGAGGGGGAGAAAAAGGAAGGTGGTTGAGAGGGGGGGACGTTGACGAAACGTGTCCTGACGTTCCGCTAACTTCTTCCCTTTTTCATCATTTCTCTCCCACCGCTCTAAAAAAACGCGATGAGAAGATGAAGCTATTGAAACTTGTCTGGCATTGACAGTGATTTTGAGTAGTGATAATGAAAAGATCAACTTTTGAGAAAAGGTGAGACAAAAGGAGAAAAAAGAGAGGAATGGGGAAGAGAGAGAGGATTTAGAAGATTCTCAGGGAACCATAAGGAACCATAAGAAAACATAGGAGAATATGGAGAAAAAAGGAGAAAAAGAATAACAAGCTAGTAGATAGTAGACAAGTAGATTTGGCAGATAGATAGTTAGAGTGGCATCAGATTCAAAAGGAGATCGAAGCAGCAGCCAAAAAAAAAGAAAGTCATTAAGAAGTTCATTCAAATCAAGCGGGGGGTGCGCTGCCAAAATAGAGGTGATAACGCCGCCAAGTACATATACCCGTTTTGAAAGCCGATACAAACACAGATGCGTACAAACACATGAGATATATAGTCAGTGTCAGTCTTTGGCAACATTCGGGGGGCCGACCAGTGTCAAACTGCCAGAAGCTGGGCAGCGGACAGGCAGCAGCGACTGATTTTTATCGTCGTCTTCCTCTTCTTCGTCCCCCCTTCTGCTTTTTTTGTCGTCTGAAACAGAAGGCAGAGGGAAGGGCAAACGGGGGGCGACATAAGGTCTTCATTAGAAACATCTTGAGAAAAGCATCGATTTGAATAAGTTCCGGACGGGTAACCATAAAGATGGCCGCAGATGTGGGGGGTGAATACCTCCACAGAATTTTCTCGTTGGTCGCAATGTTTGCTCACTTGCAAAACAAAAATTTTTTGCAGAAATCTAGGAGGTGACTAATTGATGACTTGGTATGCACTCGCACCTCCACATTTCCTCCCCTCGAAGTTACCTCGGCTAATGTGATAGTGGGGGGCCATTTGTTTCGCGATCTCGCCGCTCAAAGAGCCGGCTGCCGACAGCGGCTCCGGCTCAGCGCAGGTGAGGAGGCGGCCGCCACCAAAGGTGTTCGCGCAATGAAGAGCGGGGAGAAAATTGGCATACATTTCGCGGATTGCAAAGAGCCGATTGAGATGCAACAAAGTGATATCGCTTCTCGTGACAAATGTGAGAAGACACTCGAATGGCAGAAGTGAAAGTAAGTAAGTGGTGGAAGAGAGAGAAAGGGAAGAGAAACTTCTTAAGGATGGTAAGCGTCGTCCTGATGGGTTTAAGATTAATGAGAAACGTTGAAACGATTAAAGCAGGTATCGAGGTGGAGAAGCTTGAAAAGGCTTGAAGCGAAAGTGAAGAGGGGGCGTACCGGATAGGGGGAGAAAGCGGCAAGAAGTTATATGCCATCGGGCAATCAAGAAGAGTGAAAGGTGAGGAATGAACAAAACAGGCGTCGGAAAAGGGGGCGTCTCGCATAAAAAACCAATCATATCTTGGCAGAAGAGGGTTATGCTTCACATCACGAGAATCGAACGATTGGCAAATCAAGTTTCGGAAGGGTAGAGGTCGCCTGTAAACGGGGGGAGAGGGAGGAAAAGAACTCTGATCACTTCCCAGAAGTCTACGCAAATTACCTTCGATTTGCAAGGACTACCCGGTTTTTTTTACTCGTTTCAAATAGAATCTAGTGTTAAGCGACATAAATTATGCAACCCGCAACCCAACCTAACCTTCCTCAATTATAGGGGGAGAAAATGAAGAAGAAAAGTGAAAAGAGGAAATTGATGATAACTAGATCGGTATCTTTAATTAATGGCAAAGCTTTTGCCCAGAGAAGAAGAAGGCAGACAGGGATGCAAAAAAGTCCCCCCGTCTCTTTCTCCGCGCGATCAGAGTTCGGAGAAGTCGAAGAGAATAAGACTTCCCAACGCCAACGCATAGTCGTTAAAAGTCATGTGGTAGGGCTCTGGGCTCCCGCAGGCTCTCCCCCCGCTCCGGACCCGCTTTCTACTTTTTGTCATATTTCGAGAAGCGACGCCAGCGCACACATCTGGATACGGCCAATTCGATGAGTAATAATAATGAGCTCCAGATGAGAGAGAAAAGGGAAAGAGCCGGAGCCAAGGAGAATTGGTAGAGGGAAGGTGGAAGCTTCTAATGGATGCAGGAGAAAAAAACACACACACAAAATCATTTAGGACCCCACGCGCAACGCGCGCAAGCGTCAAAACTTGCTAACGGATTGATGGGCGATGGCAAATGAGAGCGAAATTTTTGGATTGCGTAACATCTTTTGCGCAAGATGCAAAAAAGGAAAGAAGAGAATCAAATCAACGAGGAGGTGGAAGGAATAGAAAAAGAAAAAGCGAAAAGAAGAGGGAGGAAGCTTGTTTATGCGCAATCGGATATAGATACACCGATTTTGGATCACTTCCGTGTGATAGAAAGTTCATCAAGAACAGACAGAACAGCCAGAACAGTTGGCGCCCTCCCCCCCCCCCACTCATCATTATGAATATGAAATATTAGGTCTCTCCACCCTGAATCCCAATAAATAACTGATTGTAATAAACTCCTCCCC
Source organism: Caenorhabditis imperialis (assembly GCA_963572205.1). NCBI lineage: Eukaryota > Metazoa > Nematoda > Chromadorea > Rhabditida > Rhabditidae > Caenorhabditis > Caenorhabditis imperialis. Next base: position 2,928,511 of record OY751544.1, on the reverse strand, counting down.
TTGTACAGAACATTTGTCATCTCATATGAGATAATGCATCAAAATGATCGACAATCACAACTCATTGGGCTCATCGGGCTCCTCAAAACCATCAAAATTCCGGGGGAATCCCTTTCGAAGGTGGCAGGGACGGGGGACACATGCGTTTTACTTCTATTGTAACATTTTTCCCACGGGATACACTCACTATACACACTTTGGTCGGTCAAGAAGCGACAGGGGGGCCAGAATTTTAGTGTAAATTCAAGATTTTGTAAAGTCTCGCTCGTCGTGGTTTGTGTCTGTTTTTTTGGTTCTTGATTCAAGCGATTTTGCAGGGCTTTGCAGTGCTCAAAGCTCAATCTAGTCGAAATAGCTTCTAATTTGATCAATTACAGAGCTAGTACCTATAATCACGTTCAAATTAAAGTTTCAGAAGAACTGTTTCTGCCTCTTCCCCCCTTTATTCTCATGGAGGCAAATGAAAACACAAAACAAGTTCCATGAAACACCTTTCGGCGCTGGTCGCCCAATGACCACTTGTTTATAATGAACCTCAACACTGGGGGACCATTTTGGAAGTGAACTGGAATCAGTGGGGGGCAAAGTGAAAAGTGAAAAAAATCCCCCCTCACAAAAACCAGTGTGGCACATGCGATTGAACTATGCGAAACAGATCAAGCCTTCCTTCCTCCCCACCTACGCCGCGCGCGCGCCTCCGATAAAGAGATAACGGTGGGGGGGGGGGGGGGGGGCTCTCGGGTGGAGATATCACGCCGCGGCCAGAGACGATTTCTCAAGAGGTACTAGAACAGGGCAAATATGATGTTCCAAAATGAAGCGAGACTGCGATGCAGGCACACACTTTTTGGCACTTTCCATCATCGCGCTTTTTGCTACCGTAACCCGTGTTCGTAACCCAATCGTTGGTCACTCTATCCCAGGTAGCACGTCGTTCCACCGCTCGAGCGGCGGGGGCCCCCACTGGCGAGCAGCTGTTGCACATACCTCTAGCGGCATTATCTTTTACGTGCGCATATCAGAGATGCGAGAGCAGGAGACACGCCTGCTCCCCTTCTCTTCCACAGCCTATCCTTCCGGATAATAACTCTTTTACTTGTCAGGTCAGCGAGCAGGCCTCCGAACAACAAGTGGTGTGTGTGTTTCTCGAGATGTGTGCCACATTGCGTATTCCAGCGAAAAGGGATCGGCGAAAAGTCTTCTTTATTACGCAAGAGGAAGAGTTTCTTTTGATTGGGGTATATTTGTTAATCCTTTAATCCAGTTATCCGTTATCCGTGTCTGGCAACATAAAAGACACAAGTAATCTGAAAAGTAAACAATATGGATGTGTGTGAAGGTCTTCAGAATGTCTTCAAATCTCCAGGACGTCTTCAGGTTCTCGATTTCAGATTCCAGACATCATATTCAGCCAACAAACCGCATTCTCAACGCATTCTCCCCCCACATTTTTATCACCAATTACGCCACCCACCAGTCATCTCATCTCGTTCGAATCTGGAACCAACCATCTTCGCTTCACCCGTTTTCTATTTCATTTCTTCGCCCCCCGAAACATTTGTCGCCGTATGACGTAACAAGATGCGCATTTATGACATCGTGCGGCAGACAGGCAGCCGCCTGCCCAACTTGCGGGATAGGTAAAAGAAGGGGACGATGGAAACGGACCCGGGGCAGGTCGGCGAGCCCTTGCGCAATTTGAGATGAGCTCTGGCGAGTCGGATTTGCAACGAGCAGCGGTTTTTTTTTTGAAAGGTGGAGAAGTTTTTGAAGGTAGGTAACGGAATGTGGGGGACGGAAAAGTTAAGAGACATCAAGTACACATAATGAAAAATACTGCTAACAACAACAAAAACCATAAGAAAAACAAAAAGAAAGTAAGATTTGTCTTAATTTGAGCAAGTCTTCAAACAAACGTACTTATAACTATCGAACAAGTCGTGCAAAAAGAACTGCCCTGAACCAGGATCGAACTGGTGACCTTTAGATCTTCAGTCTAACGCTCTCCCAACTGAGCTATCAAGGCACGATGAAAGACAGGGAGCGGGTTGCGTAAACTTGATCGGCGGACAACGTATTGCGTACGGGTGGCCAAACTTTTGAGCGGGAAGAACTATGAGGTGTAGAAAAGAGAAGGTAACTGACAATTGACATAAATTTCACATGTTAAGGGGTATAATTACATGAAACACTAAGGGAAATGATTGAATTTGTATGAAATATACATGTGTTAGCAATGACGCACAGTTTCTAGTAGCAATTCTTAGAAAATATCATTATATTTTGAAAATTTAGCGTTAGAATGGTTTTGAGTTTCAATTTTTACTAAAATATCAGTGAAAACATTATACAAAAGCGGAAAAAGAGCTTCAACTCATTTCCAAGTTATTTTTTCTTTTGACAAATTGAGATAGAAAAACCCGGCGCCTTTACTCAAACAAAGAACGACCAACAATGTCACCATTAAACACACGGTCGTTTTCATCTTGCCTTGATAGCTCAGTTGGGAGAGCGTTAGACTGAAGATCTAAAGGTCACCAGTTCGATCCTGGTTCAGGGCAGTTCTTTTTTCTTTTTCTTTGTTTCAGAAAAATTGATTTTATCAACAGGGTGAATAATTTATTGTCTACTCTTGAGCAAAAGTACTTCTACAACAATAATTTTTGATTAGTGTTATAGTAGCGAATGCTGTCAGATCGTTTTTAGAGTAGAAACAATAAGGGTTATTCAATAACGAGCATTTCTGCGGGTGCGGTGTCTCTCGAGGGTGACAATCTGCATCTCGGCCTCGTCGAGCAGCCCGTGAAGTTCGAGGAGGAAGCCGACTGAAAAATGGTATTTCCTGACGCTGGCAAGGAATTCATGGCGATATAATAAGCTGGACCATCATTCTAGGTTTTTATTCTAGAATGAAAATCACACTCACCGTCCAGGATCTTCAATGTCAGCTCATTTCCACGCGTTGAGAACATCACCGAGATGCGGAGAAGGATATTGCGGATCGCGTACTCATCATGACTTCTGACAAGATGCGGCTCCTCGTACAACCCGGCGCGAAGAACGTTGGCCGGATAGCGCGCGTTCGATCGGATCCATCCGACCATTCTTCGAGTGCATCTCGTGACGAAGAGGCTTGCGACTGGAATGTTCATTTTTGAATTTTGATACTGGAAACTAATTTACTAATATAAAACAACTCACTGTGGACCAGTTTTTTGTATGAGGTCTCACGCTGCTCGGACATGGGCATGTGGTCGAGTTCTCTTTGGATCGCTCTGATGAGCGGGGGCGCTCTGAAGGAGACTGTCAGGTTTTTTGTACTTTTTTAAATTGATCCCACCTTTCGTAGTCGATTTCCGACGGGCGATAGGTCAAGTAGCTCATCAGGACCAGGCTTAAAATTTAAAATTTATGAAAGTATGACGGTGATGAAGGGTAATTTGCAAGGTTTAATTTAGAAAAAGCGCAGATGTCAAAAACCAGTAAGCAGACATATTATATTTTCATTAAACATGTTCGCCATCAGTTTTTGAAATAAACAGAACTACTATCTGTTAATATTTTCAAAGTTTCATTCAAAAACTAGTCGCAAAACTAAAAAAGCTGATGTAAACAAGACATGGGTAGGTCCGCTTCAAGATCAGCAGATATTTCACGTGTTGAATTGCCCTTATGTTAAAATAGTGAAATGGCAAAATGCCTAGTGATACAAAAATCCAAAAAGAAACATTTCGCAATCGAAAAAGCAACACTGCGCACCGTCATGTGCACGATTGCATTTGAATTCTGTTGACACGGACGGCCGGCGCAGAGCACGGACACATTAAACGTGGGAACTGAAAGGGTACTCAAAATGACCTCTACGGGGTGTTGAAATGATATTAGAAGGTCAAAGCGGCCCACTCTCCTCACTTCACATACCATTTCGTTTCACGACGGTGTGTTTGAATATGCAGAGGTTCGTCAGATGCACGTCGAACTGTGGTTTTGGTGACTGGGAGCTGGTTTTGAAAAAAATGTATCAAAGAAGTAATTTAAAAGTGCTTTACCAAAAGCACAGTTCTAAAAGCAAAAAAATTTTCAATCAAAAAGAATCGAACCCCTGACCCTCTGCACACCGTGCGCCAGCGTAACCGCCAGGACCACGACACACTTGAGAAGGGCAGGTGCGCACATGTGCACGCGGTCATTTTCAAAGATTTTCAAGTAAAGCACCCTTCAAATTAAAGCTATCAACTTCTAGTTTGGACGGGCATCATCGCGGTATCAAATAAGGGCCGTAACCAAAAGTTTGGCTCATTAGTATGGTTCGGGACATCGTAAGGGTTAGCGCCACACAGATACGCGGACAGATACACAGAATTTGTTCGTTAGTAATAGTAAAGAGTAAAGATAATCAATACATTGTTCTGAGTCATCACACAAAATTTGATATTGTTACAAAATCTTGGAATATCAGAAGTTACACGAACCATCTAGAAAAAACGTTCATTTCCTCCCCTCTTAGTCATCATGGACTATTGATTATTCACTTTCTTTCAATCTAGATCCAATCACTTTTGTACCCATAAAAATCCGTGGAAAAACAGAAACAAAGGTTTTTTTGCACTTTGGAAACATTTTTACTGAATCAGAACATTCAAAGGCCTTGAAAATGTCTGAAACTCCAGCTGAGCCAGCAAGCTCTTCAAGATCGCCAATCCAGGAATCGACACCAGTGCGACAGTCAAGCTCTATAAAGGTAAAATAGAATAAGTATTGAATGTTTCTCAACATTTGGTTTTCAGCACATCACCTTCTGTGCTGCGTCGAAGAGTTTGAAGAGGATTGATGCTTTTCAATGGGATTGTTTGATTTATTCGGAATGAAATGATGAAAATTCGGAGAACATTGAAAATAGTGAATAAATGACAAAGACAGGTCGATAAAATGTCAGAAAAGGTCAAAAAGGGAGGGAAATAAAGGTAGGAGAGTAGTGAAGTCTTTAAAATGGTCATAGAGTTCGTGACACGGGAAAAAACAGTACATGGATTGGTTTTCATCTGCAAAAAGGGGTCGAGAACATGTCAGAGCACAAGTAAGAGGGGTAGAAGCGGGGGGAAGTTTTCAGAATAGTCATATAGTTCATGAAACGGGAAAAACAGTACATGGATTGGTTTTCATTTGCAAAAAGAGGTCGAGAACATGTCAGAGCACAAGTAAGAGGGGTAGAAGCGTCGGAGAGTCTTCAGAAGAAACACTGAGTTCATCAAACACAACAACAGCACATGGATTGGTTCTCATCAAGGAAAAGAGATCGAGAACGTGTCAAAGATACAAGAGTCACTGACTTCACAATACAAAAAAATCTGCATATAAGTTGTAGAGAACGTTCTCGAGATGAATGAGATTGGGGTAGAAGGGTCGGGAAATCTATCAACGAGTCATGGAGTTCATAAAGCACACAAAAAAGCATACGGGCGGGTTCTCATCTCGATTCACGTTTCACCTGATCAATTATCTCTTCGATCGCCTCCACATCCTCTTTTCGAGAGAACTCGATTCTTCGCCGGTAGCTCTGTAATATTCGAGCTTGCTACATTCTTCCACACTATCTTACCTTTTCAATGTGCAATTTTGAAGTGACATGTTTTATGAAATCCACCCCTCGTTGAAAGCTTTTTCGACAGTCTCGACAACGGTCCTAAAAATTGAAATCACAAGTCAATCTCGAAATGAAATTGAAACTACCATCTTGCCGAACTTTTCCGTGAAACGATTCCCCAAAAGTTTCTCCTGCCTTGTCGATAGTCCGCAGATTTCGCCTTGAAGTTTCTTTCCCGATTTTACAGCCTCGAATTCTAAAACATATTGATTTTCTGTGCACAATTTCAGAAAATAACTTACGAGACAAGGTGAAGTTCTTGTTTGCGGAGTCATAAAAAGGAATTCTATCACTGTAGTTGGAGCTGCTGTGTTTCTGCTTATTGTCCTCGATTGGCTCGTCGCTCCTATGCCTCTTCTGCAAATTTCATTATTTTCACTTTATTTTTCATGTTTCATATACCGGCTGTTGCACCTGCTCGTAGTCGCGGCTCCGCTTCGGTGTGCGCTTCCGCTTCTCAATTTTCTGAGCATTTGTTGTGACAAATGCAATAAATTGCTCGTTATTCGACGGGAAAACCAATTCTCCAAAGAAATTCTTCAACTCCGAGAGGGTGCTGGTGATAACGAAATGCGGCTCGGTGGAGTTCGAAAGTTGGAAGGTTGTGGTGTTCATATATTGATGCTGTTGGATTCTGTAGCGCAATGCGGTGACGTCTTCTGGTGGTCTGAAAGCGGCTAGTAAGTTTCTTACAAAGGTGAAATTACTCACCCAAAAGTTCTTCCATTGTTCGTAGATACCGCGACTTGAATATCATCCATCTCCTCAACATTATCAACTTTCAAAAACAAGTTGTTTGCCTCTATCGGTTCAACATTTTGAGCTGGGCTGTCTTCCTTTTTCAAATGGTTGAGGTTCATCTGCATCACATCCTGCGGGATTTCCTGAAACACCACACCAAAGAGTGACTTTCTCTCAAACTCAATGTACCTGCACGAGTGCCGTATTTGGTGGAAGATGAATTCTTTCAGTGAACTCCTCCATCGTGCGCGGGATCGGATTCTCGTCTCCGAACACCTCCTTCAGCTTTTTGAACGTCCACTTGAACGTGAACTCGAACTCCATGTCGTCGGAGACGTCGAAATGGTGTAGCGTTTCCGCCACTCTTGCCGGATTCAGTGGTGTACTGTAACATACTATTGTTGTTTTTTTCATCAGAATAGTAAAAAGATGGGTAAAAATCACCTTCCAGTGGCCCCGTTGTGTGCCACCGTTACTTTGTAATTTGCTTCCATGGTTGATTGCTGTAAGGGAGCACGTTGGAGAAAACGGTATGAGAAGGAAATGAAGGATCCCTTTTTTTTCATAAATTCAAATTAAATTGCGTTGAAATGTCGTGTACATTGTAAACATGGAGAAAAAAAGAAGAAAATGAAGAGAAAACCACCATCAACAGCTTTTCGAAAAGTATTGTACAACAGAGCGCACTTGCCACTGACACCACTCCTCCCTCTCTCACAGAGGAGAGTGTTAGAGATACAAAGTACGGTTCAACTGCACCGAAACGGCTTTTTTCCTATCCAAAAAGTCATTCAGAGGATAAATGACTGCATAAAAAACGAAATCAGTACTAAATTGAATGTGAGCAACAAAAATTAAGACTCTCAACTGTGCGAGACTCAAAACAACCTCGTCGCTAGTGAAATTCTCCTCCTCCGTACTAATAAGCGCGAGAAAATCATGTGCCAGACGGGAGTCACCCGCTCCACGAGGTTTTATAGCTATTGTCATCTAATTTTTGGCGCATGCGGAGAGACGACGTGCGCACGCAAGTGGTTAATAAGTCGCAAATGAGCACAGTGACATAATCGTTTACGTCGCTCCGCCCCTGCAGGGCAAATGGTGATAGACAGAGAAGGAAGAGGCGGATCGCTTACCCTTTACACAGAATCAGAAAGACAGAGATGACGTTGTTGGAAGAATTGTATTGTGGTACAAAAACTGATGCAGGGTATGTGGATCTGACGCCAACTTGGATGAAATGGGTGGGGGAATATATGGGCGCTCTGATTGTTTGATACTGTAATGGTCAGCCATCAGTAAAAGCAGAACTCTGTTGAGCCGATTTTTCGGTCTTTGAAGGGTTCGCCTGTGTGTGTTGATGAGCCAGGCCACTTCTGAAATTCATAGTTTTACAAGAGACATTCTCCACATACGCTATGAGAGATGAAACCTCGTGAAGCAATTCACCTCGATTTGGCTCACAATATAACCACGCATCAAATCATTCCCCTGCGACTTTCTATACCCCTCTCCCCTGCCGAAGGTGGTGGAGGGAGGAGTGGTGGCAGTGGAAAGTACGCTCTATTGTACACTGCTTTTTTTCAATTTAGGTAACTTATTAGTCAATTTTTTCCATTTTTTTTTCTTATTTTTCTCGGTTTTCTTTTAGTAAACAGTTGTTTTTTTCAACTCGAGATAATTTAAAGAAACATTTTCTCAAAACATTCCATCACATTTCAAATCTTAAACTTTCCAGAAGCTCGAAAATGTCTTCGGAACTAGCACAAAAAACTGAGCAAAATCTGGTGGAGTACGGGCCCATAAACAATCCACGAAAAATGTGTTCAGATTGCAAAGCGATCACACGTCGATTTTTATGCGTAAATTTGTGAGAATGAAACTTTGAAGGATTCTGCGCAACGTTCATTGTTTCAGCCCAAACTTCCCATCATTGAAAGCTTTCACATATCACGTCTGCAAGCCAAATTGGAGGCTCAGACCAAGACGGCCGTTTTCCATGGACCGTTATTCGCTCAAGAAGCTTGAGACCAGTTTTGTGGAGGTTTTTTCGGACGACGACATAGATTATCTCGAGCGAGTTCGAATATGTATCACTTTCATGGAGAAAATTTCATTGACTCCTCATTCTTTCAGCTATTCTGATGGTTGTGCAGCCATTCGTTGTGAAGATGTACCGGGAGACAACAAGCGTGTCCATAATGGATCTAACTGAAAGTATTCGTACTATCAAACTTTATCCGCTAAATTGGCCGATGAGATATTTTGCAATTCATAAAGAGCTTTATGAAATTGCCAACCCGGGAATTGACACCAGCGCTATCGTCAAAATGTATCGAGGTACAAGAGAGAACAAATAGGTAGATGTTTTGAAATATGTTTCTTTCAGCGCATCATCTGCTCCGTTGCCTTGAAGAGTTCGATGAAGAGCTGATGGAATTTTAGTTTCTCACATTGAAATTTTCACTTTTTTCCTGTTTTTCCTTCCATTTCTCCCTCGCACTTGATATTCAAAGTAATTTTGTCAATGTTAATACTTTTCCACAAATTGTTACCTGAACAAAATTCCCTTTATATGCTATACCTCTTTTATTTTGAAAGGATCACCAATTTAATTTGTTATAGGGAGCACCTGTATCCTATCTTGAGATTATTCAGCTCATATTACCTTTCCCAATACCCCTCCAAACAAATTATCCTCATCCAAAGCCTGCCGTCGAAATCATATGAGAGCAATTATCGGATTTCCCCCACCCTAAAATCGAACGCGCTTAATGAGCGGTGTGAGGAGCGAGAGCTACCTTGTGATTATATTGAGCCTCGCCCCATATCGCTCGCATTTCGCTATTTCCTTCTCACGGTGTGCGTGTGGCATACCCCCTTCTATATTCAGCAGGGCGAAAAAAACATGAGTGGAGACAAAAACACTGATGAAAAGATTAGTAGTGAGGTTATGGGTGAGTTCATTTTTTCACGTTTGAATGATTTTTTTCTTGTTATTTCAGAGGAAAAAGTAGCAATTCTCAATATCAAAACGGTGGAAACACCCACGGCGATGCAGCGGTTTTTGATGGAGAAGAAACTCGACTTTCAAATCGCTGAAGACCCGTCCCAGGAACGATTCACAGAGAAACAATGGGCGTTTCAATGTGCTCTGCTTCTAGGTGATTTTTTTACTGTTATTGATATATTCTTCTGATTTATAGCTCTCTACGGGAAAACCTCCAAAGAAATGAAAAGATTTCTATTGGAAATGTCAATCACCAGAAAAGTAGTGGCGACAGCAATTGACACGAAAATCTCAATCTTCAATATCTCGTGAGTTACTCTTAATTATAAGTTAAGCATACAATGTTTTGGTTTCAGAGACCCTGTTACAAAAGAAAAAATATATGGATCGGTGATCAAGTTCCTGTTGAACTACAAAGAGTATGTCACACACTTGTAGCTTTTGAAAGTTTGTCCGTTTAGTTTTAATTTCAGGCCACCTAAAAAAGAAGCAGGTGAAAAAGAGAAAAAAGAGAAGGACAGCAATGGCCCGGAAACGACATCGCAGCCTCCAGCGGAGCTACAAACTCATTTGAGCTTTCTCCAAACCGTCAGCTATGAAGTTGGCGACATTATGCTCGATAATGTTCTTCTGGATTTTGAAAAAATTGAGCAAAGTAATACCATCCCCTTGTTTCCAAATAGTGATCTCTTTATTTCAGTCGCTACAAAAATTCGGTCAACTCCACTACTCATTCGAGTCGTGGAATCGGGCTGGTACAAAAATCCGGAACTCGACAAGAGAGCTGAAATTGCCAGCTCGTTTTTGGAGAAGGGAAGCATAAACGTCTTCTGCGATTTTGTCATTGAAACCATCACTCGATTGATGAAACAGTATGGATTGGCTGGATACGAGTTCTTGGTGGCTTGTAAGTGAAAGAGAGGTTGATACTGGGAAAAAGGTTTGATTTCAGGTGCGCGCTTTTTCGTCGAGGCAGGAGCAATCAATTTCAATTTGAAACCCGAAGGTCCCAGCCTTCCCATTTGAAAAAAACAGTCCCTCATCCAAAAAAAATTCATTTGCATCATTTTTTAAAGTGATTTCTCTCATGTCGCATGATTTCAACTACTCTCTCACTAAAAATGAATGCTCCATTATTTTTTTGCAAAATAAATCTTATCGATATCATCAATGCTTTATGTATGTTCTCCTGGTTTGATTTCCATACACATTTACCATTGTAACGCTCTTCTTGAAGAATTCTCCGGCTTTTTTCTAAAATTTCACAGGCAATTTTGTCTCTCTGACTTTCCCATTCCTCCAGCGGTCGATGACGTCGGCGACAGTGCTGCCGTATCCGACACACCTCGTCGTCGGCATATTCTCTACTTGCAAAGATGTCGAACCATCTGTAACACGTCGGTGCTGTTCTGTGCGGGAGGTTTCTGATGGGGTTTCACAGCGGGGGACCACTGCGTAACACACTCCACACCACCCCTCTCGCCACAAACAGTCGCTGCTCAACACGTGCTTACGATTCGACAAGGGATGTGTTTTAGCTTGCACTCTAGAAACTTAATGGAACTTGGTGGGCAGATAGGATCGATCATGCTGATTCTGAAGCTGCCTTTAAAATTGCAAATGTTGCCTTTGAGCCGAGTTATGCGGGCTCAAAGTTGGCCGAATGTCATTTTTAGTGCTCTTGGGGAAATTTTCAAAAGATTACAAGGGCTCAGATTGCTTCATTTTTTGATGCGCATTTGAAAAGTTTGATTCATTCAATGCCATGGTTTTTTGAAAACTTTTCCAAAGTGCATATTTCCCAAATTTTGAACCCTTGTAACTCAAAACTCGGGTAAAAATCTCAGTTTTCGAGAGCAGATTTGGAATCAACTACCTGCCCACCAAGTTTCATCAAGTTCTTACAAGGGAACATAAGCACAAGCCGTCGCTCTCTACTGGCCTTTTGACTCTTTCATTTCTGCTGATCTTGATGACGTTGGAGACGGTGCACATGCTACCGTATTCTGACACACCTCGTCGTCGGCATATTCTCTACTTGCAAAGATGTCGAACCATCTCTGACACGTTGTTGCTGTTCTGTACTGCTGGTTTCTGATAGGGTTTCACAGCGGGAGATGGGCCGGGACCGTCCGCCTACCACCCCGCCTCTCCCCATCCCTCCAAAATCATTCATGTACGGTTTCTGCTCTGCGCCTGCCTTCTCTGTCTGAAGGAGAGGCGCAGACGTCAGTGCAAAACTTCGGCCACGGCCATATCGCACTGTTTTCGAAAAGAGCTATTTTTGCGCGACAGTTTTTTAGCAGATGTTGCGTCTAGGCCAAGTTATGAGGGCTCAAAGTTGGCCGAATATCATTTTTAGTGCTTTTGGGGCAATTTTTGGAAGATTAAAAGGGCTCATTGCCAAAACGATTGTTTTTCCAAGATTTCTTTTACATTTCGAACATTGTGATTACTGCAAACTTTGAGCTTCAAAACTGTGTTCACAGCCATATCCATGACGCCTTTATGACAAGTTCTCCGGCTTTTCTTGTCCTAAAGATGATCTGTATCGCAATCTAGCACAAGCCATCGCTCTCTACTGGCCTTTTGACTCTTTCATTTCTGCTGATCTTGATGACGTTGGAGACGGTGCACATGCTACCGTATTCTGACACACGTCGTCGTCGGCATATTCTCTACTTGCAAAGATGTCGAACCATCTCTGACACGTTGGTGCTGTTCTGTACTGCTGGTTTCTGATAGGGTTTCACAGCGGGAGATGGGCCCGGACCGTCCGCCTACCACCCCGCCTCTCCCCATCCCTCCAAAATCATTCATGTACGGTTGCTGCTCTGCGCCTGCCTTCTCTGTCTGGCAGTTTGTCTAGAGGAGAGGCGCAGACGTCAGTGCAGAACTTCGGCCACGGCCATGTCGCACTGTTTTCGAAAAGAGCTATTTTTGCGCGACAGTTTTTTTGCAATTCTCTTTTTTTCAATACTTTTCCTTTGGTGGCACCCGGGAAGTATGATGTATGTAAAAAGTTTCCCCTGTTATCTGCCTGGCGCTGTTGTGCTGTAGTTTCTACAAAGCTTCTGAAATTACTCCAACACATAGGGCAGTTGGCATTGTTAGCCACGCCTGAAGATCCATGGTAATCTCCCGCGATCCCACCAACTCTTACTGAAGCTACAGTTGTTGATTGGTCACTGCAAGTTGGGAATGTAAGATCAACGCGTGATGTTTAGCGGTTCGGCGTCTGGCTAGGTCTAATGAAGGAATCCCAAGAAGGCCTGGGCCCTCAAAAAGGTGAAGCATCGGACTAGGTGTTTGATTTTTGAGAATGTTTTTGGTGCTGATCTGTGTAGGGAAGAAAAACCCAAGGTGTGTAGCCTGGTCCATGACTCAACTCATGAGGTCCATCCAGCCTTGTAGTGCAGGTGAGCTTGCTCCGCCACCATCCTTGGGCAAGATGTGACCCAAACTGTGGTTCAGAACGGTATGGGGCTTCTGTGAAGGGAAGCAAACCCAACGTGTGTAGCCTGGTCCATGACTCAGCCCATAAGGTCCACCCATTTACCGATAGTCTTATGAGGAGGAAATACAGAAGTGCACCACAGTATCTTGGTAATCTCTCTGGACTGGATGTGATGGGAAGCCTGTCTCAGAACGGTACACAACCATGGAATACCGGAATCAACATTTGGGTCGACGTTGGTTCGAGGGTTCTAGTCCATGTCTTAATCCAGAGGTCCATCTAGAACCTCAGTGGGTACAACAGGACGATTTCACCAAGGCTCGCTTCAATGCGACCATGCTTTCGTCTGACGCCATGTTTGAAGATCGGTCGCGGCGAGTTGGTAGTGTAAGATCAACGCGTGATGTTTAGCGGTTCGGTGTCTGGCTAGGTCTAATGAAGGAATCCCAAGAGGGTCTGGGCCCTCAAAAGGTGAAGCATCGGATTAGGTGTTTGATTTTTGGGAATGTTTTTGGTGTTGATCAAGGGAAGAAAAACCAGCGTGTGTAGCCTGGTCCATGACTCAATCCTCGAGGTCCACCCAGCCTCGTAGCGCAGGTGCTTGTACTCAAACTGCGGTTCAGAACGGTATGGGGCTCTAGCAGTCTCTCAATGCCGTCATTCTCTAGCTCTATCTAAAGTTCTGATGTTTACTCCCGCGGTATGAGCCCTTCTGCTGCTTGGCAAGACTGGTCAGACAACCAGGAACTGGCAATATCATCCCAGAATCAAGCGCATGAGGGTGATGACGTCTGATCGTTAAGAAATTAGGGAACAAGACGTCAGTAGACGATTCGCGTCACCATTGCTCTTTGATTGAGCTGATGACGCTAATTCTGAACTTTTGGGGAGTATTCATTTTTAACATTTGGCGAGTAGATGCGGTCGGAGGTATAAATTATGAGTGCAAATGTTGGGGTTGGTGAGGTCAACAGGGGAGGATCAAATCAGATTTGATCGATTCAGACGGAGCTGCTAGCCTCGTCGTCGTCGTCTTCCAGCGTAGAAGTCAGAGTGATTGTCGACATGCGGAATTCCTAAGAGAAACAACATGCATTCTTCAGTCTAGATGTCGTGACAAAATACCTCGTGTTAGGGACTTTCGACGAGACGGTACCAGCGGTTGTTCTTGCTGATCCACACCCATGCGTATATGAGAACCACGAGTTGGAAGATGTCGAGGGGAAGGAGGCCGCAAGCCAAGATATCACTCGCATAGTGGAAGCGATCGACTTTGGCGACGTACTTGGTGATGTGTATGACGTCCGAAAGAATGCTGACCGAGATGAAGAAAGCGCTATTGATCACCTCGCTTTTGAGGCGAAGTTCGTTCCAAGCCATAGACAAGTGATACAAGGCAAAAGAGATGTGAAGGATGGGGGTGTCGGAGCCAGAGATCTTCTGTAATCAATCACAATGTTAGTGAAAATTTGACAGATCTTACGTAGGCGTAGATTTCCTTGTGGAACTGGTCGACTCCCTGCTCAATTGCGTCCCAATCGTGGATCAAGAAGGGCTTAGTTGCGTTTCCCTCTTGAAGGTTTTTTGGGACCACCGCTGGCATCGTGAATTCCTCTTGAAAATTTTTATTAACGCTGTAACTAAGGAAACAATGTTACCTCTCATGATATGTGCCGCAAGAAACATGCACCAAGCGAACTTAATGCAGCTCGATGCGGTGAAACAGGAGTTTCCTTTGAAGGAATGCTCGTAAAGCATTTTAGTATAAGACAAGCTCGTAGAGCTATGAGCTCGTAAGGGCGAGGCACCTGCTTTTATAGTGGCGGGTGATTAGCGGTGCCTAGCACCTCTAATGAAGGAATCCCAGGAGGGTCTGCGGCCCCCGAAAAGGTGAATCATCGGACTAGACGTTTGATTTTTGGGAATGTTTTTGGTGTTGATCTGTGAAGGGAAGAAAAACCGATGTGTATAGCCTGGTCCATGACTCAGGTCCATCCAGCCTTGTAGCGCTGGTATGCAGTTTGCTCCGCCTCCCTCCCTGAGCAAGATGTGACTCAAACTGTGGTTCAGAACGGTATGGAGCTTCTGTGAAGGGAAGACAAACCAACGTGTGTAGCCTGGTCCATGACTCAGCCCACTAGGTCCACCCATCAACTGATAGTCTTATGAGGAAATACGAAAATTCACAACAGTATCTTGATACTCTCTCTCTCTGAACGGGATGTGATGGGAAGCCTGTCTCAGAACAGTACACCACAATGGAACACGAAAAATTACTCGGACCATTTTTTCTGAAAATGAATGAACTCTTGGCATTGCCTGTTGAAAGTGTAAGATCAACACCCCATGTACATACCTACTTCCGTGTTTGGGGCCGTGCGGTGCGACCATATGTCTGGCCACGTCTAATGAAGGAATCCCAAGAGGGTCTGGGCCCCCCGAAAAGGTGAAGCATTGGACTAGACGTTTGATTTTTGGGAATGTTCCTGGTGTTGATCTGTGTAGGGAAGAAAACCGAAGTGTGTAGCCTGGTCCGTGACTCAATCGCCGGTTCGATGGGATTTTTCCAGGGAAGTACCAGATTACAGTCAGCAGTCGAAGCAACTAGATTCGAGGGGTTACAGATACAGGCAATGTTCCAATTCCCGAGGTCCAACTATTTGCCGATAGACTTCTGAGGAATTACAGAATGCAGAAACCTATATTGGTACTCTCTCCAGTCTAAATGCAATTTGAAGGGGATCAATCACTTCGGACTACTTGATTCCAACTTTAGGGACGGGTTGAACAATTCTTGACTGCTGTAATCGTTTGCATACTGTGCCAAGTTCCTATTTTTGCGCTCTGTAAATCACTTATAGTCCCGGATTGATTGTTAGAAGCCGTCCTGCTTTTTCCCCACGCTCTTCTTCTATTTTTAGGCCATTGTTTTTTCAATATGCTTTTCCCGACCGTTTAATGTCGGTATTCTGAAGTACCGTGCTTCTTTGTACTCTTTTGAAACTCTAAAATACAAATATTATCAAGTTTCAGTGAACCAACTTCGACTAACCGTCTCCGACAAACAACCTCTGACAAGATGGATCGTAGATCGAACTATGGCCGCTATGAGCGTGACAACTGTGAGTTACTAAAAAACCATAAACCCTTTATTTCTATTCACCAAATTTTTATGAATTAAAATTGCAGACCGCGTGGTGGAGCGCCAACGTGAGGACTATCGCTGGATTAACCGTGACAATGGAAACACCTCAACCGATCGTCCGCGCCAATGGACCCCACCCAACAGAAATTTCTGTGACTGTGGACGCGACCGTCAGTGCAACTGCGGCTATGAAGAACGTGGGCATCGCCAGCATCGCCTCCATGATGATAGCAACACGATGTACCGTTATGATGGAGAGCTCGACGACGGGAACTACGATCGATTCGGGAACTGGATTGGTGGCCGTGCGAACAGATCTATGGACGACGATTGGATTCCTCTTCGTCCGATTGATACTCGATATGAGAGAAGAAACGAGTATGACGATAGGACTTATGGAACTCATAGCCGGGCCATTTCAAGCTCTGATGTGAGCCGTGCACCGACCAGCGACGAGGAGGATGACGGTAAGTTTTTTTAACGCAAAGTCCCAAAAACGGATTTATATTGCAGACGACGAAGAAATGCATTACGACGTCGAAACAGTCAACTTTCCAAACTTCAGACGAATGGAAATGTGGGATTACGGTTTCAATAATATTCTCAGGATAAACATGGAGAAGATGACAACCGGCCAGCCTAGAAACGCTCAGAAGTACCTTGTGCCAATGATTCTTTTCGGACACGACATCATCTGTATCTCCGAGTCAGGAAAAGAGAAGACTGCTGGCTACGCCATTCCCATTTTTCAAAACCTCCTATGCATCAATCCAAACGTCTTGGAGGAGGCCAGATTTGCTCCAGCTCCATTGGCAATTGTTCTCGCTCCGACACAAGAGATCGTCGGTCAGGTGGCCGCCGTCTTCCAGGAGCTCGCGATGGGATTGGGATTGAAGGTCGTCCAGGTGTCGAACTTGAACAGTTATCACCAGACCACCCAGGAAATCTTCGACGGCTGCGAAATCTTAGTGGGAACGTGTGGAAGAGTGTCTCGGTTGATCAGCTCAGGCGACGTCGACCTCCGCCATCTCCGCGTGCTCGTCGTCGAAGAGGCGAGCCGGATGATAAAAAGAACTCCCAATTCCTATCGCTTGCTGCAAGACACCTTGAGCGAGCCAAAAATGCAAATCGTACTCCCAAGAGTCCAAATCATCATATCGTCAACTGTAAGCGGAAGATTCAGCCTTCTGGATGAGGCTTTGAGAATGGATGTCTCGCAGATGGCGCGTGTGACGTTCCGGAGCTACGACGAGAAAACTGTCCCAGTTCAGTTTTACAAGGCTAAGAGCGATGGAGAAGCAATGGATCATTTGAGTTTCATTCGTGAGTATTTAAACTTCAAAGTTGATAATTCAGAATAATTTTCAGTCAACCAACACGAGGAACAAACTGTGATTTTCACCAACACGAGATCCCGGTGTCAGGCAGTCGAGCAGTTCCTAAAGGCGAAAGGACATCATGGAGCCACAATTCATGGGTACGAAGTTTATATAGTTCTCGAGTCTCTGATGATTTCTGTTTTCAGCGAAACGAACGCGGCAAGTCGTGCAAGGCTGATGCACCGGTTCGAAGAAGGTGAGATAAAGAATCTCATCGCAACAGAGGGAATCGGTGCATCAGTAAACTTGGAGGAGCTCGTAAACGTGGTCTTGGTAGATTTACCAAATGGCCATCCACAAGAAGTCGTGAATCGATTCACTCGACGAATCGGGCAGGCGGACAAGAGGAACCAAGATTCGAAGGTCTTCGTGCTGGTCGACCAGTCCTCGGAAGATGTTCGCATGAGGTGCGAGGCTATTGTGAACTACTGGCACTATGAGAAGGGTCAGAAGATTCCCGAGTGGCTCCATCAAATCGCAAATGTGAACGAATCCCAGAGAAACTGATCCTCCACTTTTTACTTCTTTACAAATTATTTCACACTTCTCATTTATCACTGATATTTTTTCTTTGTCGACATCAATTCAATTTCATATGTATTCGTATTCATCTTCTGTCGAAATCAATAAATCGTCTTCATTTGTGATCAGATTTTTAAATTCAGTTTTAGCACATTATTTTGACCCTGGCCTATAAAAAGGGGCTTCTTTCCCATTTTTTAGTAGCTTGCATTCGCGTCTTCATCGATTTCTGCTAAATTGGCACCTGGCTAACAATTTTTGACCCTCTGCCCGTCCAAAGGAAGCGTGGCATGTGAGGTATAACCCCGTTCGATTTTTGCGTCTTTCCACCGACACATCTCTACCACCTATACTTCCTAATAAGCTTGACTGCGGTCTTGCTCAGTGCTCCAAGCACTTCCAAAACCGGGCTGGCAATCCGGAAACTCTAAAGCTGGTGTCCTAATCTCAAAACTTCCTGAAAAGCTTGCCTGCGGTCTTGCTCAGTGCTTCAAGCACTTCTAAAACAGGACTAGCAATCCGGAAGCTCTCCTAATCTCAATACTTCCAAATGTTAATTTGATAGCGCCTAGCATCAGCCTCCAAAATGTATTCTCACATTTGACTTCTATAAAACATCATTCAAATCATATCCGCTCTTGTAGTTCTTCTTCTTTTGTTAGTTAACCACCCATGCGTTTCATTTTTCCAACTTCTGTCGATTTTCTCGCTTCCCAAGCGCTTTGCCAATTTTTTGGGTACGCAATTTATCAAATAATAGGCCTTGAGTAGAATTGTTACACTTCCTGGACGCCTCGTGATAAAGCCAAGTGTTCTTTCTCCATTTTTCGTTTTGTTTTGAATTTGTATCGTGACTAACATTAGTCAAGAAGCCGTTGAAGGACGGCGTACAAGAACAAAGAAATTTGTCACTCTAATGTCAACTTTTGCTATGCAAACATCCCTTGTTCTGAGAATTCCTTTTCTCATACCATATTTTTCTTCTCAAAAATCGATCGTTCTTCTGCTCACCATGCTCGGGACGGTGCTGGCCAGCACGTAGAATTATCGACTGTTCCTCACCGACGCGTTCACGTGCGTCTTGTGCCGGCCCATGAGTCTACGTGAAACCGAGAAACGAAGACGCAGACACCACGACATCGGGCACATACCAAGCGTTGCCCTCGACCAGTGTGTCTTTTTTTTCTCCATACTGCCGTTTCAAAGTGCTATTCCTTTAGGAAAGAAGGTTGTTTGATAGGAAAAATTACAATTAATGTTATCTTTTTTAACTGGGCTACATTTTGTCGACGGAGCATGTGATATCAATTTGTTCCATTCGTTTGTCTTTCATCGCTCTTGTTCGTCTCTTCTTTTGAATGGTTTTATCTTTGCGGTTTCTTTCTTTTTTTTGATACCACTATTTCCTTTTAAATTTAACATTTTTCAGTAAAACCATACCATGTATGCGGACAACGAGTCTAATAGATATGATACTACTCGTCAATCCAACGGCGTCCGGTATCGCGGAAGAGGTATTTTTCACTATTAAGACCTATAATATCTTCAATTTGGCTTTCGCCCATCCTTTCCTCCTTAAAATATCAAATTTCGACCGTAACTCCTCATTAGGGACGTCTTCGAATGCGTGGCCGAGTTTCGGGAAATCCTAGGCCACCAAAAGTCGGCCACCCGCCTCATAGTATGTCTATATGTTAGAAACTGGGGTAGTTCGATTAAAAGAGATGAGATTACATTTTAATAGATAAGAGAACTAGGGAAACAGATCTTGAGTCTTGGAAACACCTAAATACAGAACAAATTAAGCACAAATTTCGATTCTATCCGGACCAAAAGGGAAATAAATCAGCTCATGGTGAAACAAACGGACCGATGGTGAATTTAGTGCACCCATATTGAAATAACAGGTCCCATGAAAAAATGATTCCAAAAATAGGAAGTTAGGAAGCACAAAAGTTTCTGAATGCCAGTTTCAGCCTTGTTTGATTGAGATGGTGGCACAAAATCAGTATTAGGATCATTCATTCTACTTTGAGACACTATCACTTACCAGTCAAAAATGAATCAAAAATATGTTCATTAATTTCAGGATTCACGCAGGGAGCCCACCGCCAATCGTCTCAGGATGATGACTACGAGCGTGTGATGACTCGAGATCGTCAGGAGCACGAAGCTCCTCGCAGCCGCAGATACGAAGTCTCCGGAAACTACAACGACGGCGCGCGCAACCAGTCGTACCCGGACCAGCGACGTCGATCTGATTATCGAGGACAGGAACATTCGAGCGGCGAGCGCCAATATCAAAATAACGGACGTCAAGAATATCAGCAAGCACACATGAGAGATGGACGACAGGACAGAATGAGCGGATCGCGACAATATGATAGAAATGGCAGCGATGGATATCAGAGACAGCGTCAGAACTACGATAACGGTGTCCAAAGTTATCGCCAGGATGCCGACCACTATCACAACGACCGCCAGTTTCGTCAAAACAGTCGAGGAAACCACTTCGAACTAAACAATTCCCGCAACGAGCGCCAGTTCAACCAGAACGGCCGTGAGAATCGCCACGAGAATCGCCATGAGAATCGCCACGAGAATCGCCACGAGAACCGCCACGAGAACCGCCACGAGAACCGCCACGAGAACCGCCACGAGAACCGCCACGAAAATCGCCACGAGAATCGGGGACAAAACCGTGAGCAGTACGACACCCGCTATTCCGGCCAGAGCAGCCGCCGAGAAACCGATCTGAACCGTTCCCATCACAATGGCCCTCGATTCCAGCGAGCGCCGCAGGACTGGCATCCTGAGGATCGTGACCTCAAAAAGATCTTCAATGACGGTGCGCGCGGAGCTCAGCATCTCAATGCTGCTGAAGATCGCCTCCTAGAAGTCCTCCACGTTGACAACCCTCCAGTGATTGAAAAATGGGAGGATCTCCAGCTCCATCCCACTGTGCTCGCCAACATGCGAGAAATGGGATTCACAAATCCTCGAGAGTCTCAGAAGAAGATCATCCCACTGATCATGGATGGACACGACGTCGTGGCCCAGTGCGAAACTGGTGGCGGAAAGACGGCGGCTTTTGCCATCCCTATCATCCAAAAGCTCATTTCTATGGATCCCGATTTCCTGAGCTCGTCAAAGTTGGACGCCATCCCCCTCGCCCTGGTTCTCGCCCCGACTCGTGAGCTCGCCACGCAGTTGTTCGACCAGTTCCGTGCCCTCTGCAAAGACACTGGGATCAGCGTTGTCCTCGTCCACGGACAAATGGATAAGCGGGAGACGGCGAGAAGAATGAAGCAAGACGGATGTCAGATCCTGGTTGGTACCTGCGGACGAGTCGAAGACCACATCAGATGTCGGGACATCTGTGTTCAGTCCATGGAGATTATGGTGTTGGACGAAGCCGAGATGATGGCTGAAAACGGTGGGCACTCCGCCAGTCCTCTCGAGATGTTCATTGGAATTCCGCCGATGCAAAAAGTGTTGCATCGGTTGCAAATCATCGTCACTTCCGCCACGCTCGCGTCGAGCACTCACGAGCTCTCCCGGGCCATCATGAAGCCGGCCCCAGGCCAAGAACAAGTGGCTCAGGTGAAGCTCATCGACGAGAAGATCAACGGACGCGTTGCCCTCCAGTTCGTTCGAGCCCGCGGACTGCGTGACAAGAAAGAACGATTCAAGGAAATTGTCATGTCACAAAACGGTAACAAAAGAAAAGAATGTATTTTGACTCATTTCATTTTATTTCAGCCGACATGACGAATGCCAAGCAGATAGTCTTCGTGAACCGCAGAGACCAATGCCATCAAGTTGCCAAGTTGCTTTGCGAAAGCGGAATCGCGGCTCGTGTGCTGTCTGGGTACTCGAAATCAATAAAAACTAAAGTTATTTTATATTTTTGCAGCGAGCTTTCGCAACAAGAGCGTGATCACGGCATAAAAGAATTCAGAGATGGAGTGTACAACGTGCTCGTGACAACGGACGTCCTGGCACGCGGGATCGACATCCACGACCTCAACCGGGTGGTGATGATGGATCTCCCAGTGGGCAGTTTCGAGGACGCCGCGCACACCTTCACCCACCGGATTGGCCGCATCGGCCGCCTCGTCGTCGGGAAGGCCTACGTGCTCGTCGACGTCGAGGAGCAGTCAAACCTCCAAGGAATCCTCCCCGTTATCGACATTGTCGAGAACAAGAACGGACTGTTTGTCCAGGAGTGGCTCCAGGAGTACGTTCAGGAGGGTAAGTGAAAATCCATGTGAATAACTCTGAAAAAATAAAATTTTTCAGCCAAAAAGGCAGATGCGAAGCAGAAGGAGAAGCAGGCAAAAGCGGCGGCACAAGTGGAAGCTTTAGGACCACTGCCAGCAGCTCTGGATGCGGCGAAGGTGCAGGAGGCGTCGGAGGCGTCGGAAGCGTCGGAAGCGTCGGAGGCGTCGGATGAGGGACCAAGCACGTCGACGGAAGGGCCGAGCACGTCGCAAGTGATGAAGCCAAAGGCCGACGAAGAATCGTCGTCCGAGATGGTGAAATTGACGTGGACAGATGCGGAGCTTGATGAACTACGCGATGCAATGGGCGGAAACGTCATGTAAATAATCTCCACTATTATTTTTATGATTAAAACCTATGATCTTACTCTTTGGCAATGTGTATTGTAATTGTTTTTATTTATTGGAACGAATGAAAATAAATTTTTGTGAAGTGAGAAATGTGTTTTTTGTTTGGTGTAAAATGGTGTACGGTTGAAGACTTGTGTGCTTTCCTGAAAGATTCGAAACACTGGTGGAGCTGGTGAAGCTCTCACTTCTAGATGAACTTCTGGAGATCGGCGACATCATGACGACTTGGTGGGGCTAGTAGAACAACCACTTTTCGAAAGTGTCCAATGGAGCGCGATTGCAACATATGCAACTACTCACAATTTGTGTTCGGTTCTCTCTTTCTCTGCGTCACTCCTCTACATGGTCCCTCCCTCCTCCCTCCTCCATTCCGGCCAGACAGTGCAGAGAGGCGTCGAATCGGATTCTAATAGGGGTGACAGAACAGAAAAGTGATCGCTGTATGAAAAATATGTGGAATAGAGTCAAATCCAAAGCATATTCATCAAACGAACGCAAAATTGTACAAGTGTAGTGTTCAGAAGCATTGAAAATGGTCCAAAAAGCCAGTTTATTTTGAGAACTGATACAGTGAACAGCCAACAATATCTTCAAGACATTTTTCAACCGATTCACTGACTTTTTCAGAATCTTCCCACTTTTTCAGCATTCCAGACGCGTTCTTCATTCCATTTATTCCTTTCCTGATTCTCACTCAAAACTCAAATTGTTTTTGGAGACAACAAATTTATTTGAAAATTAACAACAATGGAGAACATTTAAAAGTGAACATAGAAAACAAACATAGAAAACATAGAAAACATGTTTAAAAAAAAAACAGATTTTACTGTTCTGACGACTCTTGCTCTTGTTCGATTAGATCTTCAATCCGGCACCCACCAAACTCCAACAAGGCGATTGCTGTAAACAAATCGATTGGCACATAGCTTCACTGTTCAGTCCTACCTTCCAGGACAGTTGCCTCCGCTGGCACAGTGCTGGAAGCAATCGCCTTTGCAACCTTCGCAACTGTTTCGTGCTGATAGAACCCTTCCGGGTTCTCTTCGGTGATCTCTGGGATCCGCATCTGGACGTACTCCTTTAATTGTTGACGATTGAACCAGCTGGCGATGTTTCCGAAGGTCTTTGTCACTGAAAGATTTTAGTTGCTTTTTGACAATAAATGAACTCTCACCTTCGTCAAGCACGACCTGGGGCTTCTCATCCTTCTTCAAGATGCCTTGGATGGTTTGGAGAACAGCGGCAAATGGAGAATCGTCGTTTGCCACTTCTGGAGCCAGGAAAGGTCTGAAGTATATACATATTTTCTTGTTGATAGCAATTATCCAACTCACTGAAGGTTGATCTCCTCAACTTCGGCGCGAAGGACTTCAAGAACTTCGGCAAACTGTTCGTCTGGAACAAAGTCGGTGTAACTGCAAAATAATCGTTTTTTTTATTTACTAATCATTTGCATCAAAAAAATCTAGCTCACCCGTATGGGTGGAGGACTCCTTTCTCGATCAGATTGCTTATAGCTTTGTCTGCTGATCTTTGAATAGGGTGCCTAGAATTTGGTATATATTTTTGTTTTGAAATGTTTGATAAACTCACGTTTGACGATTCAATGCTTCCGTGTTGTTTGTATGATTTGATTGAAATCTGTAACAAAGAATTGAAGTTTGAATCCCAAACTCTAAATTTTGAAAATTATTGGGATGAACTCTCACTTCTCATGGAAATTGTTTCTTCCTCCATTCTGGTGTGGAGTCCAATTTTTATCGCTGAAAAATATGTTTTAAGGCGTTTTTTTAGCTATAAGGATAAGTGTGAAATCATACTAGTGTCTTTTGTTGGCGTTCGATTGATTGTTTTGCCAGTTGTTCTGCCAATTGTTCTGCTGTCTGAAAAAAATGAATTCAACCTTTTTCCCTTCGCTTGCACTTCTGTACCTATCCGGTGAGCGACGATCGTGTCTCTCCCATCCTCGGAATTGATTGCCATGTTGGCCATTGCGCTGATCCCAACTGAAATGCAAAACTGCACGGTTTTCTAAAAACATTGATTCTCACTTGTTTTGGAATCGATCGCGCTGTCCTTGCGGTGTGGGAGGGGTGTAGCTCTTGTAGTTTTGGTTTGAATATCTGAAATAAGTACTTATCTCATTTTTTGTCTTGAATTGCACTTCAATACCTGTCCGGCGATCGACGAACATTTCCATTTCTTCCTCGGAATTGATCATCGCGGTCACGATCACGTTGGTCCCGACTAAAATGCAAAAGGTTACAGTTTTATGAAAAATTTGATCCTTACTTCTCTGGAGATCGATCTCGCGGTCTTTGCGGTGTGGGAGGGGAGTAGCTCTTGTAGTTTTGGCTCGAGTATCTGAAACATTGGTTTATTTCATTATGATCTTGGATTGCACTTTAGTACCTGTCCGGCGATCGACGATAATTTCTATCTCTTCCGCGGTATTGATCATCGCGGTCACGATCACGTTCGTTCCAACTGAAATGCAAAACTGTACGGTTTTCTGAAAACATTGATTCTTACTTTTCTGGGGATCGGTGTCGCTGTCCTTGCGGTGTGGGAGGGGTGTAGCTATTGTAGCTTCGGCTCGAGTATCTGAAACATGGTTGTATCTTTTTTTGTCTTGGATTGCACTCCAGTACCTGTCCGGCGATTGACGATCATTGTCATTTCTTCCTCGGAATTGATCATCGCGGTCACGATCACGATAGTAGCGACTAAAATGCAAAAGTTTACAGTTTTCTGAAAAATTTGATCCTTACTTCTCTGGAGATCTATCTCGCGGTCCTTGCGGAGTGGGAGGGGTGTAGCTATTGTAGCTTCGGCTCGAACATCTGAAACATTGATTTATCTGATTTTTAGTCTTGGATTGCACTTCAATACCTGTCCGGCGATCGATGATAATTTCCATTTCTTCCTCGAAATTGATCATCGCGGTCACGATCACGTTGGTATCGACTAAAATGCAAAAGTTTACAGTTTTCTGAAAAATTTGATCCTTACTACTCTGGAGATCGATCTCGCGGTCCTTGCGGTGTGGGAGGGGTGTAGCTCTTGTAGCTTCGGCTCGAACATCTGAAACATTGATTTATCTGATTTTTAGTCTTGGATTGCACTTCAATACCTGTCCGGCGATCGATGATAATTTCCATTTCTTCCTCGAAATTGATCATCGCGGTCACGATCACGTTGGTATCGACTAAAATGCAAAAGTTTACAGTTTTCTGAAAAATTTGATCCTTACTACTCTGGAGATCGATCTCGCGGTCCTTGCGGTGTGGGAGGGGTGTAGCTCTTGTAGCTTCGGCTCGAACATCTGAAACATTGATTTATCTGATTTTTTGTCTTGAATTGAACTTCGATACCTGTCCGGTGAGCGACGGTCGTTTCCATCTCTTCCGCGGTACTGATCGCGGCGGTCACGATCACGTTGGTCCCAACTGAAATGCAAAACTGTACGGTTTTCTGAAAACATTGATTCTTACTTTTCTGGGGATCGGTGTCGTTGTCCTTGCGGTGGGGGAGGGGTGTAGCTCTTGTAGCTTTGGTTTGAATATCTGAAATAAATACTTATCTCATTTTTTGTCTTGAATTGAACTTCGATACCTGTCCGGTGAGCGACGGTCGTTTCCATCTCTTCCGCGGTACTGATCGCGGCGGTCACGATCACGTTGGTCCCGACTAAAATGCAAAAGTTTACAGTTTTCTGAAAATGTTGATCCTTACTACTCTGGAGATCGATCTCGCGGTCCTTGCGGAGTGGCACCGGTGTAGCTATTGTAGCTTCGGCTCGAACATCTGAAACATTGGTTTATTTCATTATGATCTTGGATTGCACTTCAGTACCTGTCCGGCGATTGACGATCATTGTCATTTCTTCCTCGGAATTGATCGTCACGTGGACAATCTCTGCCTTGGAAATTATCCCTTCCTCTTTCCTGAGCTCTTTCGTAACTGTTCTCCGTATTCGATTGCACATTCCCGCTGTAAGAATGCATTTTTCAGACATCTTCAATCTACCAGAGTAGAGAAATGACAATCCATACCCATTTATTCCAGCTTGATACCATTCGTTTTGTTCTGGTCTGAATGAAAAGAAAATATATACATATATTATAAAGCTATTGCAACCTCTTGAAGCCATCGCCCAGGAGATTTCTGAGCTTCGCGTTCCATTCAGCTTCACTTTCACCTCCATTTCCACTGAAACTGTTCCCATTGTTCCTTCCGGATGATCTGTCTTGATCATATCTGAAAATAAGAAACTGGTAATGTTTTATTGGAAATTTCGGATGACTCACCCTCCGTTTCCCTTGGTTTGAGAATCATTATTCCCTCTATCGAACTGTCGATAGTTTTCGTCGTGGCGACGATCCATCGCAAGCTCGCAAGCGATTTGTACGGTGTATGAGTGATTTCTGAAACAGAACAAACATTAAAAAATCAGATTGGTGGAAAAATCACACGAAAACGCTTCGAGATGTATAAAACTTTAAATTTCATCTTTCTGAAAACTATACGCTTAATTGAAGCTCTAAAAGCTGAAATCTCCGACGAAAATGTTTTCTTAAAACTGAAAACATTATTAAGCAAAATATAATCCATTAAAAACCAAAAAAAATCTGGCCAAAATTGAATAAACCCAAAATTTAGGCCCTTCCAAGTGCGCTCACACTCTCAACTGTCAAAATCTGTGTCCGATTCTCTCTTTCTCTAGGTCTCTCAGGTGCACCCACAAATCCGTCGCCCCGTTTGGTCATCTACGTCTCTACTGTTTCCTCGTGGTGAGTGAAATTTGAATAAAATCAATAAAAGTTTTGGAGATGGATGTCGCAAAAGGGATTGCGAAAGAGAATTTCAACAATTATCGGAAAAGGCAAGCTCTAAAAAGAAGATGAAGAAAGGGAAAACATTTGGAAGGAAATGCAGATTATCAGTCGGATTAAAACGATGGGAATAGAAGAATAGTGCACTTATTTGAATCAGATTTGGAGAAAATGAAGGAGAACTCAGAATTGACGACTGTGGATGCTTCAGCTATGATTGTACTATGGATAAGCATCATAAGTTGAAAACTATGTCATGAGAGCAATAATAAGATCATACACCATTAAAAGTTTCCGCGTGACTAATTCCTTACTTTCCAAAAGCAGAAGATTTCCATTTTCAGACAGATTTCTGGCTGTTCAATCCGAGCAGGACGACTGAATCTCGAAAGTTCCACTCGAAAGTTCCATTGACCCTGGTGAACGTGTGTTATCAAAAATTGCTCTCATAGAACATCTCGACGGCAGCTGTCAGGATAGCAGCCATTTTTTATCGGATGAAAATCCCAACGAAGAGCAGTCTTGATAAAGTGGATAGTACGATTAGTTTAAAATTTATGAGTAGACCTTTATTTCGAGAGTTGTCAAATGAAAAATTTCAATTAGAACATAGATAAGAAACCGACAAAAATGCTGATAAAGAAAAAACTGGGGGACAACAATGAAAGTCGAGAAAGCTTCTTTGAAATTTATCTAATAGAACTCGTCGTCGAAATTGTCGTCGACAATTTCTTCGAACTTTTGGGCCATGGAGACTTCGACGTCAACTTCTGGATCGGAGAGCGAGCTGAAACCGGGTTTGATATGAAATTTTGATAACTCGAAAACTAACAGGTATGATGGCTCCGTGGTCCTTTCCGTGTCAGAATCGACAAATTCTGGATTTTTTGGAGTTGTGCTTTCCTCAGTTCGCTCTTCTGACTGGATGTCCTTTGAGGTTTCATCGTTTGATGTTTCCAATCCAGTTGTCGGCCAGTGTCTAGCGAACCTGCAAGTTTAAATGTTCAATTTCTTGAAATGCTACTAGATCTTACTTTTTTCGCTCTGAAACCCGATGTGCTCGGCTGTTTTCTGATCTGCGTTGGCTTCTGTGTTCGCTTCTGTGTCCGCTTTGGCCTCTTGGCAGCTCACTGAAAGTTGAAATTTTTTAATCAATTCTAAATTTCGAATGATTTGTCTCACATATATTCCACTGTGTAGCGCATCAGGAATCGCTTGTCGCTGAAAAAAAATAGTTAGACTTGATTCTGGAGCTATCAATAAGCTCACCCCTCACGGACGATCGTTTCATAACGGTTTGGCTCCCCTTCTTTGCAACCGTCTTCGAGGAACGGGACACGGAGGTAACGCGTTTTCTCTTGATCGCTGGAAAAAATATGTTTAGTTTTACTAGGATCATAATGGTTTACCTCTCCGAGAATCTATTGCAGTCATGAAAAATGTGTGTTTCATGGAAGTGTTTCACAATTGGTCTTTGGGAAAATCCACGTGCTTCTCTGTGTTCAAAATCTCTTCTCATAGAGTCGCCATGATGGCAAAACTCGGGCAATCTATGATGATGAGGGTAGAGGTGTACCTCCATTCTTCCTTCATTTTCGGTCGACGTTCTGTCGTCCAGTCGGTCCCTTCGGCTTAAATTGTATTTTTATGTGCTTGCATTCAACCTCTGAGCCTTACCCATGTCTTTCTCCCTCCATTTCCTTTTCCTGGTTCCGATAGTATTCTCTTCTTAAATACTGGCGGTCGTCATAACTGAAATTTTGCACATTATTCACACCCAGTTCTCCAATTACTCACGCATTTCTTGACGACTCCTCTCTCGCGCGATCACAGGTTTCCAACAACTCCGAGAAGCACTTGTTACATTTACTCTCCGCGTCACGATCGCCGGCCATTTTGATCAACAGCTCGATGGCTTCGTTGATGTAGCCTTGCTCCTCTCTTCTCTCTTCTCTTTGAACCTCATCGTTGACTTTATAGCATCTTACTCTGATGCTTGGTGTGAGTTTTGCAGTCATGGCAATGACTTCAGACAAGCTGAAAACGATATGTGATAATTATTTCTAAAAAAAACTCTTACATGTCAGTCAGAGGATCTGTCCTATCACCGCGAAGTCTATGAAGACGCAAATCTTTTCTTACGGGACTTTTTTGACGATAGAGTTCCGAGCTGAAAATATAGACCATTTTTCAGTTTTATTGCTGTTGAACTCACGGTTCTCCGCTATCACTGGTGTTCGACATTCTGAAAATCCAAAAATATTGAGCAAAATGTTCAATAGAACAGAGCAATAGGAGAAATCACAGATATCAGAAGAATCGTGGCGAAATCAAAAAGATAGGAGTGTGCAGGGTGATCAGAGAAGCGTCAGTGTACAATGGTGCTGGGCACGGCGCGGTTTGATTGCCTCGTGGTCATGAATATGTATCGGAAAGTGCACCGTTGTGCTCTCATAGATAAACTGGTAAAAATGGCAATCGTTCGTATTTGAATTGATCGAAAGAAAGTGAACTATATGATAGCTGGATTGAGGATCGAATGTTATCAGAATATCCACTCGAAAAATTGCACGGGTAGTTTGGGGAAGCTTTTGATACAGTTCTTGTCATTTTTTCCACTAAATGAGTCTTTTGTTTCGCATAAAATCAACCAAAATACCCCTTAATTTTAGAAACCCAAAAAAAAAATGCCATCACAAAGAGTAGCTTCAAATTAACGTAGACATGTGTACATTTGCGCGTCAGCTCTGCTTCACTGTACGCAATGATGCACTTGGTGTAAGCATTTTTTGGATTTCCATGGCACTCAGCCAAAGTATTTCCAAGTGATTTCCATGAGGATTTCTTGAGTTCTTTCTCTCAAGGGCGCTGATCTCAACCTACGATAAATTAATTAGGAAGACACAGGACAGCTGACGAAGGAACCTGGGAGTCTCTGATGTAATATCCTCGGAGCATCCAGCGACAATGAATCAATCCGCTATCGGAGCCAACGGATCAATTTTAATCAAAAAGAATCACAAAACCGTATAATGTTTTTATTGAATTGCAGCTCACATCAGGTGTGAAATGGACAAAAAAAGAGCAAACTGAAGTTCGTAAAAAATGCTAAACGAATTGTTTTTGTTAACAAGCTTTATTTGAAAAACAACAAATTAAAAACAAAAAAACAGGAGAAGAAAAGTTGAGAAAACACACTGGAATTACCAGTTTTGTTCAGTGTCCCACTCTTCGTGGATCGATGTATGCGCTCCGTATCTTTCGTTTGCCGTCGAGCTGAAAATAAGAATAGTTATGGTTTTTTTTTTGCTCTAATCCTAAAATCTTACCGCCTGAAGTCGTCTTCATCTCTTGCGGACCATTTCCGCTCTTTGTACGTGTTTATGGGAGATTGGCTGGAGTGTCCGGCGCAGCGAGGTTCTCCGTAACTGAAATTATACATATTTAGGTTGTAGACTATTCAAAATCTTACTCTGCGCGCGGAGTGAGTCTTCCGGTGCTGGCGGCAGCGTCCGGTGTGCTGCAAATAATAATTTTGGTTGTTTTTTATTTTAAAATATCATACTACGATCTCAATCTGTAGTCCTCACGGAAGTTTCTGTCGTTTGCCGTCGAGCTGAAAATAAGAATCGTTATGGTTTTTTCCGCTCTAATCTTAAAATCTCAGTGTCCGTAGTCGTTGTAGTTTCGAGACATGGCTGAAAATTTAAAAAATTGATTCAAATAAGCATTGACAAATTGCAAGCGACAATAGTACAATCCAAATGAAAAATAAGGTAAAGTTTTGGCGCGAACACTCACCATATGCCGCTGAGTATCGGCTGCGTTGCGGTTCATAGGACAGTGCTTTTGTATGGATAATGAGGGTTCAGAGAGGGAGACGGTGAGAAAGGCGTAGCTTGTAAAGTGCGGGCCTAAATTTCTTCATGCAAGTGGGAAGGGATATGTTTGTGATACATTGTATTGGGATAGAAGGGTTTCTTGACAAGTGACCATACAAAGCTTGAAACATTGAGGTGCCTGGGACTGAAAAGTTTCACTGATAGCTAAAGATATGAGGAGACCGTAAAATTCAATAAAAGTCAAAGTTTCTCTTGGAAATCTGGTTAATTTTAGTAACTTGTGCAGGTAAACGATCATATTCATTATCCAAAACTGCATGACAAAATGTCTGGTTTCAGAAGATCCCTATCCATCCCCTGTCTCCAATTCACTTCATTTTTCTCTCATTTCAATTCCAATTCTCCCACAACATTGTTATTTTTCCAATTCCCAAATATTTGAGCATTTCTTCCCCTCCCCCTCAATTGGTACACACGATGACGTCGAGAGACCAATTTTCCCATCTTCCAACATCTCGAACACTAACGACTTTATTCATTAGGCTTTCTCAAGTACAATCAATTCGGGTACAGAACTAGATGTTGGGGGGTATTGCAGTCATAGCGGTGTTTGGCAGAAAGTGCGATTTTCTATAAGTGTAGTGTGGGGTGGTGACATCGGGAACAATGGAACTGGGCAAAAGTCGGGTAGTTTGGCATTTTCGTAGTACAGTTTTAAGGTTCAAAATGAAATGATTAGTTGGCTACAATGTGCACGATCTTTCGGTCATTGAGGTTCTGAGTAGGACGGTAGTTCTTCTTGATTGGGCGCTTCTCAATGTCCTGGACCTGACGGAACAACTCCAACTGGTCATGGGTGACCGTCACCGGCTCTGTGAAGATGGTCCAGGTGACGATTTCAGAGCAAGGTGGGGTGGTTAGAGATCCCTCGTATCTGCAAAACTCCCCCATTTTTATTAGTATAAATGAGTTGAGTATTACCTCCAGAACGATCTTCTATTATGTGGAAGCTTCTCCGCCAGTCGCACATTCTCGACACGAGTGACCGCCTCAGGGTTGCACAACTTGCCGAGCACTCTCTCCTCGTTTGACAGCGCCTGTCCCTCTTTTCCAATTTGGAGGAAGACCCCGATGACAGCGAGTTTCGTGGGGTCCTCGACGCCCTGGTGCACCAGATGAAGTTCGGCCGGGTAGCGGAGTCCGCCGAGCGTGTGCTCGGAGCCCTCGTTGTCGTTCTCTCCCCAGTGGAAGTGGTATTGGACGAGGCGGTAGACCTGGTCGAGCCCTCCGCCGTAGATTTCCGGGTGCTCCGATCGCAGCTCAGGGGTCATTTGGACTGGAAAACTTGATAGTTAACATTGAACACGTATAACGGCTCACCTGAATGTCCATTGTTCACAATATCCCCCTGGATTGGATGGTCATAATTGACGAACTTGATACCATCATGGGTATCCTTCCTCTCCACCTCCCCCAGATCAATGTTGATCGGGGATTGATGTTGTCCAGTTGGCCAGCGGTTCGGGCCTAAAATGTCAAAACTTTAAGAAGGATGATCCTGATCTTTCTTACCGCACTCATCATCATCGCAGTAGCTCCAGTGTCCCGTCATTTTGGTGGTCGGCGACACGCGTTTCGACGTCGAGCAGAACAAGTGATAAGAGAACTCTGCAAACGTTTTTTTATATGCCATTTCCGTGAAACGTGGCAGGAAAGATAAGAGCTCTTCTCACCCGCAATACCTAGTTTCCGAAAAAAGAAGAAAATGAAATTGAAAAAAAACCGAAATGAGAAAAAAAGGAGTAGCGACTAGTGAAAGGAGGGAGAAGAAGATGGATAGAGAGCCGGAAGAAAAAGAAGGCGTGCCGACGCAAAATTGAATAAGAAAGACAGAAGTGGATGTTCCCCGAACAAAACAAGGATGCGTCGGCGAAAATACCGAATTTCAGAGAGAAGCAGAAGAATTGGAAAATTCAGAAAATTCAAAGAAAAAAAATGGAAAACGAACGAAATTTTTCGACGAGCCGCTGAAAAAACGAGTGCTCTTCACGCTCCTCACTCTGCTCGGCGGCTGAAGATGTCATCTTGTCTTGTTTTGGCGTCTTTTTTTCCCGGAAGTAGAATACCCTAAACGCAGGGTGCTTTTGCTCTGGGTCCAATACTGTCACATTCACAACCACAACCAACTTTTCGAAAACTCTCTACTTTGCATCCAATTTTGGAGCAAAAACACGTGGGAAATTGAATTTTTCTCACAAAGACCACTAGTGGAGTGCAGCATGATGAGCTTAGGGGCCCACGGAGAAGTGGTGACGTCTGCGAAGTTTCCCTACGGGGGGGAGGGGGAGCTGACTCAGAAAAGTTCAAAGTTTTGCAGGAATGCAGTGCACAAAGGTGGAAAATAAGTTGATTTGTGTACCAGAGAACAAGTGAAACCATGAAATTTTCATGAGGTACCAGGAGGGAGAGGTAGCAAAGTTTTAACGACTTTCGGATGGATGATATGAGCAAAATTCACAAGAATTTTTGCTCAAGAATGATTATCAACTGGAAAGTTCAGTATGGCTTTTCCTATGACATTTTCAGTTCTAGACTTGATTTCTTTGCATGAAATGTTACATTCTTTATTCAAAACAAGTAGAAATTCAATTCCGCCAACATTCAATTTACTCAAATCTTGTCAAAAAGAGTTGAAAAATGTTGAAAGCATGCGGGAATCTGAGGGTGTCAAGTGCTTCTGGTCTCATCTCTTTCTTCTTTTTTCCTTTTCTTCTTCTAACCCCATCCCGCATTTTCTCAAAGATCACATCGCGAGAAAAAAGGGAGCAGGACAAGAAGAAGAGAAAAAAAATGCATGGCAAGAGGCATAGTAATGAGGATAGAAGAATTGAAATCAAATCAACTTCAGGGTTAGTGAAATGATGAAGTGTTGAAGTGATCTCTGCCATTTATATAATACAGAGACTCATAGGGTTAAAGAAAGTTAAACTGATAAGAGGTGAGTTTCCTAGAACAGACAAAAAAGTATGACTCAATGTGTTATAAAGTTGAAAAGCAAATAAGCTACATTTATATTTATAAATGACACAATTTCGAAACTCGGCAACATCCCAAGTACCACGAGAAATCAGATCTATGGTTTAAACGGGAGAGAGGGGGAGGCCTGCTTCGAAATGTAAATACGCGCCTGTTCAAACAGCTATGTACATGCGCATTTTTTTGCGTCGGGAGCCTCGGAGGTCATTCCACTGCACATCTATCATGGCGTCTCGTCTCCGGGGGGAAAGAATTCCACAACATGTTGTTGTTTTTCTTCCTGGATAGGGCAGAGAGCTGCTCCGGCTCCCACTAGCTCCCACTTCTAATGAAAATAATAACAGTTGCTCCAAGAGCAGCACCAACTAATTTGATGTATTAGTTAGTGGTAGGAAACCCGGAAAAAGAAAGAGAAAGAAAAAGCCTTGAAAACAACACAAGTTGGAGCCCAATTTTGCTCACGAACAATCGACTTAAGTGCACCTTTATTGTTCGGTAGAAAAAAGGAAAACTGGGAAAAAAAATGCATTTCCTTTCGTTTTTTCCTGACCTCTACTAGGAAAAAAAATGGAAATCCGAGAACCACGTCTCCATAATCCAGAGTCATGGGAATTAGGAAACGAATAAGAAGCAAATTAAGAGATCAGATGTTGAACATGAAACTAAACTTCTCGTGTACATAGTTTTTCTTTAAATGACATCATCGAGAGTCAAAGAGCGGGAATCTTCAAACAAAATTGCTTATGGCTCCAGGGGGCCCGAGTGAGCTGGCCAAGTGACGCATCAATTTGCCGGCGAGAAATGGAGGAAATCTCTCATCTCATGACGCTCCCGAATTCATTATTGGCGTTTGATCTTTGAAATATTCATCAGGCAGTTTTTTGACTTGGAGCAAGAAGTGAGCTGTTTTTGAAAGGTTCGTGACTTGAAATTGTAAGATTTACAAGTAATGCGTTTTTGGTTAGGCTTTGAGAATTTTCTATAAATTTGGTCACTGATAGTTTCGACGTCGCTGATTCTGGATCTGAAGTCAGAATTTCTGTAATTGATCTCATTTTTGAGAAAAGATGTGTCAAAGCCATTTTCAGTGCTATTTCCCTCCATGTTTTCACGTGCTTACGTGTCGACATTTTCGATAGTTACGAAATAGTGGAGAAAATAGCACTGAAAATGGCTTTGACGCATTTTTTCTCAAAAATGAAATCAATTACAGAAATTCTGACTTCAGATTCAAAATCAGCGACGTCGAAACTATCAGTGACCAAATTTGTAGAAAATTCTCGAAGCCTAAGCAAAAACACATTACTTGTTAGTGAAATAAAGTTTTGTTTTATGTGAAATTAAAGCTAACATGATAAATTCATAGAGTTGTAGCATTTTTGGTTGACCAACTCAATAAAGAACATTGTTCAAACATCATTGACTCAATTCTCTGAGCTCAGAAACATACATCATAGACAACTCGCTTTTAACTTCACAACTTCTAGTATAAAACTCTTCCGATAAAACATGAAAAAACCAGAAAAAGGAAGCAAAACGTCTCCGACTTCTTTCTTTTTCGCCGCTTCCATTGTTTTCTTCCCGCCCACCCTTCCTTTCCCTCCTTTTTTTCTGAGTTTGAGCTTCTAAAGCCTCTTTCCTTCTTCAGAACCGTCAGAAAATGAGATAAAGACTAACCAGCTAATGAAATGAATGATTTTGCAAGAAAAAAGCTGGCGGAAACGCACTCAACAATTTCCGGAGTGTCCCAATGGACTTGAATGGACTGGGGGGACGGGACTCAGCCGGAAAATCAATTAACTTTCGTTTTTTTGCGCTCCACTTTTGTTAATTAACCAGGGTTACGGTAGACGGGGAGGCAATCAGGAAAAGCTTTGTTTTGCTGGAAATTGGGAATCAATTTTCTCTGTTTCTAGGAAAGTCGGGATTAGAATGGGAAGAAGAAGAATAAGAATGGGGAAGGGGGTGACGTTGAGAGCCCTGAAAACGGCTGAAAATTATTTTCCAGAATAGAAAATGCGCCGAGCTCATGGTAATCAATTTACTTCTATTTTGGAGTGAACTCGTTCGGCTTAACGTCATAAGAATATTCGACTGAAAATAAAGCGGAAGTAGTAAATAGAATCAAGGTAAAAATATTAAATTTTAAGTTAACCTTATTTGGAACGAAAATTTTCAAGGAGTACTAAAGAATGATGAATTGAATATAAGTATTTGGAATTGTTTTTTGACGTTAAGACCATATGACTCTTGAAAACCACATGAAACCGGCAAAAATGGGTATAACATTACTTGATACCATTTTGAACCAATAGTTTAACGACGTCATCAGAATTAGACGATCTTATGGAGGAGAAGATGGTTAACTTCATGGTTTTGCTCAAAAAAAAATGGTAAAAAGGACTGAAAATCGAAAAAAAAACGTATTCAATCATGCTTGAAACCTTTATAAATCTCTAGAAAACCCTTATAAAGTTAGACTACCATAAAAAAGATATCAAAAAATCAAAAGTTCCACAAAATCCCATCATTTCCTATCGAAATATCAACTCCTTAACATCTACTCTGCAGAAAAAACTCCCACGTTCTACAAAACATTCCAAATTTCATGAAAAACTGCGGCGCCGGAAGGCAGGGTGCACGACACGGAAGTGTGCGCCCCGGGTGCAATTCAAATGGGGGCTATGAATAGGAAATGATGAAAGCTGAGATTTTCTGTTCTTTTTTGTTTTTCTTTTTGAGTGATTGTTTCAGGAAAACAAGCGGAAATGTTTCGAAAAGTGCAATTTTTGGAAGTAAACTCGAAGAAGAGGTCAAGTTTCAGAGACAGCTGCTGCTCTTTTTTTGTTCGCTCTGCTCAATTTGCTCGGGCTCCAACTGAACTTTTGAAAAGTTTGAAAAGTTTGAAAAGTTCACAACACTTTTACATCATATTAACAACACTCCAATCAAAACTCACCTTAGAAATACAGCGTTGAATAAAGAAATGTGTTGAAGGACGAAAGTTGTGGCGGCTGAAACAAAGCTGTCGAAGAGCGGAGGCACACGGATAATGGGATTCAGGAGCAGTAAACGAGGAGCACGCATGGCAAATAGTAGAGGATTAGGAATGGATTAAAAAGAGTGAGAACTTCAACCTGAATGCGTATCATTATGAATGATTGGAGTTTTTCCAAGCTATCAATCGGAATGAAATGCACTGGTCTCCATTGTAAAATTCAAACATCCATGGCTATATATCACCTGCTTTGTTGGCTCTCATAAAACACCAAAACTAGGAGAGATTTGGCTCAAGATCAAACCACTATGAGTTCAAACATGATAATCTGATAAGCTATAGATGTAGCCTAATCTTGAAAGGTTTTGAGAGGCTATTTTTCTAGTTTTTTAACTGGTTTAGAATCAATAAAACCCTCATTTTATCATGAAGTGATGCAAAAATATCTCAGAGCTTTGCAACATGTTTTATAAGATCTCATGATAATTTCAGACTCTCACGTAGTCTTCTAGCCCTACTCTAGTTCAAACTCAGCATCAACTTCTACCTTTTTACTCATCATAAAATATTCTCCTCCTTCAAATGACGAATTCACTCAGAAACTCGGCCAGAAGAGACAGAAACAAAACAGATAATCCCCCAAAGAATCAATCTGATCCTTGATATAACAAACATCTGTAGTATGAGTACAACGGGGTTATCCGGAAGTTTAAAAAGTCACGTTAATACTAAATACTAGACGGCGACAAAAATAAGTGTTACTCATTGCAAATTGGCTGGAATAAGAGAGCTACTCTTTGGGAATTGAGGAATTGAAAAATTGGCTTTGTAAACTTTCCGGGTTTAGACAGAGGAGTAATGGAATTTGATCCCGATGCTTTGAAAACTAGCAGAATTAACATTTCGAAGAGATTTTTTTAGAAATCTGGCTAATCTCTGACCGTTAGATCCTCTGATTAAGAGAAGAGTTCGGTGAAGCATGGTGGTTATTGGAAGAGTTGGTTTTTGGAATATAGTGAATTCAATGAATCTAATCCCTTATACCATTTGGGAAAAGTATCTTCCAGCTTCAGTATAACAAAGCCGAAAATTAAGAAACATTGAAACAAGCTAAATTGTAGTCCGCTTTATAAAGGTTTTCGAAACGTTCTTTGCAGTCGAAAAGGCGGAGCCAACACTAGCACACAAAGAGCGATCAGGCTGGTTTTTTTTGCTTTCAGATGAAGGAAAGAAAGAGTCTGAGCCTTTCTCAGACTGAAAAACTGAAAAATTTGAAGTCTAGGGGTCTGAAAATCTGAAAACATAGCATTGAAAGTGATTGAACATAGCATTAGGGACAAAAATTGGATTGGATTTACGGATAAACTTGGGCAAAGATTGAAGGCTGAATAATTCAGACAAGATAAAGATAAATGCTTGTTAGGCGGGCAATGCTGGCTTCTCTCTTCTTTTTCTTTTTCAGAGCTTATTTTTGTTCTGTCGTTTAATGGCTTGTTTTACT
The DNA here is from genome assembly GCA_963572205.1 of Caenorhabditis imperialis. Lineage (NCBI taxonomy): Eukaryota > Metazoa > Nematoda > Chromadorea > Rhabditida > Rhabditidae > Caenorhabditis > Caenorhabditis imperialis. Next base: position 2,889,767 of record OY751544.1, on the reverse strand, counting down.
GGAATGAAAGTACAGTAGACAGTATTGTTTCATAGATCGGTCAAAGCGGAACAGGGACGAGGAACTGTTTTTCTAAAGCAATTAGGTCTTAAGCAGGCGCGAACTCCTTGTTTCTTTGCTTTTGGGATCATCGCAACAATGATCACTCATCGTTTACTTTTCAAACATCACTTTCCACTAGACTACTATGTTGTGAGGGTACACAATGAGTGTGAGGGGGTTTGATTACATTAGGATCATTTTGAAGTGTTTTTATAGCGATTACTGTAGGTGCAACTAGTTCAGACTGTTGAAAAGTGGAATATAGATGCTAGTGATGTACAAGACGATCAAAAGTTTAAAAAAAAGAGAGAAATGGTTCATGATTGCAAAAGTAACCTTAATAATGAAATCTAGGTGGTCAGATTAGGCAAGCTATGTTGTTTTTTAGGTATAGATGGCACTGATCAGTCATTTTTTCGAGTTTGAGTTTATTATTTTGAATTCTGGACAGAATTTTTCTTAATTTTCACTATATTTACTTTCAGTACTTTTCAAATGGCTCTAAATATCTTTCAAATTAAAAACAGTTGCATTCTTTAGACCGAAAGTTTATTGCTTCAAAATACACCAAATACATATTCAAATACATCCAAATTACCTTAAAATATCCAGAAATCACTAAAATCTAAACCGGGGAAAAAAGAGAAACTACGTATACGCAATAATATGTGTCTAGAGGGAATGAAATCACTAGAAGCTGTCTGGGGGGAAAAGTATTGTTTTGTTCATATGGAAATGCGATAATTCAGTGCATGACGCTGAGGGAAACGTGATAAGAACTACTGAAAAGTACAGGACAGAAAAGCAAAGGAAGGAATGATTTGCGAAAGTTTCTACATGAAAGATGAATAGAGGGGGACCGAAAAGAGTATCTACTGTGGCAGGAAACATATCATTGACATGAATAGCAAAAGAAATGTGGTATAAGAAATGTGTAATTAATTAGAAGCTGGCTCAGTGTACACCTTAAAGTGGCCTGCCAGATCCGTCATCGCATCTTCAGTGGAGTGGAGCACCAGGGACTCCACCATACTCGACAGGTCTCGTTGAATCAGTGGAGCTTCTTCTTCTTCTCCTTCTTCTTGCTGTTCCGCAACTGGCTCCACTACCGCTTCCAGCTCCTTCTTCCGTTGCTCATCTTCCTTCTTCTTCAACCGCTCTGCATCTCTCCTCTTCTCCACTTCTTCTTGCCAACGAGCCGAACCATAGCTTGGGTACTCACCAAGAGCCGCCAACCGGAGTTCTTCTGCAGTTACAGGGAGAGCGATTCGTACAGGGGTGCCACTGGCGCGTGACAAAGGTGTCGATGAGGTGGGAAGCATGGAGAATGGAATCGCGTTGTCTGGAATCGGCTCCACTTCCATTATAATTGGAATCCGCTGGGAGAATCGTTTCGGTTTTGGCGGGGGCACCGGAGAGCGCGTCGCGTTTGTGGTCTCCTTGTCATCCGATGACGACGATTCCTTTGAGTCATCTTCGATCAACACCATCTCGATTTGCTGAATCATCACACTGGTGCGTTTTGGTTTCTTGGGAGGAATTGTATCCTCAAAGATCTCCTCTATGAGAATCTCAGGCTCCTCGTCTTGCTGCTGACTCTCTTCACTGTTGTTCTTATCCGATTGTGGAGGCGTTGGGTAGAAGGGTGAGACAACGGTGGTGAGAGTGGCAGAGACCGGCGAGTTCTCCGGAAGGCTTTGTAGTGGTCCGTCCAGTGCGTAACCAGGGATATGCAATACGTTGAGCATGTACACTTTGCGGATGATGTCATTGTCGACTTGGTCGCAGATGATGACGTTGAGATTGTTCAATTCCTCCAGGTCCAGGTCATAGAGGAATTCTTTGAGCGCGGTGCGGCATGGGATGGAGTACTTGTCTTTGAGCGATGTACGGAGGTTTTTGAGCTGGAAAATAGGTGGTTATAGTCTTTTGATCTACCCTCACAAAACATTTTGATTGCATCTTCAACATCTCTTTCTCTCTCTCTCTCTCTCTCTCTCTCTCTCTTTCTCTCTTTCTCTCTCTTTCTTTCTCTCTCTCTCTCTCTCTCTCTCTCTCTCTCTCTCTCTCTCTTTCTCTCTTTCTCTCTCCCATAATCCACATTCTACAGTAACCCTTTACTCACAATATCTGCCAGCTCTGGTGTGACAACGCCTTGCGTCACCCTGAAGCCCGCTGCCTGTGGTCCATGCAGATGTGCTTTGATCCAGAACATCAAATCCTCCACAGTGTTCTTCCTGGGCCATTTGTTTTGGATCGCCGCTGACTTGAACACACATCCATCCCATTCGTTTTCGAATGGACCGATTACAATTAGTCTGCAACTTTATGGGTTAATCACTACACTTTTACGATGTCCTACCTAAAATTCAGTGCTAGAAGTTCATTCAGTGTGACCTTGCGAAGATCCACATAGGTCGAGCAGAGCGCGATGTTTGCGAGGGCCGCCATTTGGCACAATGGCTGGAGGAAGAAGCGGCGGAAGTCGAACTCGGTCATGCAGTACACATGACTGACGTTGAGGATCACCACCTGAACATTAAGAAAGTCAGACCCCATTTCTATGTGAGCATTACCTCTTGCTCATGTTTTCCTAGAAATGACACGACTTGGTCGCAGATTTTGAGCCAGTCCTCTCCATACAGTCCATGGACCACGAACAGGCTCTTAAATTTTTAAACTTATGGATTCAACGTAACGCGACAATATGTGCAACAGAGACAAGACATGCAATAGAAGAATGAAACCGAAACCGAAAAAGAAGAAAACATCACAACATAGAAAAAGTGAGTGAAGAAGTGAATCGTGTGAGAAGAGTCTCTACCTTATCATCGGGTTCCTTGGCCTCCTGTAGACGTGTCTGTAAGAGATAGGGAGTTTCGAACTGAGTGGTTGATATTGAAGAAACTAAGCATTGCGAGGGTGAGGAGCAATAGAGGAGGAAAGGGTTCAACTAGAAGAAGTGGCTTACGGTGGCTGATCGGGGGTTGAGCGCCAATTCGAAACGGAGATCAAGGTAGCGGACTCCCGCGATGAGTTGTTCTTCGATTGTCAAGCTGCAGAGCAAATGGTTTTAAGGTATTGCAAATGAAAGCAGTCTTACTTTTGAGTGATGCCCCATCGCTTCACTGTCTTCTTGACGAATCTGCACGTCAATGGCCTCACGTACTTCAAGAAGTACTGATCGTGTGGGTAACCCATGTTCAAGTTGAAGGTGTACGCGCCACTGTCATGCGATCCCGGAATGTTCCACGTGCAGAGCGGCATATTGCGCAGCGCCGGCGGCATCCTCCCCATCCAGTCGGACATCTCTCCCTGCAACAAGGATTTATTAAGGACTTCAGAAGTTAGCTCATCAAATATTGAATAGTCGAGGTGCCGCGAGAGTACGTTGCGGCGACAAGAACGAGAATGAGGAGACCGATAACGAAAAGGAAGGCGGAGAAAAGGAGGAAAAAGATGCAGTTAGTGGAGACTTTCATCCTTCACGCTGCTATCGTGGATGGGCTCTTCGAATGGGTGGTGTTGGTGGGATGGGGAGGGTGGGGGTTTTGTGTTGCTGGAGCGTTTGGATTCTCGGTACTCGGCGACAAAGCCTTTCTCTTCTTCGGCGTTGTCGGTGTGGAGAATCAGGAGTAGATCGGAGCCTGGAAACAACCTACAGTAATCTTTGTTTTTCGATAGGTTACGGTATTTCCCTGAAGTCACTACAGTACTACCTGGTTTGTATTTAAAATTGACAGGAAAGTTACTGTATCTGACTACCGTATCACCTACCGTAATCTTTCTCTCTCTACCGTACTCTTTTTCTCTCTGTTGTTGTCTCTCTCTGTCTCTCTGTCTCTCTCTCTCTTCCACTGTCTCTGTCTCTCTCTGTCTCTCTCTCTGTCTCTTTCTGTCTCTCTCTCTTTCTTTCTCTCTCTTTCTCTCTCTCTGTTTCTCTCTGTTTCTCTCTGTTTCTCTCTGTTTCTCTCTCTTTCTCCCCTCTCTCCCCCCCTCTCTCTCCCTCTCCCTCTTTACCAAAACATCTATGTCACTACCGTACCACCTATCCCGCCAAGCTTCTACTACTCACCTGTACTGGTGATCACTTCAGGAATAGCGTCACCACAGTACCGTCCTACCAGAAGCTCAGTCTTAGCCTCTGGTCCGTCGTAAATCTGAAATTCACGTTAACCATCCCTTTCTTTACAATTCAATAAACTCACTTCAATGTAGTCGTACTGACAGCCTTCTTCTGACTCGACGTTGAAAGTGGAGAACTGAATGCGGACCCCTCGGCCGGATGTCTTCGCAGTGACGATCCAGGAGCAGTCCTAAAAGTTTATGAGGTAAATGAAATGAAATGGGAGCAACGGGGAGGCAGAAAATGAAATGAATGGATCCCTAAAAGGATGGAATGTACTGGTTAACGAGCCATTAAAAGTGAGCCGCCGCCTGTAAGGTTCCCCACAAAAGAAGTCCATCACATGTTTCGTAATACGCGCCTCTCCATTCGTTTTATATATTCCATGCACTATGCGTTTCCAATTCTTTCTCTAATTCTCATCCGTTCTTTTTTTCGCTCGGTGCTAAGCTCCGAGTCCATCGCTTCCACACGTCATAAGAGAAGAAGTTAGGAGGGCAGAAATGAATGAGAATGGGAGGAGTGGCCGTGAGAGGGAGGCGAGTGGAAATCGTTTTTTCTCTTGTCTTGCTCCCATTTTTTATAGTGTGAATAAAATGGAAAATGAGAATGAATGAGGCGCTTCCAGTACAGTAGGAAATTGATGTGTATGGGGCGGACGCTGAAGGAAATGAGATCGGAGGCGAGGAGCAGGGCGGAGAGCTTTGAATAATTAGAACAACTCGGTTTGTATAGTAAATGGGGGCCGCATAAATGGATTGAGATTGATGGCTCTTGAGGTACGGTAGGTTTGCAGATATAATTTGAGTTTAGTGGAGTGGAAGTTTGAGTTTTTTGTCTGTTCGTAAACATCTTAATCATTGGAACGGAAAGATGATGAGGAAAGTGCGGTTCACGCTTTTCTGACTTCAATGTCTACATCTACATTTTTTTCAAAAGAAATTATAGTCTATCCCCGTCTCTTCTGATCTAATACGACTGAACTAACCTGGTTCTTGCCGTACTTGGAGTCGCTGAATGTCGCGTGAGAGTAGATATGCCCTGGTGTGGATTCTGCAGTCAGCCGCCCTCCGCAAACTGCAAACATTTTTCATTTTTCCAAAAAAACATTTGCACACATTCCCATAGAAACCCCTCGAAACTCGTCTCGTAAATCTCACCTGAAGTGTAGTGCGCTTGAAATCCGCGCCTGGAGACCGATGCGTCGGAGGCGAACGTCAAGTAGAGCTCGTTGGACGAGGAGAGCAGCAGTGGCGGGGGTTTCAGGCCGCAGAACACGCCTGTAGGACATATGGACTGCTTTTTGGGTAGTGAGGAGAGGGGGTGGGGCTAACCAGCGAGTTGGGCGGAGCCATCGCCGCCATCGTATACTGCGACTGCGTCGTACTTGCATTGCGAGTGCTCCTCGACTTGGAATGTGGAGAAGGTCTGGAAAGTGCAAGGCTACAGCTGTGAAAATGAAGCTGTCCGCCAAGATTTGACCTACCAACATCAGCCGATGTCCTGGAGTCGTAACAAAATGCCATGAGCAATTCTGACCTTTTGGATACTCATTGGGATGGTTCGGAGAGTTGATCTCCCCCGAAGGCGCGTTCACCTCAAAGAAGCAACTTCCCTCTTTACAGTTGTGTTTATCCTCGGCCAAAATGAAGCCAGCATTACACGTGCAGACGTAAGAGCCTTAAGATTGGAGAAAATCAGTGCGTCGTTTGTCGTTTCCTGGTTTCCAGCTTACCTAACCGATTCTGACAAGTGTGCTCGCATCCCGCGTTATTATTTTGACATTCGTCAAAGTCCGCGATGAAATTAGCGAAGAACCCATCACGCTCTACGGACGAATCAGAGCTGAATTCGATGCGCACTCGGTTTCGGGGCGTTGTGAACAATAGGGGCTCATCTAGAAACGTTGTAGATTAAAACTCAATCAGAAGGAACTCACTATACTCTCCACAGAGCTTCTCACTATCTCCAATTTTCACATAATCGTACGCGCACTCTGTTCTCATCCCTTCCACATTGAATCTTGTAAAATTTAAGAAGATATGATAACCTTCGGGAGCTTCAATCTCCCAAATACATGTCTTGGAGCTCGGGTACATTTCCGGAAAGTTCGGGGAGGCAATGGAGCCATTCGATGCTTTTAGGTAGCCTCCGCAAGTGGAATCGCATGAGAACCCATTACTGGACAGGCTGTAACCCACTCGGCAAGCACATTTGAATCCGCCTGCAAAGTGATGTCATTGAACTTTCGTACAAAAAAGTATGGGAATTTGAGGAGAAATGCGGGGAGAAATTCGACAGCTGCAGCAGCTGGAAAAGGGAATTCTTCCACTTACCAACTGTATTAACGCAGTAGTGGTGACAGATGTTCTTCTCCGTGGCGCACTCGTTCAGCTCTTTTGAGAAGCGAATTTCAAAGCCGGTTTTCTGCACCGAGTTGTCCGAGAAGAATCTGAGTGGGGGGTTTTGAAATCTATGAGATTGTTGGTGCCCATACCTCAAAGACACCTGGTTGGTCTTGCTGACAATTGTCTTTTTCTCAATGAGCCCGCAAAACTTTTGACCTTTGCTTAGTTCTTGAGATTTGGTGGGTCCCTCCGTGAGAATTAGTCTGTCGTAGATGCATTCTTTGTGTTGTTCGAGCTGGAAATCTCAGTCAGTAAAGTACTGGCCGTCTACTTCTTTTGAAAACGCGCTCTATTGCGCACCGAGGTGAGAGAGTGAACGATTTGAGGAGGCACAGATCGTCAAACAATCTGCGTCTCTCGGTATTGTGCACTCTTTCTCTTGAAGCACGATAGAGCGCACTAAGATGGTAAAAGAAAAGAAATCTCACATGGAAATAGACAAACTCAATGGCTACTTGACTCGTTTCCTCCACATGAATGGTCCATTGACAGTCACTATTAGGTGGGTAGGACTCAGGATACTTTGGACTCTGAAACACTCAGCTAGACTCTTGAATACTTTGACGAAGTCTGATTACCTGAATAACCCCTTCATTCGCGTAAATCGGACCTCCACATATTGCATAATACGTGGCAAATGGAAGGGCTGGGGATGGTAGCGTGGATTTGACTTGGATCATCATTCGATTGCCGGATGAAGCAATGGTTCGGAACTTTTTGTCTCCACCGCATATTTTATCTGGAAAACAAACATAAAACTATGTTTTCAAGTTTCAGATGATGCAGATGACGTCCCAAACAAAGAAAAAAGGAACAACACTCACCCAGAATTGGTGAAGAAATCGATACACCATCGCGGACCGTAATGACATTGTCGAGTTCGTCGCTGCAGGTGGTGGAGGGTGCAGCGAGGGTGGACCCTAAACAAGACCATTGAAACTCTTGCAAAACCTCGGAAAAAAAACCCCCAAGAAACCTAGCAATCTCCAACAAAATAAACGAAAAGACAAAAGCGAAAGAGTGGGAGGTTTTGTCTCGGGCAAGCTCCGAACTCCCAGCCGAGCAGCAAAAAAAAATGATGGGATCGGTGCGGCTCGCCCACTATATGAGTGTGCAGAGTCATTAGGCTGAGCGCCACGTGGCAGTGTCAAACCTGTGATGTTCAAGAAGATGGTGTGCCCTTGCGGCGAGATAATGTGCCAGATGCATGCGCCCATGTGTTGGATCGCTAAATTTCCGGACTCTTGCATTAGAGTGCCTCCGCATTCTGGATTTGATGAAGTTTGATATGGAGGGGAGGGGGAGAACTGACCGGAACACCGATAGAGCTTTTTGGTTTGTCGAATGTCACCCTCGCTGAGTTGGACTCGTTGCCCGATTTCTTGGCGAAAACCTGAAGGGTTTTTGTATTGAAATCGTTTAAATTTGACTACCTGAACTCGGTTGGGGTAGAATGGTATCATGAAACGCTCCTCTGGAGAAGGTATCTCTGGCATAATGCATTATCTGAAAGATCAGAGCGATAATGAGATAGAAAACGGAAAAAATCCATTAATATTCAAGTCTCGCAGCACTATTTGAACAAAGTTTAAGATAAGTTAGTGCTCCAAAGCTATCATTACTTTCAGTCTAAATATTGACAATCTAGCTGAACTTTGGAGTCCATAGAGAGCTCATAGCGGTTTAGACTAAACTGCATGTCACTGGGCCTGGATTTTGATCGAACAAAGTGATATTTTATTCAAAAACATACCGTATTTCTTATTTGTTATACTTTTGATCTACTTTTGGTCAAAAACTCAGAATTCAGTACAGTTTCAGAGTTCTACGAGGTAGAATAAGCTCACAATCTTAATGAAGCGTTCAATTTCAATAAATTTACTTGTTTGACATTAGTTTTCTGGTGCCTAAATTCTGTCTCACCTACCGATGAAAAATCATATGGCTCTCCTAGTGAATCCACCTCTTCTGGTTTGGACTTTTCGAAATTGTAGTCTTGACCTACAAAAACCGCCAATCCATCATGCTCCCTTTAATCCCCACCTTACCTGTCTGAATGCTCTTATAAAAGATATCCACATACATATCCCTATCAGGCCTGGTGTGCTCGTGCCAGAACCCCACGACATGTCCCAGCTCATGAACCACGATACCAAACTTGTCGCAGTTCTTGCCGATCGAGATCGCCTGAGGACCTTCGCCACGTCTTCCCACATAAGAGCAACATCTGAAAAATCAGATGAACGAAAAAAAAACACACACACTTTTCCAGCTTAATGATTTTCGAAACATTCGCGTTTAAAGCTTCTCATCCGCAAATGACATCAGGGGACTACGACCTCAGGGCGTCTGCTTTTTCTCAAGTTTCCCACCCTCTCTCAAATCTCAATTCTTTTTTTTTTGCAGGCTCGGAAAAGTGGAGACGAGGGGGGTTCCCGATGTTCTCTATCCATTAGAAAAAAGTTAACAATCTTCAGATTTCTACATGTTTTTGATACCAATTAGATCCCCCCGGTGTCTAGGAAGTCTCTCAAGTTCTCAAAGGTTCTCTAAACTTTTCAAAGAAAGGGTTTGAGTGTAAACGTCTTTGTGATAAGTGATAAGAACAGTTGTTTATCAGTTGGCAAGTGAATTCCAAAATGGGAAGTTGGAAAAACGGGAATTTTGGAAATAGAGAGAGAGAGAAAGAAAAAAAACAAATAATCCTATTACGCTTTGTCCCCTCTATCAAGTTCTCTGATAAAAGGTAGCTTTTGGAATGATTGACGTGGTTTGGTTTGCACCCGAAAAAACTGATACAATTCCAACACTCACCCGCACTTATCAACAGTGAAAGTGATATAGTGTTTGTGGTGCGGCTGACGTGGCACAAATGAGATGCACGTGTAGTTTTCCCAGTGCCGCATTGCGCGCAGAAACAGGTGCTGATGTTCTCCTGCATTATTTAGTTCGGTTTGTGAATTTTTAACTGATTTGAATTCAATCTCTTTGAACTTTCAGTGAGAATTAGGTTAAGAAAAGTCATTGCTTTTCAGTTTTAGAGACTATTTTTCATGAAATGATGAAATAGCCTTTTTCTAGACATTAAAAACATGTGACTTTTCTATGGCTTTCTCAAGATCAAATAAAAAAACACATCCCACCTGAGAAATTAGAAGCTATCACAAATGGAATAATCCCTTCCGGCCATATCCGCTCTTTCCGAGCCGTCGCGGCGCGCACTTTTCTCGAAGCACCATCCGCCACATAATACCTTCGGAACGACTGCAACTCCTCGGATTTGAGAATGAGACATTGGAGCGCCAGGAGAAGGAGTGATGAAAGACAGTACTTGGCAGTGATTACCATTGAAATGCGCACAGGAAGAATGCGAGTGTGGCCGGGTTGGTCAGCTGGCGGCGGGCACGGCCACCCCCTTGTCGGTCCGGCTTCCTCATCAAAATCGCAGGGGGCTCGAAAAGTTACAACATTTCCTTTCCATTTTATGCCGTTTTTTATGTTTTTTTTCAATCTTCCGCGATGTTTTTGGATGATTTTGATAACGTTTTTGTTGATTTTTTTTGGGGTGGATGTTTTTGGATCACGTTTGAATACAATCGATTCGAATCGATTTGTTACTACACAATGCATCGTGTCAGTGTGAGAAGCGCCCGTTGGCTCACGAGCCACCACATTTCACTGCAATAAACGTTTCGGAAACAAAACAGAGAACTTTTGCTCTATGGACTGGCAGAGGCGAGTTTAAATTTGAAAAGAGGCGAAGACATGTTAGAAAAAACCAAGTTTCTGCGGTTTTTATCGATTTCTGACGCAAAAATTGCTGAAATAGTGCTAAATTACGCATTTCTAAGAAGTAGAGCATGAAAAACAGGTTTTTATGGAGATTTGTGCGTCAAAAACGCATTTGAAGTCGAAAATCATTGAAAAATTAACTTTTCCATAAAGTTGTGCGTCGAAAACACGCTTTTTTAGCAAATTGTGCGTTAAAAAGACGCTTTTCCTATGAAAAGTGCGTTGAAAACGCATTTCTAGCTAATTGTGCGTCAAAAACACGCTTTTCTGAAGAATTGTGCGTAAAAACACGCTTTTCTAATAAGTTGTGCGTCAAAACACGCGTTTACAAGACATGATGCGTCAATACACGCTTTTCAAATGAGTTGTGCGTCAAAAACACGCTTTTCTGAAGAAAAGTGCGTTGAAACACACATTTCTAATAAGTAGTGCGTCGAAAACACGCTTTTCAATTCAAAAAACACGCTTTTCAATTCAAAAAACACGCTTTTCAATTCAAAAAACACGCTTAACTAAAATATTGTGCGTCAAAACACGCGTCTCTGAAGAAAAGTGCGTTAGCATACGCATTTCCATGGAGCTGTGCGTCAAAAATGCGCACTTCTGCACAGAAGTGAGTCAAAACACGCTTTTTCATAGCACTACGTGTTAAAAACAAGTTTTTCACAGAAAACGGGACCAAAAACCATCTTTTTTTGGACAAAAAGTCAATAAAACTCAATCATCGAGAAAATATATCAAAATGTTAAAACAAAATGATTCAGTTTCCCGAAAAAAAATTGAAAAATGGTTATCTTTTCTGACAAGGCGGGGGCGCGGAACACACAAAAACAAAAAACCATTCGCTGCCAAAAATAATTGAAAAATGCCTTTCCCTATTGCACGTTCCAACATTCTTTTCTATCAAGACGGGATTAGCAATACTGATAGTGATTCTAATAACTGATATAGTTGGGCACACAGACACTCACGTTTCCAATGTTTTTATGCAAAAAACTGTAATATAGGTAGGTACAATTGTGATAGTCATTCAAACTTCAAAAAGATTCGGAGACAATAGTTTTTTTTTGGGATTCGGAAGAGGTGTACAGGCAGTCAAAAAGCGGGGGTGTTAATTTACTCTATCTCATAACCGATACAAATTTAGCAGGTCGAAACAGAACAGAGAAAAAAGTTAATTTCACATAAAGAATGGAGCGGGCGAGAGCGAGATGAGGTTGACACTGTGAAGAAATCAGACTTTGGTGATTCGACGGGGTCCGGCACGGGGTGGCGCTGGGCGAGAGAATGACTTGGGCGCCTCGACTGGCAGAGGGTGGATCACTTCGAGAAGCGCTTTCTCGGAGAGGTCGTCACGGGCGTCCACTTCCATCTGAAAATGGGAAAAGGTTGTATTATTTTTTGGTTTAGGGGTCAAAATGGTGTTGCAAATCGGTATCGGGATCATAGAAATTCTTGAAATGCAATGTACAATTCAAATTAGGAGCATTTTACACAGGAAACGACCGTGACTGATGAAAAACGTGTTGGCTGAATAGGAAATGTATGGAATAGTCATGTTTTTTCTGTTTCAAAACAAAAATAGAGTGCTAATGCTATCAAAAGACAATATTTTTGAAATTGAGAATGGTTTTGGCACAATTTAAGCTGAAAAGTCATAATTTTTATCATTTTTCAGAATGATTTAGTATTTTTGTGCTTTTTTGCATCCTAATATGCTCTTTTGCACATATCAATATGAATGTTCTCAATTGGCTTCAAGTTTACACATTTTTCCCACAAATCCGCTCATCCTCATTGCTTTTCTTTAAATTTTCTCTTTTTTTCTCCATTTCTCCAATGTTGCTCTCAAAATTACCTTGTTAGTGATGACAACTCCATATTGGTTCTGTGCGGCGCTCAGGAACGGCCCTTTGCAGCTAGAGTACAACATTCGCTCCTTGATCGAGCTTCCTGATGATGGAAGAGAGTAGATGAACACTGAAAAGTCAAAATTACAGTTTCCAATCGCTTTTTTTGAAGTCATTTGTCCTAATAGCAATGCATTCCGACTATAACAACTCCATACTCAATTCTGAAGAACGATTCCAAAGAACGCCAAAGTTCCTGGTACAAACTGTCACATACTATAATCGTGCGGATGACGAGAACAATTTAAAGATTAGCCATCCGTTCTCTTTTCCCTCTTCCCCAAAACCATAATAGCCACAACTCACAAGTGCACTTCTGTGGCACGCCTTCCCACGTGTGATCGAAATTGTAGAACGTGTAGCGTGGTTTGTCGCGTGGCACTTTAGACGCCAACTGCGTCGGTTCCAGCGCGTCGAGTGTTCCCTCGAGTTTGATGGCCTCGTTCAGCGTGTCGACCTGCAAATGGGGTATAACTGCATTACGATAATTGGATTAATTTCTTTGTTGAATTGTAAAGAATGCCAAAGGGAACAGAAGGGACTTACAGAGAGTTGCACGAAGCTCAACTGTCCTTTGCCGAGCTTCTTAAGGGCCTCCTCAGCGTTACGATCCACTGGGAACGCCACACCCTTCATGTGCTGTGGTCCGGCGTGAGCAATCGCGGCTCTTTCCTGCTGAGCATTATGGAGCTCTCGCTCCACCTCGCTCATCGGTCCCAACTCGGTCTTGGCCTTGAGCCACGACTCGAAGGCGTCAAGAGTGAGATCCTAAAAATGTTCGTTTGATATGGTGATCCTAGCAGAAGAGTCGTTGACATACCTTACGATCCGTCACATGTTTCTCGTGCTCAATGTAGCACTGCCCGAACTCGCTTTTGAATGTGGCACATGTGGCGGCCAGGAGCATCTTCTCGCGGACCGGCGCACGGTCGTCGACGAACCTTGAAAATAGAGGATGTACAATGGATTGTTGGATTGGAAACACGTGTTTTTGATGGCTTTTGTATTCAGTTGTTGTGTGTTCCTTTTGGTGAATATTACCGACAAGGGGGGTGATTCAGAATTAAATGGAGCTATCATTTGAGTCATCTAAACGGTTTTTGTACTTATTTTCATTGTTAGAGCTTGTGATTAACTGTCATTTGGCTTATGAATGGAAAATTTGCATAGATTTTGAATATAAGTGTGTGAAAAACCAGGTTTTAAAGTAAGTTTTTGTGCTTTTCAATCAATTTCAACACATTTTATCGCAGTGCCTTCCAAATCCAAGAACCTGATGTCCCAACCATTTCCTTCGATTGCCACTTACGTGATTAAAACCCATTCCGTAATGGTATTGAGCCGGAACAAAATGAAGCACGGCTCATACGCATCCACACACTCTGGCAGGCAAGCCCTCCAGTCGTCGCGCCAGTTGGCGGTGCCAGCAAACTCGTAGTTGGGCGTCATCTCCTCATTATTCACCACTATCTTGATGAGCCGCAGTTTCGCCTGCTTGCCCAAGTTGAGTGCATTTCGGAGTGCGGCGTTAGCTGCAAAACGTCTTTTCTCTTTTTTGTGGCCCTGCTTTCTGAGAGACAGCTCGCCAGCTCCCAGTAGAATTGATGGCTGTATAGTTGGTGTGGTGTTGAAGCCTCACCCTCACCCCTGCTTTTTCAGGATTTGTTTTTATGAAGGGGAGAGGGAGACAGCTACCGTTCGGGTGGACTGTTTGAGTTTGTTTTCGCGCGCTCTTGAAACACTACACTATTTAGCCCCCTCCCGTCCGATTGAATGCACACAGGGGGATTGTATGGATGCAATTGGGATTCGGATTCGGATAGAGGGATCAAAAGCTCGTTTTCATTGTCAACAATTCGGAATGGAATGGGATTTCATGTCTCGTATGTGTGGGGCTGATGCTGATGGTGCTACTGAGCATAAGGATGAGCTTGAGCCCAAGCCCTTATGGGTGTGTAATTCAAGCCGTTCACATATCAGGGAGAAAGGGGGGATCATCATCGTTCCGGATTTTGCGGAAAAGAGAAATGGGAGAAGAATGGAATGGCCGTCAAGGTTATACGTTCACTTTACGAGGCGGGAGGCCTATAATCTCACGAATTCTAGTCGTCTTTCAATTGATTTTTACTAGAGGCACCCGTAAATCAATTGAAATTCATCTGAATTCAGAATATGGAAAATGAAACGAACCATTTGGAAGACTCGACATTTAGGGAATGGGGAGAAAAGTTCGAATGTCAATAGTTTTCGGAATCAAACATTCCCTCTTTCGCCCTATAAAGTCACAAACAAACACTCACCTCTGATACCAGTTTGGCACGCCATTGTGGGTCCGTCCAAGTGTGCTGTGCTCCCGGGAAAAAATATATATAACAAGAGAGAAGGCGAGAACCGAAGAAAACGCGAGACGACGACGAGAGGCGAGCACCACAGCTAATACTGCGCGCAACGCAAAACCAACGCACTAGTCGTTCTCTCTCCCCTCTCCCTCTCGCCCCTCTCTGTCCCCCCACTCCTCTCGGCCCGCCACACTTCTCCTCGATCGTCGCACTATTTCCTGCCCCACACTCACAACACACTCGGCCATTGTGCGGTCTTTCACCAAATGGGTCTCCAGAAGTCGCCCTCCTCCGGCTACCCCCACTCGCCTAATCCGATACAGATACACAATTAGTCGAGGTGGTTTTTTGAAACGGCTTGGAGAAACTATAGGGGGAGAAAGTTCGAGTGTGTGTGTCATGTCTCAATGTATTTGCGTCAGTGTAAAAGTGTAACAATTTGGAAATTCGAAACTGAACCAAGGAGAGCGCCGGGGCGGAGAGGAGCGGAACACCAGAGTGCGTGTGTGAATGAATGTGAAATTACGTTTTGCATCACCTCACAGGAATATGGACACACTTTAGAGAGGGTCAGCAAGGTAAAAAGGAACGGTTCTTTATGAAAACCGGAAAATGAGGAATGAAATAGGAATCTTGCTGATCAAAAATGGGATTTGCAGATGGAAAATTGAATCGAATTGGAAGGAGAAAAGTTGGTCCTGTATAGAAACTGTAAGAAGTTCAAACTATTGAACTGATAGTAAATGTTGCCTTCTGTTAAAGTCTCTTATCAGAAACAAACTTTTGTTAAAGTTAGGAATCGTCAGTAGGACTGGTGTGTATGTTTCAGTCTGTCCATCATCCATAGTACATCTCATCAAAGCAAACCCATCCAAAGAACCATGAAACACTGCAACTATCAACAGTATCCCATTGGAATACACAAAATTCCTCAAAATTCCGAGCCTTTCCAACCAATTGAACCAGATCTTTGCAAAAATGTGTGCCTCTGTCTGTCCGTTTTTTCATAAACAAAGAAACCCTTTTTCTTCCCCTTTTTTTCAAACTTTTCCTCCCAACAAACCAATTATTTCACATCATTAAACAAACTTGGCGCGGCCCTTTAGCTCTCGACCACTCAAAGCCCAAATCCTGCCTTTTTGGTCTTTGTTGCGGCTCTTTGTGAGATTGTTCTTGGAATACTCGGTATATTGGACGAGAACGAAATAACCTTGCCAAAACTTTAAAAAAACTTTGAAAAAAACAAAATTGACACAAGAACCTCTCATTGAATATGACATTTCAAGTACTCTTAATGATTCTAAGGAAAGGAAACAAAAAAGAAAAAAACTACAGGTGTCTTCTTCTTCTACTTCTTCTTCATTCCCAACATGAATTAGCGGCATCGTTACGTTACGGTTAATGATAGTAGGGTAAACCTGTCTAGTGATCGGCTAACAATCCCCCTTCTCACAAGTTGTTCACACTTTCTCTTTCTCCACATCTGGGGGTTTGATCTCAATGCTCATTATCGTCCAATTGAAGTGGAGCTCAACAGATCACACGCTTTTTCGTACTCTTTGTACTTCATCAATCCTTTTTTCATAGTTTTTGAAGAAAAACAGATTGAAAGGTACAAAAAGATCTTCTTTTTGTTCGGGTGCTTTGAAATTGGAGATTATCACAAGGGAACGTGTCAGGTGGATGGAGAGGGGATGGGATAGTCATCAAGAATCAAAGTTTGGATTTCATAATTCTTGACGGACAGAATGAGCAGCTGATTGAAAAGCGGGAGCACTTTGTATTTCACAAGTAATGTGTTTTTGGTTAGGCTTTGAGAATTTTCTATAAATTTGGCTTCTGATAGTTTCGACGTCGCTGATTCTGAATCTGAAGTCAGAATTTCTATAATTGATCTCATTTTTGAGAAAAGATGTGTCAAAGCCATTTTCAGTGCTATTTACCTCCATATTTTCGCGTGTTTACGTGTCGAAATTTTCGATAGTTACGAAATAGTGGAGAAAATAACACTGAAAATGGCTTTGACACATCTTTTCTCAAAAATGAGATCAATTACAGAAATTCTGACTTCAGATTCAGAATCAGCGGTGTCGAAACTATCAGTGACCAAATTTATAAAAAATTCTCAAAGCCTAACCAAAAACACTTTCCTTGTCAGAAGCTTGTGAACACAATGAAACACACTATTTTCAAAAGTTTGAAAGAGAAAAGGAGCATGAATAATGTTGAATAACAGCTAATAACTTGTTTGAAACCTGCTCATTGATAAGATACAATGTTTTAGAAACGATTCAATGGATAACATCACTTTCAAATCATCTGTCTCGATAAAACAATCATCACCAATTCGATATCTATACTGTAATTATAATTATCTCAATTCCCAAACAATTTGTACCAATTTCACCATCCATTCCTACTAATGAAGATGCCTTATTAGTATATATGTACACTTCTCATTTCACGGTATATTGTTACTATCTCCTGTTTATTTGTCCTCCATTCAAGTGGACTAATAGGTAAATTTACCTTGCGCTTTTGTTTTCAAGAGTTCAGTTTCCTTCTGTTTTTCTCATTTCCAGAACCCCCTTTTCCAGAAACCACGTCATGGACCCCTTTGAACTTTTGGGGGTTTTAATCCATTGCGAATATCAAAATATCAGTTACGTGCCGAATGCAATCCAATAAGGAAAGAAAACCCCCAACGCGTTGCAGTGTTATAATCTTTGCCTCCATTATCTGAATATGAGAGGGTGGGATTATCACAAAACACAATGCACAGCGACTGGGATTATCAGTACCGTAGTCTCATACTGTCGCTGACCCCCTTGACCACCTATATGTTTTCGGTACGTGACACCCCTAAAAATCCCGTGCTCATTACCTAATCACCCCACCCAAATCGACCGCCCCACCCTCACTTTTCTGATCTTGAGTCGACGCCGTTTCATTATACTTGCAAATGAGACAAGCCGAACTTTTCCGGGTTATTATTAATAAGCTACCAGCGACGTCTTACATTACATTTGGTTTCGACCGTATAACAAGATGTCTTTATTTGGATGTCGACACAAATGGATAAAGGATCTGCGTTTTGTTTCGGAAGGGTGAATATGGGAGGGTATATTGAAGGGGGAAAGGTGCGTGTGAAAAAATGGTGGGTGAATAATGAAGAAATGGTTCTGCTCGGCCAATTGTCGCTATCCCAGCGCTTCACTTATCCACGCGACGGCAAGTAGGAGTATCTGTAAACCAGACATCATCTCATGGCATTTAGGATGGTTTTTGAGATGCATATGTGCATCTGAACACATTCAATGGGGGGATAGCGGAACCGAACCAATTTATTTATGTCTGTTGATTTTTTGCGCCATCCATCATTTGGTTTTTCTGTTTTTCTTCTCTTTTTTTGCACAAAAAAAAGAGAGAAGAGCAATTCCAAAACGATACCTCTTATCACCATGGCCCAAGCTCTTCTTTCCACGGGCTGCCTGGAAGGAGAAGGCTCTTTTGATAGGGGCGTTTTCGGCAATCTCCAGCTCATCTAGTGGGTAGCCGTTGTCCACTAGTCCTTGGAACTGAAAAGGGGGTATATAGTTGGAGAGGTTACTGTAAGTCTGTTCTATCTCTAGGTTGAAAATTTATTATAACAGCTCTGACTTTTTCTGACGTATTTGATCCAAAAATAAAGCAACTCTTACAAAAGTAACTGAAGTTTGGAGTAATCCCCTAATCCCCCCAAGCCTATTCACAATCAGAAGACGTCGTCTAATCTCCACCATACTCCTCCACACCACTCCCATCAACACCCACCTTTGGATTGTAGAGAAACTGCGAAGCGACCGCCGAAAGGCAGGCCAGACAGAACACAGCAACGAGAAGTCGGCGGAACATGCAGAATATCCTTGAAAGTACCTGGAAACAAGGCAATTTATAAAAAGAGCCGGTGTTCAATTTGTCTGATTGACGGAACAGAGCCGAACAGGGGTAGTCGAGGTATAACAAATTCATGAGAAAAATAGTGGGAGGGACCATGGAAAGAAGGAAGTGAGCACTCAAAGTACACGGGATCCACCTCTCCTTATATACTCGCCCGACGTGGGGCGGGAATCAGAGGCGGGGCGGATTAATGAACATCACTCCTATCCGTTTTTCATGTCAAAAACTCGGCTTAAAAGGAAGGAGGAGTAGAAATGACATAATGTTTTATTGGATTAAAACCCCCCAACCCACACGCCCGCGATACGTTGGAATTTTTGAATACGACCCCCCGTTGCTCGCCCGGTTTTCAGTCAAGTGGAAACCGATGCGATATGACGACAGATAGGTCCAAGAACTCTCTTTTTCTTCCGAGGGGAAGTGCAGATCGGACATAGGGAAGGAGGCTATAGAAATATAAGAGCCAAAAACTAGTGGTGTGAACAAGAGGGACAATAAGCGGTCTGATTGGATCAATTGGGTTATGTGACACATTTGAGCTGATTCATTGTATTTTCCATCTGTTTTCTAGTAGTTTTTTCTGACTCATCAATAAAAACCTTCTGGGCCAAAAAAACCTAGAAAATTGGAGCTCAAATCATATGAAATCAAGACAAATAAAGATGGAAAGCACAATGTGGATTCAAGATTTGATTCAAATCCCAATTTTGTTGATTTTGTGTGTCTGATATGTTGGCTGACGTCAGCTTGTTATCATGGAACAAAACATACGGTTTGTACCGCTATTGTTCTGATATTCTGCTGTTTTTTGCACCACATTGGTGATGGAAAGCACATGAAGCGCTAATAATAGAGTATCAGGAACTTGCTCCGAAATTCTCACTATCACTCTTTGATCTACGGATTCAGATTTCTTAAACAACCGGAAGTTCTAAAACCCAACCCGTTCCCCAGTTCCCCAAGAAATGGTTGCAACAAAAGCCAACAAAACCGAATTAACCAACAATAACGCTAGACCACAAAACTCAAAAAAGGCGGGAGCGGGACGAAAAATGAATTATGAGAAGCGAAGGAAGCGGCCCCCGAAACTCTTCTCGAAAGTCAGAATGAATTAGCAAGTGAAGCGCATGTTTCGAAAAGAAACTTGAACAAGATCACGCGTTGTCATTTTTATTCTAAATTCTAACATTTCATTCTCCACTCTCCATTGGACAGGGGGACAGGAGGGGCGTGGCTTCTCGAACAATATGTGCGATAATGAGTCGTGTAACTGACAAGTATTCCGAGAAGTGTAGGTGGCTGTTTCTGATGTTTTAACGTGAGGGGGAGAGAAATGGAAAAGGGAGAGTTGCACATTTCCTTGTTGTCGTTGCCAGAAATAAGCATTGATAGAAAACGAAAGGGGGCGAATTATTCAGAGCGGCTCTGCTAAATTGCACTCACACCCCGAATCCTTTTGCGATCAAGAAACATGCGGAAGGTCGTAAATGTTTCGATGACGCTGGAGGGGTGAAGAATTGGGAAGAGGTAGGGGTTGGGGATTCTAGGAGCACATGGGAACAAAAGCCTTTACCCTTGACAAACTGGTCAGCTTTGATGTCGTGAGAACTCCAGAATTCTCATACCCTAGAAAACATGTGCCCCTACAATATCCACGATCACCAATTTCTTTGAGCTCCAGCCTTCCCTCTTTTCTAGAGCCCTCCCATCCTTGAAATCCCATTGTTCTCGTGAATTTGAAGGGTGTTAAAACTTTGCACCCAGTGCATTAATGAATTGTCTGGAACATGTCCAAAACACTCGTTAGGCTGGTAGATCACACGTAGTTCTTACGCTTGAGTTACTAAACTAGATACTATGGGTCACAAGATTGGAGCTCTTCAAGATTTAAAAAGTGAGCTCATTGTGCTGAAAAATGGAAAAACACAGGTTGAAAATGTGAAAAGAAAACAACGGGAAAGAATTTTGACCTACGGAAGTTGACGATTTCGCAAAGAACAATGAAGACAAATTGCTCTCTAAATACTCAAGATGACGAGTTCTAAGAGATCACTCTCTCCACCACAGTACAGTTTAGAGCACAAAATACTAGTGCTATTCAATTATAATGACTATATTCATATGGCTGAACAAGTCATGAAAGTAGAGAATGTAGAATGTAAAAGTCAAGTGATTCGTTAGTTATGGACGTATTATGATGAATTTCTGGCTAATTGCTCGTATTCATGGAAGTTGTAAAGTGAAGATCAAGACTTCTTTTGATAACATCATCAATTTCTCTGGATTCTTCACCTCTTCAAAGAAAGCGTTAGAGTCGAAAAACAGAAAAGTGTTTCAACGACAATAGACCGTTGTGAACTAGTTCATTATTCATAGCACCTTTGAAAAATGGTTTTCCGGGTTTTTGTTTCCTTTAAAAAAGGCACGCTTGTGACGAAACAGAAATGTTTGACTTGTATAGCGTGGGAGCAGTGGAATAAGAAGGACTAATGAGAAATTGAACCTTTGCGCGAGACTGAATGACTTTGATAAACAGACTGGATTTGCATAATTTATGAAAACGAAATACAAAAAGTTAGAAGACTTTGAGACGGAAGATGGAAAGTCAATGAATAACACCACTATTCCAGTTATATTATGACTTTGCGAGCTCATCGTAACGAACATTGGTTGTTTCTTAGTGATGATCGAACATTGAACGAGCAAAAATATTTTTCACTGGAAGTGACACCTTTCTACTACGTAATGTTTCAGGACGCTACAATGAACCATTGAAATGGAAAAGTGTAGAGCATTGTTCGTTTTTTTTCCATGCAGTAGGGAGGGGTTCCTGAAAACATGGGGAAATACCAAAATAATAGGGGGAAATTTCAGCGGAAAGTCATTGGGAATTCAGAATGAAATATGTAGACAAAAAGCACCTGCTATTTTTTATTTTTCATTTTTTTTCAGTGTTCCATGGGGGCACTGTGAACGTACTACTGTCTAATAAACCAGGAAATTAGTGGAATTTCAGATTGATGGAATCATGAATTGGATAGTTTTCAGTGGAATTTGAAAAAGAAAAGCCTGGAAAGAATTCGAATACTGTATTGTTGTTGAGTGATAGGAAGAATAGCGATACTTGTGCTCTTAAAACAAAGTGTGTACTAGTCTAGGGGTTTAGCCTATAAGATACATACATCAATGGCCACGTGGATTTTAAAGTGCAAACTACAGTAGTCCATGGCCTTGAAATAGTGCTCCAAATCATTGATCCTCAAGTTTTTTTTAGTTAATTTAAAGGAAAAAGTTCAATTGAAAAATAGATCCATAACTTGTTTTTTATGAATAACATTCCTCTAGCGTGTATCTGTCTGTCTGTCCATCTAGAAACTACTTTTATTGTGAAATATTTCTAACTAATTTAATGGTCCCTTAACTCACAATCTAAAGCACTTATCTTTGTCCGTTCCAACTATCAGTGTCAAAATAATCGCATTTTCTTCAGACTATGGTTTATTTTTAGTCTGATCTTATCAGTTATCATTTCTAATCAAAAACACAACAATACAAATAAATAACGGAATGATAAAGATTGACAAGATCAAAAACTACATGATAAAAATAAAGCCAATATTAAAAAATACATTTTTCCTAACCTCATTGACCATATAAATCAAAGCTTAACCATGAAAATCACAAGAAACGTTTGATCGCTGAATTTTACTCGACAAAACGCCAAAGCTGCAGGTGTTTTTTCCAGAAAGGCCACGCTCTCCTAAGCGGATAAAACCGCGATAAAGAGCACACTTTGCAGAAATGTCAGTTTTTCCTGATTAGCCCCTCTTCATCATCTCGCCATCATCGATAATTCCGGCGACGACGTCAAACTCGACTTCCTTCGCATTGCCAATTCTGGTCGCTGCGTGGGATGGTAATGCAAATGTGAATAAATAAATGTGTGTGTTTTTTCTGTCCATCCGGTCCGATCCGATAATGACTTGAAAGTAAAACGAAGACGTTGACGGCGTCTGCTTTCCTTTTGAAGGTGGGAGAAACTTACAAGTGGGTTGAGGAAGGAAGGGATAATTGGTTTTAGACCGAACTTTCAGGTATTATACTTTGGCTTCTGAAATGGAGATGTGTCTTTTCCACTGGCAAAAGTTATTTTTGAGATCATGTGAATCAAGTGGATTGAGTTGTGTAGATGCATTAAAACTGGCCATTTTGGTATCTATGCTCGCACCCAATACCAAACTTTTGTTAGAAAATAGTTCTCCTTAAAAATCACTGCAGGTTTTTTTTGGTTTCGTTTCATAAAAAAGCAGCGCATCAGACAATTCAGATCCCTTATCCCTTCTAACAGTATCAAATCAGTACCCAAACTCACAATAAGCCTTAAGCCCTCTATATTTTCCCGCCCGCCTAGTAGTATTAGCCCAAGTACTAGTGAAATTCACGGGGGGATTTCGTAACACCTCCCCTCTTGCATTTCCCGTTTCCAAACGCAATGTTGCCAGGGCAACAAGAGAGCACATCAAACATGGAGGTAGTAGAGAAGCGCACCTTTGGCATTTAATGGTCCCTTCAACCTTTCCGGTAGTAGTTTTGACCCCTATTACTTTTTGGGTGGTATTGGTGTACTTGTTATTGGGTAGGTAGGACGTTTTTAGAAAATAAAAGCTGAACTGATTGTGATTAGAGCTTTTGGATGAGCAATTTGAAGTTTTTTTAATTCTGTTGTTATCTACCAGTAGATCAAAACTACTTCCCCACCTTTATTTGACCTACAACTTTTGAGTTCCTTCGGTTTCCTCTCCACCTGTTCTTTTAAAATGTCCTTGTCACTTTTCCTCCCCTGCCATTCAATCTATTATCATTGCCGGGTAAGGAATAGAAAGCATGACCGTCAAAACCTGTATGTTTGTATTCTCAATCCCTATCTTCTCTCTTTTTTTGGTGATTTCAATGGTGATTTCTGAATCTGAATCTGAATCAGATGCCGAATCAGATGCAGATTTCTAATCCAATGTTGGTTTTCCAAAGAAACCAAACAATGAACCGTTCGGATTTCACAACAGTTTTCTCCCCCTCCCGATTAGTGAGTAAGTGAGTAATGAGGACATCGGCAAAGAAAAAGTGAAGGAAAAGGGGGGAGAGAGAGAAAGAGACCGTCCAGTTCTTCAGTTAGTCAGTCAGTCACTTCCACATCATCCACTAAAGATCTGGATTTGATCGAGAAACCGATTATATTTCCTTTTTCCGCCTGTATAGCTTAACCCTCGTGGGGGAGAGGGGTTCTGGATTTTTCGTTTTTGACCTATTTTCAAATTTCAACCTTCTTTGTCTCGTCTTGATTTGTTTGGACTGATATGGTGGCTTGGATAGCGTGATGGAGGTCGTGAGATATTTATTTGATATTTTATGCGTTAGCCAGGAGATTTCGGGTGTTCAAAAGGATTTTTACCTGATATTTCTTGTTGAAAAGTGGTTTTTAGTAAAATTTTCTTGATTGTTAAGTTGATATGAAGTTATATGTCTCAAAAAACATAGTTTTTTTTCTGTAAAAAGTGTATTTTAACAGTGATTCATTGAAAACTTTTAAATTTGTTGCGGAATACTGCAAACAACATACTTGACGACAAATTGCGGACTCATAGTGTTAAACAACCTAAATTTCACTCATTTTTCTGCAATTTCACGTCAGATTTGTTGTTAACATCTCAGCTTCACTTATTTCCCGGTTACTACGCTTACAGTACCCTTATATTATTCCTTTCAAACAATTCATTATTTTCAATCATTTTCCGCTCTGAAAGTTTCATATTTTCTTCATGACAACATGAAAACACACTCAAACCACATTATGACAGGTGCAATTTCATGAAAAAATGTGTTGTAAAGTCAATAAACTTGACCCTACACCACTATTCCATTTTTCTTTATATTTTTAGCTTCCGGTGCCCTATTCTAACGTTTTTTACCCTACAATTAAGAGAAAACTACTAATCTTCCTATTCCAAATGATTTCACAAACAAAAAGCCGCTTTCCGTTCCTCCTGATAAGACACACACAGAAATATCAAGTGTTTTGGCCATGCTTCTCTCCCTTTCGGCGCTTCTGATCCGCAGTGACTTTTGCTCTTGCATTTGTATACCATTTGCTCATCGCCACAAGCTTCCCTAGTTTAGTTTATAAACAGATTTGCCTTCTCCTCGGAGAGACCGCAGTTATTATTATTATTAACCTAGGGTGCCTCCGCCAAGTGCAAACACTTTAGATGGCGGTCACTTTCTATGGGGAAACTGTTCAAAATACCTTTCGAAAACCGGTACAACTCCTATCCGATTTGCTTTATCCCAAGGTTTTTGCTGTATTTTTCATATTTTTGATGATTCCCCCAGTGTTTACAAAGCCACACCTTCCCTTTCCCAGTTTTCACAACAGTTCGATCGCTTTCAAAACATCGTCTTCTTGCCCTTTTCCTTCCATTTTTAGTTCCGAATAGCCTTCGCTTGGGTTTCGGTTCGCGGTTGGATGTAACAGAATAATTTATCAAGTCTCAACCCGACCGATCTAATGACTTTTTCGTGGTACTAGTTTCTTTTTTTCATTGGGAATCCGAACTTTTATGCCACACCCAATGTTATGGGTCAGTTGATTCTTTTCAATAGTTTTTAGAATTCCCACATCAAACTTCTCTCCTATTTCCTGATATTTATCAAATCTCGTTTGCCTCCGGTTGCCATGGAACGCTTTCCATGATAGCATAACATTCTGGGTATCAATTCAAACGGATTTCATATAAGCCTTGATAAAATAGCTTCCATTTTGTACTAGCTCATGAATATAAATTCCACGTTTCATGCGCGTTTATTGTTTCATAATGGGTTCTGTACAAACAATATAATGAAGAATTTTAATCCGTGAGCTATATTGCCAACCAACAGGCGGCTTGCGCGCAAACAATCCTTCAGGTTTTTATCATTTCAATTCAAATCAAAACTATTGATTTTAAAAATTTAGGAAATCTAGGAATTATTTACTTTTTTCCTCCCGTTTAAGGGTCCCTCCCGAAGAAAAAAATTTTGATTTTTTTCCAAAAGAAATTTTTTGTAGTCATTTTTTATTCTATTCTCCATTATTGTCAGCTTATATCTAGTCTAATAATTCTGATTTTTGACACTTCCAATGAAAAAAAAAGAGTTTTGTTTGACATGAAAACCAAATGAATAGCATCAGGTTTGAATGGAAGGGATGAAAACGAGAACGAATAGAAAAAACCAAATAGAGATTACATTTTTATTGCAGTTTGACATGGTAAACCATCAGAAATGTTCAATTTTGGTGGTTTTGATACAAAAAAGTGACAAAAAAAAATTTTTTTTTGAATTTTTTTTTTCAAAAATTAAATTTTTTAAACGAGTTTTTCACTTTCATGATCTGCTTTTCTATGTATAACAACTTTGAATTCGTGAAAAAAACCCAAAAAAAAAACCTTTTTTCCTTTAAAAATGGTCAATTCCCTCCGCATTCTCATTGGAGCGCACTTGCACACCTTTTACGGTATCGACTTATCCTACCTTTTTTCATAGCCGTTTTTCTTGCAATTTCTTTAGTTTTTTGTTAGATTTGGTTAATTTCCTCCAGTTTTCCATAAAAATTAAGCTGTTTTTTCTTGTATAGAGTGTAAACTTTCACTACAAATCGGTTCCCTCGTGATTATGACTAATTAGCTAGTTTTCACTTAAAAATCGGAAAGTTTTGTGGTGTCACAATGATTTCATATAGTTTCTTGGTAGTTTTATTGCAATTATAAGGTTTTCTAGTGGAGTATTGGTCGGTTTTTGGTGATTTCCTTTGAAATTACTACCGTTTCTCATGTTTTGTTGCCATTTTGTAGTGATTCCAGCAAAATTAGCTATATGTCTCGTCATTTGTGTGGTTTTTACAACAATTTTCGAAATTAACTGCATTTTTCCTGATTTACAATACGATTTTCGTGTCAGACTCCATTTTCTTTCCCTGTTTTCTTCCTTTTCCTAGTTTCCCTCACATTTCCGACTTTTCGTACAATTCGGGACCCTTTGACTCACACCTTCTCTCTATCAACCGCCAATATTTGTCAGTCGGCCTCACGAACACTTTTTTCGTGGTGGTTTTATACCAAATCTTGTCAAATAGTCAGTGTCAATAGATAAATAAAACTGCCACCATATTGACCTTTTTGCAAGTAGCCAAATTGGTGGGGGGAGGGCTCAAATTTCCTATTAAATGGTGAAGGATTGAGGAGGGAGATTGAAAGGGTAGGGGAAGTGGTCAGTTTGTCTGAATGTGTTTAAGGGGGAGATTACTGTAGATGAGATGTTATCGGTGGTCTATTGGGAACGAGACGATTTTTCGAGTTTACTATTTATAACTTGATTTTTTGAATTGAAGAGGAACTGCAAAAAAAGCGAGAAACTGTAAAGTTATAACTTTGAAATTCATAATCTGCACCCTTTTTATCATAAATCAACTGGTTTTTGCTTGTTTTTGATACCATATGCCTTCAATCTTTGGCTCTACTATGAACGAACAGATGAGAGCTAAATATGATAAAAATGTACTTCTTGAACTTCTGGAGCTCTTCCCTTGTGAAAGCCATGTGATTGAGACAGTTTTTCAACACCATTCTCCCAAAAAAGGAGAGAAAATGAATAAACAATGACATCAACCAAAAGCACTCGCCCCAATCCGTCCGCTCTCCGCCAAGAAGTCTCGTGTTTCCGCGCGCCTCTGTTATTCACTTTGTTTTTTTCTTCCCCGAGCTCCCGAGCTTCCCGAGCTCTTCGAGAAACCAAACGGTATATTTGATACTTGCTCCACTATCCCCACTACTCTCCCCCCCCCCCCCCCCCCCCCCCCGTATCGCCACCACGCCTACTTTCGAACGCGGCGCCTCGCCCCTCTCCATCTCTCGCTGTGTCGCCTCCGTCCGGACTGTATGCTGTTTGCGACCATATAGACACACTAGTGTCGACGCAAAACACGGCTCACTCATCGAAAAGCTCAACACTTTGAAAAGAGCTGAAAACACACCTTTCGATTTATCATACTACGAACTATACTATTATGACACCATCGCCAGCGCTGGTCGGGACACCATCCGTGTTCCCGCACCATCAGTCGACGTCGTTCTTCCAGGAGACTGCGAGTTTCTTTAATTTGGATTGGGAACGGTTATGGTGAGTGTGCTCTTTGCTCTCTTTTTTTGCGTCGTTACATCTTCTTGATATGGCATTGCTTCTGTATATCTCACATTCTGAATTAGAACTTAGTCGGTATTAGGTAGATCCTCTCTTTTCCTAGACCAGGTGTCAAAACCAGTGCAAGTTTTGTACTTTTTGCAAAGTAAAGTTAAACCGCGGCTGGCACGACCTCAAATCGGTCGCCACACGGACGGATTTTCACTGTTTTGCAAACAACCTATCCACAATCTATAGATCAATTTACTATTGTTGTTATGATCACCACTGATTATTCACCATCTTCGCCAAACATCCAAGTACCGTAAGACACTCTCTTCTCGTGCTCTCGACCAGTCTCGATTCCGCGCGCCCGGCGCCGGACAGTTCTCCAAAAATAGCACCGAAACCGGCGGTGCTAAATTTGGAACCGCTCGGGCATATACACACATGGGCATGCCGTTCTCCTTGACCATCCCGAGATTGGCGACTCGCAGAAAAGAAACGGAACTGATGTTCTGTTTGCAAACTTCTTGGTTTAGAGCCACAGAGCTCCCTAGAGTTGATTTTTCGAAGGGGTGCGTGACAACACGAGCAAATATCGGTCAGCTCACACTCGGTCAGTGATTGTAACACATACACAATCCGGAATCGAGTGGAGGGGGTAAAAAAGCGAGGCAATCATCTGAATCGGAATCTGAATCAGAGAATCAGCCGCGTCCACAGCATCAGGCTGTTAATTTGTGTATGTATCAGCGGGCATAGAGAGGAGAGAAAACATGTTTGCGGGTAACCTGTATACAATTCTACCCCCCTTCCTGTCATCCTTCCCCCGTCCACTCGGATGAGGATAATATGGTCCATTGGCCGACCGTAATAACGGATGAGGAGGGAAAGAGGGATGACGTGAACGCGGACGACCCCGACCCTTTTTTACCTGCCCTCTTTTCTCTTTTGTTCACGTCTACAGTTGTATACGGGAGGCGTCTAAATCTCTCAAGGCCCTCCCGGGGCGATAGGTCTTGTTGATTGGGTGGTTTGCCTGGGGGAAATGATGCCATTTTTGCTAATTTTTGTACGATTTTTGTTACGACTTTCTTGGGGGGTTGCTGGCAATTTTATTTTGTCGTTTTGGGGGTACTGTAGATTGTATTTTTGCATAATTTCTAGAGATTTTTATAGTGAAAGAGTAAATTTAAGTTTTCAACTGGAATTGTGATGAATTAAATGAGTTTTCTCCAAATTGTAGCAAGAATTTGATCAAAAACACTGTAGAACGTTATTCTATAACAAAAAAAAGAATATGGAGATACTTTCAGCTCAACTTTTTCTCGAATTGGGATTACAGTCCAGTTTTCTCATAGTAACTATATTATCTATAAATATCAGTAGTTTTTTAAGATTCAAACTCTTCCATAGCATTCCAGTCTTGTTATCTAACTTTTACTATTTCATTCAATCAGTTATTGGAACACACCCATAGGAAGTAACTTGCAAAGAACCGTTTTTCATCAAAAACCAAACAACTTTCCTCCATTTGGCGCTTCCCCCCCCCCCCTTTAACTATTAAA
Organism: Caenorhabditis imperialis; assembly: GCA_963572205.1. Taxonomy (NCBI): domain Eukaryota; kingdom Metazoa; phylum Nematoda; class Chromadorea; order Rhabditida; family Rhabditidae; genus Caenorhabditis; species Caenorhabditis imperialis. Next base: position 2,860,430 of record OY751544.1, on the reverse strand, counting down.
AGTATGGCTCGCCCTGTCTCCATGAAAGACCGAAAAGCGACTCACTGATAAGAAAACACACCCACCTGTATGACACAACATGAAAATATTCAGCTTTTAAGCACATACCCATTCATCAGAAACCAAAATCAATGGTCTGTTGACACTTTCTAGAGGGGGAGCAAAAACGAGACGTTAATTAAAAGATGCTCCCTGAATCGGTGCTCTCTAAGACACTCCGAGCTCTACCACATAGTGAACTGACTTCCGGCTCCTTTAAAACTTTTATTGACATTGTTACTCATTGAACCATTTCGCTTCGCTTTTTCGATGTTAAAACATGATCAATTTCAGGCACTCGCGTTCAAACTCAACATCATCGCCACGCAACTCGCCGTCCCAACTATCACCGCCAATGGCAGCCACTGCAGCGCTTCGTCGAAGCTCGGATTACGGTAGGTCCTATTGAAATACAAAATTGTATAGTATACTATAGAATAGGGAAAAAATAGAAAGGGGCGCACAAAAATTGAATAATACAATCCAAACACAGTCATCTTTTGAATTAATATGCAGTTTTTTGACCAATAGTACGGCCAAAAAAGAATATGAAAGGAGTGGTCTAGGAGTAGTGGCTCAGCTGCTCGTTTATGTATGCATTGTGCTCGTGGGGATGGACACGGAATCTGCTGAAGCCTGCTGCGCAGGTCAGCCAAACTTTTTATTGTCGCCGTGTCCTCGTTTCGCGTCTTTCTCTCTACCTGCGACAGTTAGTTATACATATTGATCGGCAAACACTGACGCACAGAGACATAAGGGAAAGCGAAAGACACATACTACCTGGTGTCGACCAAAAAGTTTCGCCCTTTTTTGAGGATTTCATCACTTTGTTCAGCTTTTGCTTTGTAGGATGATGTGGATTAAACGCCTTTTGTTCTACTATTTAGTGTAGAATTTTTAGTTTTGATCGGTATTTTTGGCTATATTTGATCTAAACGATACAATTTTCACTTTTTATTTAAAGTCTTCTTAACTGTTTTTTTTGTATTTTTGTCTAGTGGCATTGAACATTTAGCCATAACCTGCCCCTTACAGCTTTTTCTTATTTTATGCCTCTCCTCTCCTCCTTGATTCAATTATCCTAAGAGACTCGGATGATTTGGGGATGTGGATTTAGAGACCTTTTTTTCTTTCGCACTTCTCCTCGATCTACTTGTAGATCAAAAGGAACCAGATTCGCAGAAAGTAGAACAAGTGTCCGAGGGAAACAAGTGGATAGCTTTTTCTGGGGACTATCAGTACACCATAACACAGACAAAAGAGAAAGACACAATCTTTTTGATCCCTGCGCCATTGCATACACAACTGATTATCCGCGAGCGCTGGCTCACGAACAAACAATCCCCCCTCTGTTTTTTTGTGTTCGTTGGCGTCTCCCTGACGCTAATTAGCTCCTCTCACAAAAATTGGTCGCTATGAACCGCGAATTGAAACAACTATTATGATGAAGCATAGGGAATTATTCGACTTTTTGATGTGGCCCGCTTTTGTCGATGTCTATCTCTCTTTTCTGTGGTGTCCTCCTCCCCCCCGGAAACAAAAAGAAGCGCCCTTTTCTCTCTTGCCTTTTTCGGGTTGTCCTGGAAGGGAGTGTCGTCGTCATTTGTCATATATATATTTGTTGCATACACACACACAGACACTCTCGATTCATTGCTTGACCAGTGTGTTCTCTCCCTTTTTTTCCGCCCTTGCGGTTTTTTTCCATCTCTACATCCTCCATTTAAAGTGGTGCGAAAAACGTTTATTATTGAAGAGTCATGGAAAATGTATACGCCAAAGTTTAGAGCTAGCCGTTTTTTTCACTCTTGACATTTGAAATTGAGAGAACTTTTTCACCACCCATTCATTTTTCAGGATCCGCTGACACCGAGTGTGGTGAGCCGGATAGATTGTCCACGCCAGAAGCGTCGGTGCCCATCAATGAGGTCGATTTGCTCGCCAAAATGGAGCAGTTGAACAGGTAAATCCCTTCAATTTATGGGTGAAGTCTTTTCATTGCTTTTCATTTCTCGGGGGGTGCGCAGTTGGTCAAATACCATGAAAAACAGAACAAAACACGGTTTGTTTGACTGTGTAATGTTTGTCTTTCGCCCCGAATTTTAATGCTGCGTGAATTGCGAATTCCATCATCTTCTGATTTTCGTTTCAGATCCAATGAAGAGGATGCGAAGAGTATGGCGTCGAAGAAGACCGGCTCGAGTGGCAGTCGGAAGGGAGCCAGAGAGCAGACGCACACGCCAGAAGAGGATGAGGTGAGAGGCGTCTGAAATCTGAAAAAGTTGACCTAAAACGAAGGTGGTGTAACAGTCCGACAGACAGACATACAATCATGTGGATTGGAAACATTGCCCTTTCTAGCCTGGACAGACAGAGAATTACACCCATACACACTTGATATAAAGCCCTTCTCACCCTCATTCTTTTATTTTCAGGAAGACCTCTGGTCAGTATGGGGAGAGCTGATCCTCAACTGGGAGACAGAAGTCAAGAAACGACCCAATCACATCAAGGAGCTCGTCAAAAAGGGCATCCCCCAGCACTTTCGCATGATAGCGTGGCAGAACTTGTCGAATGCGTCCGTCTCGAGTGTCCACGACTTGTACAGTGATTACATGCGTCAGTCGTCGGTTTATGAAAAGGTGAGGGCGAGAACTGGATTTGTTTGGGTCTGTTTAGTAATGGATGGCAATTATTGAGTGTACAGTTTGGGTAGTTTCAAAGTTTGCTGACCGCAAATGGAAGTTGATGAGAAAAAAAGTTGGAAATAGATTTGGTTCCTGGTTGGACACTGATAATGATAGATTGAAAGTCAATGGAGTTAAATTTGGAAAGGTTGAGAAGAATAGTATGGTAGTTTTGAAACCATAGGACTGTAGATCAAAAATTGAACTGTCAGACCATTCGATATAAAACCGAAAGCTTTTTGTTGAGTGCTATGACTAGTTTGAAACATACATTTCATAGATTTTCTATATTTTCTGGTCCGGTATTTTGTCCATTGTATTTTTGTCAAGAATGATACATTGAACCACTTAAACTTAGTCCAAAGTTGTCCGAGCCCTAAAAATAGCTACCAATACATCTCAATGACCCCTAAATTCCTTTACAACAGCATCACCCAACTCCACGTTTCATTCCAGGTGATCCAACGCGACATACCCCGCACTTACCCCGAGCTCGACTTCTTCAAAGACGGCGAACGCGGCCAATCCCTCCTCTTCAACGTCATAAAAGCCTACTCAGTCCACGACAAAGAAGTCGGCTACTGTCAAGGCTCCGCGTTCATCGTCGGCCTCCTCCTCCTCCAGATGCCCGAAGAGGAAGCGTTTGCAGTGCTTGTCAGCCTCATGGAGAACTACCGCCTCCGCGAACTCTACAAGCCAACCATGACCGACTTGGGACTGTGTATGTTCCAACTGGAGTGTCTCGTCCAGGACCAGATGCCCGACTTGTACACCCATTTCAACAACATGGGCTTTGACACCTCGATGTACGCCTCTTCCTGGTTCCTGACGCTTTTCACCACCACACTGCCGTTGGATATTGCCAATCGCATCATGGATTGCTTTTTGGTGGAGGGAATGGATTACATCTTTTGCATCTCGATCGCGATTCTTCAACAAGCCAGGATCGAGCTGCTCCGGCTGGATATGGAGGGAATGTTGAAGTACTTCCAGCGAGAGGTCAAGGAGCGATACGAGAACGACGCTGATCTCTTGTTCGCGGTGGCGAATCAAGTGCAGCTGAACGCGAAACGCATGAAGCGCCTCGAGAAGGACTATCTCACCAAGCGCACCAAGGAGCAAGAGGAAGCCGTCGAGTTGAGAGTGAGTATCATTGGGGGAAGTAAGCTGGGGGTACATATGGCGTAAGATCATGTTCCGGCTGGCAAACAAAAACTCTCGGAACTCTGAGGAAATACAGATGAGAAGGGAGAGAGGCGCGAGAAAACGCCCCGATGGGTGATTTTTCTTGTTCTCTTCATCTTTTCCCCCTCGGTTCGCCTCACTCTCTTCCAACTCTTCACTCCGTACCTCGCGCCCCGCATCTCTCTCTCTCTCTCTCTCTCTGTGCCGAATGTATAAAACAGAGAGAAGACACAAAACGATTTTTTCCACCTTCCTCTGCTCGTTTTCATGGATGATCGGTTGGGTTAGGTGTGGGCGTCGCCATAATTGGTTTGTAGGTCAATAACTATTTTTTCGGTTTGAGAGTATGAATCAGCATTCATTCACACAAACACACACACATTCACTATCAAATAAAATAAAAATTTTTGATTGCCTTCTTTCTCCTTCTTCTCCTACTCCACTTCTCCTCCATCTACTTCATCTATAGGCTACTTTTGCGGTTTCATTGGAGCAGGAGTCTAGAAGCTCAAAATGACTTCTCAATCAATAAGACCATGATTCACCCGTCGCCTCGTTTCGACTTGATAATTATTTCCGGTCTTTTCTAATCATCTTAGTCTTCATCTCCCCTTTTCTTCTCCTCCTCCTCGATCCCCTCCCCCACGCCGGTGACGTTGTAACAGGGCGAAAAAAGTCGCATTCTAGAGAAATTTTTTGAAAAATCTAGAACTTTTTCCAAATTATCGTTCCCCAGTCCTCAAGTCTCTATTAGAAGGGGGGTATAGAAACAAAAAGGGACGGTGTTTTGAAAAGGGTGGGGCCACAACCACGCCCTCTCACCACTTTTCGACCCTTGAGGGCGCCCCCCTCTTTCTGAAACCCTCTCCCCCACACTCACACACCCTCCTCTAATTATCATTCACTTTTATTTTCCACATCGTCTTCCTATTGAGTGACCATTGTTGATTCGCATATTCACGTCCAGTTGCAATGAAAACTCGCGCCCAAATTGGAAAGCAGAGGTTTATTTGGACGAGGAAGGTTGGTTTTTCTCTTCGGTGGAAAAAAGAAATGAAGAAAGAGAGTTTTTTCCGAGAAAACTACTGAAATATTTGCGCTGACATTTGATCGCAGGGGTGGCGACAATCAAAACCAAGCAAAGAACAGTGCCCTTTTGATCTTGAGTGGTTTCCATCCTGGATTCCAATCCCCTGCCCGTTGCTTTCCACCACCCAATTTGTTCATTTCATTCCGATCCGATGGATTTCATCATCATAATATGTATTATATAGTGGGATGTATTGTATGTTCCCCTCCTATACATACAAAGCCGGCCAGAACTGGTATATGGAGACAAAATAATCTGCTTTCCACCGCGAACCCCCCCCCCCCCCCCCCACCTTATTTGGTATGCATTGGGGCAGCAACCCGTCCCGAAATTGATGGGGGGCACCGGGAGTAATCCCTCATGAGAGTGACAAAGTGAAACGAATCACAGTGCCATTAGTTATCGCGCCCCCTGGCTCTTTAGTTTTACACACTTGATCATTCATTATGCGGTGCTTCTCCCCTCTTTGCATCTTCCGCCAACAATACATGTACACACACATGCGCGTTGTTTGAACACAGTGGGGGGTCACGAATTGTATTGCGAATTGCGAACCACGAACATTTTCAGCGTCTTCGCACCGAGAATCGTCTGCTGCGCCAACGCATCGACTATCTGGAAGCGGAATCTTCGGCACTCGCTGATCGCCTCGTTAAAGGACAGGTAGGAGTGGAGAAAAACACCATCCGGTTCCCCACCCTTATGTTTTCAGGTGAACCTCGCGCAGGAGGCCGAGAACTACATTAATATTGCACACGAGCTGAACAAGTTGCGCGACATGAACTCTGATGTTCACCGCAAACTCGAAGGCGCCTATGAGACTATCAGGTGTGTGTGGTGGTTTGTGTGAAAAGTGTTCAGTTTTCTTTCTCATTTTTTTTGCCTTTCCCCTCTTTGTTACTTTTGCCGTCCAACTGGATTGCCACTTCTCCGCAAAGGTGTGTGACGTGTACAAACAAAGGCCTCGGCTAACTATTGGAGAGGAATACTGGAAAAATGGTGGAAGAGATGTTATCTGTCTCTTCCGTTTGATGGATTTTAAAATGTGAAAGATGTGATCGAAATCAGTCGAAATCAGTCGAAATCAATGTCTAATTTGATTGATATGCGGTCACCCAAAGATATCGAGATAAGACATGTTCTCGAAAAATGTAATTGGATCTTCTCCACCCGTCCACTCTTTCCAGTAACGTAGCATCCTTTCTCTCACTCTTTCTTTCAAAATCAGTGACGAACAGATGGCAACCGGAGAGCCGCAACAATTGTTATTACAGAGAGCTGTCCAGCGCACGTCGCGACAACATCATGGACACGGGCACCCAGGTGGATGATACGTCGATGATCGAGCACATCCACTCGCTTCAGCAGGAGCTCATCGAGGCGCACACTCGGCAGGCGGACAGCGAGAACACGCTGCGGGACGCCAAGTTGCGGGTGTCGGTAAGGGAGCGGCGAAAACTGGTAGTGATGTCATATGTTTTCGAGGAAGAGTAATTAGTGAAGATGGTTAGAACTAAAGAACTTTTTTGTTTCGACTTTGAGGTTTCTTGAGATTGCGAAATCACCTTCAAAAATCACCTTCAAAAGTACATGTAGTAATTGATCTCACTGCGTCATCTCGACTATACTAACTATATCAATAAATGACCACGATGAACCGCTTCCATCAAAATGCAAATTTGCACATTTTGCAGGAGCTCGAGATGGCCAACAAGCGACTTTTGGAAAACGAGCCGTCCGAGGACGTTGCAGGCCTTCAAGAGGAGCTGATCTCGGTGAAAATGCGCGAGGCGGAAAGCTCATTGGCTCTTAAGGATATGCGGCAACGGCTTGCAGAGCTGGAGCAACATTGGGCGGTGAGCAACTAACAATGATTCTTCAATATTTAAATGGATTTTGTTTTCCAGAAGTACGTGCACGTCAGAGCCTTTGATCCATCGTCAGCGTCTATCGAGAAGGATTCCACGTCGGACCATGCCAGCCCAACCCCACAGCAGCCATCCCCACCATTGACTTCCGCAAGAGCACGGCTCGCCAAAATCACAGCTTCGCTGATAGGCGGCTCCACAGAAGAGCCGGACAACTGTATCAGTGTCCGTGAGCTCGAGGATCAACTCATGGGCGTTCGTATCAAGGAGGCGGACACTCTTGCAGAGCTCAAGGAGATGCGGCAGAAGGTGATGGAGCTGGAGACGCAAAACCATGTGTGCACCAACCAGCTGAAGCGACAAGATGAGGAGATGAAGCGGGTGCGCGAGGAGTCGGAGCAGCTTGTGAAGAAGCGGAAGGAGTTGGAGGTGGAGTTGAAGAATGAGAAGGAGAAGATGGTGAACAAGGAATCGGAGGTCAATGAGCAACGGATGAACGATCGCATCGAGTACTCGGAGGCCATGTCCACGATCCAAGAGTTGAGATACAAAATCTCGCAGCTAGAGCTCAAGAAGGCGGAGAGATGGACACAGAACCAGCTGAGAGGCAGCAGCGTCTGCGATCTGGACGAGGACTCCAACTCCCATGGCTCAATTTGCTCTAATGTGGATCACTTGTCGATGGCTTCTGATGAAATGAACGCGTTGATCGCCGACATGACTGTCCGCATTCCAACTCTTGATGAGCTTGCGGAAGAGGGCTCTGCTACAGAGACGGATGAACATCGGCCAAAGGTAAGAAAGAAAAATAAAACGCTTCTTTTAACGAATGGGAAGTAATTACAGGAATTGAACGATGGCAACGATACGACCGATTCCGGCGTGCAACTTTCTGACGTCTAACTCTTTCTTTATCTGCCTTATCACCCCTGTGTTGTGTAAATACGTGGTTCCACCAATTTTTTTCTCTCTCTCTCCACCCAATATGCCCAATATCTTACCCATTGAGAATGCGACACATTCTCAAGCTCCCCTTTCTCTTTCCAAAACTACACACTTTTGACGGTATTACACTACTCTCCCCATCTTTTTGTACAGTGCTTTCTCTCGACACGGCATTTTTTTTCTGTAGCTCCTCCTTAGGGTATTGAGGAAGGGGCGTAGCATAATTCGGATAATTTATTATTATATTTTCTAGTATACTGTTACAATGATATCTGGTAGCGTTTTTTTCCTGTCGACCCACACCATTTTTTATCTGTTCACCATCCCGAGGCCTTACTTTGAATTTTGCTTACGGTATATTTTTTTTCTGAGAAGAATACTGTTGACTTGTAGTTTACTTTTCTTGCGTCCTGACATTACCTTCCCAATCATTTCTTGTGATATCATTCAATAAATTTGGATACCATTTGTTTATGTCTATAGAGGAGTGGGTGGAGACCTATGAACTTGGGGAATAAAATAATCAGAGGCGGAATATAAACAAAACAGAGTATCCGATTTCATATCAACAAAAAGGATGGAGCATTCGCCTCATTTGCATCATTTGCATTCGCCACCATTCTATCGCCGTACACTGCAATGTTCCAACTCTCTGGACTCACCCAGGTGCTCCAGAAGCAGATTGAGGAGGACTTCAAGCATCATGCCGCTGGTAATTCTAACTCCAACTAATACCTATTCCATCCCTTCCCAATTTGCAGTAGTCATCCGGAAGACGTCGATCTTCGACAACATCTACTCGCCGCTGGTCATCTTCTTCGTCTTCTCGGCCATTGGGTGTGTCCTCGGCTTCGTGAACTTTGTCAGGTAATTCGTATCACGTTATCTAGGCCAATTCGATTCTAGAACCGACCGCATTCATTGCCGCCGTCGCATGGTGCCGCCAATGGACGTTTGATCAAAAGGAACGGATAATTGAATCAATGTCTTCCTTTTTTTACTCGAATCAAATCGAGCTGTTGCCCATTTTCTTGTTCTTTTACTTTTTTTCATATCAATGTGTCAACTTGGTGTGGGAAATAGTATAGAATAAAGAAAATCATGTTAAATTAATGGCAAGCATCGGTAGCGATACAATCGGCGGCTTCTCCAGATGGGTTGGCAAAGCGGAGAGCGGCAAAGAGCCAGTGTCCAAATCCAGCGCCAAGAATGACGGCGATAGCTGAAAAAAATTGAAAAAGTCGCTTGACAAGCTTGCCATCCACTAGAACTCACTAAGCCACGTGTTATAAGTCATCACAATCAGCATCAGCCAATAGGCCAGCACTAGCTGAACAATGTAGAGCAGAGCTTGAACATTCCTCATCATCGAGAACGGTCCTGGACTGAAAATAATACTTTTCAACAGCTATCGTGAATGGAATTCCATTTGACCTACCGAGAAGCCTCTGGGGTTGCACTTCGAGAGGTTGCATTCACCAATGGCTCGTTTTGAGCAACTACTGGGAGCTGAAATTGCTCATTTTTAAGGTCCAATCATAAAAGTCCCATAGACTTACAGTATCCCGTTTCACAGCGTTGGTTTTGAAAAGCGTGAGGTAGACTCGGAACCATTTGAGCCCTTCATAGAGTGCACCCATCACAAATATAATGCCGCAGGAGATCACCAATCCGCAGCAAGACTCGATTCTCCAGAAGTCGAAGAGGATCACTTCGTTGCATCCGCCATGGAACCACATCATCATCATATGGGCTCCGTGAGCTCCATGAGCACTGTGGTCTCCATGGGCTCCGTGAGCACTGTGTTCAGTGTGATCTTCATGGGCTCCGTGAGCTGTATGGTCTCCGTGAGCTTCATGACCTTCATGAGCACTATGATCTTCGTGGGCTCCGTGAGCACTATGATCTTCATGATGCTCTTTATGATCCGACCTTTCCGTTATAGACTTCGTGTCCTTCTTCCCATCCAACGAGATGTTTTTCGCCTTCGCCATTAGCTTATCATGAAGCCCAGGATTATGATGATCGATCGGAATGTCATGTGGTGTATCCTCACCAACCATGGCAAACAACGCATTCTCCACTTTCTTGTCTTCGATGCTCTGGAATTTCACTATTTTTTGTTGTTTTTTAGTGAAATTGGTGAAAACTATAACTAATCAAACCCGTACCATTTCCGCCAAGGAAATCGCGACCAGCGCACTTAACACCAAAATCCAGTTCATTTTCTGGAAATAAGGAAAAAAGTAGATTAGAAAAATGAGAAAAAAAGGGACGAAATGAAAACAGATAGCTAACAAGGGAGAGCGCAGAGAAATGGAAAAGAGCTGGAAGTGACGTATACTCCACTTCTCGTAAAATTCTCTTTATTAGAATGCAAAAACCAGCGGGAAATAGTGAATTGACAGCGTGAAAAAGGTAGTAGAGGTAGAAAACTGATAAGAAAATGGTCATAAGTTAATAAACAATTTGAAAATATGAATTGGTCATGGGTAAATAACAAACTACATAATAATAAGTGAGAGTATTTGAATGTTGTCCATTATGTTCTGGTGACAAATATTATACCAGCTGATAAGATAAGCTGCTAACTTGTATAGATAACGTGGCCGGAAATTATACTCAAAAGATGAAGATTCAAAATTGCTATACTGTCATTGTTCCGCATACCTGAATCATACAAACTTGACAATGGGAACTAATGAAAACTGGTGATACAACTGACCAGTGTGTAACGGAACAAGGGAGCCATGGAAAAAAAAGGCGTTCTATCATGCTGTCAAGTCTAGAAAAGATGAGATGAGAAAAAAGTGGTTTTTACCCTAACCATTTGAATTCCAGTTTTCCAATTAAGCAGCTCAACTGCAATTAATTTCCTCAAAGTGTTCCCGGTCGCATTCAGAATCATTTCAGAATCTTCTCGACCCCTCTCTCCCCTTCCATCCAACCCAGGAGCCTTTGCGACGTTGCAAAAGAGCCCTCGACAGATATATACAGCCAACGCTTCTTCATCCGCGGAAAATGTTACAATGTCGGTCCGACGGGGGGCTCTGCGGAGCCGCAGCAGCAGCAGTCGGCTGTCCGATGAGTCATTGCGACGAACAGCTGCCCTTCTCCTCCACTTCTCCCCTCACACCGTCAATTGACAATCCCCCCTCTCTTTTCTATCTTTTCTATATACCTATAGAAATCAGAAGACGGAGTGGAGTGGCTGGCAGGGCAGTGGCGAGGAGGGGGGAGAGCCAGCCAGAGGACAAATGTTGCCGATGGGGTTGGCGGAATGAAGAATCGCTTTTCGATAAGCGAGAGAGAGATGTGTGCATCTGGATCATTTATCAGAATGTGAACAGAGTACGTGGATTATAAATTAGAGAAAAAACAGTGGTTGATGTGAGCAGAAAGATTACACTATTGAAGGGAGAAATGGAAAAGGGTAACGGTAACTCTTTAACAGTGCATTGGAAATATCAAAATGAGGAGAGAAATGGAAGGTGTGCTGATGATCATATTAGTGGTTTCTCACATATTTATGGAGGCAAACTGATCTCGAACGGTTTACAGCTTGATGGTCTCTACCATCTCTACTGCTGACCTTTAGTGGTACCGGTTAACATGGTACTTGAATCTCACCATCATTTTCAGCTATAAATGAACAAAAATTGACGTTTTATTAGTTATTTTAAGTTATTTGTTCATGGCTTCTTCATCACCCTTGCTGGCCAGCTCCTTGTTTTATCATAATGTCCTTTCCAAATATAAAAACCCCATCGAAATGGTCAAGCTTATGTTTTCCCTTGTCCACGACGATTTTTGCATATGTTTCTATTCGTCCAGAAGCGTATGTTTTGGTCTGTGTATGTCCAAATGTTTGTCCATTTCCCAATCAGTATTTTGATTCGCAAAATTGCTTCAGGTTGCTATACCTCTGTCCGTTTCCCCGATTTCAAACCATGACTCAATATCTCTTGCACTTTCCAAAAGGCCTAACTATACCCTCGTCTATTTTTTCCAACCCCTCTCCCTTCTTCTTCTTCCTCTTCTTCTTCGCTGTCCGCGAAACCTTGAAGCCGCCTCACTTCCAATGATGATCGATCCCTGTCCGAGAGGAGCACAACTTTTGCGAACAACTGCCTAGTGACTGCACTTTGTGCAACACACAAAAAGGACAAGGCGCATTGTTTACAACCAAGAAGTTTGAGGAGAAGGAGGCCTGTAAACAAATTGCTCAACCACATATGAAAGCAGTTTTGAAGTTTCCTTCGTTTGGAATGCGAAATCTTCCACTCTCTCCGTATACCAAACAGAAATGTTTATAATGGGGGACACATCAAACATCAGCACTTCTGAAACTGTAGCTGTTTTTACAACACATCGGTCCCCACTACGTTCCCTCTCCGTTCCGTTTCCGCTCGTCGCTCGCCGATTTTAATTTCAGTTCATCATTCGCTTTTTCCATTACGCATGACCGACGCTCCAGATGTGTTTCATGTGTTCGGCACCTGGTACGAGGGGCCGGCTGGAAAGGGCGCCAGTGTCAAGCAGCTGCGAGAGTGCACTGACCCGAGGCTGGAAAAAAACGATCGGGGGGAAATTGATGAAGTGCGGTTTTTTGCCATCTTACTGATGTTGCCGAAGCGTCAGGAGGTACTAGGCGCGAGCCGTACTGCCGTTGGTCAAGAGAAGGATGTAAAGCTGAGGTGAAACTAGAGATTTAGCACTTTCAAGTCATGAACATTACGTGAAACGAAGTCGTCGGAATCTAAATCTGAACCTGAATTGATACACCTATAGCAAGTGGGCTCATGAATCAAACGAACCTGTGAAGTACACTCTTGCTCCAAATCTCCAGTTCAAAATACACTATCAAACGCGCTGATTTGCTCCACTCGATACTCATCAGTTATCATCCATCAATCACTGACACAACGCTGCACTTTATCAAAGTTTTCCAGGAAGGGAGGGTCAACATTGCGAGGAGATGAAAGAGATGGATTTAGATCTCAATCAAAGTGATTGGGTTGATAGCGACGGAGCTGGGAGACTTGAGCCGTGAGCTGGAATTCTGAAGAATGTAGTAGATATGGACGCAAGGTTGCAGAAGCTCGACGGGTTGCTCTCTTCAGGATTTGTGATTATGTGATCAATCTTTTCCATCTGCTTGGATCTTCTCCCCCCACCATCTTATCCACTTCCATTAATTCAAAAAAAAAAAACCACGTCCCACTAAACAATCTGGTCCCTTGAATATGAGTCATGTCACTTTTTAGGTCCATTTTGTGCCATTCGGTCCCGCAGCTCCCCGGGAATCGCGTCTGCCCCTCCGCCCGCTCATCACACATCGCGTCGCCTCTGGTATTACAGCGCGTCATCTCCCCCCTTCTGAAGACACTCCCCTCGCCTCTCTCGATCGTCTTGGTCGCCCCGCCCACCGAGCGAGGGCTGAATCCTCTCTTCTAACTGGTGCTCTCACAGCCAACGGCTGCCTACCACCATGAAGCAACGAGCGGCTCTCGGGTGAGTTTTCAGCCACAGTTTTGTACGGTTTTGGTACTGTATTTTTCGGAAATTCTTTAGAGTTTTGACCTATTTTAAAAGAACTACAGTCGTGGACTGTATACAGTACCAATACCTTATAAAACTTTGAAGTCTGTCGAGCTGAAGCCTTATTCTCTATTTCAGGCCCGTGTTGCGGCTGGCCATATTGGCCTTATTAGCTGTGAGCTACGTTCAATCGGTAAGCATTTCAGTCTTCCTATTATAGTGCTTTAGTTATAAAGCTTATAATACCGTGTCAAACTCTGAATCTTTTTAGCAAGCTACGTGCAGAGATTGCTCCAACCGAGGATGTTTCTGCGTCGGTGAGAAAGGATCTATGGTGAGTGAAAAGTTATTACTTTACACTTCCCCCGGGGACGCCTTTTGGTTTTGTCTTTTTGAACCCCCGAACTTTTTTCGCCGCTCCATTTTTCAAACTCTATACTTATACATCCAATCGCTAAATCACCCCCCTCTCGCCAACCCCATTGATTGAGCGCTCATTGTAACAGTTGACGGAGCTCAAAGCGCGAGGGCTCCGCTCGTCGCCCACAGCTGTCACCGTTTTGCATCCAGCGTGGCACTAGTCGTGGGAGGGGGGAAGGGGTCAACGCGGGTCACATTCGTAAAGTGCCAAGTTTTCAGGGAGCACCAGGACCCCAAGGTCCGCCCGGCGCCGCTGGAATTCGCGGATTCCCAGGACCGGAAGGACTCGCCGGACCAAAAGGACAGAAAGGAGCCCAAGGACCCAATGGACCGCAAGGAATCAAGGGAGACCGCGGAGCCGTCGGAGTGCCCGGATTCCCCGGAAACGACGGAGGCAACGGACGTCCCGGAGAGCCAGGACCGCCAGGAGCCCCTGGATGGGATGGCTGCAACGGAACTGACGGAGCGCCAGGAATCCCAGGACGACCAGGTCCACCAGGAATGCCAGGTAAGAGCTTGCTAACTACCTAGCAAAAGTACGAATAGGTGTGGTGTCAGGTGTCAAGTTTTGCGGTCAGTCGTTGCCTAGAAATATTTTGTTGGTTAAAAATTGAGAGCGAGTCTCTCGACACTCGCTTTACAACCCCCTGTCAGTTGCTCAGCCGTTTTTTTATATCTTCCCCAAGCGCGATTCCAAGAAGCCCTTGAAAACAACGTGCTCGTTTAGGATTCCCTGGACCGCCAGGATTGGACGGATTGAAGGGAGAGCCGGCCATCGGATACGCCGGTGCTCCAGGAGAAAAGGGAGATGGCGGTATGCCAGGAATGCCAGGACTCCCCGGACCACCAGGACGTGACGGATACCCAGGAGAGAAGGGAGACCGAGGAGATACTGGAGATGCTGTGAGAAGCTTCCCTTCGAGTAAATGACTTGACCAACTGAATTTGCAGGGACCACGAGGACCACCAGGAGAGGGTGGATCGCCAGGAAACCCAGGAATCGGAAGCATCGGACCAAAGGGAGATCCTGTGAGAATTGGGGGCAAAAAGGGGTTTAGCATGGGTTTCAGGTCAACTTCCATTTCTTGGCTTTACCTCGAAATGTTTCTTTTATTGGTATTTGTAAATTCTAGGGAGATATAGGTTCGGTGGGACCACCAGGTCCACCTGGTCCACGCGAGTTCACCGGATCCGGCTCAATTGTCGGGCCTCGCGGAAACCCTGGAGAAAAGGGCGACAAGGTACCGTTTATTAATTCGTTTCTCGTTATAGGGAGATATTGGTGCGGTGGGACCAGCCGGTCCGCCAGGTCCAATCGCCTCCACCATGTCCAAGGGCACGATTATCGGTCCTAAGGGAGACGTGGGAGAGAAGGGAGAGAAGGCAAGAATATGTAGAGAGCAGGCTAATCCTAGCTAATCAACATTCTTTCGTTCCATTGTGCCTCTATTTTTATTTTCGCTAACCTAACGAAAATTCGCAATTCGCTCACATATGACGCTAAAACTCCTGCCTAAGCTAAACACTTCTAAACACCAATACTCCTAAAACCTTCAGCCTCAGTTCTTTCAGTTATCCAACACTTTCAGTTCTTTCAGTTCTTGCATGTCCTACTAGAACTATTAAAACTCGCTAATATCAAAGCTTCTCTCTCACACCCTTTCCATCACCCATTAGACTAGCTTTTTTGTGTGTGCTTCCTGCTTTTCACATGTTCCTTGCTCTAATCTAACAATACTTACAGGGAGAGCCAGGAGAGGGAGGTCAACGTGGATACCCTGGAAATGGAGGACTCCCAGGACAACCTGGACTTCCGGGAATGAAGGGAGAGAAGGGACTTTCTGGACCAGCCGGACCAAGAGTAAGATAGCTTCGTGGAAAGTGCTTGCATAGTTTGATGTTATAGGGAAAGGAAGGACGCCCAGGAAACGCTGGACCACCAGGATTCAAGGGAGACCGCGGTCTTGATGGAACCTCTGGAATCCCTGGACTGCCAGGACAGAAGGGAGAAGCTGGATACCCAGGAAGAGATGGAGCCAAGGGAAGCTCCGGACCACCAGGACCACCAGGAGTACGTTTCGCAGAACATAACCCCCTTACAAGATGTATTTTCAGGGCGGTGCCTTCAGCGATGGACCACCAGGACCACCAGGACTCCCAGGAAGACCAGGAAACCCAGGACCTCCAGGAACTGACGGATTCCCGGGACAGCCAGGACCAGCTGGACCTATTGGAAACCCAGGAGGACCGGGTCTTCCAGGATACCCAGGAAATGAGGGTCTCCCAGGACCAAAGGGAGACAAGGGAGATGGCGGTATTCCAGGAGCTCCAGGAGTCTCCGGACCACCAGGAGTCCCAGGACTTTCGGGACCAAAGGGAGAGCCAGGGTATGTTAGATGACGAGTTTGAATCAAAGAGAGTAAGTTTCAGATACCGTGGAACCCCAGGACAATCGATCCCAGGACTCCCAGGAAAGGACGGACGTCCAGGACTTGACGGAGCCCCAGGAAGAAAGGGAGAGCAAGGACTTCCAGGAGTCCGCGGACCACCAGGAGACTCGCTGAACGGACTCCCAGGAGCGCCAGGACCACGCGGAGCTCCAGGACCAAACGGATATGATGGACGCGATGGAGTCAACGGACTTCCAGGAGCCCCAGGAGCCAAGGGAGATCGTGGAGGCACTTGCTCGGCTTGCGCCCCGGGAACCAAGGGAGAGAAGGGACTTCCAGGATACCCAGGACAGCCAGGACCACAGGGAGACCGTGGACTGCCAGGAATGCCAGGACCCAACGGAGACGCTGGAGATGATGGTCTTCCGGGACCAGCTGGACGTCCAGGATCCCCAGGACCACCAGGACAGGACGGATTCCCAGGAATGCCAGGACAGAAGGGAGAGCCCACTCAGCTCGTGCTCCGACCAGGACCACCAGGATATCCAGGACTCAAGGGAGAGAATGGATTCCCAGGACAGCCAGGACAAGACGGACTTCCAGGAGCTCCAGGACCACTCGGCCCACCAGGACAGTCTGGATACCCAGGCTCCAAGGGAGACGCTGGACTTCCAGGACTTCCAGGAAAGCCAGGACAGGACGGACTCCCAGGAATGCCAGGAAACAAGGGAGAGACCGGATTCGGACAGCCAGGACAGCCAGGACTCCCAGGAGCCAAGGGAGACTCTGGACTTCCAGGACTCCCAGGAGCCCCAGGACTCCAGGGAATGCCAGGAGAGCCAGCCCCAGAGAACCAAGTGAACCCAGCCCCACCAGGCCAGCCAGGACTTCCAGGACTTCCAGTATGTTTCTCTAGCTTCTACTCAATCTTTTAATCCTCTCATTCTTTCAGGGAACCAAGGGAGAGTCCGGATACCCAGGTAGACCAGGAGAGGTCGGACAGCCAGGACTCCCAGGACTGCCAGGACACAAGGGAGAGTCGGGACTCACCGGACCACCAGGACTTCCAGGACACCCAGGAGTGCCCGGAGACAAGGGATTCGGCGGCGTGCCAGGACTTCCAGGAATCCCAGGACCAAAAGGAGACCTCGGAAACCCGGGACTGCCAGGAATGGACGGAGCTAAGGGAGAGCCAGGAGTCGGCATTCCGGGACAGCCCGGAGCGCCAGGATTCCCAGGACTTAAGGGAGACGCTGGACTTCCAGGACTCCCAGGACAGCCAGGACTTGAGGGACAGCGCGGACAACCAGGAGCGCCAGGACTCAAGGGAGAGAACGGACTTCCAGGACTCTCCGGACAGCCAGGATACCCAGGAGAGAAGGGAGAGCTCGGACAGCCAGGACTTCCAGGACGCGAGGGAGCCCCAGGATTCCCAGGACAGGACGGACTCCCAGGTCTTCCAGGACAGAAGGGAGAGGATGGTCTTCCAGGACTTCCAGGAGTCACCGGACTCAAGGGAGAGACCGGACAGCCAGGACTTCTCGGAGCCCCAGGACTCCCAGGATCCCCAGGATACCCAGGACTCAAGGGAACCAACGGCATGCCAGGAGTTCCAGGATACAAGGGTAAGCTTATCAATATCCCAATGAAGTTCGATGTTAATTTAATTATTTTTCAGGAGATGCCGGACTTGCTGGACTCCCAGGACTCAACGGACCAAAGGGAGAGCCAGGAGTTCCAGGAATGCCAGGAACCCCAGGACAGAAGGGTAACGGCGGCTTCCCAGGACAGCCAGGACGCGAGGGACTCCCCGGAATCCCAGGAATGAAGGGAGACCGCGGATTCAACGGACTTCCAGGAGAGAAGGGAGAGGCCGGACCAGCCGCCCGCGACGGACAAAAGGGAGACGCCGGACTTCCAGGACAGCCAGGACTCCGCGGACCACAGGGACCATCTGGTCTTCCAGGAGTGCCAGGCTTCAAGGGAGAGGCCGGACTTCCAGGATACGGACAGCCAGGAGCGCCAGGCGAGAAGGGACTTCCAGGAATCCCAGGAAAGGCCGGACGCCAAGGAGCGCCAGGATCGCCAGGACAGGACGGACTTCCAGGCTTCCCAGGATTGAAGGGAGAGGCCGGATACCCAGGACAGGATGGACTTCCAGGACGTGACGGACTTCCAGGAGTGCCAGGAATCAAGGGAGAGCTCGGAACCGCCGGACAGCCAGGACTCCCAGGAGCCCCAGGACTCGACGGACAGCCAGGCCTTCCAGGAATCCGCGGAGACAAGGGACAGGCTGGACTTCCAGGAATGCCAGGAGACCGTGGAAGTGACGGATATCCAGGACAGAAGGGAGAGAATGGCTTCCCAGGACAGCCAGGACTTCCGGGACTCGGAGGAGAGAAAGGATTCGCCGGAACCCCAGGATTCCCAGGACTCAAGGGATCCCCAGGATACCCAGGACAGGACGGACTTCCAGGAGTGCCAGGAATGAAGGTAAACATAACAACAACAATAGTTAAATGCAATGTTAACCTTTTCAGGGAGACTCTGGATTCCCAGGACAGCCAGGACAGGAGGGACTCCCAGGACTCTCCGGAGAGAAGGGACAGTCTGGACTTCCAGGACTCCCAGGACAGCCAGGACAGTCGATCCCAGGACCACTCGGACCACCAGGAGCCCCAGGACTCCAAGGAAAGGACGGCTTCCCAGGACTGCCAGGACTTAAGGGAGAGGCCGGACAGAACGGCTACCCAGGAGCGCCAGGAATGAAGGGAGACGCCGGACTTCCAGGCTTCCCAGGAGCCAAGGGAGACCCAGGACAGAACGGAATCCCCGGAAAGCGCGGAGAGGACGGCATGCCAGGACTGCCAGGAAGAGATGGACAGCCAGGAATTCCAGGACTCAAGGGAGAGATTGGAGGCGCCGGACTTCCAGGACAGCCAGGATTCCCAGGAGTGCCAGGACTCAAGGGAGAGTCTGGCTTCCCCGGATTCCCAGGATCCAAGGGAGAGCCAGGACTTCCAGGAACCCCAGGAGTTCCAGGATACGCCGGAGAGAAGGGAGACTCGGGTCTTCCAGGACTGCCAGGAAGAGACGGACTCCCAGGAGCCGACGGACCACAGGGACCACCAGGACCACCAGGACCACAGAACATCGTGGAGCCAGGACAGAAGGGTCTGCCAGGACTCCCAGGAGCCCCAGGACTCCGCGGAGAGAAGGGAATGCCAGGACTCGACGGACCACCAGGACTCGAAGGACCACCAGGACTCCCAGGACAGCGCGGAAACGACGGATTCCCAGGAGCTCCAGGACTTCCAGGAGAGAAGGGAATGAGCGGAATGACCGGATTCCCAGGACTCGACGGAGCCCCAGGAGGCCCAGGAGCGCCAGGACTTCCAGGAGCCCCAGGAGCCGCCGGACCAGCCTACAGAGACGGATTCGTGCTTGTCAAGCACTCGCAGACCACCGAGGTGCCAAGATGTCCAGAGGGACAGACCAAGCTGTGGGATGGATATTCCTTGTTGTACATTGAAGGAAACGAGAAATCCCACAACCAGGATCTTGGTACGTTACAGTGTAGTACATTCTGTGTTTAGTGGTTGTTTTTCAGGACACGCCGGATCCTGCCTTCAGAGATTCTCCACCATGCCATTCTTGTTCTGCGACTTCAACAACGTGTGCAACTACGCGTCGAGAAACGACAAGTCCTACTGGCTCTCCACCTCCGCCGCCATCCCAATGATGCCAGTCAACGAGCGCGAGATCGAGCCATACATTTCCAGATGCGCCGTGTGCGAGGCGCCAGCCAACGTGATCGCCGTGCACTCGCAGACCATCCAGATCCCGAACTGCCCCGCCGGATGGAGCAGCTTGTGGATCGGCTACTCGTTCGCCATGCACACCGGAGCCGGAGCCGAGGGAGGCGGTCAGTCGCTCTCCTCGCCAGGTTCCTGCCTGGAGGACTTCCGTGCCACTCCATTCATCGAGTGCAACGGAGCTCGCGGATCTTGCCACTATTTCGCCAACAAGTTCTCATTCTGGCTCACCACCATTGACAACGACACCGAGTTCAAGGTAAAGATAAGCTCTATTGAGTAAAATCTATAGAATTGTTTCAGGTTCCGGAAAGTCAGACGCTCAAGTCTGGAAACCTCCGCACCCGCGTCTCGAGATGCCAAGTGTGTGTCAAGTCGACCGACGGACGTCAGTAAACTCATCATATACCCCCTGCCGCTTACTCACTTTACTTAATAGACATCCTTTCCAGTTTAACTTTCAAGATTTCCCCTCCACCTAATCATAATTATCATCACTCCCCCCGCTTACATGTTTCTTCCCCCCATACATTGTCTAGAATCATATTCTAAATCTCTGTTTTCTCTCCGCCCCCCTTTCAAAACAATTTGTTCCCTCTTATCTTTGTGATGAACTACCCCCCTTTACAAATCGGAATACTGCCCTTGACAACATCTCGATCCGACGATTGTTCTTCCCACTCGCCATAATATATTTGACAATGTTTCGCTTTTAATAAATGCACTCAAAATAAATGCAATTGTCAGTTTTTATTCGCTTAAAATATACACATAACGGGGAGTGGATCACCGATCGCATGCCGTGAAAAGTGGGGGTTAAATTGCACATATTTGGTATGGAAATGGAATGAAGACTGGCTTCGACATGGATGTGAGATGTGAAAAGCGGGGGAATGATTTGGAATCACACCTCTGGATTGGTTTTGGGGTTTGTACAGCAGCCGACGTCTTCGTTGTGGCAGCTCTTGTCGATGCAGATGGGGTCGACAAAGTCGGCGTTCTCATTTCGGTCGACGAATACTGGCTCCACGATGACCTGTAGAATTTGATATTTGTCATCCTCAGATTCTTGCTCAGCTCTAATTTCCAATTCCTAAACTCCAATTCAAAATGCTCATTCATCAGAAACATTTTTACACTATTCTCCCCTCATCCCCTTCCCCTTTCAATTCCTCCTCATCAATGCCGCCTGCTCATCTGTCTTCCTAGACGTTTCCCTTCTCTCTTTACTACTCCCCACTTCACTGCAATGATTGATCTACAATGACCTGCCACAGTGGGCGCACTCACCTCTTTGGCACCTTCGGCTTTGATCTCGGCATGCAGAAGTGATTTGAGTTGAGCAAAGTCCGTTGCCGCTTGTGACACCCAGTTCTTGTTGGTTTTCTCGACCTGGAAATTGGTGGTATTGGGATGGGAAAGTATGGATAATGAAGTGATGGAGTGGAGACGTGAGCAAAGGTGGACTCTATGGGATGAAGAAGGGTCCAAGAGGATAAAGGGACCAAGATGAACTATGGTTCTAAAGGTCTCTACTGAAATGTGAAGCAGACAAATGTTGATAGTTGCGACTTTAAGGGCCTTGACAACTGTTAGTTTGATAGCATGATTTGTTGGGATCTTTTCTTATTATATTTGGACTATTGGGACATATCAAAACTATATTTTCCAATCAAATTTTAGTTGGTTTTGTTGACAGAGTGCAACACTACACGAAAGTAGCGACTAACCTGCTTCATCAATGGTTTTTACAACTGTTCAGAACTACTCGGAACAAAATCATCATAACCTTTGTCAGATGCAACAGTATTGACAATACTTTCAAGAATTTGTTACAAAATTGAAATATTTCTGACTATTATAAAAATTAAGTGCATTTTCACACTAATTCTGATGAAACTATCACAATTTCACTAGATTTCCCATCACAAAATGACTTCACAAGGCTACATCAAATCTACAGTGTCAGAATGACTATTTTACTTCCAAAATTGATACCAATGATGCCCTAATTTTCGTTTTTTTCGAGCTTTTGACGCTTTATCACCAGCGAAAAGGTTCCAATGCTCGGAAACCCCCAAGGCTCCCGCTGTTGTCAAACCCCTCACCTTGATATACGCCTTCAACGACACGGTGAATCCCTGTGGCCACTCGCAACTCGCATGCACGTGATCTATCTTTTCCAAGTTCTCATTCTTCTGCTTCACCGAGTCGCTGATCTTGTCAATGCTGAACTCCTTTGGTCCTTCCGCAAGCAGGTACTGCTTCTTGCGATACACTGAAAATTTTGTTTTGATGACAAAATCACAAATTATTCTGAATCAACTTACAAGAAAAGAGGGCAATAGCAATGCAGGCGATGGTGAGGACGATGGAGCAAACTGGCTCAAGATGATGGTCAAGCCAGTCAAAGAACCAGTGCGCATCGACAAAATTGTAGGCGAACACCATGAGTGTGAAAATTGGAGGGAAGACCATGGCGATGAAGGTGAGGAGGATGTTGACGGAGAGAACGTTGAAGGTGACGGTGAAGATGATCTTGAGGGCAAGGTCCGCGGTGGAGAGGTAAAGGATCAACTCTGCAAAAGTTCAAAGTACTTTGAGGGTATTATAAGTGGAAGTAGGAACTGATTGCGTCCAGTAAATTTTTTATATTGGTCGTAAAATTGAGTCTGTCAGCCGGAATGTGTCAATTTCAATGTATTAGTGGCGAATGGAGCATTTTATCAGGAGAAGACCGCAAGGAAAGGGTTTGATGGGGGTGGAATTGAAAGAAAGGCTGAATTCTGTCTGGTTTGATAAATGAATAATATGATTGAAACTTGGATAATTTGATGGAAAAGTGATGCTCGCCGTTCTCGTGGTTAGGCGTCGTTCAACCATTTTTCAAAATTTTCAGTGGAAAATTCAGGTTTTTGAACAATTTAATCGACTTTCTAACTTTTTTTCCACTATTTTTCACCCTTATGGACCCCAGCGCAAAGAAGGGAAAGCCAGGACAACATTCCACTCAATTTGGAGCAACCTATTCCAGTTTACTCCCAATCTCATCAATCCCCCCCCCAACTCATCCAAATCCTCACCAGAGATTTCATGTCCATGTCCATGTTCAGCATGCTCAATCGCATCCATCGTCTCATTGACCATTGTCGATTTGATGTTACTGATCTCCTCGAAACAGTGGGTGAGGTTCAGGAACATGCAAGCCACGTAGAACACCGTTCCAGCGGTGCTGAAATCATTACTCATTAAGTTTTGTCAATTAATTCCTTTCTACCGATACAGAAGAAAAACGCCTTGCGCATCCGAATCTGCCTTTCTCGCGTATCTCGAGTAGAGCGTCTCGATGGATCCAACGAACGCCAGTATGGACGCGGAGAATTGCATTTTCATGAGTGTCGAGTGGTCGGTGACTCCGTAAACGTACTAAAATATCGATTTTTGTTAGGGTTTCGGTTCTTTTTCAGTTTTCTTCAGGTTTACCTGGGTGAGCGCCAACCCTGCCATGAAAACCGTCAAGGCTTGTTGCATCACACAGGACGGTTCATTGTTATCATTCAAATTCTGGTTGACCAATGGTTTCGACTCGATTTGATGCGCCGACGGGAGATTCGACGACGTCGTGCACTCGTCATCACGCTTTTTCTCCTCCATTGCGTTTAACACCTGGAAAAGTACATTTTTAAGTAGAGAAAAAATTCAAGAATGATATTCGAGAAGAAAATGTATGGAAAGTGAAGAGCAATGAGGTGAAATCGAAGAAAACAACGCGCATAATGCAACACACGCATGGTGGCCGAGGAGAGGGGTAGTTCTAGGCCACCGCGTGTTTCCTCTTCCATATTCAACCGATGGACGTCGAATAGACATATGGAAAGACGTATGCGTAACACTTGACTATAGAACTTGACTGCAGTTTTGAAAAATGTGATTTTCACCTGAAAAATGAAGAGATGGGTGGGGTAAAAGGTAAAAAGTGGGCGAATGTTGCCGGGAAAGCAATGAAATCGAGCCTAAAGGCCTGTCTTTTAACTGATAAGGTGGAGAATAAGTGAGAAAAATGATGAAAATGATAAGAACTGTACCTGCCTCAAGTGAACCTATCGGTGCTCCAGAAACAACACGATTTTTTGTATAATAGAAATGATTTTATCGATTTATTCTCTTGAAAAAGGCAATATATAATAGATACATAGATGCAATACAGTCTGAAATCACATCGCAATGGCAAACGGAAGAACAAAAATCAGAAGTAATGTACAATTTGAGTAGAAAAAACAAAGTTGGCAGTCTAGAGGAACGAATGTTTTTGGGGGCTAATTGAATTCTGTCTAGGTGAGAGAAAAATGCATGGGAAAGATAAAAATTAGTTCAACTTTAGAAAAAAAAAATTAACTCTAACCAGCATAAAGTTACAAATCTAAGCTCTTGGCGACCAAAAGTTAAATACGGCCATAAATTGGAATATGCGGAATGTTGAAAATAGGAATAGGAGGAGGTTGACTCAAAAGTCAAATATAGCAAAGTGACAAGAATGGGGAAAGAGGGGAGGATTTGTTGATTTAAAGGGGAAAGGGGTATTTGCTATTTTTATCCACCGTCACAAGTGTCGCTATCAGATTGCCTATACGTTTGGTATCTGGAAAAAAAGAGTTTATGGGGAGAATGTGAGGGTTTGGGGGTTACCTTTTGTACTGTTCAAAGTGGTACTGCCAGTCGGTGATGTACTCGTTTTGCCACTTGTCCATTTGTTGCTTCCAAACGAGGTACGGATCGCCGACATCAGCTGGAAATAAGAATCAGGTAGCTAAAATTTCGAAAGATGTTGTTAGAAGCTTATGGTATCTTCATATAGCTATTCAAAAGTGCAAAGAATATCTTGGCTCATAGGCAAAAGTTGCAATTTTTGACAGTAGATTTAGAATGGACCTAGTTTTATGCATTCCTCATTTAAAAGACGTACTTGAACAGTTTTCCTTGCTCATTTAAGTATGTCCAATCAGATTATTTACATGTTGATACTACCCAGTCGGACAATCACTTGTTTCTAGTTACCGTAACTAGCCACACTACTCACCAACAGCAGCCATCAAGTTCGGCAAGTAGGCCTTCCAAAACGCGCACTCTTTCCGCCTCGGTCCATGCCCTATCCGGTTCATGCTAGGGTACGCTGACTCCACTGTCATGTTCATGTACTCCATACTATTCGCATTGTACTTTGGCCAAACATCCTGTGTCAATGAGCCATCGTCGTTTTTGTTAGGGTCACTGAAACGGGACATTTTTTCTATTATAGTTCTGCAAGAGTTTCTTACCCTGTCTTGGCAAAGTTCGCCCAGTAGCGCATGAAGCGACTGCTCAACTCTCGTTCTTCATCCGTGTAGTTGAACTTCTTCTGATTGAACGGTTCTCCGAAGATGAAGTTGATCTCATAGCCGTGTAGCACTCCCATCCATTCCGGCCAGGTTTGAGCGGAGGCTCTGAATCCATAGTTTAATGAATATCCCCTATTTCTTATAGTTTGACCTACCTATGCGTGAAATAATAGTAATACGTATCACCACCATGCTTTGTATGCGAGAGAGCCATTTCATTGACACTGCATGTGAAGTGATAGTCTCCTAACATCTTATCCATTGCATTGAGCCACATTCTAGCGGTCACTGGCAAGTCTTGAGGTTCATACTCATGTAAAACAGCGGCCAGTGTCAATTGACACTTTAGAATTTGTCTTGGCAACAGGTCCTTGACACCTTTGATCCACATTTGACGATCTTTGATGAATTCTGATTTCGTGAAAAAGTCAGCAACAGGGAAGATGTCTGGAAGCTGGTAGGTCAAGAAGTAGATGCTTTCATCTCGATTTGAGCCAGCGAGGAGTTGTGTCTTTTTGAAGTTGCCTTGTTTCAATGAGGTCTGGGCGTTTTCAAGAAGGAAGTCGCCATCGACGACGGGGACCCATGGAAAATCACCGAACTCGCGGACCGGCGCCCATTCATTCTCTCTGAAAGCAATTTATCATTAGCCTTTGATGAATGGCTCTATTTCTATCACCTCAACGCATCCGCATCAGCTCTCTGGAAGCAATCCAGTATCCGATCATAATCCGGGCTGATCAATGACATGTTTCCACATTTCATCGCGTTGTAGAGAATTACTGCTCTCGCCAGCGCCACATCTCTTGGCTCGATCGCCCATGGTGACGTGGCAGAGCCAGATTGAATGATGGCGCGCTGAAACCATAGAGAGTTTCTATCTGCCGAACAAAGAAGACTCACATGAAAGTACGGCGCACTTTTCGGACTCAACATGTGGATGCTGACAGAAGCGGCGCCTGCTGACTCGCCGAAGAGTGTGATGCGGCTCGTGTCACCGCCAAATAGGTCAATGTTCTTGTGCACCCACTTCATAGCGAGCAGTTGGTCCCACATCCCCATGTTGCCTGGGGCTTCAGGGCGGTTCATGTAGAGGAAGCCGAAGATTGAGACGCGGTAGTTCATTGCAACAAGGATCACGTTTTCTTCACTGAAATTGGGGATATTTCTGATTATATTACTATGAGAACAATCTATATTGAACTAGAACACTATACTCACACTGGCAGAATCCTTCCATCATAGACATCAAGAGTTGACGTGCCTGACCAAAAACCTCCACCATAGACCCACACCATCACCGCCAACTTCTTATTCGGATCCACCCTTCCAGGCACATAGACGTTCAGGTACAGACAGTCCTCTGACAACTTCGTGTTCGGATTCCACATAGTTGACCCATAGAAGTCTCCAAAATACGTGTCCTCGCTTTGAATGCAACTGTTGGGAGGGGTCGTCGCGTTGAATGGTATTCTCCATGGCTGCTTTGCTTTTGGCTTTCGAAACCTATAAGGAAGGAGAGATACATTTCTCCGAGTTGCATAGATAAAGTCTACCTTAGTTGTCCAATCGGTGGCTCTGCAAACGGGATGCCTAAAAACCTCGTAAGCGGTTTTCCACTGGGCGACAAGACCTCCTCGCCGAAAAGTGGAGAGCCATCATGGAGGTGAATTAAGTCGACTGCTATCACAGAAGGCACGAAGATGAAGAATAGTAGGGAATTTCGCATCACTTCAACAAATCATCAGGACAGCCGAGGTCACGGAGGATAGAGATCTGAAATGTATAAACATTTTTGGACCACATGTGAGAATAATGGGGGATGACATCTGGGTGAAAGATGGTTTCTGAAGCTAGAATATATAACAAAAAGGTAGGTGGTAGATCATGGGAAAGGGAGTGAAATAAAGATAATTCGAGGACCACCACGTCGCATTATTTTTTGCCCTCCTATTGCTCCACCACTCCACCCTTTAATATTTTTCCGGCCCATTAACCGCAACCTCTTGGGTTTTATTTTATTGCAAAAGCCTTGGTTTTTATATGGTAAAGGTAATTTTGGTAATTGAGGTTTTTAAAAAAAACAAGACAAGATTTTGAAAAGTCGAGACGAACAATGCGAGTGTCGCGGGGGGATACACGTTAGAGTTACATGTGTACACAACACTTTTGATCTATCTATCCATTCGGGCCGCGGCAAGAGCACACAAAACCAGCTACTGATAGGGGCAGGGTATGGAGTTGTTGTGGAATTCGAAGAGATTACAATGTGGAACTTTTTTTCGAGTTGGAGGGAGATGAGGAGTGATTAATGAGGCTTGTAACAAGGGGAGGTGATAGTTCACGTGAAGGATAGTGAGAGAAATAGCAATACAAATTTAAAAAAGTAGGTCGAGTCACTATCAGTACAAATCACTAGAAAATCAATATCTCCAAGTCATCGAGCAAGTCTCCAGCTCTCTGAGCCCAGCGTATTTTATGACTCTTTATCTCTCGACTCACGTCTCAACCTGCCTGACGCAAGTTGAAACGAAACGAAGCGAAACGACCGTCACAAGAATCATAAAAAAATATCATAAAGCTTCTCCCCCTCCACCCAGTACATATGGTTGTGAACTGAAAATAGCCGAGCATCTCTCATGGATCCATGAGAATCGACAAACGGAAACGGACCATCAAAAAGTAGAGATCACGACTGATATTATTGAAGAGGGAGAGGGAGAGAGGCAGAGGTTTCTTTTACTTTTCTTCTTCTTTCGTATCTCACTGACAGGACCAGGAGCCGCACGGATTGATAAAGGAGGGGCTATTGGGGAAAAAGTGAGAAAGAGAAAAAGAAAGAGAGACGGGAAACGTGATCCGTCTACGAGTCACGTAGTTTTTTGCTTGTCAGCACTGATTATGATGGTCGGAAAGTTGAAGTGTCCTCAGGACTCCAGGAGACAGGGGCAGAAAACATTGGAGAGGTGCGCTGAACGCTTTGCACTTTTCGGCGTCATAATTGATGAGTTATAGAGTGAAAAGCGGTCTTTCCCATTTGATTCTCATACTTTTCATATAACGGAACTTATCTCCTGTTAAACTCTGTGTGCAAAAGGTGTCACGATATGAACAATGAGATGATATGCTTCCGACATCGATGCAAGAGAGAGAGAGCCCCCCTCCGACCACATTTCGTTGTATATGTTGTAGAACAGTTGTGGTCCCCGTCTTCTCTCATTGCACCCCCCTTCCTCCTCATCAAATCAGTCTATCAGAAACGAAACGGGGTGGGGATCCATCTTGTTGGGGTTTTTTTCTGCGGGCGATTAAGTTAAGAGACATCTCGACATGTGTCGGAAAGCATGTAAGTTGAGAATAGGATAAACAGACGATGAAATTGATAGGGGGCCCTTCTCCCGGTCACTACTACGAGGGGGCTTTGATAAACAGGGGAGGGGGGAACATTTGCTCCCGGAAATTTTGCATTTCCTGTTATCAGGATCGACAAATCTAAAGGAAATGAATAGTGGTATAAAAGAAGAGGAACATTGTGGAAGGCTCGAGTCTGAACAACAAATTAGAATGGCGGCGGTGAAAGTTTTCTTGATTTTTTATCCACCTAATGAGGTAATGGGTCGCCTTTTTATAGTTTTTTGGTTGTGGAGAACACTCTTATCAAATTGGAAGGGACAAAAAACAAAAGAATTGATTTTGATATGAAGTGACTACTTGATTTAGTTATGAATCTTGATAAATAAAAACAGGGAAGTATCAAAAAATGATGGAAACCTTCAGTTGAAAAAGTTTTTCATGGATAGACAAAAAAGCTCGCTAAAAAATCAATAATATCATTTCAGTCATTTCAGTGATATAAAAAAGCGCAAACTTCTCCCAGGTCAATGAGTCAAGCGGATCGACAAGTGTTCCTCCTGCTTTTCTCTCTTTCCACCTATTTTTACGTTTTCCGATCGTTCGTCAATACTCGATGACGTCACGGCGCTGAAAAGTGAAGGTGGCACATCTATCCTTAGCACGAGATTTCTTCCAGGTGCTTGCGTCAGTCCGTCAGTTCGTCCTTTTTGTGATGACAGTTGGCGACCCCAATCATCTATCTTTTTTACTAATTTTTCTGTTCTTTCATGTTCGATATGTTTTGATCTGGATTGATAAAAGTATAGAAAAAAACCGAAGTGGTTGTCTTCTTTTGAACTAAATTGGAGGCAACTCAATCGATTCGTCGTAAAAATAATGGTAACGAAATCATGATGATAATAATGATGTATTGAATCCATGAAATCTGTTCTTCTGCAAACTGAATCCAATGCCACCTGTTCATGGGATATTTGAGTGATATATCGAGAGAAGTTTACAAATGTTGGGAGAATTATTTTGTCTAAATCACGTTTTTTGGCCTTTTCAACAAGTTCCACGTTAATTTTCAATCATAAAAGGGATGCAGCTCATTAAGAAATCAAAAACGTGATCAAATTTACAAAAATTCTACTTCAAGTTAGTGAACTTTAGTGCAAAGGCTTTCATTTTTGATTTGTTTTACTTGAGATCTGTAGGTCAAACAGGAGCTGAAGTTCCTTGCCAGTAGAATGACACAATCTACTTACAGTTGTATTCCATTTCCATCTGTGACACTCCCAATGAGTATTTTCGAAAATCTGATACTTTTATCAGAACAACAAATTATATGGATTATTTTCATTATCATTAGCATCATTATATAGTTAATCATCACAATGAATCGATAAAAAGTTTTGAACAATTGTCTACGAATGGGTGCTGAAACAGTTTCAGGTAAAGCTGAGAATTGTGAACCGTGGTTTTAGCATGGGGACGGTGTTCTACATGGCAGATCAAAAACGATTTGAGGATCATAATTCACTGGGCGACGGGTTCGATGTGCTCGGGGAGTCCGTTGAAGTGGAGTATTGCAGTGCAGGGTACTCGTAGATGTCCACAACCTGGCCAGAGTTTAGATCCCTGAAATCTGATAAATTTTTATAGAATGGGAAAATTGTTACTTACCAAATGCAATCCATTTCCTCTTTCTTGATATCGGTCTCCTCACAGTTCTTCACAATAGAGGTGGCTTGTTGGAAGAAGCTATCTGATAGCCTTCCACTGACCAGCTCATAGAATGTTTCTTCTACAGAATACACATTGAAGACATGGGTGATCTCAACGTCTTCTTGGAACCTCCGCACTGATCTCTGCAAATGAAAAAATTAGGTTAAATCCACAATGCTTGGGCTCACCTGAAGCGCTGGCAGCAACACCAACAAATTAGCCAGCCTCATTGAAGGATCCGGAATCTGCTTCACCCGGCGATAGTAGAATAGCACTTCTCGAAGAATCCGCTCTCGGTTCGTTCTGGCAAGCACAACACAGTCTTCAGCTTGACCCTCTAGACCGTGATCCCATAGCACCAAGGAGCAGAGGGTGAAGAACTCGTAGTTGTCGACTTTTTCACGTCGCATTGGGTCGAGGACGTTTCTGCGGTAGATGTCGAAGGATGGTCCAAACATTCTGGAAGGTAGAAAGGTGGAAGTGGTTTGGTGCTGGGTTAGAGTTTTTTGTAAAGAAATCGTGATGCGATGCAGATGGATAAAGTTTAATGGGTTTTAGAGAGTCTTAAATAGCATTCAAAATTTGCTTTACAGAATATCATGTATCTATTCAAATCATATTGAGATCAAAAATATCACTGTATTTCTAATAATACATCAAACTCCTTTAATAGTACTTGTGAGCAACTAACAGAGAATAAGTTTATTACAAAGATCATCTGAAGATAATTTCCCTTGTTCCCATTTGAACTGTGCCTCGAACATGTACTATCCAAAGATTATAAGACCAAAAAACCAAAACCACACCCAAACAAAAACCGTACCTGACTGCCTCCTCCGAACTCATCAGTTGTGAATTAATGTGATCCCCATAAAACGTTTCCGGTCGACTACAATCTATATAATCACCAGATGGCAAAAACAAGATGTCCGTCCTATCATTGATACAGCAGTGATATCCGCACTCCAGAATCATAAATGGGAGGAAGAAATTGCGGTATAGAAGCTTCTGAAAGTACACGTTCTCTCTCTCAATGTCAGTGGCATGCTCCTCACTTTCTGTTCCTGATGAAGTTGCTCAAAGTCGGTGTACGACTTGATGACCCAGTCGGCGACGAGGCCGATCTCTTTGAGATGCACACTGTGGGCGTCGCGATACGCCACCGCTTTTGGCTCGCGTCGCTGAAAATGGGGCGAAACATGATCTTTCTCCAAAAGCGTGTCGAAAAGTGTGGTTTGTGTCTACTCACGCTGAATATGTTTTCGCCGCCGCTGTTGTGAATGACCCGTCGGACGGCGCCCATGTGCGTGTAGTTCTCGTTGAGTTTGTTGAGAGTTGGCATACCATGCTCGTCGATGACGGCTACAGAGGAGAGCTCCTGGAAGAATAGGGGGTGATTGGTGGTAGATATGTTGGTTTCAAGAAGTTTGGAGATCTGATTCTCATAAAACGCAGATTCCGAAGTTCCTTGAAGTTTTGAAGGTGTGGCTTTTGCGTGCCAAAACATGCATTTCATTAAGATCAAACTATCAAAACTCTTATCAGCTCGATAATCTCCATCCACCGGTCAAACTAATAACTTCCCTATCATAAAACTTCATATAACTTTCAAATTTGATCTACAGAGCGATCAAAAACCAGGATGATCTTTATGATTTTTGACAGATCATAGGATGAAAAACCCCTATCCAATTCAAATGGCACAAAAGTCCATTAACCTTAATCTTAAGACTAATCTTGGGTAGAAACCTTATCTGAATTGGCCACACACCATACATCAACCGATCTACAGTTTGTTGACCTCCCTGAGTTTGAGTTTCCACGTAAATATCAATATTTTTTCAACTTTACAACAATTAAAACTATTCTAAACATCTCAAAGACCACGACATACCATTGGCCAATTTCCAGGCGACATTCTCAGCGAGCTCTGTGAGTCACTGGTGGAGTCGGGTCTGGAGTAGATTTCGCGATGGCGTTGGACAGCTGACTTCCTCATTCCCACAGCGATGCATTTGGTGAAGCGGCATGCTCGGCACATGCAGCGCACGTCTGGAAAAGCGGGTGTTTCGTGTGTGGTGTTTGGTACAATGGAGCGCACTTTAACAATCGGAAACTTTGACAAACGTTCCAAGTTCATTTCCTATTTCCAAACCTCGACGTCAGTGTCTGCTTCGCTCTTATTCAATCAGCCAATAGTTCAGGCTCTAGTTTGTAACACGTACTGCTATTTTCAAGATTTCCTCATTCACACTGATTTGGTTTAATGCTCATGGGAACTCACTTTTCTGTATCACACAAGCGCCCATTGCTCTGCAAACGTAGGCCTTGTTCAGAGCCACACTTCGACGAAAAAATGCGGCGCACGCTCTGAAATTCGCCAAGATTAGTGGTCTAACAAATCATAGAACACACAAAAACAGAGGTAATAACTACCTGCAAGCCTCGGCACCAAAGTGCGCGCCATCGCCAGCCTCGCCGCACACATTGCACGGCTTTTTGCTCGTCTGCATGGTTCCTTCCATTCAGCACTGACAATTCCTTGTTTTGTGGTGCTTTTTGCGGAGTTTATCAATAAGAGTTGTCTGGAAAAATAAGAGCTAAAAACGTATTAGAGAGACTGAAACCAGGTGCGTTTGCGGTGGGAAAAAAAGCGAGAAAAGTGGTAGCGAAATAGGAAGAGATTACAAAGAAACAAAGTGCGGTGTAATAGTCCACTTCATATGAAAATGTTCAAAACCACGTGGAAGAAAGTTCGTAATTTCTACCCCAAAACTCAAGTCAGCCCCGAGAACGAGTGCATGTTTGCCCAGGTGACATTTGTCAACTACTTCTTTACTTTTAACCTTTAATTTGTATTGATTTTTTCTGATTTTTTCACAATAAAGTACCGCGACAGTGTGATGAAAATGATCAGAGAAACAACTGATAAAAATTACAATGAATGTGAAGTCGGAGGGGGAAAAGATCAGTGGAGAGAGGTGGGGGGAGAGAAAAAGAGCACAAGAGAGCACAAAAGTGGATTAGACTGATGAAAAGTATAAATTGGAGATGAAAGAAGTTAGTCATTGAGGGCAAGCTGTTGGTTTTTTGAGTTTTTGAATCCTTGAGGATTTGATCTACCCTCTATCCCCTAAATGTTCAGTTTAATATGTTGAGAGTATATGAAAAACGAGTGGAACTGTAAAATGATGACTATCAACTGACTAACTACTACCCAAAACAATAACATGATTGTTTCGATGATTCCAAAGTGATTCTGATTTTCATCAATATTTATGATCATTGAATTCTATCTTTTGATATCTGATCCTGAAGCGTAGCAGACTTACAATCAGCATAAGGTATAACGAAACTTTTTTCAAGAAAAAGAAACAAGAAAAAGTACAAAAATTTTGGGGAAGAGAGGGGGTGAGAACTAGATGTGGTTGAGGCTGTGTGGCCCGCCCGAGCAAACAGTGGCAAGTCTCTTGTTCTTGGTGCAGCCCGTCCCCCGTGTTTCGGTGTGCGCCGTCTGACCAATTATACAGTATCTCTCTACATTATTTATTTTACTGAATCTCAAACAAACTTTTCACAGTTTTTTTGACTGTCTGGAGACAGGGGGAAAATCACATGTTCAGTAGTGGCAAACAAGCAAATACTTTGATTTTTGGAGATGGGAATGAAAATAACATGGCACCTGACAATTATGGTCAACTTTACGAAAAGAGCAGGGAATCTGATGTGTTGCGAAGCAGCGAGACAGAATGGACTCAGAACTTGGAGGATTAAAGACAAGCCAACCCGGAAGAATAGGTGGAAATAAAGCCCCCTTTATCAGGCGAGTCCAAGTGCAGTGCTGATCAGGGGAACAGAAGGCGGAGGTAAAAAAAGGGAAGGGTTGGTTGAAAAAAACAGGTTTTGATCCGGAAAGTGCATGCATGTTTTTCCGTGTTTTGTTTTTGACTTTCTTTTTTCAACTTTTTCCAATCTTTATATGAGCTAATCAAACATATACAAGTTCTGCAACCTCTCAAAAAGATCTCATCGACCGACGATCAAAAGTGCAGAGAACTGGTTATGGTGTGAGGAGGGCATCAGCGAAACATTTGAAAACAAAAGATTGCGTTGGGGGGTGCGATGCAATGCAAAAGTTTGATAAGATGGGGGGAGATAAGATCAATCATAACTGTACAAAGAAGGGGATGAACTGAGTGATCTTTGGTAGGTTCTCATTTTGCAGAGTGTCTATGGAGAGGATATCAATGATACTAAAAGATCAGTAGGACGATCACGATAAAATTCCTAGTTTTAAAAAAGAAGGACAACAAAACTAGGAAGTGAATTTTCAAAAAAAATACGATAATGTTTCAGTGCAAAAACAAAGTGCGGACAAAAATGGCGAGGACGCACGGCGATAATATCGAAAAATAGATGACGCGACAGAGAACGGTCGAAAATGTGATTCCGTCAAAGTTTATCGTAAAATTTAATATTATTAAAACCAAATGAAACGACTTTTCACCTTTTCAATAATTGAAAAGGTGAAAATGGTGGTTACAGGTGGTTTTTTGTATAGATTACAAAGCAGACTGATAAGAAATCACAAAATTTTACTCAAAAGCAGTGTAATAGAGGCTGATCTTTTGTAAAAAGTGCACGAACATCAACGACACTAGGCTAAGCAGCCAGCAAATGAGGTATGAATGATGGAATATGCAATTTTATAACTTTCTGCACGAATTGCACTTGAAATGAACCCTGCGAAAGAACATGGCTATTGAACTGCCATTGAAGCTGGATTAAGTTGCTATAAAAACGCGTCTAAGTCCTCCCCCTCTCTAGCGGACATCTCAAATTCTCAAATCACGAGCACAAATCACATGAAAACTGCATATTCTTAACAGCCCACATTTGTGATGGACAAGTCACAATAACACAAGCGATCAATGAACTCGGATTGATAAAGATGGTGAGGCGACTAAAATGATGACAATTCAGACATAGGAATACCCCCCTTTCCGCTCAATCCGATAAACACGAGAGAACAGATAGGATGCACTCAAAGTTTTGTCACATTTTTCATAGAAACCATCGCGAAAAAGGCGGGAAAGGGAGCGCATGATGACATTGCGCGTCTCCCCAAATCAAGTACTGGTGTTGACGGTGAGAGGACGACCGTTATCTTCTCGTCCCCAACCAGAACACACCGTCCGCCTTTAATCGATTATTCGCGTGATAATTGTCCCAGACAATTTGATTCATCAGTCTTATGATAGATCAAAAGTTAGAAGAATGAGATAGAAATGTGTTTATTGAGCTAGTATGGAATGAGAATGTTAAGAGGTATGGTTAGTAGAAAACAAATGACATGAATGGAAAGACTGGGAAGAAAGAGTAGCAGTTCTCGGAAAGTCAATAGATCTTTAGATAGCTTTAAAATTTTGAAAATCATGGCATTTGAGTGTATGAGACTGTAAGTGTAGTTTTGACAATGTTTAACATCAATATAATGACAAAATAAAGATAACATAGACAGTAATAGACAAAAAAGAACCGAATCAATCGGCTGCAATCAATACTTCTTTCTTTTGGCGGACGAGGCCAGCTCCGGAGGACCACCAGAACGCTTCGATCCCTTCTTGGTCTTGTTGCCTTTGATGCATCTCGTGCAGAACCATTTCGCGTCGGTGGGCTCGGCAGTCAATCCAACGCAGTGCCTAAAGCATAGTTGGTATCAAAAGAGCGGAAGAATGTGTGTCCCAATGTTTGCCACTCATAAGAGTCAACAAGCTACTACTTACCAATGGAACCAATCCTCGCACTGATCGCACGCCACCATGTTGGCGCCATCGTTGTACGCCACATTGCACACCGGACACACCCACATCTCTTCGGGCTCCTCGGAGCTTTCTCCGGAGTCGGCGCCGTCGGTTTCTTGGAGGAGAGGGCGCGGTTCGGGAGTTGGCGAGGGCTTCTTCTCCTTTTTCTTGCGTTCTGGAAGGGGAAATGTGGATTGGGATAGGGTTTGATGTGTTCATGGTCATATTTGGATAGCCAAAGTCTAAATCTGATCAGAATTAACAACATCTAATAAATGAATTTAACGTTTTAAGAGAGATCAAATTTCTAGAAAATTGTCGTTTTAGTAACTTTAGTCTATTCGGCATGCTCTCAAGCACTTCATCATTGAAAAATGCATCAAATCGACATAAACTACACTAATGATGACATATTCTACATGATCACAATCATACTCTCATTGAATCTGATGTATTTCAGAGTTCTTCGACCTCCGAATGGTTTTTAACGACGCTATGAATTTTTTTTTGAATAAAAATAGTTGGTTTTGCTTTTAGATTCTCAATGAACATCTATCGTTTTGTCCAGATCCTTTCAATCTATTAGTTTTGACAGTCTCTATAGACCATTTATGATCAATTTCTAGCAGTCACTCAAATTTATCAACAAGATAAAGCTGTCCTACACCCATCACTTTGAATCCTCACCTTCCTCCCTCTTCCGCTCGCGTTCCTTCTCCTTTTCACGCTCCCTTTCACGTTCCTTCTCCCGCTCCCGTTCCTTCTCCCTCTCCCGCTCCTTCTCACGCTCCCGCTCCTTTTCGCGCTCCCGTTCCTTCTGAAGCTCGCGCTCCTTCTGCAACTCCTTCTCGCGTTCGCGCTCCTTTTCAGCTTCGCGCTCCTTCTCCTTTCGCTCGCGCCGCTCCTGCTTCTCTTTCTGGCGCTCCTTCTCCTTCTTCTTCTCCTCGCGACGCTTCTCCTTCTCACGTCGTCGCTCTTCATCCTCATCAGCTGCCTTTTTAGCCGCCGCTTCCATCTCGCGTTGCTTTTCTTCTCTGGAAGATTAGTGATGAGATTTGATGTGAATATGAGGGAAACTTACAACTCTTTGCGGGCAGCTTCCTCCTTCTCTTTCTCCTTCTCCTTCTCCTTCTGAAGTCGCTCTCGCTCCTTTCTCTCCTGGCGCTCACGATCCTTCTCCCGATCGCGTTGCTCCTTGTCTTTCTTGTGCTTCTTGTGCTCCTTGTCTTTCTTATCCTTCTTCACCTTCGGGCTCTGAAATCATCTCATTTAAAAATCACGAGCAACACTAACACTTACATCAACACGCATAGCAGAGCCAGGCCGCGAGTCGCTGGTCTTCTCCACACTTTCTCCTCGCTTCTCTTCTTTGTCAGGTGCCAAGTTGAACAAGTTCTTGAAGCGAAACTTGAGAGGCGGATTGGCGGGTGGTTGTGGCGCTTCTTGGGCAGCAGGGAGTTGTGGCTCGTGATAGTTGCTACGCGACGAGGCGGGACGACTCGATGCACTCGTCGACTCGCGTATCGGGGAGCTGCTTTTCTCGCAGGGTGGAGCGTAGTTGGTGCCGAATTTGATTTTGAGCTTTAGCTTCGGGTTTTGGGTGGGGTCTGAAATATGAAGTGTGAAGGGAACAAAAAGGATGGAGAGTCGGTCAAAACGTGAAACATATCCCTCTTTCAAATCAATAGTGAAGCCAGAGAGAAAAATGACTATGCTGGCTGGGAAAAGGGGGTGGAAAAGAGACATGTCTCTCTCTAAAAATGGGAAAGGGGAGCCGGAGCCGGGAGCCGAGAGCCGAGTGCCAAGAGACCAAGAGACAGCAAAGGACCAACACGTTTTTTTCTGGTCCTGGACCTAGTACTAGTTCTAGTTCTAGTTCCTCAACCCTAGTTCTAATACCACGAGCCATTCAAAAAAAAACTATATATTTCATCAGTTGTCTTCTCAAACCGGTATGCCGGGTAATATGATGAGTTCGCCTCTTATCACTAAACGAGAAACAACTTTTTGAAAGCATTGGAAATAAAAGGACAGCCTCATTGCCCCGTTGCAGATAACTCAACATTGATTGAAAATTGCAAAG
The DNA here is from genome assembly GCA_963572205.1 of Caenorhabditis imperialis. Taxonomy (NCBI): domain Eukaryota; kingdom Metazoa; phylum Nematoda; class Chromadorea; order Rhabditida; family Rhabditidae; genus Caenorhabditis; species Caenorhabditis imperialis. The sequence goes on along the minus strand of OY751544.1, from coordinate 2,822,127 downwards.
TGGTTTTGAAACAGGGAAACAGGAAACAAGCGAAGCACTACACATTCTTGAAGAGGCAAACGAGAGGCGAATTCGAAACGAAATGAGCAAAGGGCGCCTGGCCTTTTTTGCTATGCATAGGGGAAAAGGAGAGTTCATTAGTCTTGCTGACAAAGCCTTTCAGTTTTTGAGGGCAGTCACATTTCTCATTGCTCATGTTTAATCTTGATTCAGATATAACAAAATTTGTGAAGAGAAGATGTCATGACGTTTTATACTAATAAGGAAGCGCTGGGATAATCCGAGCAATGGAGCACCTCTTAAGCAAATCAAGTTATCGAGAAGGAGAATTTTTCAGATTTTTTTCAGATAGAAAAACCCACCGGTAATTGACGTCTCCTCAGTTGTCATCGACATCTCCTTGTTCTTCTCTGGAGTCGACGTCTCCTGCGTTTTCCTCTCCTCACGTTCCTTTTTCCGCTTCTCCTTCTTCAGCCTCTTGTACTCCTTGTACTCCTCCGAGTCCTTGTCCGGCTTCTTCTTCTTCTTCTCCACCTCCACTGGCGCCTCGGTGTTAATCTCCACTTCCAGTGCGGGCTCATCGTCAATCTCTACTCCAATGTCAACTGTCATTCCGATTGGCGGAACGTCGTCGACAATTATTGGTGGTGCGGCTACGGTCACTTGAGCAGTGAGCACTGGCGCTGGAGGAATGACTTCTGGAACGATGACTGGAGGAGGTTCGACGACGGGGACTGGAGGAACGATAGTGGGGAGCAGCATTTGACTCTTGGCGCGGGCCAGCTGGGCTCGAATTTGCTCGTCGATAGAGTCCTTCCGTTTCGTTTTCTTTTCTACTACAGGCTTTTCAGGTTTTTCGGGCTTTTCAGCCTTCTCAACAACTGGTGGAAGTATACCAGCAGCTATCAACGCCGCCTTCTCCTTCTCCTCCTTGAACTCGTCAAGTTTCTTCTGCTGCTGTGCCAACAACTGATCACTCAACATCTTCCTCTTCTCCAACGTCGCCTTCTTGGGTGGTCGGCCTTTTGGCTTGGGTGGCCCTGTTGGCTCGAGCTTTGGTTTTTTGGGGCGGCCCGGTCCGAATCGTTTTTCAGGCGTCGAGAAAGAGCCGCCCAGTGAGCTACCAGGTCGTGAGGAGGAGGGAGTGGATCCTGAAGATCCGGGGAGTTTTCCTTTGAGGATGTTGGAGAAGTTGATGACGACGCCGGGGTCTTCATAGGGTGGAGGGACGTCGGCGGACGCGGAGACGTCGGGTCGGTTGGAGGCCTGAAATTTGAAAATTAAAGATGATGATATGGTGCATAGGGGGTTGAGAGGGAAGAATTTGATTCAAAATTCAAAAGAGTGTTTGATTTGCAGGATTTTGAATTCTCGACGACATTTTTACAGAAACCTAAATAAAATGTCATTTTTTCCCCCCCCCCCCCCCCCCCCCCCCCCTTCAACAGTTCAGTTCATCTAAATTGCTCGAGAGACCCCACAACAAAAACCATGACACTCACAAAGTTAGGTAGTCGTTCGCACCACTGTGACACCAGCGAATGAGAGTCAATCTTGTGAATATCCAACCCCATCCGTGGCTCCGACATGTTCGCTAACGTCGGCGCCATCGCCTTCAACACTGGCATCGCCGCCAGATCCGCCGCCTTCTGCGCTGCCACCTTTTGCCCTTCATGCTCCGCGGCTGCTCTCTTCTTATTCTCCTCGTACTCTCTGAAGAACCCGGTTTCGGTGTAATCCATGTCTTCGAAGTTGGGCAGCGTCGAGTCCTTGATCCCAGTGATACCGAGCGCGTATCGTTCTCGATTCCGTTTTCGGGCGTAGGCGGCCTCTGCCTTCTCCCTAGCCTCCTTATCCTCTCTGGCCTTTTGTGCTTCTGGAGTTTCATTCATCCGTCGATACGTGTTTATCCGTTTCAACTTGTTGAACTCCTCCTGCTCTCGATCCGCCGCCGTCCTATGCGCCTTCTTGGAGGTGGAAGCGCCGGGCGCCTTGAGTTTATTCTCATCTTCGATCCAGTCGAGGTGGATGGCTCGCATGTACGGTGGTATATGGCTTGGACGTTCGTCGAGCTCTCGGTCTGACGGTGTTGGGCCGTACATTTGTGTGTAAAAGGTTTCGGGACATTTTTCAGCGTCCTGATCGGGCACTGGGAAGAGTGGCAGCTGTAACCACTTTTGGCGGTGTTTTGGGGTTCAATCAGATTTTTGTTTTGAAGAATGATTAATATACTTACTGCGCTTAGTCTCTCGCTAGATACATTGTTGGCAAAGTTTAATATTTCTGATGTTCGAACTTTTTTGAATTTCAAAGCTGCCATTGCATCGTGAATAGTTGCATGTGTGCGACCCGCTGAAACTTTCTTCATTTTTCATTCTTCACTAGAATTTTATGAGACTCACTGTGTTCTGTAAATATCCGTGTTGCTGACCCGTACTCCTGAATGGTGCTTCTGAGCATCGCCGCCAGCCGATTAATGGCGGCGGGCGCGACAGATGTAAACCCGAACTCTTTGCAAAGTACTTTGCAAGAGTCCTGAAGTTTAGCAATGGCAAACTCCCGTCCCGGATTGGTCCGTGGCTCTGCCATACTCTGAGAATGCGACATTATTGGTTTTCCATCAGAGAAGCTCTGAGAAAAATGCAAAATTTCATGCGGAAAATGTATGTGCTCCTTGTTTTTTTTCTTTTTGTGGTTGAGAAGGTCTAGAAAAAAGAGAAAATCGATAGAAAGACAATGAAAAAACAGCACAAAATCAAAAAGCCACAACAACACAAGAAAGGGCCAACATACCAGACAGCACAAACACAAAAATGACATAACCGAATGCTATAAAAAGAAACCTCTACCTGCTCATATGCTAGCTCATTTATCAACGCAACAACTTCCTCGGTGTTGAGGATAATATAACTACTACCATTCTCAAAGAGCATCAAAATGCGCTTCTCTACGATGCACGTTAATGAGAAAACATGCAAAACAAGTTGAGAACGTCAGTGGAGCGCGTTTGCAGCGGGAAGCGGCGCAAAGGGAGGTAGAGAGAAAATAGGGCGGGGAGAGGAGAGACGCTGGGAACGAGCGGGAGAAGGTCTGTGGGAGACGAGGGGAGGCCGCGGGAAGAGGGGAGAAAGATACTGACCGTGTTTTGTTTGCTTTGTTCCTCTAATAGTGCGACTTTGCGGGCGCTGGAGGAGAAATGGAAATGGAAACGCATGCGGGAAATTTGTTTCAATTCAGCTGTATAGCAAAAGCCAAGAAGTCGCTGAATTTCCATGACTACCCGATGAACAAAAAGCAAAATCATATTGCTTTTGTTCAGCGGCAAACAACAACTGATTTTTTGAACAACACCCCTCTCTGACAAACTACACAATTAACAATTTTAAAATCCTCAAAACTATAACAAAAACCACACAACAAAGAGAAGTTCCATACAATACAGTACAACACAAAAATCGATGGTGCACACCGGGAAAAAATGAGGGTGAGGTCCACCCAACAGTGAGTGACAGGCCTCGACGAGAGAGGGGCGAGAGTATTATGGTCGTTAGCAACGGGCAAGGAGGCGACTGGAACACACAACAAGAAAAATGGGGGATGGCTCGCTTTCGGATACGGAAAACAAGAGGAGAATTTGGGAAAATGGTTACATAAAACTGAATTTGAACCAGTTTTGAAAATCAGTTATTAAATTTTAGTTCAATTCAATTTTTCCTGAAGTTTTTGAAAACCTTATTCACAATCATTCTTACTAACTTGAAAATAATATAAATTTCGAGTCTTTCACTAAAAAATAACCCAAAAAATTGGATGGTGGGAATAAGGCACGTAACATTTCATAAGATGAAAATGGAGGACATATTTGTAGTTTTATAAAGAAAACAAATAATATGTAGAGAACAAATTTTGAATTGGATTTGTAAATTTGGCAGACTAGCACTAATAAATCCAAAACATTCACAGTCATCCTAATTTTTTCTCACAGATTTTCGCAGCGCAAAACATTAAATAATAGGTCCCTTGATCTTTTGGCTCTTTATGACTTTTACGGTCCCATCATATCTTTACAACTCTATGAGAACTTTGCGGTCCTTTAAGGGTGTTATGGTCAAATGAGTTCTCCAGTTACACCTGTCAAATAGCCCATACTAACAAAGCTTCGGGAATAATAAAAAACATGATTTTTTCGAGTTAAAATCGAATTTTGTTCCGAAAACTGAAGGTGGAAGTTAGTTTTTGAATCGGAATTCCATTTTTAACATGAATAGTCATAGTTTTTGTCACTAACTAAAGATTTTTATAAAATCCCATAAAATCACAAAAAAAAAACATTCCAAGAAGAAGTTCAACCTCTTCGGAGTCAAATATCAGCCTCTGATGCCATAGTCGGTACAGATTCAAAAATTTTAGATGGATCAACTGTTTTCATGGGACCGTAATGTGTTTGATGAGACCGTAAAGACATATATAATTGTAAAAACACCATTGGACCTTAAAATTTATAAAGAGCCGATATTTTTTCTCTGGAAACCATCTCACTTACTCGAATGTGAACTATCGTTATACGACCCAATACAGCCTTCCGAATTGTATTTTTGCCTGAATCAAATCACATTTATAGGCAACTCTGATTCACCAGAAAAAGAAACAAAAAATCCAAAATCTAATAGTTTTCCTGTATGATTCAGCCGAATAAAAGCAAAAAACCATGAAACATCTGCCAACTTGGGCAAAAAAAGGGAGGGGGGGGGACTTTCAAATAAAACATGTTGTTCTGAAGGGATTCTGAAGAAAGTCATGAATTCTGATGTGAATACACCCAGAAACAAGTTCAGTGAGTTGGTTTTTTGAACGAAGAAATGTTCGTTGCGAATGAGAAACTTGAAATTCAATAAAAAAAGTTATTGAATATAGCTCGTACGTGGCATGGAAAAGGCTGAAGAGAAATTGAGACGTCTTGTAAATCCACACTAGTATTCTGTAAATCTACATTCTTATTTCCAGAATTTTTGTGCCTATTACTTGTTTTCACAATAGCTCAATGTTCTGGCGTCACTTTAAAAGTTCATATCCTATAAAATATTTCATATTTCATATTTTATAGCCAAATCATGCTTGAATCACTCCCTTTCTAATCAAAGCTCTCTCCACCCGGAAACGGAGCCTATTCGTTCTGTGCTCTCAATCCCAACATTTCATTAAATTTGACCCCCACTTCTAATAATATTTTTGTTTACAGTAGTAGTCATCGTCTCCAAATATTATTCCGACGACTACTAACGTCCGCGCCCCCAGTAATTCAATCTCTTCACACCTGGAACCTCTTGTTTTTCAACGCGTGAACATTGAACGTTTTACTTTTGTTGTCCACAGCTTTAATCTGTTGGACTTCATTAGTTTGCAGGTGTTTCAGAAGTGCAGAAGTGACCTGATTGGTTTGTTGTAGCTCTGAAAACGTGTTCTTTTCGTTTTCTGACTATTTGCTGACATGCGATCGGTTTTCAAATACTACTTGAACCTCGCCACAATTGCTTTTTTCGATGCCTCTTCAAATGTTACTAGTTCCTGTCTGAATCCTCCACACATCTTAAAGGCTCCAATTTGTAACTAGTTTCATATGGATGTTCTCAATTCTCTCTATACCCACAAAAAGTTCCCTCTTTTTTCAATTTCGAATTTCTAGCTCCAGATGTTCATTTCCCATTCCATCTCTCTCGCGAGCCTAGAAAGAAAACGTTTTGCTCCGAGAAATGTTTATTTAAAAATTTTTCGATGAGAAAAATATGCGGATGGGGCTATTTTTAAGCCTAAAGATGAGAGCGTGCGAAGAAATACTGAATTGGGTCAAAGTTTATTCCGATTTTGAAGTTGTTTACTTGTTTCTTTGTTGCTTCATGAAGCTGCAGATTCTCCGGTATTTCTACTGCAAGTTTTAGTAAATTTATAGGAACGATTGGAAAATTTACTCGAAAATCGCGTAAATCTATACTTACCGTCGTAAATCTACATTAACCTTTCGTAGACTCACACTTTTCCAGTGAAATCTATACTGAATTCATGTCAGTCGACAACAACCTCTGTAAATCCACACTACCTCCCGTAAATCTATACTAACCTCCCGTAAATCCACACTAACTCCCGTAAATCTACACTTACCTTCAGTAAATCCACACTGATCTTCCGTAAATCCACTCTACCTCCCGTAAATCTATACTAACCTTTTGTAAATCTACACTAACCTCCTAGAAGCTCCATAAACTTGAGTCCCCCTAACTCTCTGGCCACTAAACTTGTTGTCAAACAGCACAAAGTCAAACCAACTATAACTTAATTATGCAAGACGAAAAAGGTCACAAGACAAAGAAAAACTGCCTTAATTTTACCATTTCCCTCATTTCGCCCCTCTCCCCTATTGTTTTTCCGCTCTCCCTCACCCCCTAATTTTAAGAGAAGAGGCAAGCAACACAGCCCAAAAAATAAACTAAAGGATGCTGCTGAAGAACCCCCGGGCGTCGAAAGAAGAAAAGGGAAGAGGAGAAGGCGCTTCGCTAAACGAACACGTGAACGAGGCGCGGGAGGAGAAGAAGGCAGCGTCCGTTTTCCTTTTTTTTCCACAAATCTTCACCTCTTCTTCACCAGAAACTCGTTCAGGGGTTTTTTCCCTTCGCCTCGCATTTGTCTAACGTGTCGGTTTCTATTGTGTTGCGAAGAGATGACCTCAAGAGTCGGGAGACGTGCATTTTTAATGCAAAAACCCTCTTTTGTAGGTACTTTTCACACATTTTCTCAGAGGTTTGGGTTTCTAGTTTTGAGAGTTTTTCCTTGCCAGTCTGTTTTCAGTGGTTGAAAGTGGTACCTCAACTTTCAAGGGAGGTTAGTGTAGATTTACGGGGGTGATGTAGATTTACAGACGAGTAGTGTTAATTTACTGGAGATCAATGTGAATTTACATTAGGTTAATGTAGATTTACTAAGGCTAGTGTAGATTTACGAAAGATCAGTGTAAATTTACATGAGGTCAATGTAGATTTACGAGGACTGGTTTAAATTTACGGAAGGTCAGTGTGAATTTACATGAAGTGAATGTTAATTTACGATTGCTAGTGTACATTTACGGAAGATTGATGTGAATTTACATAAGGTTAATGTAGATTTACTAGTGTAGATTTACGGGAAGACATATTCCCTAAAAGTTAATGAGTCCGTATTGAGTTCAATGAAGCTATGAACGTTTCTGGGCACTCAGAGACAATGGACAAAAAATTATATGTTTTCCAACAGAAAACCAGCATTATTTTTCCAATTTTGCTAATTTTCCCTTCCAGTGAAATCCAATCACGTATTTTCCTCTCCAAAAAAAACAAAAAAAAACTCGAAAAGTTGTATATTCTTTGACCCATTTGTATACTTTTGTACCATAAATCCAAAAAACACACATGCAAACTTTGCCATTCCACTTCTCTGCGCTGTTTGGACGATTTGGACAAAGCTTTCCAAAAACCTGTCATTTTTCCAAAAGTCTTCAATTTTCTTTTGGTAGAACGCGTCTTCTGACCACTCAGGTGTTTTCCTCCTCTTCAATTTTTGTAGTTTCTGTCGTCAGCAGTCAGACAGATAGAATTTATCTTTATCTCCAGACGCGACTTGTAAGCTACAATCCTAGACGTTAATTCGGTAGAAAAACATGGTCACTCGACCAACCTCCGCGTCCTTGAACAACGTGTTTCAATCACTCTGTCCATTTTCCAATTTTCGCCCAAGTTTTCCCCGCACTGACCTTTCGCGTCTTATATTACCTTATTATGGTGTCGTACAAGACGTGAGAACTGGGCCACAGTGTAACATGGAACAGCTGAGAGGGGTTCGGAGCGTTTTACTCAAAACAAAGTAAGCGACAGATGTGTCATCTGTTGCAAATGTCGTGTGATCAGCTGTGAGGAGGCTTTCTTAATTGTTCGGGGAGGGCCCGTGGCTTTTTAGTTTAACGCTACCATTGATTCATTGCGTTTTCAGAAGAGGTGTAGTTTTTGGAGTCTGTAATTTGCTTTTATCGTCTAGAATTGTGCTGAAAAATAGAAATAGTTGGGAGGTGGTGAAAGCGACGTTTTTTGTGAAATTCAAAAAGTTCAAAACTTGTGAAAAGTGGCGACAATGGAAAAAATGAATAAATTTGAATTTGAAATTCTTGAAGTTTTCGAACTTTTTTGCTGTTCCCATTTCTTTGTTGTCCTTCCAGTGCATTTTCTCTTACAAGCTTGTTCAAATCTATACTGGCGTTCTGTAAATCAGAACTAAGATCCCGTAAATCTACATTAACCTTTTGTAAATCTACACTAACTTTTTGTAAATCTACACTAACCTCCTGTAAATCCACATTAACCTCCCGTAAATCTACATTAACTTCCTGTAAATCTACACTAACCTCTTGTAAATCTACACTAATCTTCCTTTATTCCACCTTTTCCTCCTGTAAATCCGCATTTACCTCCCGTAAATTTACACTGACCTTCCTCAATACTACATCAACTTCCCGTAAATCTCCACTGACTATAAAAATCAAAAATCCATCAAAATATCCCCTTTGCTTCTACAATAATCCCAACACAAAAGCAAGCGCCCACCTGATTGCCGCAAATTGTTTGCCTAGGCGTTTGCACAATCCAATCTATTGACTCCACATTCATTTTTGACCATTTCCCGTCATAAATTGCATCTTTATCCATCCATCCATCCTGTTCTGTGTTCTCTGCCAGCCTTTTTTCGCCTCCTCCTCCACTCCTTTCGCACTCTATTGAGTCATTCAACCAGTTTTTCGTCACCTGCAACAATAACTGTACTAACCAAAGCTCCCCTACACACGTTCTTTTATAACAAGACATTGTCTCACTGAATTCGTTCGCTTTTCTATTCCAAAAAGAGAGAGAGAAAGTGGTCTCATAAACATTTATGTCTGTGTATAAGCGCTGTTAATTTAGTAGAGACTAATTCGCGTCCATAAACATTCGGGCATTGTTTTCGGAGGGTGGGAGGACGAGTTGTTCGACTTTAGAAATGGGGTGCTGGTGCTGATCATGGGGAAAAAAGGTTGTTTTGGATAGGAATTTGTCATTTAGCTTATAAATGTGTCAACAAGCTCTTTTACGGGCGTATTTTTTTTTAGAAACCCGTAGTTTATAGCGAGTTGGGCACAATTTTCTTTGTGGTTGTGTAGCTATTGAATTTCTAGTCAAGGAACAGTGATGTAAATAAAGTAAGGCTATTCAATAGTAAATTTAGATGAACTTACCGTAAATCTACATCAACCTTATGTAAATCTATAATGCTTTTGTAAATCCACATTAGGTTCCTGTAAATCTACACTAACCTTCTGTAAATCTACACTAACCTCCTGTAAATCCACATTAACCTCCCGTAAATTCACATTTACTCCTAACAAGCTTGTTGTACTTTACTCCTTGCTCTTTTCCTTCCGCAGTGTCGTTCTCCTCCATTGTCCGTAGTTTGCCACGTTAAAGTTACCAAGTATCCATCCGATGCCTGTTTGCTTCTTTCAAATGACGCATCTTGTTGATTCAACTCTCCCTTGGCAAACTCTCAAAACTGACTCCTGTGCTTTCGTTTCCGCCAGTAACTAATCCTCCTTACCGTTCTCGCCCCCAGTAGAACTTTTCTCCATCTCTTTCTATCCCTCTTTTTTCGACTTCTTATCTAAATAGATTAGGAACATTTTGAACCCCTCAAATGGGCGGGCGAAGGGCACGCCTACTGTGCTGTGTTTCTCTTTTCATTTTTCGCCATTCCAGATGTCCTCCATCACACGAGCCGTCACCTCTCGGCTCAGCGAGTTTACCAATGGACGACAGAGATTGACTTCTGATAAGCGTATGTGTTTTTATCTTTGTTTGGTTTTTTTCAACTGATAACTTTGTAAATCCAATCTTCCAGAAGCCGTGGGATCTTCCACTAGTCAATTCAACTACATCATCCCTCCCGAGATCATCTGGGAAGACTACCAGGCCCAAAAGCAAGTGCAGGTACGATTTGGTTCCCATTTCCGGCTGGCAAAAGTGCGCACAGCCTTTTTTGTATTCTATTCATTCAATGTGTACAAGGAGTGACGTTATTGTTGATTCTATTCAAAGGCGGCGAGCTAAGCAACAAGTTTACAGGAACCCCTCAAAGTCGAAGTGGAACCGGAACCGGAACCCAAGGTGGAGGAGAAAAAGACCAGTCCCAGCATTTTCTCGCAAAAGGTTCGCTTTATTGACCCGCTTTTGGAAGAAAGATCAAAATGAAGACGTTGTTTTTATTCAGATAAGCGCCGTTGTTCGCAAGTTATCGCCGTTCAGCGATGATAGTTCGACGACGTCGAAAGGAACCGACACTGGATCTGTTGTTGAGGACGACAAGAAGAAGAACGGCGGGAGGTTCAAAGAGACTGTGAGTTTGTGCCCTGATTTGATAAGGGGATGTACTTTGATTTTGTAGAAACAAAAAATGGAGCGGTTCAAAAAACTTCGCCGTTCCAAAGATCGCCAACAACTGATCGAGTCAAGTGATGACGAGGCATAAATCCGATCATTTTTGAGCGTATTTCAAACTTTTTATTTCCAATGCGTGTTTGCTTTACCAAAATTCCACCACAATGCTTTTTGCCGTTTCTTCGCTATTTTTCATTTTGAAAAACTAAAAACTAATTTTTTATGTTTATCTCTAATCTTGGACTAATTGAGATTTTAAACAAACTTAATATTAACTTGAATGTATAATATATAACTTGTAGTTTTCTTGTTTTCTGTGTAGAAAATATACAGAAAAATGTTAAATGTATGTAAACTTATTACAAATCGAGTGATTTGGATTGGAAAACTGTATTTTCATTGAATAAACTATAATTGAGTGAGGCTTCTTGGTGGATGTGATAAAAGAAGTATTATGTATTTGAATAAAAACGATATATTTACATACAAAACAAGAATCTGCAGTGAAAACGTGGAATACAGTAACTCCAGCGGTTTGAAGAACAATCTGGTCAATTTCCAGGAAGATTTTTAAATGTTAACACTAATTATCATTAAATTCTCCACGAAAATCTACCCAAAAACCTTTTTTCCTCATGAAAAACCACCCAAAAACCGTCTCTCCCCCTCCGGCCCACTAAGCCCCGCCCCCTCACACACACCGCATAGTGGCGGTCGGAACCCGCAAGGTGTCGGTACATCAAAAAGGTGGCATGCCGGCCGCGCGCTAAAAATAGTTGATAAGTGGTATTAAAGTCTACATATCCAAAAAAAACTAACTCGACGAACTGATGTTCGGAAAGTGAGCGTTGTTAAATTTTCTCCACACTCGGAGAAAATAACGTTCACTCTTTCGTTCATTGGGGGTGCGGGGCCCCCTTGGGTCAATCCAAGGGTTTTTGGGAGAGCGAATCCATGTCGGTTTGGGATTTGATTTTTAAAAGATTGAAAACTGTTTGATTATCAGTTCAGTTTGGTGTTGATTGTAGAATACTACAAGTAGTTGCACATATCATACACAAAATCTGCCTTAAAAATTTTTATTATGAAAACAACAAAAAAGTATAAAAAATGACAACATAAAAACTGTGTACTTCTCAATATACCCTTTATGATTCCGAATCTTCTTCATCTTCCTCCTCCAATGCACCATCTTTAGAAAGAAGTGGTTGCTTATCAGCTTTCGGATCTCGATATGGCTTCGGAGTCACCGACTGATCAGGCCCTTCTAATTGCAACTCATCCATCACTTGATCAAGGCTCTCGGCGCTGCCTGCAAGTCAACATCTCATTTCTATCTCAAGACTCTCTTGAAAACAAAAAAACGATGATACCATGTGTCTGCTCGACTTTTTTAACAATTCGGTGCTTTTTGAAGTGCTTTCCGTCCTCGTCGCTCGCCTCGGTGATCACTGACAACGCGTTTGATGGCGAGCGGTTGCCCCCAGCCAGATTGGGCGCCGATGTGCCGTCGGCATGACGTGGCAACCACAATCCAGATGTCAAGTTGGTGGGAGCCTGCGGGTGATTCATTTCCGCAGCGTGCGGCCATGGCGACCTGAAAATGACGAATTTTGAAGGGGACATGAGGTGTTGATTGGCAGTTAGTATACCCTCTAGAGCTGTTTGCGGACGTGGAGAGCATCTCATTGCTCGGGAACAGAGTGGACGGACGTTTGGTGCTAGAAACAAAGTGAGGGGTTATAACAAAAAGACAGTGGAGAGTAGGCTATCCGAATTACCCTTGCTTATTGAGAATGCTTTCTGATCTTGCCAATAGATTCCTTTTGACCGACATATTGTTCATGAAAGCAGCAAGGACTGGTGCAGCGCCACTGTTGATCACTGAAAAATTAAAACTTTTAGAGAGAAAGGGATTCCCGGTAAACTCAAAAATGTGACCAACTACTCACCACTAAACCTTCTCTCACTTTCCGGCCGATCAGGCATATTTTCAGTACTTTGAAGGCTATGCTTTGCCCTCCAACGAATTTCAAACAGTTTATCCTTCGCATTTTCCTCATCGATTTGTCTTCTTTCAGTTTCTTCTTCCAGTTTCTGATTCTCCTGATATTCCTGGTCGATCAACTCCAGTGCCCACATGTACTGATTCTCAACTCTCTCCTGGAGAATTGCATAGACCATTGAGAACAACGCAAGGCCGACGAAATAGAGAACGAATAGTGCTAAACAGAGAGTGTTTTTAGCTAGTGAGATCCGAATAAGCCTCACCGCATGCAGTCCTAGGATGTTCTGGGATAACATCACCAAACCCAATTGTTGATAGGGATACAAAGAAGAAATAGAATGCTGTGAGGAAATCCCACTTCTCCCAGAACGACACAATGAACGAGCAGATCACCATAAAGAGGAATACGATGAAAAGAGCCCATGACACTGGGAACGTTGTAAGTCGCTCTTCTTCCTCGTCCTGCAATGTTTTTTTCTCTTTTTTTTTCAAAATTTGCTAACTTCAGGGCTTTGGAGAGTGATATGGTTAAATTCCAAAACGATTTTCAAATGTTAACACCAATTATTATCAAATTCTCCTCAAAAATCTACCCAAAAACCTTATTTCCCCATGAAAAACCACCCAAAATCGGTCTCTCCCCCTCCGGCCCACTAAGCCCCGCCCCCTCACACACACCGCATAGTGGCGGTCGGAACCCGCGAGGTGTCGGTACATCGAAAAGGTGGCATGCCGGCCGCGCGCTAAAAATAGTTGATAAGTGGTATTAAAGTCTACAAATCCAAAAAACTAACTCGACGAACTGATGTTCGGAAAGTGAGCGTTGTTAAATTTTCTCGACACTCGGAGAAAATAACGTTCACTCTTTCGTTCATTGGGGGTGCGGGGCCCCCTTGGGTCACTCCAAGGGTTTTTTGGGAGAGCGAATCCATGTCGGTTTGGGATTTGATTATCAGGAGTTTGAAATTGATGACATTATCTGATTGTACTACAAAAACATCAACAGTCACTTATTTTATCTAATTCTCCTCAAAATTCTGTCCAAAAACCTTTTTTCTCCATGAAAAACAACCCAAAAACGGTCTCTCCCCCTCCGGCCCACTAAGCCCCGCCCCCTCACACACACCGCATAGTGGCGGTCGGAACCCGCGAGGTGTCGGTACATCGAAAAGGTGGCATGCCGGCCGCGCGCTAAAAATAGTTGATAAGTGGTATTAAAGTCTACAAATCCAAAAAACTAACTCGACGAACTGATGTTCGGAAAGTGAGCGTTGTTAAATTTTCTCGACACTCGGAGAAAATAACGTTCACTCTTTCGTTCATTGGGGGTGCGGGGCCCCCTTGGGTCACTCCAAGGGTTTTTTGGGAAAGCGAATCCATGTCGGATTGAGATTTGATTTTCAGAAAAGCAAAAATAGGGATGATTGATAGAATTTCATGGATTATGCCGAGTCTTTCAGTTGCCCACAATTTCAGATCGATCTACAAATAAGTAAATAAACTTACCGATGCATCACTATATAGTTCAGCTGAAAGCACAGACTCAATTGTATCCGCTCGCTTCATCCCAAAACAGCAACAACATTTCTTCAGACACCGTTTGATAGTTCTCTTGAAACAGTATCGCACTTTCTGCGCCCAACGAATCGCCATTTCTCCGAAGATTTTGAGGACAAAGAGCATTAATGGAATTCCGATGAGCCCGTAGATGATAGTGGCGATTCTTCCAGTGTTGGTTTTGCATGCAAGGTTTCCATATCCTGAAAGTTTTTTGTTCACATTCAATTGAAGCAAGTGAAATCACTACCAATAGTGGTGAAAATGGTAGCAGCAAAGAAGACAGAGTTCCAGAAGTCCCAACGCCATCCTTCGCCTCGAATGTTGTTCTCCACTTTGTCTGAACGTTCTACAAATGCCTTGGTGATAAGCTCCAAACATTTCTGCTCATTGGAATGGCTCTGTAACTCAAATGATTCTACACAGTTCAAAATTTCTATGTTTCTGATTCATTCAACTTACACAATTCCAACGCTTCATATAGTTCAGCAGGTTTTGCGCAAGCAAAGTAGACTCTTCTAGCTTCACTTGGTGTTCTGCTTCCAAGTCAATCATCTGATTCTCGTATTCCAGGTGTTGGAAAAGGTACCCTCCGAGACATGCATATCCCAGAATTGCCACTGCCAGTACCAGATACCGAATTCCAAGTAGATGGTAGAGCATTTTAGCAACACGAAAAAACCAGGCTCCCCAGGATTCACGTTCCTTGATTCTAAATCATCATTTCTTTTGCTTCAGTGTCTTCGGAACTAATTCAGAACTAAAAACCCACTGAATTTCCTCTTTAAAGTTATCAGCCGATAACATTGCTTCCAACGTTTGCCCGTATGGTGCCGCATTGTTGATGACTTGTGAGAATCGCTCTGATGGTGTTAGTTGTCTGGAAATATCATTTTGTTTGAATGTTCTGAATTATAGAGAGTGCCTTGTAAACTGCATGGCTGATTGTGTATGTCCTACTGGCGAGCTAGCTTGTCCTTCGAGATCGGGTACGTCTTGACTGTGTAATCCGTTTCCATATTTTTTCCGCACGTATTTTTCGAGGAGCTGGAAATGATACAGGCTTTTCAAAAGTGGATATGAAATTGCCAATTGATGACATTGTCTGGTCAATGAGGTAATGATCAATTTATGGGCCTAGTACTTTTATGGTGCTGTTCATAATGTCAACATTTGAATGATTTGAATTTGAAACAGGGTAAAGTGTTCAAATTTGTCTATCAGAATGAGAGAAAGACTCCCTAATTGATAAAGTTAACTTGGCTGTAATAAACGTTTATTGTGTCAGACTGACAACCTTTTTCAGTGTCTATAATGAATACCTACTAAATAAAAACCTCACCTTCATCGCATCCTTCGTTTGATCATCATCCAGCACATTTCGCTGTCGACGTATTGGATTTCGCCGCTGCATGCTTCTATCATCGGAATACTCCTGATTCCTGAAACCAAAATCTTTGAATAGAACTCATCAATCTTATTAAGTCTTTATCAATAGCTTCCACTAGCAATTCAGCAATAAATTGTGCTCACCGCAACGTGAACCGCTCAAAAACAGTATTCTGGTCATCATAGGAATAGGTTGAATCATCATCGTCCGGAAAAACAGTTTCCGCCGATGATAAGCGAATTGTGGGAATTGAAAAGTTCATTTTATCAGTTTTAATGAATATTTCGTTTTTCTGACTAGGAGTAGAAAAAACAATACTGTGAGGTTGAAAGAAGTTCGGCGGGCAAAACAAGGCAATTAATTTCAACGGTTGTGTGTTTTATCTCATTCTGTTTTATTGTGATGGTATATTTTCATGTCAGAATGGGAATGGAAGAGGGGAATGAAGAATGGATAGCGATAAAAAGAAAAAAACCATCGAGATTGGCAAAATGCAATGATTTTTACTTAACTTTCTCCGAAAAAATCAATAAACTATTGAAAAGTAAATAAAAACCTATTTTTCTTGGAATTCCTTATCAGTTTCATTAAATTATGACAGAGTGATAAGTATCCTATCAATTATCACTTGAAAACAACTCGCCAAAACAAAAAACTAGCAAATTTCGTCTGCAAAATGGAAAAAGCTACAGTTTTGAGTGATAAAATTGAACACGGATAGTTCCGAGCGGCCAAGACATGTCAGCAAACAATGGGCTCATTGAGCAAGCAAAAGAACTTACTCGAGATGAAGTAACACATCTGGCTTTTCGCTTTCTTCGGACATTGACGAACGGTGAAAATGGAAAAATCAGAGAAAGAAGGGCAGACATGCGTCCGTTCTCTCCACCTTCAAGGACAGATGCCAACCTTTTTTCGTAAAAGGGTCACAGATAGCGGTTACCAGGTTTACCAGAAGGCAGAAAAAAGCAACTCACCATCGATGATCGGTCGGCGTTGTTGTTTTCGACCGCCGCATTTTTCTACCAGAGAGGGGAATGCGAGTGATGAGATTTGAAATTGAGAACGAGACGGTTGATGATGATGCGAGTGACCGACGGTCAGTATGATAATTCTCGGAGCAAACATTCTTTGATCTGGACAATGGGGGATGGGAGCGACAACGTTGTGTTGCAACGCGGATGGGAAACTGGGGCGCGAGAGAAAAACAGTGGGAAAGTTTGCTGGTTAGAATGATACAAAGATTGAAAGTGACGCGGGCTGGGAAGAACAATACTCTTCGTTTTCTTTACTGTTGGTTCACTGTTCTTGTAGATTTGATATGTGGTGTTGAAATTCTGCAGAATTCTGAAGATTTTGAGAAGGTATGGTGAGTATTTAGGCCCAGAATCCGTCAAATGGCAACGTGGAATAATTTGTGCAGAAGAGACAATGCCAAAACTCATATTTGATCAGAATAAAACTATTTCCAGTTGATAGATCCGAAACATGAATCTCTGTAAATTTGAAAACTCAATTTTAAGCTATCATGTTCTGTTTCAGGTTCAAAACTCATTGAAATAAGCCATTTAACTCAATTATTGTAAACATATTGTGGACCGTCAATTTTTCCAAACTGTGGAATCATTTTCAAAATGTCTCATTGGTTTTTTGTTTCATTATTCTGTTTTTCTTTTCAGATACGTTATTCCTGTTGAGCAACATCCCATTTCTCGCCTATTCCACATCGAAGGGTGTTTCGTGTTTCCCACACTCTCTCCAAGATTTTGAAACTCCCATAGCAACCTCTTCTCTCTGCCCAGTTACCTGGATTTGCAAGATGTGAGAATTAGCCCTTGGTCCAACGAATATCAAGAAACAGAAGGCCCGCTGCACCAGACTGATCATTAATGAGCACCTGCCATGACTCAAAAGAGCATCGTGCTTTCTAAATCCACATCTCTGTTTTCCCCCTTTCAAGCAAAAAAAGTTTGATCTCGGGCGGGCTCGAACCGCCGGCCTTCTGTGTGTTAGACAGATGTGATAACCACTACACCACGAGATCGCTGACTGGAGGCCACCCCCAGGCCAGTGAAATGGCAGCCGAGTGTGTGTGTGTGTGAGTACTTTTCTCTCGTGAAAAATGCGGGCAGAGTCATTGAATTGAAACATAGTTAGTCTTCCGTAAGTGAAATTTGTTTATAGTATTTTTGAAATGAAAGTGTAATAATAGAATAAGGTGGCTTGTTTCAATCAGAATATTACGATGGAGTTTTGATGGTTTGAAATTGTCATGTACATTTTATTTGAATAGCCAGTTATTAATAGCTTATTTTTATAAAGTTAACAAAAGCTAGCTCACAATCTTAAATGCAAAAAGAAATCAAAAGCATAACCAGTCTTAAACTTATATTTAATACAGAACGTTTTATAACTGAAAATCGGCTCTCCATCAATCTGTACATCTCCATCAATCTGTGCAATAACATGATCGAAACCCCTTCTTTTTTCATCTCTTTCATTCCTCATAAAAGCAAAAAAAGTTTGATCTCGGGCGGGCTCGAACCGCCGGCCTTCTGTGTGTTAGACAGATGTGATAACCACTACACCACGAGATCGCTGAGAAACTGCGGCGCCGAGGGCGTACTTATGCGGGGAGAGGGGAGAGAGGAGTGGAAGGAGGGTTGAAAAACGGGGAGGAGAAGGAAGAAGAAGGGAAGCGGGTGGATAGTTGAAAAATAAGCGGGAAATTTAGAGGATTAGATTAGAAATAGTGATAATAATAATAACAAGCTTGTTTTCCATGGATTTCGTGTATTTTGATAGTCAAATTAGACCCAATGATCTATATTATTAACCATTTTTGAATTGTAAGCATGGTTTTCAAGTGTGAAAACTTAAAAACATCCCTCAATTCGTTTTTTTTTCAGATTTGCACCAAAAATTGCAAACTCTTATGAAATCATGGGGGTTGTCCAGCTGAAAACATGATGTTTTTCATTAAAGTCCAAAGTTCGCAAAACCATGTGATATTGCGTAAAAGAAATGCGGATCTCGCAGCTTTTTTCTATGTTTCAGTTGGGATACTAGTAGAGGTGAATAGTTGAGAAGGATTGTGAGAAACTGGAAAGTTTCAAATCTTTGAAGGCTACTTTTAAAGTTTCAGCTTCATCAGAGATCCATGAAAGTGTGCTTCTATACATTTTTTTGAAAGAAAAAATTTTTTGACTGGAAAAACTATTTATTTCTTGTGTGTTCAAACAATGACTGATAACTTTGTGGCATTGTGATGAATTTCATAATCGAATTCAATTTTCTGCATCAACTATCATATTCAATTTCTAGAAACATTGACTCTTCGTTTTTTCCCTCACAATCCACTGTTTCTCCATTACATTCTGCCAAATCCTTTTCCAAACCATGACCCTTTGCCCCTCTAACAGTTGGAAATCCCAAACAATCCATGAATATTTGATATGTGTTTCCATTCCTTTCCTCGCCACAACAAATGATTGATGACACCTCAAACCTTTTGCCCCCGTATCCTATCTTTCTCGCATTTTCTTCTCCGTACACCTGCCAGAAAAACGTTCTTTCGTCTTATCGCTCCCTGTCGAACTCTTTTATCTTTTCCAAAACGTTTCCCTGCCCCCTATTCAAATGATAATTCACTGTGTGTGTGTGTGTGTGCTCCATAAAGGCAATTGGAGAGTCAGTAGAAACCGAAGCGCGCGCGAAAAAAGAACTCGTTTTGTTTGCTTTCCACGTTTTGAAGCAAATAAGGAGCGACACAACGGAGAGGGGTGTTGTTCTCTTTTTTCGGCTTGTTCGCAAAAATACGCTTGTGGATTGCCCTCCGTTCAATTCAGGAGCTTGAGAAGTTGTGTTAGGTCCTTACTTCCTACCTTTCATTGCAATCCAAGCATGTGAAAAAGAACAAATGACCCCTATACTAACTTGACCCCGTCCACATTTTCTCTTTTTTTTTCGTCGCTCCCCTTCCCGCACAACACTTCGCCCTCTCACCTAGCCACAGACACTCATACTTTTGGAGGAAATATGTGTTTTCGCTTTGTTGTTACACACGCACAGACACCTGCCGCTCACACTTTTTTTCTGCATGTTTTACACTGGTACTGTTCGTCTTTCACTTTGTTTCAACAAGGTTTGAGTGATATTCAGGAGATTCATAAGTCAGTTATGAATGTTTGACCTGCCGTAAGCATCCTTGACGTTTTGAAGAATTAGGAAGAGGATGAAAAAACACAAATCCATTCTATTTCGGGATCCACCACACACACTTGTCTTTCTCTCCCTATTCCTCCAACTTGTTTGAAGCGCAATGTTCCCACCACCAACGTCACCGGGGTGGCGGATTTCCGTTTTTAGAATCGAGTCGGAGGCGGGTTTTTGAGTGTGATTTTTGTGAGTTAGAGCGGAAAAAGCTGGGGTTGAGTAACTTTTGCTCATTTTAAAACACCGTAAGTTCCTAAAAGAATTTGGAATAAGGCTCTCTTACCTAGAATAACCCTTAAGATCTAAAACTAATGTAGATAATAAGAAGAAAATGAAAAATTCTAATAACTAAGGCAATTTGTTGAGGTCTATTTTCCTCTTTTAAGTTACT
The DNA here is from genome assembly GCA_963572205.1 of Caenorhabditis imperialis. Classification (NCBI taxonomy): domain Eukaryota; kingdom Metazoa; phylum Nematoda; class Chromadorea; order Rhabditida; family Rhabditidae; genus Caenorhabditis; species Caenorhabditis imperialis. Next base: position 2,802,085 of record OY751544.1, on the reverse strand, counting down.
TCAACCAACGAGAAACTCTACAGTTACCAAAATAAAAGCTCGAAGCCCCCAACAAATCTCAATTTTCCCATTTCCGGCCCCCGATTAGAATGTGTTTCACCATCCATGATTTGGTGCCCCCCACATTCCCCATCCTCCAACTCTCCTCTCCCCCTTCCTTTTTCGGCTCCTCTCTCGCCCTCCCCGCCAAAAATCCATTTAGCCACCCCCCCCCCTTTTCCCGACGTATTCTCACATTTTCTTCGTCTTCTTTTTTTGCAGAGACACCACCACACCGCTTCCACACAAATGGAGCTTCGTAGTGGGGCGACAAGAAAGGAGATGACGATGACGGGGAGGGAGCAGGAGAAGGAGCAGGAGAAAGAGAAAAGCACAGCTGATGAGGACAACAAATCGGATGACAGTGGGATTATGGTGCGTTTTTTGGGGTGGAGAGGGATGGATGGGAGAAGAGGGATGTGACCTGAACTGGGATAACTTGTATTTTGAGGTTGTTTTTTTGTATGTTTTCTTGCTTTTTTGTAGTGTTTTTTTCAAGTGGGCTATGAAAAATAGAAGTTACTATATATTTGAGTCTTTTTTGTTATGTTTTTCTTTGAGAAATTGTACTCAACTTGCTTCTCAATCCTAATCCCCCATCTTCCATTCATCCTTTTTCTTTTGACTCTCGACCAAGGATCACCTTCTCCACATCTTCCTACACATAGCTCAATCAAAAATCAGACATCCTAGTTCAATTACATCATATTTTTATAGCGTGGGTTATGTTCTGACTACATTTTTGTAAGCCATATGATTTCTGACGCTTCGTTGCCATCTAATGACGTTGTCTTGGCTCGAATTAGATTATCTAATTTTTGGTGATTAATGTTATAATTTGGAGCTCTAGTGGAGTCTAGATAGTGGGAGTTGGATAAACTGAGGATGTTACAGTAGGAAAGGGTGTAAAAGCAAGGTAATTGGTTCTAGGCCAAGTGAAGAGGATTCTGGTACCAAAAAAGTACCAATTCTACCTAAAATGTAGAAGTTTTTGAAACCTTCACTCTTTTCATTTTTAGGTCATAGCACTGATATAGGTTGAGATTATAACGCCCCTAACCCAACAAAGTTAACTTTTTCATTGCAAATGCTGTTTCAAGCTTGTTCCACTCCCCCCAGACACTCATCGGAACACTGTAAACTTTATCTCCCTTTCTCTACTCATTCCACTGTATTCCACATTCCATTTTTCCGCATTACACTTGTACATACATCCTGCCATTCTGTTGTTTCCTCCTTCCCCCCCACACTATCCCCCCTCCACAAAACGATCTAAAAAAGAAAGAGAACAGTCAATGAAACTAGTATCTGTTACAGGAACTGGCCACCACGTCGCCAAACACATCGGGCTGCCAAGTTGCACGGATTCAGAAGACAACAAAGAAGAAGAAGAAGACGTTCGCTGCCAAGTTCGACAAGCAGAAGGTGTCCATGGGACGGAAGATTGTAAAGGTACTTCTGAATCGTGCTCAGTGACACGAACAAATCTCCCTTCAGTAGTAAACCTCTTGAACCTTTTCAGTTGACCTAGCCAGCTGCAAATTCATGTTTTTTAATAACCTCACTTATTTCACAGGGCTCTTTGAGTCATTTTCGTTTTCATCATTGCTTATTAATAAGCTCGCAATGTGTCATCCAATTTGACACGAAGAGTGCAGTGTTTTTGGCTTTTTTGATGGTATGGGTATGGGTCAAACGTCATTTCCTATTAAATTTTGAAATGCGAGGGGGGTGTAGGTCAATTATCTTCAAACAGGAACACTTTTTGTTTCACCGAACTATCATATGTTTTTAAATACTACTAGATTTTCGAAATTTTGGACATAGAACAAATTGCATTGGAAAATAGGAAAATAGTTCCGTGTTGTTCTTTTCAATTACTGGTTTGGAATTGGATTCGCATTCTTACAAATGATTTTTAGAGAGTTTTGATCTATTGTAATATTACCATTATTCTCCCTTATTTTCCACGAAAAAATGGTTGTTTTGAACGAACTGTTTTTCTAATTGCCCGCCATTTCTCGACTATTGTTCAGACACCGAATTTAATGCCCACTATCCACTGCCTTGAACACTTGATTCCAGTTCGACGTGACTTTTCTATACCCCCACCACGTGTTGGTCACTCGACACCAAAAAAAGTTAGAAGAAAGGAAGTAAGGAATTTGGCTAATGGTTTTGTGTGTTCGTGTCGAGACCCCAATCAGCACAGCCGACGAATTAGTCCTTGAACGCGATGACGAAGCGCCAACGGGGGGCAGGTTGCAAAAAGTGACCCCGAGGGCGCGAACTGCGCGCTCGTTTTCATGGCTTTTTTGTCACGGTTTTTTTTTGTGATGTAGTGGTTTTTAGTGGCTATTGGTTTTGTTTTTAGGGGGTGGGGGTGATAATTGATATTCTTGGAGGACTTGGAGTCTAGTAGTTTTTAGTGATGAAGGTTAGGGTGTGTGTGTCTGAAGCATAACATTAGTTGTGAAGTCTGGTAGAGAAGAAGTATGATTGAAACTAGATTTTCTACCTAGTTTTGTCTTGACATCTTGTAAACTTTGAATGAAAGTATTCTATTTTAAAAATACCGGATCCAGGACCATTTTTGTGCCATTTTTCCACGTTTTGAATAAAAATAAGCTTTATGGACAAAATTGCACCTAATATTTGCCTTTAAAGAGTTGGAATTAGGGCTATGGGTAGTTTTAGATAGTTCGGATAGGTGGAAAATAGAGTGTGATGAAGATTTTTGATCACAATCTAAATAAGCCCAACCAACTAGTAAGATCCACGTTGTTTTGAAACGAAATGCATCCGTAGTAAGAAGAATCACTATATTTCTCACACCAATCGACCATTCTTCTCTTTTTTATTCTTCTTTGTTGCTCATTTTTATTTTCTTCCCCATTTAGTACCCTACAAATAATTGGTAATAAGTTCCAGGGACTAACATAGCTTCTCTACAGTCAGTTATACATACTTTTTAGTTATTCATCATCACGTTTTATCACCAAACATTTAATTTTCTGTCAATAATCCAAACCGTCCCAACTTCTGAGTTTTATATTTGAATTACCTTGAAACCTTCACCCCAGCAAAAATGGGAGAAAACTGCAAACATTGCAACAAAACCACATTTTAAACACATTCTGGTCATACCATGCAAACCCAAAAAAATTCTATACAAAGGAATTCTGTCCAATTGAAAATGTCTTTCATTTTGTTTTCCCTGAACCAAAACCCCTTTGAATTTGACCTCAACTCAAAGCTCACCAAAAAACTCGAGAATCCACCCAAAAAACTCAAAAAAACCCGCACCCATCGAGAAATTCTCATACATATGTTGTTGCTTTTCCCATCTCCCCATCCTCACATCTCCCCTATCTTCCATTTCATTCCACAACACTTGTTTTATCACTCAATGGCTTCTTCAAAAATGTATGAACATTCAGATGTTCTTCGGGAAGCACTAAACCGATCCCCAGCTCCCTCCCACCCTCTTCCGCTCTGCAATGAAACAAAAAGTGCATGTTATTTCGGGCATTCTTGCTCATTCTGCCCGTTTGCAAACAGTGAAAGTTTAGGTTTCAAATCTATTCGCCTCCTCAGACAAACAGTGACCCAGGTTTGCATGTGGTAGTGAGCAAACTTTGTCTACTTTGTCTACGGAGGGCATGGTATTTAGTGGCAGTGCTTTTTGAGTTCTCATTCTATTTTCTACTAGTCCATTTTTCTGCTCAACGTCACTGGGAAGGGAAAAACTTTATTACCAACTTTAGAGATCATGACGAACTCTGATCCGTTCCCTTTTCGGGGTGGTGAAAAGTTTTATTTGGTTATTTTGATTCAGTGGAGGGTTCCAATGTTCACGCCGCGAGTTTTGATGGGTTGTCTGTTGTAGAAGGAGCTGGGTAAGAGTGGTTGATGATTAGGATCACTGGTAAATTAGAATAATGGTATAGAAGTAGAGTGTTCGGGATTTCTTGGTGACCATTCTGAAGTTAAAAAGGCTGAAGTTAATGAGCCTGAAGTTTTGGAGATTCAGAGCTTTCTAGAAGCATTATGGTGTCAATTTATGGTAAAATTAATGATTATTTTAGCTTAATAGTTAAGATTTCATTCGGGTAAGTTTTGACTACTGACAATTTCTACCGTAATCTAGGGGAATTTTGACACTCAAAAGGATATAGAGTACTGAAATTGTAGTCAACCTTAATTTATTTAACTGTCAAACCATTATTGGTTAGCTGTTTTCAATTTCAACTTCAAATCAAAGAATACAAGGGCTATTTACAAATCTTCAGTGGTTCTGAAAGTCATACGCCTAATTTGCTATATTCTCAAAGGAAATCTCACAAGTTACTAGCTACTGGTGTTAAATTATTGTTATTTTGATGAGAAACAATATCTGTTTTGCAATTTTGAAAACTGTTGTTGGAAGAAGACACAATCATTATAAATATAAACTCCCTAGCATGTGTGAGCTCTAAAATTATTTAAATTTTGACATTAGATGCTCCAACTGCTTCATTTCAGCAATTTCACTACTAAAAGCAAACAAAATTTTATCAAATAATCTCTAGCACACCTTTTCAAACCTCGAAAACCACAACAAAATATCTCAAAAAAAGCTTGCCCTACTATGTCATCACACACACCCTCAATCCCAAATCCCTTATATTTCTACACACATGAAATCCCTGAGCTCATCCGCTCACACCCGTTATTAGTCATGTGTTCTGTTCAGTGAGCAGCACCCCGGGCGCAAAGTACTCCCCTCCCATCTCATTTCAATGCCCTGCCCTCCCATCCGAAATGCCGAAATAGGGGTGGGGTGGTGGGAAAATTCTCCTCAGTTTTTTTTCGGGTTAGTAACTGAAAAATGAAAATGGAATGATGTAAGACCTTTTTGTTGGAAAACTGGCAGGTGAAATTTTTTTTCAAAGGAAAAAAAAATGAGGGAAATTGAATTCCTTCTCCTCGCTACCCTCAACCACCACTACCCTCACGAACCATAAAAACCATTAAAAAACCGTTGGACTACAAAAATCACTTCGTCATCTGACGTAAAATTTGACGTCTTCTAGCGCTTTCCTGTATTTGAGGAGGAGGAGGCACATGTCCTGCTGATCAGCCCACAATACTTACTTAAACAAGAAAAAAACGCAAGTTCAACCCTATAATTTTCTGAGGCTTTTCTCCTTTCTTTCTCTCTCTTTTTTCTTCGTTTTTGGAGGCTGCTTTAGATTCAGATTCAGATTCAGAAGCTGTAGAAACGCCAAAGTTGAACGTCATAAAATTTGAATGGGGAGGTTAGAAGAGTACTAAAATGACTACCTTCACCGAATCGTCATTAAATAATTTCGTCTGCCCTTTTTGCCACCACGTGGAATTCATAGCTATATAAACCCACCTGTTCCTCTTTTACTCTTCAGTTTTTCACCATCTTTTAACAGCTTCCAATGTTATTAAACTGACAAAGATGACTTTTTTCAGAAAGCTATCAAAACGCATCAAAAGATGGAGAACAACCGTAACACCCAAAACCGTGGATACGACATCCTCCAGGAGATGCAGAAGAAAGGCGCCCAGCATCAGGACGACAACAAGAACGTCGAGTTCGAAGAGCCGCCACCAAGACCGCCAACCAGACGGTGGTAAGTAGCTCTAATCTGTTGACTATTGGAGTAGTTTTTTGTGGAAAGATTCTTGGTGCTTTGGGATCGCTCAAAAAGTTGTTTATAGTAAGAGGGGACTTGAGAATGGTGGATATGAGGGTTGGATAATTCATAGTGGGAAAGAAATGGTTTGTCTCGAGGTTTTAGAGGGAGTCTGTGGTATTGTAGAATAGAAATTGGGGATCAAAGGGAAAACTGAGTGGGTGGCTGGATATTTATGAGTAAAAGGTGTTAGATACTGTGGTTTTTGTTAAAGTCTTGCTCCAGAGAGGAATGTTTCATATTCATATCCTTTTTGAAGTAGATTTCTGACTAATTAGCAAATTTCAATGATTGGGCATCCTAATTATAAATACAGCCTTTTCATTTGAATTTTAATCAAATATGGTTTCATTACAGTCAATTGATGTTTCATGAGCTTAAAACCTTGTACAGATCGTGATTTTCAAATCTCCTGATTATCAGTGCAACTTTACCTTTTCAAATGAAATCCGAACAGTATCCTACAATTGAAATGGTTGTAAAAAAAATCAAAAACAGTTTAGTTATCTGGAAATAATATTTTCCGTCATTGTTTACTGCGGAATTTGCTTATGACAGCCCTCTCTAATCATAGGCTTGAAATGACAGTAATACTCATAATTTTCAACATCAATTTCGCAATTTTACATCGAATATGTTCGACTGATTGTGTAGAATGAGCCACAAAGACCTGGATTTCATATGAACGGCAGAAAGACTGTGAACCAACCAACTATGTATGCCGATTTACAAAATATCATTAATTTTTGAATTCAATTAGCTACAGGTCACAGATTCTGAGCATCAACCCCACTGAAACTCCCTTCTCCTATTTCTCTTCAACAAAACTATTTTCAGCATGTTCTACCGCGACGACCCGGAGCCGAAAGCCGTCCTCCGCGTCAAACAATGCTAAACGCCTTGTCGATTCTCCCATTCCCCACCATTCCCCACCTTTCGCCAAAAATATGACAAAATCATAGACACCCGCCGTGTTCTTCCTCTGAATGTCCCTCCTAGTCGCGTTCCAATTAGCCGTACCCACTTTGCCAAGTACCAAAGCCCACCGCTTTTGTGTTCACCTGATCCTGATCCCAGTAGCGCTCACGTTGTAGCTTTTATTGTCACTGTGATTTTGAATTTGCTTTTTACTTTTTTCTCGATTTTTCTCACAATTTTTTTTATTTGGGAACTTTTAAAAGGGTATTTTCCTGTACCCTACGTGACCATTTACTTCATTTACTCTTAAAAGGCATCTCGAAGTACAAATGATTTATGGAACTTTCTGCAAAAAGTCCATAAGAATCACCCCTTTTTTCTCCGTTTCTATACTGATTTTTTGTTAACATTTACTCTTTTCTTCGTGTCTAAACTCTTCATTAAGAAAAAAAGATCTGAAAATGTGTAATTACTTACTCCCAGTTTCCCCAAATTCCACTGCATTGTACCTGTTGTATAACGTTCTTAATAAAAATTGTGTGTTCATAATTCTTATCAAAACGGAATGCGAGAATTGATGGCTTCGTATCCGCGCGCGGTTTTTCGATTCTCTCGTCAGAAGATTGGAAAGAACAACTCATTTGGATGTGAATCGTACAATAACATTTATTTGTCCCATTAGGCTGACCTTCCCAACTTTACGATGTCTTGTGTGATCCAGTTATTCCAGTTATTCGGTGGAAGCCTGCTTCGCCAGGTTTGCAAAATGTTAAGAGTAAACTTGGAACCAATTTCTTCCACCTAGTGATAAACCAGTTTTGTTTAACGCCGTCGGTGTCACTTTGAAGATGATTTTCTCCCAATTCGAAACGTTGAAAACGAGGAAAACGAGGAAAACGAGTGGATCAATGATTAATTCTCTTCCAATTGTCAACTTGATTCCACAATCTTGCGATATTTATCACTTTATCTATCAATTAGTCACCTTGATTTGTGTCAACCTCATTGAAATTTGATTGGCCTTCTTTCTCTCACTCCTTCTTCTTCTTTTCTACAATTAGAATAAAATAAGAGATTCCAATCTCACAAAAAACCAAAAAACTTCCCAAAATCATCATGAATCACAGCCACACCCATCTCTTCACTAGTGTCTGAATCACCAACGCCCTACTAGTAATTATTCAAAACGTTGGAACGTGTCGTTCATCCATCTTCCGTTAGGTGGGCGGAGTCCGGCGGATAACGATAAATTGGATAGCCCCCGCACCGCCCCGACAGTAGTCCGACCTATCTTCTCGAGGCGTTGCTGTCTTCATAATCTAGAACACGACTACTTTTTTTGTTCTGTTTCTAATTCTGCTGATGATGTTTTCTGTGCGTTTCTCGGGTGTGGTCGACAAGGGTGTGGCCCTACTACTTGAAACTTCCATTTCATTTTTGATTCAATTCATTTCTAGTTCACACTACTTTTGTCTCCTTCCCACCTTTCAGCACTAATTTCAATTTCTAACATTTACAGTTACAATGACCGACGCGGATTCCTACCGTAGTTCGATCACCTCGCGGCCATCGTTCAACCGAACGGTCACCTCCAGCACCCAGAACTACAGCACCCCGGGATCCGGCAACCGTGTCCTTAAGATTGTCACCGAGATGAGCTCCTCGTCAGTGGCTTCCGGGCTCTCTCCATACGGCCAGAACGCGGCGAGCACTATCCGTGACAACCGTGAGCGCGAGAAGAAGGAGATCATGGAGCTCAACGACAGACTTGCTAGCTACATTGAGAAGGTTCGATTCCTGGAGGCCCAGAACAGGAAGCTGGAGACGGACCTGAAAAACTTGCAAGGAAAGTTTGGAAAGAGCACTGGCACCGTGAAGATCATGTATGAGACCGAGATTACCTCGGCGCAGACTGTGGTGAAGCAGACTGGCAAGGATAAGGAGGAGGCTGAGCGCGAGATCAAGAAGCTTCAGGAGCAAGTTAGCGAGTTCCGCAAGAAGTGAGTCTAGTCTATCTGTTCTTTTTATGAAAACTCTTCACTGGGGATTTTGTAGGTACGAGGAGGCTAATAGTGGCCGCGCTGAAGACCGTCAGAAGATCGATGATCTTCTCGTCGAGCTCTCCGGACTTGAAGCCGAGATCAATCTTCTCAAAAGACGCATTGCTCTCCTTGAGGAAGAAGTTCTTCGCCTTAAGAAAGAGAACGCCAGACTTCTCGCAGAGCTTCAGCGTGTTCGTGTGGTAAGTCACTTCTAACAGTATCTCCGTACCAATTTTCTTAACAGGAACTCGACCAAGAAACCCTCCTCCGTATCGACAACCAGAACAAGGTGAAGACCATCCTCGAGGAGATCGACTTCATGAAGCGCGGCTTTGACTCGGAGCTCAAGGACCTTCAGACCATGGTGGCTCGCGATACCACCAGCGAGAACCGCGAGTTCTTCAAGAACGAGCTTGCCAACGCCATCCGCGACATCCGCGCCGAGTACGACCAGATGATGAGTGGCAACAAGAACGAGCTGGACTCGTGGTACCAGCTCAGAGTGCAGGAGATCAACACCCAGTCCAACCGCCAGAACGCCGAGCACAACTACCAGAAGGAAGAGGTCAAGAGGCTTCGCAACCAGACCGGCGAGCTTCGCGGCAAGCTCTCCGACCTCGAGTCCAGAAACGTTCTCCTTGAGAAGCAGATTGAGGAGCTCAACTACCAGCTTGAAGACGACCAGCGATCCTATGAGGCTGCTCTTAATGACAAGGACGCGCAGATCCGCAAGATGCGTGAAGAGTGCCAAGCTCTTATGGTGGAGCTCCAGATGCTCCTTGACACCAAGCAGACCCTTGATGGAGAGCTCAAAGTGTACAGAAAGATGTTGGATGGAGAGAGCGATGGCAATGGGCTCCGTCAGCTCGTCGAGCAGGTTGTTAGAACGTCCGCTATCAACGAGGTGGCTGACACCGAAACGATGCGAGTGGTGAAGGGAGAACACTCGAGCAGAACTTCTTATCAGCGTTCCGCCAAGGGTAACGTGGCAATCCAGGTTGGTTCTTGGTCTTTCTTGTTTACCCACCGACCCTTTCTCTTTTAGGAGACCTCCCCCGAGGGCAAATTCGTCATCCTCGAGAACACCCACCGCGCCAAGGAAGAGCCACTCGGCGACTGGAAGTTGAAGAGAAAGATCGATGGAAAGCGCGAGATCGTGTTCACCTTCCCATCCGACTTCATCCTTCACCCACTGAAAACTGTCAAGGTAGGAGATGTGTGTGTTGTGGGAGAGAAGAAATGGTTGATAATCTAATGCGCGATGGGTGTGGCAAGGTCATTCGGCCGTGCGCAACCGTAATGACAGTGGATGGGCGAAGTGATAAACACATCGGAAGACACACATACAAAACAGACACTTGGAAGGCTTTGAAATGGATGAGAAAAACGGACACGAATTGGGTGGATAGGAAAGAATTTGCAAAGAAAAGCGTTAGGAATAGGAAAATAGGGGTACATTTTTAGATAAATGGACAAAATCATGTCAAAATTTCAAAATTGAAAGATCCAGGATCAACAGCAATGAAAACAGTAGTGAATTGACACTGTCAACACTGATTGACAGCCTAACTATACCAACCAACTTCCAGATCTTTGCCCGTGGCCAAGGAATCTCGAATCCACCAGACGTCCTTGTCTTCGACGCCGATGACACCTTCGGAGTTGGCGCCAACGTTCAAACCATCCTCTACAACAACAAGGGCGAGGAGCGTGCCACCCACATCCAGCGCCAGAGCCAACAGACCACCACCTCCTAAACCCTCGTCTCAAATCTAGCACCTTCTGCTTGAGCACCATTTCTTCTCTTTGTACCAGAAATCTTCCCCACACACACTGTCCTGCCGTTCCACTTTACTGTTTCCCATTCGAATAAAACCTTGTTTCTTAATGACCCCGGCTGAATGACTCGGGTCGACGCTGATAAAGCGTGTGTGTGATCGAGAGCAAATATGTTAGGTCGACAGAGATAAGAAAGGTCCTTTTATCGGTCGAGCACAAGATACCCTAGGAGCTATTGCCATTCGAGGCAGTTGTCCTGGTCGCGGTTTAGTGACTCTCTTGATTGACCTGTGTCCTGGAAGAACGATGAGCAGTATGTACTATTCTGGTGAGTCAAAAACGCTTCAGATGACAGAATGAACTGAAGGGGATCTCTTCTTGGTAATAAGCATAATAACCCACTTCCTTTAGCTCTTCCAGCTCACTCAGTTATTAATAATGTAAGCCCACTAATACCCTTCTTTCTCATTCCTGTCAAAACGAAACGCACACTTCTTCTTCTTCTTATTTCACTGATAAGAAGGACAGCGTCCCGGAAATGCTCCATTTTCGGCTCTTTCCCAATCGGAAATATTGATTCCACTGGCAATTAATTTTTTTTGTCTATAAAATTTCATGTTTTTTTTCAGACGCGAGAATGGTGCGAAAAGATGAAATCTCGTGTAGCGTGATCGTGGGTGATGATAAGAAAACTGTGGTGAGTTGATGGGGGAAAAGTGGGGTGAGGTATTGGAATTAGGGGTTGTAATGACTAAAAGTCAAGAATTAGAATTAGGAAAGGGGAAAACTGGAACTGCTGATAGAGCATGGTTGGACTTTTGATCTGGTTTTTGATCTGGAAGGAATGTGACAAGGAAAGTGTTTAGGTTTCTCTATTGGGATGAACCTTATGATTTCAGGTGTACGCCATCCGTCTTGGCAACGGACCAGTCACCCAAAGAACCTTTGGGGAGCACGACCGGTTCTTCAACTCGGTAACCGCTCCATCACATTTTCTTCTGGCTCATCTCATTCTCTCAGTTTGCAGGTGAAAGAGCTGATCCCATCTACCATCTCTTCTGCTCCCAAGAAGAAGATATTCCAATTCGACAGCACGTTACATGAGAAGCGTCGTCAGTGGATCCAGGCTATCAGTCAGCACCTGATCGACTCTCATAGTAGAAAGTAGGGATTTTTGTACTGAAAGAAGCCATTTGTTAATTCTCAAATGTTCAGTGAGGAAATCCGCCGCTTCTTCCATATAGAGACCCCTGACGATGACGAGAACAACGTGGATTTGGGACCAAGTGAGCGTAAGACGTATGTCGAAGCTTTTTTTGTGATATTCAATACCTTTTTTCAGAGCTACAGCGAGTGACTTCGACTTCTTGACCACCATCGGTAAGGGAAGCTTCGGAAGAGTCTACCAGGTCCGTCATAAGGAGACCAAACGAATCTACGCCATGAAGGTTCTTTCCAAGGAACACATTAGGAAGAAGAACGAGGTATTCCAAGAGATAATTGAGACCCATACTCCTCTCCTTTCTAGGTCAAGCACGTCATGGCGGAGCGAAATGTGCTCATCAACAACTTCAAGCACCCGTTCCTTGTCTCCCTGCACTACTCGTTCCAAAACAAGGACAAGCTTTACTTTGTGCTGGACCATCTGAATGGTGGAGAGGTGGGAAACAGGAAGTATTGAGGGTGTCATTTAATCTCTTCCAGCTATTCTCCCATTTGCAACGCGAAAAACACTTCAGCGAGTCGCGCTCTCGCTTCTACGCCGCCGAAATTGCGTGCGCGCTCGGTTATCTGCACGAGAAAAACATTATCTACAGGTTAGATTGGGGTATTTTCATCATGATTAAAAAGCCTTCGATTCTAGAGACCTAAAGCCGGAGAACCTGCTTCTCGACGACAAGGGCTACTTGGTGCTCACTGACTTCGGGCTCTGCAAGGAGGATATGCAGGGGAGCAAGACGACGTCGACGTTCTGTGGAACTCCAGAATACTTGGCGCCAGAGATCATTCTCAAAAAGCCCTACGACAAGACGGTCGACTGGTGGTGCCTCGGATCCGTGCTTTATGAGATGATCTTCGGATTGGTAAGGAGGGATCAGCGCCACGTGTTGAAAATTGGAATGAGAGAGGATGAGATGGGTTTAGAGATTGGGATTGGGATTGTTCATTCAAAGCTACTTTGCAGCCAATACTGCTTGAAATCTTCATAGAAAGCACCCAAGAATTCCAAAATCAAATTCCTTTCAAGACACCTGCACCTGCCTTGTCCTCACCTCCCCTCTCTCTACACACACCCAACACACCATAGAACCCCCTAATTTCTCTGCCTTTCAGCCTCCATTCTACTCAAAAGACCATAACGAGATGTACGACAAGATCATCAACCAGCCACTGCGTCTCAAGCACAACATCTCCGTTCCATGCAGCGAGCTGATCACTGGTCTTCTCCAGAAGGACCGTTCCAAGCGTCTCGGGCACAAAAACGACTTCCGCGACATTCGCGACCACCCATTCTTCCTTCCAGTAGACTGGGATAAACTGCTCAACCGTGAGCTCAAGGCTCCATTCATCCCTAAGGTCAAGAACGCGATGGACACCTCTAACATCTCCAAGGAGTTCGTTGAGATTCAAATCGATCCAGGTATACCACAAATCACCATAACAACAAGGAAGAGATTAGTAATTATAAGCATACCTTCTTTCCTCCATATAGCTGATATGTAAAGTTCGATATGTGTATGCACACGCTAATTAGACAGCGCATACACATTCGCCAGTCACAAGAGGGCGGCGAGAGGGCGAGAGAAGGAAGGAAAACCAAAACCACGCCCTTTATCCTTCTTACTTACAGCTTCGTTGGCGCCGCAACAACTCGCTGCCACTCATCGCGATCACGACTTTGAGAACTTCACGTTTGTGGACACCAATCGAGTCCTTGTTTAATAAGTGTATGTATATTCCTCCTTCTAAACCCCTTTCTAATCTTGCTTCTCCTCTTTTTCTTTTTCTTTTTCGTATCTTGAATTTAGTATGGAAATTTTGAAATCTATTGTGGCTCATAGCAGCTCATAACGAATAAATATCATTGTTGTAATAAGGCTTCAATTCAAGACGACAAAGTTCTCCACTCATTCGCTCTCCCCCTCGATTCCTCGCGCCTTTCCCACTCCAACTTTCAAAAGTGCATTCTACTATATAATGCATACTTGGCTGTGATCCAACTTGTTGTTGTCACCTAGAGATCGAAAATCAACGAGAAGTCAACTTTTTTCAATTACCTCCACTCTATTCCTCTTTCCCTTTTTCTTACTTCTCAATATTTCTCAATCTCTCAATCCACATATCCTTTCCTCCCCCCCTCCCCCCAATCCTATATTTGATTCCATATGGAAAATGGAATGTGCATGCCCCCCGTCCCCTCCATACCTTGAAAAATGAGACGCGGTGAGGCTGAGGGAGAGAAGAAAGAAAAAGAGACAATGTGCCGAGTTTTCCATATTCACGAAAGACACAAAAAACGACACTCGGATTTTAAGGATTTTGGGACTTACCTGAAGTCACTTTTCTCTCCTTCTTTTCACCCTCGCTTGCCACCTGGCCGTGTTTAGCTTAGTCAGCGATAACGTCGAGCTCGTGGGAAAGAGCAAGAACAAAGAAGCAATGGAGTTGGGATGTTTCAAATTTCGTTCACTTTGTTCTCCCCTGTTTCTTGCTGCTTAATGAAAGAATGTTGCTATGGTCTTTTCCCCCATTTCCTCTTCCTTCCCTCCCCCTAAAACAAACTAAAACATTCAAATGTCCAGGATTTCGTCTGAAGCCACGTCTTCCTCGGCTCCGTCCGAGCAGGAGCTCGTCCACCTCGAAGATTATCTCTTCTGGCCGTACACCGTCCAATCAACCATTCTCCTCTTCCTTTTCATCGTTTGGATGTGAGTTTTTGCCGTGCACTAACAATACACCGACTATTATAGGATTATCGGCGTGTTTGTCGCAAGGGAGGTGATGCTCGTCGTGCTCGATCATCGGAAGATTAAGTGAGCTTTTTCGATATTTTGTTCAAAGTTGAGTCGAAATAACGAAAAAACATAAACATCCATCAAATGTTAATTAAATGCAGATGGTTTTTTGAAATTCGCTAGTGTCTAAACGTCTAAATAGCGAGGGCTACTTGTTTTTATGTTATGCCTACCCCTCTTTCTCTATTCCTTTACTCTAACATCCGAAAACAGAGAATGAATGTAGAAATAATATTCTACGTCACAACTTCAACAAAAAACAATCAAAAAAAGGTTGAAAAAAGTAAAAGAGGAAAAGGATATGAATTTATGATTCAAACTTCACACCCCTTCCACCTAAAACAAAATGAAATGAAAGTTGCAGAAAAAAGCCGATTCAAAAGAAGGGATACCACGGAGCGTATAGTGTGAAGAAGAAGCGGTACGTGAAGGATAAGAACTATGAAGCGGTGGCGAATGGAGGACAGGAGATAGTGTAAATTGGAACGAATTGTGTCATGTTCGGGGGGCCTCTACGTGTACCTTTGTTTTTTTTGGAACTCTAATTTTTGCAATTTTTCTCTGTTTTTTTCTTTCCTGTGATTTCTGGTACCTAATCATTGTTCTTTTATCAATATTGTCTTTTATCGGATTTTTAAAATAATAAATTTCAAAGGTAAACTGGTTTTTTGCAGTTGGAGAGAGAAAGAAAAGGTAAATGAGAGAAAGAAAGAGGGTGGGAGAGAGTAGAGGTGCTCATAATGAAATTCAGATTCAGGTGGAAAGTCGAAAAGTGAAATTTTCTTATAGTTTTTATCAAATTACTGAATATTGCCTAAATTTTTGTGCTTTTTATCTTGTTTTTCAAGTTTCAAGGCGAATATGTGAAAAACTATAAATTTTATTGTCGCTACTTTCAAATGGACTGATTTTATCATAAAATCAAGTAGATTTTTGGTCAAAATTAATCGAAATATAAAAATTAACTGAAAAATCGAACAGAGGCAGAGAAAAATTGGATAATCTTCAAATTTCTGATGAAAAAAAAGTAAAAATGATAAGAATTTCACAATTTTCCGCCTGAATTCACCTAGAAGCCACCTGCTGTTATTCAAAATTGATGATTTACAATCTACCTAATAGCAGGTCTGTTTTTCTCTTCATTTTTTTATCAAACTGTTTGATTTCAATTTAACATTTTTTTCAGAATCAATTTTAACTTTAAGGCATTCTTTATCAGAAACAAAATACATCTTTTCCGCTATCTCTACCAATTTGATCTCTGCTTTTTGCCCGAGAAGTTATTTTTCTCACTTTTTATCTCCAAAATTCTACCGTAAAAAATTGCTTTAAAAATTTCCAGATCGATAATGAAGATCCATATCCTCAAACAACCAGGGGTCACTCCTCATCCACCACATCTCTCCATTGCCACGTCATCGAATCGATACAATACGGACCACCGAGAGGGCAAAACTGCTGCGCGCACCGCGCGCGCCGTCTCCAATCGAACGCAACCTCACTAGGTCAGCCATTATCCTCATGTGGTCCGTCACTTGATTCACTTGTTGTTTCTTTCCTGGTGTCGTCTGGTCGTCGACCATTTCTTCTGTATTTCTTTGCCGTTTTTCTTTTCTTTTTAGAGTTCTAGAGACTTGAAATATAACTTCTCATGGTTTCAGAATAATGTACACCAACGCCATTGCCCCACTCGACACGCCAGTCAAGGCCCAGGAAGGAGCGGAGACCCGGATCCAGATGCCGGAGACCAATTCGGAGAAGGAGCTGATGGCGCAGTTCGCGGAGATTCATAAGTCGACCAACAAGGAGCTTGCTGTGCTCATTGGATTCGTCGCCCTCCTCATCTGCGGCTTCTTTGTCGCCCTGAAGTACACCTAATATGCTGATTGCTCTTGATTTTTTTGAGATGATAATAATAAATATTTATTACTTTCAAACAAAATGTGTTGTTTTTGTCTTGTTTTGGTTTCGATTCTCTCAACAGTCTTGCTGTAAACTCGATCCACACATTTCGCGTCTTCTCTCTCATTGCCTCCTCCACCCGACGACCAACTACCCCCTTCGACAAACCACTGTCACCTGTCCGCGACGCGTCTCTCCCTCTCTCACCCCCGTCGATAGCTCAGTTGGTAGAGCGGAGGACTGTAGAGTCAGTGGGTATCCTTAGGTCGCTGGTTCGAATCCGGCTCGACGGAGTGTTTTTTTGCTGTAGTCTATATGCTTGACTTTTAATGGAGTCTGGCTTTCGGGGGGCATTGTGGATGCGAAACGACGCGGTTTTGTGTCTAGTTGCTATAGAGATGACCATTGAAATATTAGTAGGGAATTTTTGATGGAAAGAAGACATAAAATGAGAGTTCAGTGAAAATTGGGCAAAAATAGAGTACAGTGCGTAAATTTCCCGGATACAGCGGTCAATTTTTTAGGAAATGCAAAGAAATCCCGGTTTTTCAAAGGTCAGACTTCCACGTGGCATTCGTAATGTTTCAAAAACCATCACCATAGTTTCTAGACTCCGTATAGACATTCACATTTTGTTCCGAATCTTCAATGAGCAATAGCCACACTACATACACTTCATCTTTAAAAAATATCTGAAAAAACAACCCACTGAACATTTAAAAGTCACTTCTCCATTTTATGGACAAAAACCACATCCACAATGCCCCAAAGGCCAGACTCCATTAAAAGACAAGCACTTCTAAATAGCAAAAAAACTCCGTCGAGCCGGATTCGAACCAGCGACCTAAGGATACCCACTGACTCTACAGTCCTCCGCTCTACCAACTGAGCTATCGACGGCACGCCGCTGACGTTTTGCGGGGCGAATGATGTGTCCCTGCGTCAACTGACTCAATTTCACGGCGGGTTGACAGCGATAATGATTGGTATCGGACAGCGAGGTGGCCTGAAGGACTTGTGATTGGAAAAAAAAACAATGAAGATGATGATACCGCTTCAAATTTGGATTTAGGAGCTGTTTTCAACATCCGTTGCATCTGAAATGACTAGCAAGGGTCTAAAATTAGTCCATATCAAATATTTTTGATAGATATCAATTGATAGAAACATTATCAACTCTCATTAACCCTTAATAAACTTCAAACACATTTCCCATTTATTTCAATCCAACATAATGTGAAACTGTGAGTCAGAAAACTCACAGAACAATCAAATTGCAATGAACAATGCCAAAAAACATTACAAATTACAAAGTGGAGAGAGGAATCGCTTTCAGAAAGAAACAGGAGAATATAAAACGGTATTGCACCTTGAGAGTTGAAATTTAAAAGTGACATCGTTTGGGACAGTATAATGTGACAACGCGTTAAAGAAAAGAAAATCAGTAAGGCACAAATAAATGAAGTTAGAGAAAACAGTTAGAAAAATACAGAAAAGGCGGGTCAAAAACGGGGGACATCTAGGGATTTTCAAGAATTGCTACAAGAACTTACTATTGGAGGACAGTGATACTCAAAAATTTGGACCTTAAATTAACATTTGTGTCTAGCAAAATGCGGAAGGTTGAAAGAATTCAAAAAGAAATTGGAAAGTGAATTGCAAACAGGATGAAAGGGAAACAGTTAAGCACCGTTGAATTAATGAAAACCGTTCACAAAGGCACTGCTCGGTTAGAAACTGGGAATCTTGAGGGATAAATTGATAGGCAATGTTGTTAGAAAACAAAAAGGGACAGAAATAGGTATTAGGATAAAATATAATAAAGTGGGGGGGGGGTTGGAGAATATAATTGAACAATTTAAATTAAAAGGCTTACTATTAGGGTAGTAGAACGTAGAAAGTACAAGGGAATGATCTAATGAGTCCCAGGAGTTTCCCGATGAAACCAGTATCATTCGAAAGCCCTTGTTTTAACGAGTTCAGAACTGTGTTCCATTTCTTCTACCGAGCTTTGTGAGCCGAGATATGGAGCTCCATATCTCATCTTACAGAGCTCGGTAGAAAAAATGGAACACCGTTCTGAACTCGTGAAAACAAGAGCTTTGGAATGGTATAGGTCTCATTGGGGGAATTCCGAGACTCATCCTACCATTTCCTTGTAGCAGAAACCGTGCAGGAAAATAATGGTTGGATGAGAAACGTGCAATTTTGGCGACTCCAAACAATTTGAAGCTTTTGATAGGAAGAAATTGCTCAAGAAGCAAATGACAAAAAGTCTAGTCGATTGCTCCAGCCGAATCCTCGTCTTCCTCGTCCTCCATTTCTTCTTTCACCACAACCTTTTTCTTCTTGCGAATCTCTCCTTCGGCTTCCTCTTCTTCTCCCTCTTCCTCGTCTTCGTCATCCTCTCCATTCTCCTCCTCCTTCTCCTCCTCCTCCTCTTCTTCATCTGAAAGCTCTATGTTTGCGTAGTCCTCCTCCGCGATCAACTCGCACTCCACATCATCCGACGGCTCCCCTTCTTCGTAGTTCTTCATACTTTTCAACAAGTCGGCTCCAAGAATTCTTCCAATGATCCGGTCGGTTTCCTTTTTGACCCTCTTCTTGAACTCTGCCAGTTTCTCCTCGTACATCATCTTCATTCTCTCATTCTCTTGCAGGAGCTCGGTGCGCATGGAGGTTTGGATGCTCCAGAGAAGAGTCCTGGAGTGCTGCTCAGCATACTTTTGAATTCTGAAGAGGTTGTCGTTGTGGCGTTTGGCGTTTTGGGTGTTTGTGTCATCGGTAGCTCTGGAAAGACTGATTACAATGAGATAGAGGAATGAAATATAAGTGGTACCGTTTTCCGTTGTCTCTGATGAGCGGTTGGTCAATCGGTTCAGCTTTGATCTCTTGCATTTCTCTGAAAAAGGAAACTATTCAGCATGAAGACTGCGATGAAAAAGCACAATTATTAAGTTAATGAGAGTTACCTGTTCTCAATTCCTTGGAAAACCGGATCAAAAGGTTCGCGTTTGATATTGAGCACCTCATTGAAAAATTAGAATTTCCCTAAGGATATCTCTCCCCTTTCAAATCTTGCTCATTTTCAATCAAACTACATTTCTTTCTCCCCCCCCCCCAAAACCACAAAAACCTCACATTGGTTCTGCATCCTCTTTTCCATCATCAGTTCCAATCCGCTCCTCAGCATCTTTCACAACAGTCACCACATGTTGTGCCAGGCGGAGCTCCTTGAACTTGACGAGTGTTTCCTGCTCCGCCTGGAAAAATTCGTCCCACGCCTTCATGAGACCGTTGGTGTGCTTGGTGATCTTGTTTCTCAGCACGATGCGATTTTTCTTCTTCATCTTTGCAATTTCTTTTTCCATGGCAAAGTCGGCCATTACACTAAAAATTTTGAGTATTTGTCAAGTTTTAAAATTGAAACCAACTCACTTGGACGGAATCGCATCTGCCAAGTTCATCGTTTTGGTTTGAAGGATGTTTTGGTTGCAGTACTGAAAAGTTGCTGATTAGATTGACTTGTTTCGGCTGAAGGTGGCTCAAAAAAAAGAAATAAAGAGAAAAAAGAGATAAATACAGATATCAAAGTGGGTTGACAGTGTTGGCACCCGGGTATCGGTGAAAACGGGTAAACCCGAAAAAACCCGGAAAAAACTTTTCTAAAACGGGTAATTTCATTCCCAAAATTACCCGAAATTACTCGGATTGTCACTGTTTCATTTTTAGGAATTTTTGGGATTACCCGGGTGAATTCCGTGAAAAAACCCGGGTATTCGTGTATTTTCTATTACTGGTGTAGTTTTTGTAGTAGGAACACGTTGAAAGGTCACACGTAAAGGTCACACGTAAAGGTCACGTTGATTAAATTACCCGGGTATTCTTCGGGTGTTTGCGGGTAATCATCAATTTTGAAAGTTCTCATTCCGGGTATTCTTGAAATTACCCGGGTGATCGCAGTTTAATTTTGGGGAGAAATCACTGAGAACAGTGATTCATTTTTACCCGAAACTCGGGTTTCGAGTTTCGGGTGCCAACACTGTTTGAAACCAATTTGTAGCAACAAAAAAGAAGTTTCAATCGGAAAAATAAAATAAATACTTCATTATACAGATCGAAAAAATGCTGCATACGACATAAAGAACCATTCAGTCAACATTAGCTCCACCGACGTCGTTCTTCACTTTGGGCTCCTCTCTGAAAACAGGTTTTGCGTTAAAGTTTTGAAGCTGGATGTTATTTTTTATATAATACTTGTAAACCTTTTGTTAAGATTTCGAAACTGGTAGCGGGACTAATGACTCCTGATACGAGAGCGTGACCTCTGTGCTCACTGCCACGCCTCTGTTGGTTGTCAACTTTTCAAAATCCGGAGATTTACTCGTCCCGAATGACCCCTGATACGATAGCGTGACCTCTTCGCGAACTGTTCCGCCTCTATTAATTGTCAAGTTATCAAAATCCGGAGCTTTAAACGTCGCAAATGACCCATGATACAAGAGCGTGACCTATGAACTATCTGTCACGCCTATTTTTGTCGTCACTTATCCGAAGCGCTTTAAAGTTATCCCCAAGAATCGTCCAGAATCTTTGAACGCTTAGCCTGATTCATTCCTGAGCAGAATGACTTTGAGCCAGGATCTCTCTCTCTCTCTCTCTCTCTCTCTCTCTCTCTCTCTCTCTTTCTCTCTCTTTCTCTCTTTCTCTCTCAAAAAGCATTTTTTCACTGTTCCTTTCCGTTGTGTGACTACACCACAATCAGGTTGCTCCAGAATTATGGTCTACTCCCGTCACAGCCTAACGTACCACAGAAATATCATGTTCCAATCTACACACACACCCACTTTTCCGTCATTTTTCTATTCAATTTTTTTCTCTAGAAATCATTAATTCTCACTTCACAGTGTTCTCGGAGTCCTCCTTCTTGCTGACCGTCTGACGCTCCTTCTCCAACTGCTCCTGAGCCTCTCTCGCCTTCGCCTCTCGGAGTCCTCTCTCCGCCACGTAGTTGAGCAGGTCGGCGTTGTTCTCCAGACGTTCCTTGAGCGAGATCCCATTGTTGGAGGACGTGTCCATGGTTCTATTCCTTTTTACCGGGTTTAACTGAAATTAAGATTAAATTTTAGAAAAATCAGGGAAAAATGAATGAGATACAGTTTGTTGGTACATGATACCAATGAATAATCAAATCAGAAGTTAGAATTCAAATGAGATTAGATAAAAACCGTTTATAAATACGCAGAAAAAAAGTGAAAAATTAATTGTTGAAAGAAGGATCGGGATTTGATTTTGAGGGAAAACCGTAAAATGAAACATGGCTTGGATTTTTAAGTGAGAAGTTGGAAATAAAATTCCACGTTGAAAAATTTGATGACGTAATTAGAGCAAGTTGGTGATCAGATGAAAAGACGGCTTAAAATAGATAGCGACTAGGTGATCTCATCAGGATGTTGATGTGGAATTGCTGGCGGCTGCTGGATCGTGACGATCTATCCCTTACGATTGGCCGCCTTCTTAAAATTTCCATCCTTCTCGTAGTCGTCGTCCGACTCGACCAGCAGATCGCCGCCGAAACCGCTGAAAAATATAGTTCAATGTTCATCGGAGGCTATTCTACACTATCTCTGACGGCCTAAAGCTTTGAGCAACCTCAAGTGTCTTTTTGTGGCTCAAAAACTACTGAGAACTCACTCCTCCACGTCCATCGCTTCGGAGATCACGCTCCCATCCGACTCGTCATCGTCATCGCTGTCGTCGGAGGTGTCCGTTTCAGAATCGCTGGAATCTTTCGAGTTGATGCTCTCGTCCGCAGTGTCCATCGCCACGTCTTCATCGTGGCGCATGTCATGCTCGCCAACAGCATCGTTGATGAACCTGCAGATCAAAATTTATTTCAGAACTGTCTCCACAACTCACAATTTGCGCTGCATTTCATCGGCCAACAGCCCATCGATATCATTGTCCAGACTCATTTTTACCTGTAGAAGAAATCATCATTAAATTTGAAAAATGAGAGGGTAAAAACATGTACGATTGCGATTCGGCGGCCACGGCCATGAGACCGGTAAAAATCAATAATTGGTTCTGAATGGGGCGAGCCCACTTTCATTTAAATCATATGATTTGTGAGCAATATTTTGGGCAGGGCGAATGATACAATTCAGTATACGGGCGGTGAAAAGTATAAACAATCGTTGATGTGGCAGTTTAGGAACAAATGATTCTCGAATAATTTGTTTTGCAACAATGCGACACGATGACTAATGGTTGTTGTTGATGGTCTCGCAACGAAAAACAACAAGTGCACGGTCATTGCGCTGGAACTGACGACAGCGTGCACAAAATGAGAGAATGAGGGTTTTGCACGATTGCAAAAAAAATAATGATTAATGGATAGTATTTGATGATTTTGAGTCAATTTTCGTCATCGATTGTATAGCACAAACTGGAAAAACTTGGAAAATGCGTCGAAATCGGGTGGAGCGCATGGAAAATTAGCGCGTGGGAACACAAAACAGGACTAATAATGGTGGTCAGGATTTACAGTGAATTCTATATGAATTTCAGATATTTTCTCCAATTTTAAATTCTTCAACAGTATAAAAATGATGATTTTTCGTTTTTCCAGCTTTAAATCATGCAGTTTTTATCTGTGACTCCTCCAATGATAAACCTTTCTTTTGCGGAGCAATTAACTACTTCAATACTCCATTTTTCACAAAATCGGGTTTGAACAAGTTATTTGTCTATTTTTGCCGGATATTTTGCTTGACCGGTCCCTTGTGGTTCGCCGAAACTTTTTTCCAGCCAAATCTGACCCAAAATCATCGTTTTTTGAGGCTTCGTAACTAAATAACCCGTTGAAAACCGTATTACGGCGTTTTGATTGCATCTTGCGTTTTTGTGGGCACTTTCTTAACTTTGTTCCGTTCCGCATTTCATTTTCGTTTGATCCATGCGAGAGAATCGACAATTTTCGGCATCTGCACCTCGACGTCGCTCAGTCTCTTTGTCATGTCTTCTCGTGAAGTTTCTGTAACTTTTTCAAATTATATCTTTTCAATTATTTTCTTGAAAATATACCTCTTGCACACTGTAGTTGACCGTTCGTTGCTTCTGAAAAAGCTGAAAACAAGGTAGAACACTGGAAGTGAAAAGTTCACAGAACCAAATTAAAAAAGATAAGACACATTCCAATTCATTTCAAGTAATAGTTTATTCAATTCAATTTAAGATTGAGAAGACAAAAATCAAAGATAGTGACGATTAAATAATGATTTTTTTGTTTTTTTTTTGTGTTGAAGTGGACATAGCCTGAGTATGCCAACAGCGATAATGAGAATTGGGGCGATAAAATGTGAAATTTCAAAAATACCATAGGAAATCGGAACTGTAGCCCAAGAGAATATCTGATGTCAATGAATGACTTCTCAATTTAAGATTGGGAAGATGAAAATTGAAGTTTTTTTTTGTTGAAGTGGAGGTGGAACGATCGAGTGAGCCGACTCTGAAAATGTTTCTCTGTTTGGATATATGATAAAGTTGAAGGCTTACTAGAATTTCGCCTGCTTGGCGGCTGGCTCGTAGTCGGACGAATCATGGAGCTCGCGTTTCTCCGCTCCCGACGCCACGTCTTCTTCCTTGATCTTCTCGGCTTCCTTATCATCGGCCGTTTCTTGGACGATGGTGTCCGGCACATCATTTGAAACGTTGTCGTCATTCACCGTGTCTTTCTCCTCATTGTTGACGTCTTCGTGCTCATTGCCAACCTTCTTGCCATCGGAGTTCTCTTCGTCCTCATCAGAATCGCCGGTTTTTAACTCTTCCACCTCCTCGTCTTCGGCATCAGTGGCGTCCTCCTCAGACGTATCCATGTTGTACATCTCACGAAGCATCTTCTTGTAAGTCGACTTCGAGTGCTTACATTCATCATACTTGTCCAATAATTTACTTTTCTGGCTCTTCAGCTTGTCAATTTTTTTATTCTTCTTTTCCATTTTACGCTCGTAAACTTTGATGATTTTCACGAGGCGTTCGTTTTCGTCCATAAAAAATAACTCGCGTCTAGTCGGCGGTGGCGCTGGGATCTCGGCGACCACCACACAATCGTCGTCCTCGTCGACGTTTGTCGGGACGACGGGTTGGACGGCATTCGGCACCGCATTCGGCGCGACAGGTTGCGCGGCAAGAAGTCGAGCCATTTCCTCCTGGTTCTTGAAGTATTGCTCGTGAGCCCTCTTCTGAGCAAAGTAGTCGGCAATTATCTTGTTGAGGGCAATGTTTTCGGGGTCGAGGTCATCCTGCTCGGCGGCGGTGCTGGTGCTAGGCTGCTCGGCGGCGGTGCTGGTGCTAGGCTGCTCGGTGGCGGTGCTGGTGCCAGGTTGGCCGAGGTTGTTCCACCAGGCATGGCTGTAATTTGAATTTATGAGTCAAACACTTGGTTTTTTGAAAGTTTTCTAGAAATAGCTGAAAAACTCTCAAACCCTCACTTCTGAATCCATGAGCTCTGCATCAGTTTCTGCATAGCATCGACGCCGTACGCAGCTTGCAAGTCGTTGCTGAAATTTGTTCAATTTTAACGTCGGGATGCTAGAACACCCACTTTAGCCCTGGCGTAGGGTCCGCTGGCGCGGCGTCCACTCCGTTTATGGGAATGGCGCCCAATCTGTTGGCGGGCATGGCGCCCATTTCGACCGGGGGCAAAGCGCCCAATATGTCGGCAAGCGGGACAAACGGTTTTCCCGAGAAGAGCCTAAAAATTGTCAAACTGTATTTTGTCATACATTCACAGTTTTTCAGCGTTCCAATTACTCACTTATCAGCTGGAATGCTCAAAAGACCCAACATGGCGTCCGTTCCAATCGCGAGCATGGGGTTCGTTGCGCTCGCAGTGAGTCTGTAAATTGTAAAGTTGTATTTCGTCCTTTATCTACAGTTGTTCAGCGTTTCCATCACTCACTGTTGCATTGCCTTCATCTCCGCGGGCCTGGCGTTCATCCCGTCCGCAAGAATGGCGTCCATTCCGTTTGTGGGCGCGGCGTCCACGTGCTCCGGCACGGTCCTGTAAGTTGTCAAATTGTATTTTGTCTTACATTCACAGTTTTTGCAGCTTTCCCAAAGACTCACTCTTGCGGGGCCGTGGCCTCCTTGGGCATGGTGTCCATTCCGTCGGCAAGCTTGGCATCATTTTCGTCCTCGACCTCTTCGTTCTCGACCTCGCCCTCCATCTCCTCCTCGACCTCCTCGTCTTCTTCATCTTCCTCATCCTCATCTGCCTCATCCTCCCCTCCATTCACCTTCACCATCTCATCTATTTTCTTCAGCTGCTCCTTGAAGCTCATCTTGTCCGCCTGCTTCGGGAGCTCTTGAGCGGCGCCATTCGCTTGGAGCCTGTAAATTTGTTTTATATCTACAGTTTTTCACCTTTTTCGAATGCTCACCCTTGCGCTGGCGTGGCATTCATGGGCTTGGCGTCCTTTCCATTCGCTGGCTTCATTTGCTCCGGGCGGAGCCTGTAAATTGTCAAATTGTATTTTGTCTTACATTCACAGTTTTTGCAGCTTTCCCAAAGACTCACTCTTGCGGAGGCGTGGCCTCCTTGGGCATGGCGTCCATTCCATCGGCGAGCTTGGCGTCAGTTTGCTCCAAGACGAGCCTGAAAATTGTCTAATTGTATTGCGTCATACATCCACAGTTTTTCAGCGTTTCCATCACTCACTGTTGCACCGCATTCACCTGAGCGGGCTTGGCGTCGATTCCGTCCGCGAGCGCGGCGTCCGCTTGCTCTGGCACGATCCTGAAAATTGTCGAATTGTATTTTGTCTTACATCCACAGTAATTCAGCTTTCCAATTACTCACTCTTGCAGTGGCATGGCCTCCGCGGACTTGGCGTCGATTTCGTCCGCGAGCGCAGCGTCCACTTGCTCCGGAGCAATCCTGAATTCATCAAATCTATTTTGTTTTTTTATCTACAGATTTTCAGCGTTTCCATCACTCACTGCTGCACTGCCTTCACCTCGGCGGGCTTGGCGTCCATTCCGTCAGCGGGCGCGGCGTCCACTTGCTCTGGCACAAGCCTGAAAATTGTTTAATTGTAATTTGTTTTACATCTACAGTTTTAAGGTTTCCCAAATGCTTACTCTTGCGCTGGCGTGGCCCCCGCTGGCTTGGCGTCCATTCCGTCCAAGGGCTTGGCGTCCGTTTGCTCCGAGACAAGCCTGTAAATTATCAAATTGTATTTTATCTCACATTTACAGTTTTTAGCCTTCTTAATTACTCACTCTTGCGCTGGCGTGGCCTCCGCTTGCTTGGCGTCCATTCCGTTTGGTGGCATGGCATCCGCTTGCTCCGGGACCATCCTGAAAATTGTCAAATAGTTTTTGTCGCACATCCACTGGTTTTCAGCCTTCCCAGACACTCACTCTTGCGCTGGCGCAGTGTCCGCTCCACTTTCCAAGGTTGGTTGGCTGAAAATGTTGAATTCGTACTTTTTTGATTGCATCTAAAACTCACTCAATTTTTTCCATTGTCTTATCGAGTCGAATTTTCCAGTACTGAAAAGGGTTAGCAAATAAAATCAAAAACACAAGAAATCAATGGAAAGGTAAGACAATGGTATTCAAACCAATGTAGAAAATAAATGCAAGAGAGAAATGGGTGAAATTCCGAGTAAACGCTTCATTCAAAAATACAATTCCAGTAAAAACCAATCTTACGCAAACTAGTCCATTTCCTCGGTTTCTTCCTCCTCCTCGGTTTCTTCCTCCTCCTCGTCTTCCTCCTCCTCCTCGTCC
This sequence comes from Caenorhabditis imperialis, assembly GCA_963572205.1. Taxonomy (NCBI): domain Eukaryota; kingdom Metazoa; phylum Nematoda; class Chromadorea; order Rhabditida; family Rhabditidae; genus Caenorhabditis; species Caenorhabditis imperialis. The sequence goes on along the minus strand of OY751544.1, from coordinate 2,774,884 downwards.
TCCTCCTCGTCTTCATCTTCCTCGTCGTCGTCCTTCTTCTGCTCGTCCACCACTTCTTCTTCCTCGTCCTCCTCTTCGTCCTCCTCCTCCTCATCCTCCTCCTCCATGTCTTCGTCCTCCGCGTCGTCGTCTTCTTCGCCTTCTTCTTCCTTGAGCTCCTCTTGCTTAGGCTTCTCTGCCTCCTTTTTGCCCTCCCCTTCGTTGTTCTTCGCCAGCTCTTGAAGAGCTTCGAACTCTTTGCGTTTCTCATCACGCACCTTTTTGGCGCCGGCCAACTCCTCCTTGTCCTCATCGAGCTTTCTCTTGAGCTCGGAGTTTTGGATTGGGGGAGACATCGGATGACTGTAATTAAAGATGAATCATGATTTGTTTCTGACTCCACCGTATCTAAATTTTGCCAAAAAAAAAAAACACTTACCTCTGGTGCACGTCGGTCACGGCCTCTCCATTTCTTGCCTCTCCAAACGGGCCAATCTCTCCAGCGACTTGATTGCTGAAAATTCTCAATTAGTTTTCATTTCAAAATTTCTGATGGAAAACTCACGGTGACTTTTCCATGATTTCTTCGCGACCCAACTGAAAAGGATTAAGAAATTAGATACCAAAAAAAAATCATTGAGATAATCAACATGGTATTCAAACCAATGTAGAAAGCAAATCAAAAAGGAAATGGGTGAAATATTGAGTAATTATTATCAATCAACATATATGAGAGTGAGGTGATGTGCTATGTCACAAACAAAAAGCGGTGGGGAGAAGAGCAAACCAAATCACTCAGATCTGGATCGCTTGGCCTCTGGGCCTTCTTCGATGTCGTCGTTGTCTTCGTCTTCGGAGTCGTCATCTTCGTCCTCGACATCTTCATCCTCGACCGCTTCGTCCTCGACCTCTTCGTCCTCGACCTCGCCCTCCATCTCCTCCTCGACCTCCTCGTCTTCTTCATCTTCCTCATCCTCATCTGCCTCATCCTCCTCTCCATCCACCTTCATGATCCCATCTATTTTCTTCAGCTGCTCCTTGAAGCTCACCATCTTGTCCGCCTGCTTGTGGAGCTCGTGAGCACCGCCGTTAACTTGGAGCCTGTAAATTTGTTTTATATCTATAATTATTTAGCTATTTTGAATGCTCACTCTTGCGCTGGCGTGGCATCCACGGGCTTGGCGTCCTTTAGATTCGCTGGCTTGGCGTCCATTTGCTCCGGGTGCGTTGGTTGGCTGAAAATGTTTGATTGTTTTTTTTTTCGATCTTATTTAAAAACTCACTCAATTTTTTCCATTGCTTTTTCGAGTCAAATTGTCCAGTACTGAAAAGGGTTAGCAAATAAAATTAAAAACACAAGAAATCAATGGAAAGGTATGACAATGATATTTAAACCAATGTAGAAAGCAAATTAAAAAAGGAAATAAGCGAAATATTGAGTAATTCTTATTGATTAACATAAGTGAGAGGAAGGTGATGTGTTATGTCACGAACAAAAAGCGGTGGGGAGAAGAACAAATCAAATCACTCAGATCTGGATCGCTTGGCCGCTGGGCCCTGGTCCTCTTCGATTTCGTCGCTGTTCTCTCCCTCTTCGTCTTCAAACTCCTCATCGTCCTGCTCCTCATCGACCTCTTCGTCCTCGACCTCGCCCTCCATCTCTTCGTCGGCCTCCTCGTCTTCTTCATCCTCCTCATCCTCATCTGCCTCATCCTCCTCTCCATCCACCTTCATCATGTCATCTATTTTCTTCAGCTGCTCCTTGTAGCTCATCTTGTCCGCCTGCTTTTGGAGCTCGTGAGCGGCGCCATCCACTTGGAGCCTGTAAATTTGTTTTATATCTACAGTTTTTCAGCTTTTTCAAATGCTCACCCTTGCGCTGGCGTGGCATCCACGGGCTTGGCGTCCTTTCCATTCGCTGGCTTGGCGTCCATTTGCTCCGGGACGAGCCTGTAAATTGTCTAATTGTATTGTGTCATACATCCGCAGTTTTTCAGCTTTTCCATTGACTCACTCTTGCGGTTTCATAGCCTCCGCGGGCTTGGCATCCTTCCCGATTGGTGGCATAGCATCCGCTTGTTCCGGGACCATCCTGAAAATTGTCAAATAGTTTTTGTCGCACATCCACAGTTTTTCGAGCTTTAAAAATCTAAAAACTCACTCCATTTTCTCCATTGCTTTTTCGAGTCGAATTAAATTGTCCAGTACTGAAAAGGGTTAGCAAATAAAATTAAAAAACACAAGAAATCAATGGAAAGGTATGGCAATGGTATTCAAACCAATGTAGAAAACAAGTTAAAAAAGCAATTTGGTGAAATATTGAGTAATTCTTATTGATTAACATAAGTCAGAGGAAGGTGATGTGTCATATGACAAATAACAAATTATCAAGAATATTTTTTAACAGAGAGAGAGAGGGGGACAATAAGATCACTCAGATCTGGATCTCTTGCTCTCCGGCTCACCATCCAGTTCCTCCTCGTCTTCATCTTCTTCTTCGTCCTCGTAATCTTCATCGTCGCCCTCCTCCATCTCTTCATCCTCCTCGTCCTCCTCCATCTCCTCGTCCTCCTCGTCCACGTCGCCTTCCATCTCCGCCCCCTCCTCGTCGCCCTCCTCGTCTTCCTCATCCTCCTCTCCATCCACCTTCATCATCGCATCTATCTTCTTCATTTTTTCCATCATCTCCTCTACGTTTGCCTTCTTAGGGAGCTCGTGAGCAGTGAAATTGCTGCAATTAATGATTAAAAATGATTCGTTTCTCACTCTGCCGTGTCTAGGACGAGCTTGTAAATTGCCTAATTTTTAATTTGTCTTATATCTACAGTTTTTTAGTTTTTTGCATGCTCACCCTTGCGCTGGCGTGGCATCCATGGGCTCGACGTCCATTCCGTCCAAGGGCTTGGCGACCGTTTGCTTCGAGACGAGCCTGTAAATTGTCGAATTGTATTTTGTTTCACATCTACAGTTTTTCAGCCTTTCCAATGACTCACTCTTGGGGTTTCACGGCCTCCGCGGGCTTGGCGACCATTCCGTCCACGGGCTTGGCGTCCGTTTGCTCCGGGATCGTTGGATGGCTGGAAATGTTGAATTCGTTTTTTTTTCGATCTTGTCTAAAAACTCACTCCATTTTCTCCATTGCTTCTTTGAGTCGAATAGTCCAGTACTGAAAAGGGTTAGCAAATAAAATCAAAAACACAAGAAATCAATGGAAAGGTATGACAATGGTATTCAAACCAATGTAGAAAGCAAATCAAAAAGGGAATAGGTGAAATATTAAGTAATTATTATTGATAGACATTGGGAAAGTAAGGTTATTTTCATGGCTAAATAAGAAATAATCAGAGATCAAAGATATTTGTTAAAAGAGGGGAGGGGGGGGGACAAAAAATCACTCCGCTCTAAACTTTTTTGGTGCCGGCTCACCGCCCTGGTTTGCATTGTTGTCGTCCTCCATATCTTCTTCGTCCTCCACTTCTTCCTCATCGTACTCCTCGTCCTCGAACTCCTCGTCGTCCACCTGCTCACCATCCACCTCCTCGCCCACCGCCTCCTCATCCTCTACTTCTTCCTCGTCGTACTCCTCGTCGTACTCCTCGTCCTCCACCTCTTCCTCTTCCGCCTCCTCGCCCACCGCCTCCTCGCCCACCGCCTCCTCGCCCTCCACCTCTTCCTCGTCGTACTCCTCGTCCTCGTATTCTTCTTCATCCAGCTCCTCGTCGTCCAGTTCCTCCGCCTCTTTGTCCTTCGCCTCTTTGTCCTCCGCCACCTTGTCGGCCACCTTCTCCCATTCCACCTTCTCGTCCTCGAGTTCTTCGCTGTAATTAATGATTAACAATGAATTTTTTCTCACTCGGTCGTGTCTAAATGCAGCTAAAAAACACTCACCTCTGCCTTTCCTTATTCATCCATTCTTGCAGATCTTTAATTTCCTGGACCTGCTCATCACTGAACTTTTTGGAGTCGGCCAACTCCTCCTGGACCCCATCGAGCTGGTTTTGCAGCTCGGTTATTTGGGGAGGCAGCGGATCGCTGTAATTAATGATCAATCATGATTTGTTTCTGACTTAGCCGAGTCAAAATTGAGCTAAAAAGACTCACCTCTCGTCCTCGTCGGACTCCTCCTCGTCGGACTCGTCCTCTTCATTCCTGGCCTCATCCATCGGCTTCATCTCTTCGACTTGATTGCTGAAAATACTTAATTAGTTTTCATTTCAAAATTCTGATTTTAAACTCACTTTGTGGTGTTCATGATTTTCATTCGGCTGCACTGAAAAGGATTAAGAAATGAGATACCAAAAAAATCATTGAGATAAGTCAACATGGTATTCAAACCAATGAAGAAAACAAAATAAAAAGCGAATGGATAAAATATTGATCGATTCTTATTTGACAATTTAAATTATGATAAGTGCTTGGTTCCCAAAGGGGGGGGGGGCAAAATCACTGCGATTTTTGTTTCTTGGCGATTGGCTCGCTCTCGTCATCTTCTTCCTCATCTCCTTGCTCCGCATCCTCAATGTCCTGCACATTGTGCGCGGCGTCCTCCAACTGGCGACGTTGGCGTTCCTTCGCCTCCTTTCTGTCAATATAGGCCCTAAGGCCGATGACTTCGCCCTCCTCGTCGCTGTCGAGCTCCTCACTGCGGTGGCGGTTCTTGTTTTCCTTCGAGAGCTGCGAGTCGATAAAAGCTCGGAGTCCGATGGGAGCCAAACCACCCTCCGCGTGGTCTTCATCCTCGTCGTCGGTGAAGCAGCTGGTGACGAGCTTGCGGCGATGGCGGCTGTTGGCCAAGTCGACGGACTGCTTGGTCCTGTAAATCATGTTTCATCCATGTGAACTTGCTCCTCTGCTGTGACTAAATTTTGCCAAAAAAACACTCACTTGTTGTTCTTGTTGTTCTTGGCCTTTCTGTCCTTAGCCTCTCTCACTCTAGACTGTCCGATCGGCTCAACCTTCCCCACGATGCGACTTCTGGAAATTCTCAATTAGTTTTCCTTACAAATTTTCTGATTTCAAACTCACTTTCTGGTATTCATTACTTCTTTGGAGTAGCGCTGAAAAGGATTAGGAAATGAGATACTTTTAAAAAATCATTGAGATAAGTCAACATGGTATTCAAACCAATGAAGAAAACAAAATAAAAAGCAAATGGGTAAAATATTGATCGATTCTTATTTGACAATTCAAATTATGATAAATGCTTGGTTCCCACAGGGGGGGGGGGGGCAAAATCACTGCGATTTGTTTTTCTTGGCGATTGGCTCGCTCCCTTCCTCTTCTTCCTCATCTCCTTGCTCCGCATCCGGAATGTCCTGCACATTGTCCGCGGCGTCCTCCAATAGGCGACGTTGGCGTTTCTTCGCCTCCTTTCTGTCAATGTAGGCCCTAAGGCCGATGACTTCGCCCTCCTCGTCGCTGTCGAGGTCCTCACTGCGGTGGCGGTTCTTGTTTTCCTTCGAGAGCTGCGAGTCGATAAAAGCTCGGAGTCCAATGGGAGCCAAACCACCCTCCGCGTGGTCTTCATCCTCGTCGTCGGTGAAGCAGCTGGTGACAAGCTTGCGGCGATGGCGGCTGTTGGCCATGTCAACGGACTGCTTGTTCCTGTAAACCATGTTTGATCCATGTGAACTTGCTCCTCTGCTGTGACTGAATTTTGCCAAAAAAGCACTCACTTCTTGTTGTCCTTGGCTTTTCTGTTCTTAGCCTCTCGATCCTTAGACTGTAAGATCGGCTCAACCTTCCCCACGATGCGACTTCTGGAAATTCTCAATTAGTTTTCATTACAAATGTTCTGATTTCAAACTCACTTTCTGGTATTCATTACTTCTTTGGAGTAGCGCTGAAAAGGTTTAGGAAATGAGATACTTCAAAAAAAAAATCATTGAGATAAGTCAACATGGTATTCAAACCAATGAAGAAAACAAAATAAAAAGCAAATGGGTAAAATATCGATCGATTCTTATTTGACAAGTTGAATAATGATAAGTGATTGGCTCCCACATGGCGAGGGGGGGGGGGGCAAAATCACTGCGATCTGTTTTTCTTGGCGATTGGCTCGCTCCCTTCCTCTTCTTCCTCATCTCCTTGCTCCGCATCCGGAATGTCCTGCACATTGTCCGCGGCGTCCTCCAATAGGCGACGTTGGCGTTCCTTCGCCTCCTTTCTGTCAATATAGGCCCTAAGGCCGATGACTTCGCCCTCCTCGTCGCTGTCGAGGTCCTCACTGCGGTGGCGGTTCTTGTTTTCCTTCGAGAGCTGCGAGTCGATAAAAGCTCGGAGTCCAATGGGAGCCAAACCACCCTCCGCGTGGTCTTCATCCTCGTCGTCGGTGAAGCAGCTGGTGACAAGCTTGCGGCGATGGCGGCTGTTGGCCATGTCAACGGACTGCTTGTTCCTGTAAACCAAGTTTGATCCATGTGAACTTGCTCCTCTGCTGTGACTGAATTTTGCCAAAAAAGCACTCACTTCTTGTTGTCCTTGGCTTTTCTGTTCTTAGCCTCTCGATCCTTAGACTGTAAGATCGGCTCAACCTTCCCCACGATGCGACTTCTGGAAATTCTCAATTAGTTTTCATTACAAATGTTCTGATTTCAAACTCACTTTCTGGTATTCATTACTTCTTTGGAGTAGCGCTGAAAAGGTTTAGGAAATGAGATACTTCAAAAAAAAAATCATTGAGATAAATAAACATGGTATTCAAACCAATGAAGAAAACAAATTGAAAAAGGTAATAAGTGAAATATTTTGAAATTCTTATTTGACAAATGAAAATATGATACGTGATCGCTTGCACAACGGGGGGGGGGGGGGGGGAACAATCATTCCGATCTGATTTTCTTGGCGAATGGCTCGCTCTCATCATCTTCTTCTTCATCTCCTTGCTCCGCATCCTCCACGTCCTGCGAATTGTGAACGGTGTCTGCCAATTGGCGACGCTGGCGTTCCTTCGCCTCCTTTCTGTCAATATAGGCCCTAAGGCCGATGACTTCGCCCTCCTCGTCGCTGTCGAGCTCCTCACTGCGGTGGCGGTTCTTGTTTTCCTTCGAGATCTGCAAGTCGATAAAAGCTCGGAGTCCGATGGGAGCCAAGCCACCCTCCGCGTGGTCTTCGACGTCGTCGTCGGTGAAGCAGCTGGTGACGAGCTTGCGATGATGGCGGCTGTTGGCCATATCGACGGACTGCTTGTTCCTGTAAATCATGTTTGACCCATGTGAACTTGCTCCTCTGCTGTGATTGAATTTTGCCAAAAAAGCACTCACTTCTTGTTGTCCTTGGCCTTTCTTTCCTTAGCCTCTCTCACTCTAGACTGTCCGATCGGCTCAACCTTCCCCACGACGCGACCTCTGGAATTTCTAAATTAGTTTTCATTACAAATTTTCTGATTTCAAACTCACTTTCTGGTGTTCATTACTTGCTTGGAGTAGCGCTGAAAAGGATTAGGAAATGAGATACTTTAAAAAAAATCATTGAGATAAATAAACATGGTATTCAAACCAATGAAGAAAACAAATTGGAAAATGAAATAAGTGAACTATTGAGTATTTGTTATTTGACAGCGTTAAGTGAAATTCAAACGTAATGATAAATGATAAAAGTGGAGGGGGAGACAATATAATCACTGAGCTCTATGTTTCTTAGTCTCCGGCTCGAGCTTCTACTCCTGCTCCTGCTCCTGCTCCGGCTCCTGCTCCTGCTCCTCCTCATCTTGCTCCTCCTCGTCGTTGAGCGACTCTTGCTCCTCCTCGTCGTTGAGCGACTCTTGCTCATCATCTTGCTCCGGCTCCGGCTCCTCCTCGTCGTGATCGCTGTCCTCATCAATTTCGAACTTGCCTCTCTTCTCCTCGCGCACGACGTCCTCCATTCCGCGTCTCTTCTTGAGCGCCTGTCTGTCGATGAAGGCCCTCAGCCCAATGACGCCGTCCTCGTCGACCTTGCTGTCGTCGAGGTCCTCGGCCTCGTTGTCGTCGAGGTGGCGATGGCGATCCTCAGCCTCCTTCATGGCCTGGCGATCCTTGTAGGCCATCAGGCCGATGTTCTTCTTCTTCTTGGGAGTCACGCCGTCCTCCTCTCCGTCGCTTTCTTCTTCGTCTTCTTCTTCTTCCTCTTCGTCGTCAAGCTCGGAGTCGACCTCGGAGTCGAGCTCGGAGTCGAGGTCGGAGTCCAGCTCCTCATTGCGACCATGTGGCTCCTGAGCCTCCTTCATGGCCAGATGATCGATGTAAGCCATCAGGCCGACGATCTTCTTCTTCTTGGGAGCCACGCCGTCCTCCTCTCCATTATCTTCTCCGTCTTCTTCTTCGTCCTCGAACTCGGAATCGAGCTCCTCCTCGATGTTCTCGTCGAGGTGCTCGTTGAGCTTGACGGCGTCGAGCTTCTCGTTAGACTCCGAGTTGAGCTCCATCTTGCCATCGATCTTCTCGTTAGACTCCGAGTTGAGCACCTCGTCGAGCTCCTCGACGAACTCGGAGTCGAGCTCCTTCTCGATGTTCTCCTCGAGGTGCTCGTTGAGCTTGACGGCGTCGCGCTTCTCGTTAGACTCCGAGTTGAGCTCCATCTTGCCATCGAGCTTCTCGTTAGACTCCGAGTTGAGCTCCTCTTCGAACTCCTCATCGAACTCGGAGTCGAGCTCCTCGGCGATCTGGTGTTCGAGCTCATCGTCCTGGTTCCCATCGAGGATCTTCATGTGGTCGGGCTGGGCGGACCTGTAAATAATATTTTATCCATGGGAAGCTGTGCAATTAGTGTTTACAACGAAAATACACATGTTTTTCTCTCAAAATTGCTCTCGGCGATTCAAAAAAGTTTCTAAAAAGCTCACATTCTCTCAAGCTCAACTGTTCCGTCGTACAACAGGACCACCTCTTCGATGACCTGCTGCGATTCGATTTGCTGCAGCAGGTCCTGCTCGCTGTAATTTCGGAATTTTTCATCACATGGGTCTGAAAAGTGAAACTCACGAGATCTCCGGAAGAGCGTCCATCTTGGTCTCGGCGGTGGGGGCTGGGGGGCGGTGGTTGTGGGGTTTACTGAAAAAATGATTGGAAAGATTAGAAAGATTAGAAAAAAGAATGAAATAGAGATACTTGGTTGGTTGACAAGACCAATGAAAATGGAAAACAAAGAGGTTATAAAAAAAAGTAATGCAAGGTTGTTTATAAATTGAAAAACGATATTGAAGGTAGAATATAAACAAAACTTTCTGCAGCGGGGGCCTCATCCAACGGTTCGACTTTCGGAATCTTTGCCGGCGGTTCCTGGTGTTCGTCGTTCCTGGAAATAATATTTTTGAGTTACAAAAAATCAAGATTTGCCCACTCTTTCAGAACTTGTTTTACGGTTTTCGTGTTGGCCGGCATCGGGTTGACGTGGTGTGCGGTCCCGTCCAAGGGTTCCTTTTTGACAGCTTTCTCGTCCTTAAAACAGTTTCTGAAAATTAAATTAGGGGGGAATGGTTGGGAGAAATTGAATGGTATAAAAACCATAAGGATCGAAAAAAAAGAGAAGTGAATGGATAAATAAAATTTTTGAATAGGCGGACAGAATAAAAAATACAATACAAACAATAAACAAATTAAAAGACAACTTAAACAATATTGGGTGATAAATGCAACTAACGCTTAATTCTTCCTCGCCTTCTTCGGTGCTGACAGGCCAATGATGCGGTCAATGACCTCTCTACGAGCCAGAACGGCAGCTGACGGCGGCGAGGCCGGGACGTACTCCTCCTCCTCGAGGTCGACGACGACGGGCCTAAAACAACAGCAAGTCAGCAATTATAATTCAAGAATAATAAACTCACTCTGGTCTGGGAGGAGCGTCGATGATCTGCACGTCGTCGTCATTGTCCTCCGCTGGTGGCTGGTTTGGTGCAGCGCCTCCAGCTCCCGATCTCTGTGGGCGGTTCGTAGCACGAACCATTGGAGCCACCGCTAGCACTGGCCGGATCGGAGCAGCAGGTCCAGCTCTAGCTCCAGAGGCCTGCGCCTGAGCACCGGCCATCGGGGCTTCAGCTCCTTGTGGCCGGTTCGGAGCAGCGACGAATGGAGCTCCAGCTCGAGGGGCCTGCGCCTGAGCACCGGCCATCGTGGCTCCAGCTCCTTGTGGCCGGTTCGGATAAGCGAAGAATGGAGCTCCAGCTCCAGGGGCCTGCGCCTGAGCACCGGCCATCGGGGCTCCGGCTCCTTGTGGCGGGTTCGGAGCAGCGTCCATTGGAGCTTCAGCTTGCGCTCCAGGAAACGGCGCTTGAGCTCCCGTCATTGCGCCTCTAGCAATAACACCCACTTCCGAATTGATAGTCGAGTTTCCAGTTTCTGTAAATATTATTAGAGGGGGAAGGGGAAAGCGAGTTTAACGGAATTGAATGGTATAGAAACCACAGAAGAGATCAAAATGAAAAGGCGAAGGTGAATAGTGGGATAAATTAATATTTTCGCATAAGTGATATTTTTCGGGGTTGGTTAGGCAAAAAGCGGTTGGCAATGTATAATTTGTCGAGGTTCGGTTAATCGCTTCTGCGAATCTTCTTTGTTGATGATTCGGTGTCATTGATGGTTTGGGTGAGCTCTTCGAAAGAGAGTCGCTTGCCGAATCGCGATGTGGTCGGCTCGTCCGTCGCCTCCTTTGATTTGATTCCTTCGGTGTTGGGATCTCTGGAATATGAGCAGATTGATGACTGAATGTATAGAGATGTATTGCCATTTGGGTGGGATTTGTGATTTCTCATGGCAAAAGTAATGAATTTTTGTTATTATTACACTGTCCTCACACTATATACACCTGGTTTCATCCAAATTTTAAAAGACCCACTTTTTGTACCAAGACTGCTCGAAGAGCTCCGACTCGGAGAAGTGTCTCTTTTCGCACTTCCTCTGTGGTCTCCACGACTCGCCATACTCCTTGGCCGTGCTGGAAATCACACATTTCCTCATATTAGATCAATCCTCGAAGCTACCTCTTGGAGCCAAACGCCATTCCTTGACGCCACTCGTCCAAAATCGGGTTCGTCGCTTTCTGCTCCGGCGTTTTCGAGGTCAAAGATTGCTTCTCGAGCCTCGGATCGCGTGGTCCATCATCCTGGGGTGGCAGCCTGCAATAATTACAGTTATTTCAAAGATCTGCCTGGCAAACTTATTTTTCAACCAGAGGAGTTGGCTCGACTTGCTTAGCAGTCTCCGAAGAAGTCTTCCTGAAAATCGGTCAATAGTCTTGAAAGTGAGAGGGATCATTGGCACCATGGATTCTTGGCGCAGTAGATGTGCGGCGGCGGTTTGGAGAAACTGAAATTGATGGGGTGGTCTTTGGAAATGGAAGCGGTTGTGCTTACTCTGGTGGGAAGGGCGCGCTGATTTTGCCGGTTGGGGTGGCGGACCTGAAAATCAAAATATAGGTGAGAAATGGGGCTGATGGTGGAAACTCGCTGAAAACCATTGTAAATCAGTACCAAATTCCCAATTTTGTATAGTTTCAGTCCCCGTATGCATATATTGAATGCTCACCAGTTCGGAGGTTGTGCTTCGTAGCGATACTCCGCCTCCGCCGGCTTCTCCTTGGTCGGAGTGACCTCCGGCGACTTTCCAAGAAGTTGAAGGATGCGACGAAGCTCGTTGTTGTCCATGGTGGTCGAAAAAGGAAAGGCAGTGAAGAGCGGGGGTGCTCGCTACCGTATACCGAGAGGAACTCACTACCGTATACCGAGGGGTACTCACTATCGTATACCGTGGAGAACTAACTACCGTATACCGTGGGGTACTCACTACCGTATACCGAGGGGTACTCACTACCGTATACCCGAAGGAACTCATTACCGTATACCGGGGTATTGACTATCGTATACCAGGGGACTCACTACCGTATAACAGGAGATACTCACTACCGTATACCAGGAGGTACTCACTACCGTATACCGGGGGTACTGACTACCGTATACCATGAGATACTCACTACCGTATACCGAGGGGGACTTACTACCGTATACCGGGGGGAACTCACTACCGTATACCGTGGGGGTACTCACTACCGTATACCAGGGGGAACATGCGCAGAATCCTAGAGCTCATCACCTTACACATACTCGCTGAGCAAGTGAGCCCATCACCCCAATTGCGTCAGAACAGGTGCCCCGATTCCGATGCTCCGGAAACCTCACTTTGGTTGCGCAACTATTACGCAAGACGGGTCAGAATGTTAAAAACTATGTTATTGCGCAACGTCCCTAATGCGTCCGTGAAAATGGCGCAACACGGGTCACTTACAGTAATCTACTGCTTGTCTGGAAGAAAGTTGGCTGAAAGAAGTGATTGAGGACGGCGACAAGACACTGAGGAGAAGGTATGAGGATTGGTGGCAAACCAAAGAGTTTGAGAAAAAAATCAGATGAAAAATTGTTAGGTTCATAAACAGTGCAAGTAAAATTTGAAAAATACAACAAATACAAAAACAACGACCCTGAAAAAAGCAATATCTGGAAGAAAATTGCTAGTTTTTTTAGATCACTCAGTTAAAAACGCGCTCTAGAGCGAAGGATGGTTAAGAGAAAGCGAAAAATTTCAATTTACAATAAGGCACGGTTTTTACAGCACCAAAAAGTTCATTTTTTTGTTTTGGAATCCGTTCCCAGTAGTCCACTACTCTGAAAATGCACTAATTCTAGAGTTACTCTGAAAAATTCCAACTAACTTCTGTTGACCTGCAGCACCTCGACCCACGAGTTCTTCTCCTTCTGCTCAATGCAGATAAGCGCGCCGTTTGCCATCTCGATCTTCGAAATTGTCCTTAAATTTCGACAATTTTTTGGGATAAAATTTTACGGTTCACTCACTCCTGCTCGAAGTCGTCGATGTCCACGTCGTCCTTCTTGACGGCCGCCTTCTTGGCGACCTCCTTCTTCACGATCACGACGAAGCTGTCATCCTTCTCCTTCGGGTTCTGCTGGCGGCTCTGAAATTCGAAATTTTCATCGAATTTTAAGGAATTTGATAGTCTGGACTCACCATGTTTGAATCTTTGATCTTGCAGTTGATTTCCACTGAAATTGGCGTTAAAAAAAGAAAATAACCAGAAAAAGCAAAGATATGATAGTCGGTGGCAAACCGGTGATAGAAAATGAGAAAAAATGGAGGAAAATTGAGGATACAGTGTAAAATACTTCATTTCGGATACAAATAAGTTAGGAGCTTGAAAGATAGGAAGATGATAATAGGCAAAGGAAAAAATATGTGAGCAATTAGTATAAATACCTGGGAGCCAGCTGTTTTTTTTGTTAAGCGACGCCGGTGGGTCTCGCCACGAGAAGAGGCAAGGCACAGCGCCAAGGTGAGAAAAATGGAAGAAAATACATGCTCTGCGACCCACCGGGACAATTCACAGAGCGGCTCGCTCCCAGGAATGAGTGATAAAGAGAAATGAGAAAAATGAATGAGAGGGAATCTCTCCAGAAGAGCAAGAGCTGGGAGAACAGTGGCGCCAATGGTGACAGTACGTCTGATATACTACTACCCGGTGAAAAATGAGGAGAATGAGCGAGAAATCGGAATGGAAACCCAATGAGTCATCACGGAGACTGATCGGCTGACGATTTTTTTCATATATGCGATAGAGAAACTGAGAAAAAGAGGCGAAAATACTGTTTGAAATGAGAGGCGCAGAGAGAGGTGGAAGAAGCAGAGAGAGAGAAAGTCGATCAATACGCGGACAGACCGGCACATACACACACACGTTCTGTTTCGAAATCGTTGAAGTTGAGAAAGGTCCTATCAGATGTTCGCGGCTAAAATTTGGAAATGAGCTAAGACTTGTGCATTACAGTGATTCGGCGGCTCTCGGAAAATATTTCAGAAATGCAGAGAACGATAGATACTTCTGATGGAATGAGAAAGAGAGATGAATAATGAACCATCGGAAAGGAAAAAAAGGAAGAAACTCAGCTCAATATTTCATCTTCTGCGTCGCTGGCTGGGATTGTCTCCTTGAGCTTGTGAAGGGTGCCGAAGCCGTTCTCCTGGAGCTCCTTTTCGCATCAACATAGGCGTCGGCACATTCCTGATCCTCCAGCACAACGTCGTCTTCCTCTTCATTCTCCTGGGACTTCGCCTCGGCCTCCACTTGGATATGCGCTTCGTACTTGGCTCCCATTATCTCTCTGCACACCGTCTTTCTTGATCTCTTCGGCGTTCATCAGTCCTCCGTCTTTCTTGTCAATCTCGTCTGCCTCCACGTCGACTCCCACCAGGTCCTCATCGAGTCCATTCCCAGCCGCCGGCTCCTCCGCTCTCATTTCCTCCAGGCGTGGCACTGTGGGGCATTTTCCCTCATCTCTGCCATCTTGCTCATTTGGAGAGTGACAGTTCATCTGAAATTAAGAAAGTAAGATAAACGAAGGGAAAAGCAGGAAGAGAGAGATAATCTAGTGAGTTCACCGAAGAGCTACCGGGAAAGTGACGGTTTGTGGCAAGAATACTCATCCAGGGGGATCATAGCGAACTGTCTCCCCATTGCTCATGCTCACTGATCGGTGGGCGGAGTAACTGGTCGGTCCGCATGTTCGACTGCCTAGTTGTCTGCGCACCCACTCTCTCGCGTTGTAGGCCGCCTACAGGCACGTGGTCTCAAAAATCAGCCCAACATGAGCATAGAATGAGTGAACAATGAGCAAATGGTTTCAATTGAATATGGATGAAGAAAACTAGGGAAAAGATCTAGCAATGCAAAATGAATGATGACTCAGATATAGCGTGATTATGCTGCTGAAAGAGAGCGCGCGAGATGAGTCATATGATGTGTGGGTCCCGCAACGATAAGGGCAGGAAGCCACGGTGAGAGAGAATCAGATGATTTTTCGCCGCTTCACATAGTTTCAGAACGGCACGCTTACAGAGCGCGGAGCAAAGTAGCATCAAGGATGAAGATGAAAACGAGAGCATCCCTAGAAAGGGGCAAGAGCTGGGAGAAGAGTGGCGCCAATGGTGACAGTACGTCTGATATGCTACTGACCAGTAAATAATGAGGAGAACGAGCGAGAAATTGGAATGGAAAACGAATGAGTCATCAGAGAGACTGATGGGCTGACGAACTTTTTCTCCAGGAACACAAACACGCACTGTTTCGAAATCAGTGAAGTTGAGGAGCGGGTTGCCGGATTTTCGCAGAGAAAGTTTGGAAGTGAGCTCAAATTTGTGAATTACAATGGACTTCAGAGACTGTTCGGAAAGTGCAGAGAACTTTAGAGACTTCTGACGGACTGAGGAGGAGAGATGAACGATGAACCATCGGGAAGGACCAAAAATGAAGGAACTCACAATTAGCTCAGAACTTCATCTTCTTCGTTGCCGGCTCCTTGTCGAGATCGTCTTCCTTCGCCTGAATCGCCTCCTGGTTCTCGTGAAGGGTGCCGAGGGCGTTCTCCTGGATTTCGGCATCCACTTGAACATTGAAACCGTCCGAAGCCTCCACCGCGGCGTCGTCTTCCTCTTTATTCTCCCCGGGCTCCGCCTCGACTACCGCCAGGACATCAGCTTTTTCCTGGGCTTCCATCTGGACGTCGTCTTCCTCTTCGATCTTCCCGGGCTCCGCCTGGCCATCCGCTTCTGCCTTGACTTTCTTCAGGACGTCGGAGCACTCCTGAGCCTTCGGTTGCACATCATCCTCCTTCTCGATCTCGCGAAGCGGAGCGCTGGACTTCACGTGGACTTCGGCATCTTTTTCGGGCTCCACCAGACCTCCGTCTTTGTCGTTGTTATCCAGGGCCACCATATCGACTCCCACTTCGTCCTCAACGAGTCCATTCCCAGCCACCGGCTCCTCAGCTCTCATTTCCTCCAGAAGCGCCACTACTGGGTTCTCGTTGATAGCCACGCCTTCTGCTTCGTCCTCGGTTTCGGCGGCGGCTTCATCAACGAACAAGCGACGTGGATGACGCGGGAAGTTGGCTCTGGAGAATTCCTCCTCGCTGGGGCTGTCTCCCGGCTCAAAGTCCCAGCCCGAGTCTGAGTCCGAGTCCGAGTCCGAGTGGGGTGGAGAGTTGGGGGGAGTGTCGGGCTCGGAATCCTCGTCTCTGAAATTTCATATTGATTGTTTCGCTGAGGCAGAGATGACTCACCCTGAAGAGTTTGGAGATGGCCGCATCTTGTTCTTGGAGAAGGTGCGAGTTTGGCTGAAATTGAAAAATTAAGTTTATTGGAGGAAATTAGCAGCAAGAGAGAGAAAAAATGCGATTCTAGGCAAAATGCCGGTGAGTTCACCGAAGAGCAACAAGGCAAGTGACGGTTTGTGGCAAGAATGCTCATCCAGGGGGATCATAGCGGACTGTCTCCCCATTGCTCATGCTCACTAATCGGTGGGCGGAGTAACTGGTCGGTACGTATGTTCGACCGCCTAGTTGTCTGCGCACCCACTCTCTCGTGTTGTGGGCCGCCTACAGGCACGTGGTATCGAAAATCAGCCCGACATGAGCATAGAATGAGTGAATAATGAGCAAATGGTTTGAATCAAATGTGGATGAAGAAAACTCGGGGAAAGATTTACCAGAGCAAAAGAGAGTATAATTCAGATAGAGCGTGAGCGCGCGCAATGAGTCATATGATGTGCGATGGAGCGCATTTTTCGACTAGTAAACTACAGATGATCAGAAAATGAAAAAAGTCAAGCTCTGAAGTTGATCACAAGCAGAGGATCACGTCGACAGGATGTGAGGGATCACTATTCACACCTGGGAGGCAGCTGTTTGCCGCGAATAGACACCGGGTCTTGCCACGAAAACAGGCAAGGCACAGCGCCACTGTAAAAGTGGCGTGAGAAATGGAGAAAACTGTGATAGTGAGCCTGACATGCTAGTACCCAGTGAATAATGAGGAGAATGAGCGAGAAATCGGAATGGAAATGAAAAAAAAAGAGTCATATTGGAGACCGATCGGTTGACGAACGTTTTCTCCTTCGCTCCGCCATAGAGAAAGTGAGAAAGAGAGGCGAAAATACCGTTTGAAATGGGAAGCGGAAAGGTGAAAGAAACAGAGAGAGTCGATCGATACGCGGACAGACAGGCATACACGCACTATTTCGAAATTGCGCCTGCGGTTGAAAAGGGGACTGTCAGATGTGCGCAGCGACAATTTGGAAATGAGCTCGAATTGGTAGATTACTGTGGATTTCAGAGAGTGTTTGAAAAGTGCGGAGAATTATGGAGACTTCTGACGGTATTAGAAAGAGAAATGAACAATGAACCATTGGGAAGGACACAAAATGAAGGATCTCAGCTCTGTGTTGCTGGATCCGTGCGGAGATCGTTTTCCTTCTCCTGAATCGTCTCCTTGTTCTCCTCCAGGTCGGAGCCGTTCTCCTGGAGCTCTTGGTTTCCACGGGAAAGTTGACGCCCTCCTGATCCTCCATCACGACACGTCTTCGGCGAGTTCATTTCCAGCAGGGAGGAAAGTGGCGCCAACGGTGACAGTAAGTTTGGTAAGCTCTTACCCAATGAAGAATGAGGAGAATGAGCAAGAAATCGGAATGGAAAACTGATGAATCATCAGGGAGACTGATCAGATGCTAAATTATTTCTTATTCCGTCACAGAGAAACTGAGAAAGAGAGGCGAACACATGAGGAAATACTGTTCAAAATGAGAGGCGGAGAGGTGGAAGAAGCAGAAAGAGATTCGATAAATACGCGGACAGACCGGCACACACACGCACTGTTTCGAAACTAGTGAAGTTTCAGAGAGGCCTGTCCGATTTTCAGAGAAATGTATGGAATGAGCTCGAATTGGTGGATTACAATGGACTTCAAAGACTGTTCGAGAATTGCAGAGAAATTTCGAGATTTCTGATGGAATGAGAAGGAGAGATGAACGATGAACCATCGGGAAGGACGAAAAAGGAAGGAACTCACAATCAGCTCAGAACTTCATTTTCTTCGTTGCCGGCTCCTTGTCGAGATCGTCTTCCTTAGCCTGAATCGCCTCCTGGTTCCCGTGAAGGGTGCCGCGGTCGTTCTCCTGGATCTCCCTTTCGGCATTCACGTAGACGTTGACGACATCCTGATTCCCCATCACGGCGTCGTCATCCTCTTCAATCTCCTGGGGCTCCACCGCGGACTCCACCTGGGCATCCGCTTCTTTGTTGGTTTTCATCTTGACTTCGTCTTTCTTCTCGATCTTCCCGGTCTCCGTCTCGGGCTCCGCCTCGGGCTCCACCTGGGAATCCGCTTCTTCCGTGGCTTCCATCAGTACTTCGGCGCCCTCCTGAGCCTGCACTTGCTTGTCCTCCTTCTTGATCCCTCGATGTTGAGCGCTGGACTCCGCGTGGACTTCGGCATCTTCTTCGGGCTCCATCAGGCCTCCGCCATTATCGTCGATGGCCAGGGCCACCACGTCGATTTCCACAGCGTCCTCGACGACTCCATTCCCGGCCGCCGGCTCCTCAGCTCTCATTTCCTCCAGACGCGCCACTACTGGGTTCTCGTTGATGGCCACTCCTTCGGCTTCGTCCTCGGTCTCGGCGGCGGCTTCATCAACGAACAAGCGACGGGGATGACGCGGGAAGTTGGCTCTGGAGAATTCCTCCTCGCTGGGGCTGTCTCCCGGCTCGAAGTCCCAGCCCGAGTCTGAGTCCGAGTCCGAGTCCGAGTGGGGTGGAGAGTTGGGGGGAGTGTCGGGCTCGGAATCCTCGTCTCTGAAATTCCATATTGATTGCTTTGCTGAGACAGAGATGACTCACCCTGAAGAGTTTGGAGATGGCCGCATCTTGTTCTTGGAGAAGGTGTGAGTTTGGCTGAATTTGAAAAATTAAGTTGATTGGAGGGAAATAGCAGCAAGAAAGAGAAAATATGCCATTTTAGGAGAAAATCTGGTGAGTTCATGGAAGAACCTCAAGGCAAGTGACGGTTTGTGGCAAGAATGCTCATCCAGGGGGGTCATAGCGGACTGTCTCCCCATTGCTCATGCTCACTAATCGGTGGGCGGAGTAACCGGTCGTTCCGCATGTTCGACTGCCTAGTTGTCTGCGCACCCACTCTCTCGTGTTGTTGGCCGCGTACAGGCACGTGGTATCGAAAATCAGCCCGACATGAGCATAGAATGAGTGAATAATGAGCAAATGGCTTGAATCGAATGTAGATATAGGGAACACTGGGAAAGATTTAACAGTGCAAAAGAAAGTATAATTCAGATCGAGCGTGAGCGCGCGCAATGAGTCAAATGATGTGCGATGGAGCGCATTTGTCGACTTGCAAACTACAGATGATCAGAAAATGAAGAAGGGCAAGCTGTGAAGTTAATCAAAAGCAGAAGATCACGTCTACAGGATGTGAGGGATCAGTATTCACACCTGGGAGGCAGCTGTTTGCCGCGAATTGACACCGGGTCTCGCCACGAAAACAGGCCAGGCACAGCGCCACTGTAAAAGTGGCGTGAGAAATGGAGAAAACTGTGACAGTGAGCCTGACATGCTACTACCCAGTGAATAATGAGGAGAATGAGCGAGAAATCGGAATGGAAATGAAAAAAATGAGTCATCTTGGAGACCGATCGGCTGACGAACAATTTCTCCTTCGCTCCGCAATGGAGAAAGTGAGAAAGAGAGGCGAAAATACCGTTTGAAATGGGAAGCGGAGAGGTGAAAGAAACAGAGAGAGTCGATCGATACGCGGACAGACAGGAACACACGCACTATTTCGAAATTGCGCCTGCGGTTGAAAAGGGGCCTGTCAGATGTGCGCAGCGACAATTTGGAAATGAGCTCGAATTGGTAGATTACAATGGATTTCAGACAGTGTTCAAGAAGTGCAGAGAATTTTGGAGACTTCTGACGGAATGAGAACGAGGAATGAACGATGAACCATCGGGAAGGACAAAAAAGGAAGGATTTCAGCTCAGCATTTCATCTTCTGTGTTGCTGGCTCCGTGTTGAGATCGTTTTCCGTCTCCTGAATCGTTTCCTTGTTCTCCTCCAGGTCGCCGGAGCCGTTCTCTTCGAATTCTCGACTTCCACAGAAAAGTTGAGGCCCTCCCGAGCCTCCATCACGACACGTCTTTGGCAAGTTCATTTCCAGCAGGGAGAAATGTGGCGCCGACGGTGACAGTAAGTCTGATAAGCTACTAGCCAGTGAAGAATTAGAAGAATAGGCAAGAAATCGGAATGGAAAACTAATGAGTCATCAGGGAGACTGATCAGATGCCGAACTATTTTTCATTCCGTCATAGAGAAATTGAGAAAGATAGGCGAACACATGAGGAAATACTGTTCAAAATGGGAGGCGGAGAAGTGGAAGAAGCAGAAAGAGATTCGATAAATACGCGGACAGACCGGCACACACACGCACTGTTTCGAAACTAGTGAAGTTGAAGAGAAGCCTGTCAGATTTTCAGAGAAATAATGGAAATGAGCTCAATGTTGTGAATCACAATGAATTTCAGAGAGTGTTCAAGAAGTGCAGAGAAATTTGGAGATTTTGGATGGAATGAGAAGGAGAGATGAACGATGAACCATCGGGAAGGACAAAAAAGGAAGGAACTCACAATCAGCTCAGAACTTCATTTTCTTTGTTGCCGGCTCCTTGTCGAGATCGTCTACTTTCGCCTGAATCGCCTCCTGGTTCTCGTGAAGGGTGCCGCGGCCGTTCTCCTGGATCTCCCTTTCGGCATCCACGTGGACGTTAACGACATCCTGTTTCCCCATCACGGCGTCGTCTTCCTCTTTAATCTCCTGTTGCTCCGCCGCGGACTCCACCTGGACATCCGCTTCTTCGTTGGTTTTCATCTGGTCGTCGTCTTTCTTCTCGATCTTCCCGGTCTCCGCCTCGGGCTCCGCCTCGGGCTCCGCTTCGGGCTCCTCCTCGGGCTCCGCCTGGGCATCCGCTTCTTCCTTGGCTTCCATCAGTACTTCGGTGCCCTCTTGAGCCTGCACTTGCACATCGACCTCTTTCTTGATCCCTCGAAGTTGAGCGCTGGATTCCACCTGGGCTTCGGCACCCTTATCGGCGTTCACCAGACCTTCATCTTTCTCGTCGATCTTCTGGGCCACCACGTCGACTCCCACTCCGTCCTCGGCAAGTCCATTCCCGGCCGCCGGCTCCTCAGCTCTCATTTCCTCCAGACGCGCCACTACTGGGTTCTCGTTGATTGCCACGCCTTCGGCGCCGTCTTCGGTCTCGGCGGCGGCTTCATCAAGGAACAGACGACGAGGACGGCGCGGGAAGTTGGCTCTGGAGGCTTCCTCCTCGCTGGGGCTGTCTCCCGGCTCGAAGTCCCAGCCCGAGTCTGAGTCCCTCTCCGAGTCCGAGCTGTGTGGAGTGTTGGGGGGAGTGTCGGGCTCGGAATCCTCGTCTCTGAAATTCCATATTGATTGTCTTGCTGAGACAGAGATGACTCACCCTGAAGAGTTTGTAGACGATTTCTCGTCAATCTCGTTTGCTTCCACGTCGAGTCCCACCAGGTCCTCATTGAGTCCATTCCCAGCCCCCGGCTCCTCAGCTCTCATTTCCTCCGGACGCGCCACGGTGGTGCCTTTTCCTTCGTCTCTGCCATCTTGCTCATGTGGAGAGTGAGAGCTCATCTGAAATTAAAAAAGTAAGATCCGAATCGAAAAAAATGAAGAGAGAGAGAGAGAAAATCTGGTGAGTTCACGGAAGAGCCACAAGGCAAGTGACAATTTGTGGCAAGAATGCTCATCCAGGGGGGTCATAGCGGACTGTCTGCTCATTGCTCATGCTCACTAATCGGTGGGCGGAGTAACTGGTCGGTACGCATGTTCAACTGCCTAGTTGTCTGCGCACCCACCCTCTCGCGTTGTGGGCCGCGTACAGGCCCGTGGTATCGAAAATCAGCCTGACATGAGCATATGATGTGCATATAATGAGCAAATGGGTTGATGAATCGGCTGTGGATAAAAGAAACCCTGGGAAAATTCGGAAAATCTTGTAAAAAACAGTTTCGGGAAAAATCCTATAAAGAAGAATTTACAGTATCCCACGTGGAAAATTACTGCGGAATGTGATTTTATTTGATTAATCAGGTAGTCAGGTGATCAATTACAAAGAAAAACTAGGAAAAACCCGGAAGAAAAATGAGAAAAATCAAAAAATTAGAACATGTGTTCAAACTCGAGGTGGCGCCAAATTTACATTTACAAAATGTTTCACTGGGGCGCGCTTGCTGACACCCTGTTTAAAAGGTCCTCCCAATTTATTGGAAAATGAGAAATCAACAAAAATTCAACGCGAAAAAGTAGAGTTCGGACAATATTCGCTGGAGGAAAAGACGTTTCTCCCAAAAGCAAGGAAACTTCTGGTCGTATGCAAATTTTGCCACGATCCCATGCACATAAAAGTGAGGGCGCAGCTCGAACGGTTTGCGAGATAGTGCGGGCAAGTGAGAGGCGTCGACGGGACATCAAACTCCCGGTGCTTCGTCGTGCCATGAAACTGCATAATCGTTGTTTGGGAGGAATGGGAGATAGAGAGCGCTGGACGTATTGATCTGCCGTAATTGAGATAGCGGCCGACTTGGAGCTAATGATCGCCTGATTAGTAGAGGTGTGTGGTGTGTGATGCGGAGTGTGGGGAGTTGGATGTGGGGTGTGGAAGGTGGGATGCAGGGTGTGGAGTGTGGGGTGTGGAGAGTGGAGGGTGTACGGTAGGATTTGGGGTGTGCAGGGTGTTTATGTCTGGTTCAGGTGTCTCTTTCAGCGGCCACATCACAACCATTCTTCTCAGCGGGAGATGGCCGTCCCCTCCGTGTCTGCCAGACTGCCACGTCACGAGCAAAAGAAAAAGACAGGGATACACTACTATCAGAGGGAGAACTGGAGCCAAAAATGCTGACTTCAATCCGAGAGCGGGGCAGACTATGACATGGAATAGCTCGAACGGTTTGCGAGATTGTGAGGGCAAGTGAGACGCGTCGACGGGACAATAAACTCCCGGTGTTTCGTCGCGCCAGGCAACTGCATAATCATTGTTTGCGAGGAATGGGAGATAGATAGTGATGTGCGCTTTAATCTGCCGTAATTGGGAGAGCGGCTGACTTGGAGCTAATGATCACCTGATTGGTGGAGGTGTGTAGTGTGAGGAGGATAGGATGTGGAGCATAGGAGGTGGGGTGTGGAGGGTGGGGTGTGAAGGGTGGACGGTGAGATATGGAGGATAGGATGCGGGGTGTGGAGGGTGGAGGGTGTACGGTACGATGTGGAACGTGCAGGGCGATGAGGTGTATGTTTCAGCGGCCGCATCATAACCATTCTTCACAGCGGGAGATGGCCGTCTGGACCCCTCCGTGTCTGCCGGGCTGCCACGTCACGAGCAAAAAAAAGAGGCAGGGATCTTTCCTAGTCTTGCAAAGAATAGTCTTGTTTGATATCAAGCATAACGCAAAAGAAAAAAAAAAGAGAAGTCTCTTTGAAATGTCCAAAGTAAAACAGACATTCTCTCACGCTCGTGAGGTATATCTCTACACCTCTCCGAGGTTTGTATCCTGCTATTAGAGGTAGGAATGAGCGAGCCCCAAATTTTAATCCGACGTAATTGGCGTAGGGCGGAGCAGACTATCACATGGAGAAGCTCGCGAGGTGTGGGGTGTGAGGGGAGTCAGGTTGAAGACTATGTACTTTGATTCCGGTCTTGTTTTCCAAGTTCGCCTTGATTTCAGAAGACGTCAGCGATTAAAAAAGACATCATTTTCATAGCGATTTGGAAGGGGAAAGGTACACAAGGGGTGGGTGGGTCAAATGCTGAATGCGGGAGAAAACTATCAGCTCTTTCATATTTGGTAGTAAATGGAGAATGGGGAAATCTAGTGCGTGTGAACTCAAACCTCTCCAACTGCTAATAGAGGAGTGTGATATAACCGGGGGAAACGCGGAATAATTGCTAGTTTTGACGGCGGGCTCTGCTATTGAGCTTTCTGCAACTGGGAAAGGAGCACGGAAACGAGTAGGAACAAGGAAATGAGCAAAAAGAGGGCTACAGAGAAGGGTTTGTCTTCCGATGGTTTGTACCTCGCTAATTTTCGCGCAAACCTTGTCTGTACCAAGTCCTCCTTCTTCCATTTGGTCCACGATTCCACTTCATTAACTTCTGAGCGTCTTGTTCGAGGTGCATTAACAGGATAATCCCCCATTCTTCCCGTTGATCACCGTGTCATCGGGAGAGTGCCACTTGCGTCATACCACAACTGTCCAGGAGTCGACTT
Source organism: Caenorhabditis imperialis (assembly GCA_963572205.1). Lineage (NCBI taxonomy): Eukaryota > Metazoa > Nematoda > Chromadorea > Rhabditida > Rhabditidae > Caenorhabditis > Caenorhabditis imperialis. Next base: position 2,750,731 of record OY751544.1, on the reverse strand, counting down.
CTCATCTAGGTCATTGGTGTTGGATGACAGTGGGCGAACATTGGTGACATGGTGTTAGGTATCATATGGGCATTAGCGATAATATAAACCGTTTTGATTAGATTGGCCAGGAATCGACGACGTCTGGATCATGGGCCCTCAATGGAAACCGGCTGGTGCGTTTCACCTAAAAGAGGGCCAGATGCATATGGGCAATTAGAGAGATCAAAGCTCTTTTACCTTTTCCAGAGCAATTATGAGGATTAAGCTGGCGAAACCGTCTACAAAGCGGTATGAATTAATTGTTGAGCTTATCCTGCCGGGATATCTTTGACGGTATCTTTATTTTCAATTCACCCCTTCAGTGTTCACAAGCATTCCCAGGGAGCGATGATAAAAATAATCGAATTATGACAAAACTTTCGGAGAAAGCGGAATGTACGGTGTGAATGTGCTATCTCTATAAACAACGTTCTCCTGTGCTTTTCAATATCGTCTTGGCTGAAACTAGAGATGCGCATAATCCTTCTCGTCATTATTCTTCTTGGTGCGACCGATGCCGTTGAAGAAGTCTGCGATTCTGGGGCAACTGCTCAAGAATACGTTCCTGAAGTTAAGTCGACCTAAGTGCAGATAATTCTTTATATGAACTGATAATAAAGTTAAATGCAACTCGATTTTTTTCACTTTATTACTTTGTGCTGGTCTCTCTCACTTAAATGAGGAAGAGGACCATATGATCTCACATTACAGGTGGGCAATTAGAACGATCCGGATAAATGTTGCTTTTCCATCGTTTCCGGAGTAATTATTAGGATTAAACTGGCACTCGTCGAAAACAACGCGATATGAATCAAATTTTGAGCTTATTGTTGTTGTTCATGAGTACTGTTGCCGTGAGAAGAGCTCATTTTCCTGGGTAATCCTTGTGCCGCCTGCACATCTAGACCATCCACGCTAGACGTGGGCTCCAGTTCTCCCTCTGATAGTAGTGCATCCCTGTCTTTTTCTTTTGCTCATGACGTGGCAGTCTGGCAGACACGGAGAGGACCTGACGGCCATCTCCCGCTGTGAAGAATGGTTATGATGTGGCCGCTGAAACAGACACCTGAACTAGACCTACCTTGCACATCCCACATCCTACCGTACACCCTCCACACCCCACACCCCACCGTCCACACCCTGCATCCCACCCTCCACACTCCACACCCCGTCCACACTCCACACCCACCGTCCACACACTGCATGCCATCATCCACGCCCCACATCCAACTCTCCACACTCCGCATCCTATCCTCCTCAACCACACTTCATACCATCCACACCCCACACCCCACATCCAGCTATGAATCTGTTGGTAGAATTTTGGGTTCCTTCATTTCTCCTTCTAAAGAATTTCGATTTTATTGTGGAATTTTCACAGAGAAATTTCATTTTCCTCCTCCGTGTTACGCTCATGACCAAACAAAACTGTTCTGTGATAGACTAGACAAGATTCCTGTTTCTTTCTTTTGCTCGTGACGTGGCAGCCCGGCAGACACGAAGGGGTCCGGATGGCCATCTCCCGCTGTGAAGAATGGTTACGATGCGGCCGCTGAAACATACACCCAAACACCCTGCACACTCCACATCCTACCGTATACCCTCCACACCCCACACCCCACACTCCACACTCTACACCCCACATGCTATCCTCCACATCCCACCGTCCACCCTCCAGACCCCACCCTCCAGACCTCATCTTCCACACCCCGCCCTCCACACCCCACCTTCCACACCCCAGCACCTATGCTCCACACCCTGCATCCCATCCTCCACATATGTACCACATCCAACTCTCCACACAACTGATTCCATAGCACGACGAAGCACCAAGAGTTTGATGTCCCGTCGACGCTTCTCACTTGCCCGCACTATCTATCAAACCGTTCGAGCTGCGCAAATCGTGCCATACAATCGTGGCGAAATTTGCATACGACCAGAAGTTTCCTTGCTTTTGGGAGAAACGTCTTTTCCTCCAGCGAATATTGTCCGAATTCTACTTTTTCGCGTTGAATTTTCGTTGAGTTCTAATTTTCCAATAAATTGGGAGGACCTTTTAAACAGGGTGTCAGCAAGCGCGCCCCAGTGAAAGATTTCGTAAATGTTTATTTGATGCAACTTCGAGTAGGAACACATGTTCTAATTTTTTCGAATTTTCTCATTTTTCTTCCGGGTTTTTTCTAGCTTTTCAGTGAAATTTATCACCTGACTATCTAAATAATTAAATAAGATAAGCTTTCGCAGAAATTTTCTTCGTGGGATACTGTAAATTCTTAATTTTAGGATTTTTCCCGAAATTGTTTTTTTTTACAAGATTTTCCGAATTTTCCCAGGGTTTCTTTCATCCACAGTCGATTCTTACACTTTCCATACCGTTTTCTTTGTCCCGTGGGGTTTCTCGTTTATTTTTATCAATTAAAATTCTAATCAGCAATTGCTTCTACTTTTCAGGTATTCAAGAAACACCAACAATATGAAGCGATCGTCGCGCAGATCCAATGGAGAGGTGAAATAAAATCTATTTTAACTCAGTATCATTTAAATTTTACAGACGCCAAAGGGAAAACAAGCGAAGCTGACAGAGAACGTTGGCGAATGCTCCACCCAATCGACGCCACCACTCCCGGAGGAGTTCTCGAAGTTCGAATTCTATATGGACGTGTTCTTCGTCGATCTAGCTCTCCATCATAAAATCATCGCCAAACTCGACCCGGAGATTGTCTCAAGTCCTGCTCCAAAGAAAAAAATTATGGCGAAAACCACCGCCGATGATTTGATGAGGGCTTTCCATCAAATCGTCATTAAATCATCCGACGACCGACGCCTAGTTAAGATGGCGACGGAGGCAGTGGTTAAGCAGGAAGCTGTAGTAGATGCCCTCTACGGCTATGGCGCCCGGGTCACTGACACCATTCCGCACGGAAAGTTGAGCGTGATTGAGTCCATCAAGGCCATCAACAAAGCTCGAGAGGCGAGCGTGGATAACAAGACGACTCTGTTTATCATGGCAAAATTTTTGGGGACCCGTAAGGAGGCGGTGAGGGTGCTCCTTCAAAAAGAGCTCTACGCCGCCGAGGACCCGGACGAGGTCCCCTCTTATGAAGAAGTCGCCCGGGTCAGTATTCGCGCCTCTGCCTTTAAGAACTTCGATAGCGTCCTTGGATCGAAAAGCGACGCGATGATTGTTCATTGCTTCCAGGAGCACGTGCAGGACCTGAAAAAGAAAAAAGAAATTCAGGACTACGAGAACAGAATGGTCTGGTAGAGTAAGTTAGTTTAAACTGAAATCGTCATAGTGAGCAGTAAAAAATATTATTTTTTCAGAAAGCTACTCGATTCCGCCGCTCAACAAGATTTCGACACGTTTCAAGCACTTCCCATCTCCACAGTTATCTGAAATTCTTTCTAATCAAGATTACAATGTCTCTATCCCCACAAAGTACCCAAATTACAGTTTTCTCCCAACTCGTCACCCCTATTTTCCTTTTTTGTATTCAACTTCACCTTAAATTCGTTCAATAAATCATTATAATCGGCAAAAACTGTCTCCAATTGTTTTTTTCTCATCCTCAATCACCTCGCTCCAAGAATTCTAATTTTCCTCCAACAGTCCACAAGGAAGCATTCAAATCCCATTTCGCTGCGTACCGGGTGGACCCTCTCTCTGTCTGCGTCTCCCACCGATCAGCTTGTAGTTTGTGATTGATTCGCTAGTTAGATGCGCAGGGCGGTTCGATGGTCTCGCAGCGCCCGGAAATGTCGCATTCGAAGCGGCAATTCAAATAGGGAAAATGATTTTTTTGCGAGCGAAATCTTTTTTTTTGAATTTTTTTTGGAATTTTTCGGTATTTTTTTTTTCGGAATGATGGGCGAGTTGGAAAAAGTAGTTGAACTCGAATTTTGAAGAGCACTGGCTCAAATTTTTTCTTCGAGCCACAACTCCACTGTCTTCTCAATGAACTCATTATTTCCAGCATCCCTCCGGAGCCAACTTGCACTCGTTCAACGTGCTGCTCTCCCAATGGAACACGAAGCGCTTCTAGCAGCAACAAAAACAGCAACATCATTCACGTGTGATGCTCTCGCCGGCTGTCCAACTGTGATTTGCTCCGCCGGTAAATTCTTTTCCGCATGGCCCCGCCGCCAGTTTCTAGGGATCATTATGAAAACCGAGTGGAGAGTGAGACGTTTTGTGTTGCAGATGCCGATGAGCTACCCGACGTCCCTGCCCATGCCGCGGCTTCTCAAGATGGATCCTCCTCCTCAATGGACTCATCGTGTCCAGCATCCCTTCGGAGCCAACTTGCACTCGTTTGATGCGGTGATCACCCAGTGGAACACGATGCTCTCCCAGTAGCAGCAGCAACAGCAGCCGCCAATGATTATGGTCCCGTTGGGCATCTAACTGTGATTTCTTCGCCGGTAAGTTCTTTCCCTCAGCGCCTCGCACCCAGTTTCTAGTGATCGTTGAAAACCGAATGGAGAGTGAGACATTACGTTTTGCAGATGCCGATGAGCTACCCGACGTTCCTGCCCATAGAGCTGCTCCACTAGATGGGTCCTCCTCCTTAATGAAGTCATGGTATCCAGCATTCTTTTGGAGCCAACTTGCACTCGTTTGATGTGGTGCTCTTCCAGTGGAACACAATGCGCTCCTAGCAGCAGCAACAACAGCAGCAGCAGCCAATGATGATGCTCCAGCCAGCCGAGCAACCAGCCGCTGTTTGCTTCACCGGTAAGTTTTTTTCCCACATGGCCCCGCCGCCAGTTTCTAGGGATCGTTATGAAAACCAAATGGAAAGTGAAACAGTTTTTTTTGCAGATCCCAATGAGTTACTCGCCGTTCATGCCGCTGCTTCACTAGATGCGTCCGATGCCGCCGTCGCCGCGAGCTGCCGCCGTCGCCGCGAGCTGCCGCCGTCGCCGCGAGCTGCCGCCGTCGCCGCGAGCTGCCGCCGTCGTCGTGAGCTGCCGCCGTCGTCGTCAGAGTCGATTGCAGCTTTTTAATGGTAAGCTTTTTGCTCTCTAGTCACAAAATTTTATCTGAGGACAACAACTTTATCATTTTGTCTTGATCGTACCTTTCAGGTCATAAGTGGACCACTCCCCGCTAAAATCACTTCAAAAACTAACTGGCTTGACAAATGAACTAGCCGGAATGCCAAATCAATTTTCCGTAACCCCTGCTCCAATAGCCTTACACAATTTTGAAAAAACGCCTCTGACACTGCCAGCCACACTCCATTATCGTAATTCCCCATCAATTTGCAACCTCCCCATCCTATTCAGTATGATCCCATTTCGTGAAGACTCCTTCATATTACATTTCAGATGCACATAATTTCAGAGCTCACACCCTGCTCCCTTCTTCTAAAAAGCGAGAGAGAAGACGCAAAAAAATCAACCCTTCATTAAGAGCATTCAGAGTGCGTCGGCGTCAGCTCTCCACTTTTTTGAGAAAGTATAGTTGAATGCCCCTAGGAGTTCAGATTCCGTAGACTAAGGATTGTTCCAGACATCACATGATGTCTGGAAATTTGAAATTAGAAGGGTATTGTGTATCCCTGTAGTTTGTGTTTAGTAGAAGGGCGTTTTGACTAAACATTTGGTTAGGTCCCAAACATTGTGTCTTGTGGAAAAAAGGGGCGCAGAAGAGAGCGCAGGTCACAAAGAAAAGGAGCTGGCGCCAGGGCTCTCCACATTATATCAATGCACTTTTCTAGCCGTCTGCGCAATTGTTAAACCACTGCCGTTGAATGAGTTTTTGAGCCAAAGATTAGAGAATTTCCGTTGTCGGATGAGGTTTCTAGTTTTTACTACTAGGTAAAGCGCGTGGATAACTGAACTATTCTAGAACATAGTGGTAAATTAGTAGATAGGCAGAAAGAGGTAGCAGTATGTATAGTAATATATCGATGAGCAGCCTTGGTGGTCAAAAGTACTGCGAATTGGCCGTGGGGACTAGAAAACTGGCAAGGTAGTCGGATCCTAGGCCACCCCAATTTTTGAATTGTTGGTTTTGCCGATTTTCAGCGTTTTTTCTTCAATTTCGATAATTTTTCAAAATTTTTTCGACAAAATATGGTTTGCAAAGGCACAACAACATAGAAAATAGTAAAATGTGTCAGAAAACCCAAGAAAAATTGAGAAAATTGAAAAAAAAGGAAAAAACCGAGCAAATCGAGCAAATCGAACATTCAGGAGTCGAAGTGCAAAAAAGAGCCATGTAGGAGATCTCTAGTCATGAAGTTTGTAGTTTTCAATACTAATTATGAGAAAATTAGTCAAATTGTAGAGATTGTTGATAAAGCTAAGGCTAGAATTGTGAGTACCCGCTGAATTGGTAGAGATCAAAATAATTAGGATCACACTTGAACTGAAGATCAAAAAGAGACATAGTTTTGATCTACCGGGATCCTCAGTGTATGTGTATCCCGAGAACTACTCCTCGATCTTGATTTGTTTATGCAACTAGTGAAAAAATGATTTTGATTCGGATTGGAAACATATTTCGAATGACAAATGTGAGAAAATCGCGGATTATCTGTATTTAGTAGGAGCTTCTACTACGTTAGACGATGTGTCAGTGTCTTTTACATGACTTGAGCTATTCATACTGTCATCCTTCTGCCTACACTTTTGCGGCAGACAGATTCCATAGACTTTTTTGCGAGACAGTATGCCTGTCAAATTATACAATTCCAGACAGCCACGTCTTCTAAATTTATACACCACGCGTTTTTATTCCCTTCCTCGGGCCGAAAACAGCGCACTGCGTCAATAACAACAACAATATTGTTGTTGTCTACTCCCTCAGACACTTTGCAGTCGCACGGTTGAAAATACTTATTTTGCTATACAAAAAACACTTTCTTTCTCACTCGCTCTTTAGTTCCCTTCCTCTTTAACCATTTCACTTCCACTTCCCAATTAAATGAAACAATTCGTCAACAACTCTTATGAATAATTCCCGATAGGACCAATAGCTCCGCCTTTCGAATTCGCCGTTTTTTTGTCCTGCAAAAGAATACGACAGAAGGAGAAAAAATGGATCGGGCAAAGACGGCTAAGCAGCTTTTTTAGGCCTTCATTGAGGCGCACGCTGCCACCCAGTTGTTTTTTGTTTACGCGCTCTCCTTTTTCGCTTGCCCTCCCATATTGTTGCTCCAGGCGGTCTCCGTAAAAAAACGTATTTTCTTCCTATTTCATAGAACTTTCAGCGGCCAACTCTTCCTGAAGTTCTGAAGTTGAAAGGGAAGTCAACTTTGCAACGTTCTCTATCTCTTTCGCTCTCTTTTTGCTGCATTTTTTGCCCTAAAGATGAGGGCAATCGAACTTCCGCACGCTTTCTTTCCTCCCTCCTTTTGCCCCTTTTTCGCCTTCCCCTTTTTCATCATCTGGGTGTCGGTGTCATGAAGCGAGAGCTACCCGTGCCTCTCTGCCGCGTCTTTTTTTCTCTGACACCCATTCGATGGGGGCCCTGGAGAGGGATGAAACGTTGTGATTAGAATGCAAAAAGACGGCGACGATGGCTGGTGGGATGGGATATTTGGAAGGGCGAAAGGGGTCCCTTTTGGGGAAAAAAGTGCTGCCTGCAAAGGGGACTATTGAGAATTGAAGATGGGTAAGGGAATTTGTAAACAAAAGTAGGCTAAAAAAGAAGACTAGATTCACAAAATTCAGTGCCAGGTACCATTAAAAATATCAGTTTTAGCACCGGTGGCGCCAAATCAAGATGATCCTAAAAGCTTATATGATTATACCCCCTTTTGCGAAAAATGCTCCTGAGCACCTCCTTTTGCTCATTTCTCATGCATAGTTGTTGTTTACCTGCTCACTACACCGACGCCTTAATTATGTCTGCTCGGTTTCACAAACCGACACAAGATCACCTCTATTTTCACGTATTTCCCCATGATTTGAAAGCAGACTTCTTCTAATGAACCTACCGTATGACCTAATCCTTCGAAGAGTACAATTTAGAAGGGAGTCGTGACTCCACACTCTTTCGAGTCTATAGACGTTTTTTGTGGGCTCTTTTTGGTGTTTTTTCTTCTTCTATTATACTTTTTTCTGTTTGGAACATGAATCTAAAATAGAATTCTGTGAAAAAAAGGAAGGGACTAACCTTCAGGACAAATATGAATGGTCATACGTCAAGTAAGATTTATGCGAAGAGTATTCCGTATCGGAAGAACCTTGACAACCCCTCCCCCCCCCTGCTCATTTTTCGTGGATATTCTTCCATTCTCCCATTTTCTACTATTCCCTTCAGTTGCTACTCTAAACTGGATTGTTCAGAAGCGCTGACTTCTCGCCTCTGCCGCCAAAACGGAAGACGCTGACTCGCACCCCTCCTCGATGGAGAGTATCCGTCAGATCCTCCAGCACGAGGCAGAGACTGGAAACTTGGAAGACCATCACCCATCCGCCGAGAGCAACACTGGATCGCAATACGAGCTGCTCAAGAATGTCTTCGCCAGGAATGTGACGCTGGGGAACTTTATCATCGACGTGCATATGACGAAGCACCCGTTGGCGATGGAGAAGCAGCGTGAGGTGTTTAGCATGCAGCCTGGATTGTTCCCCTTCCTAATGACTATCGTGTTGGATTCGGAGCATCCATTGAGAAAGCTCAATGAGTATCTCATCGTCAATCATTTGCTCGACATTGGATACCCAACGGTGATAGCGACTGATACGGAGGTCATCGAATGGGCGATCAAGCTGGAGTTGGCACTCAACAACTTCCTGGACACCACTCTAATGTGCGCAACGTATGCTTTCAACAATCGTACAACTGATCCGGATAAGACCGAACTTCTGGCGAGACTCGATCCAGCGATCTTCAATCCCGAGCTCTTCACCACAAGGCTCACAAAAGCGTCGGCTCCGTTTTTCAAGCTCGGGCAGACTATGGACAACTGGGTGCAGAAGCTGGACAACATTCGCATTCATGGAGTGGTTCGTCCGGAGCAGGAGAGGTTCATTGTGGAGGTTGCCAAGGCTCTCAAGTACTTCTTGGCTCGGAAGCTGGCAATTGTGAAGAGTATCGAGCCGAACGCAAAGTTTACGGTGGGGATGGTGAACGAGTTGATCAAGGTGAAGGAGTTCCCGGCAATGTTCATTGGATATAGCGGTGAGTGGGGGAAGGGGGGAAGGGTGCATGTTTAGATGTTTGGGAAAAGCTCTGCTGATTTTAATTACTGGAATCATTGGAGCAGAGGGTCAAATTAGATGAAAATATTCACTGCAAATAGTGAAGGTGGATGTCTTAGAAAGCATAGTGTCTAGAAGCAAATTTATGTAAAAACTTACTTTAGAGCCATGTCAGTCGAGATATGAAGTCTTGAAGTTCAGTACTGCACTGTCTGTAGTAGCGGAAGCACATGAACTAGAACTGAAGTTTGGTTGTAGCTCTGAAAAAACCAGAATTACTCTGCTCTTGATAACGGACTAATAAGTTAGGCATTATTAGTATCTCCACCGTTGAATGAAATAAACCATCAGAATGCAGTGAAGCATTCCTTCATTAAAACATTCCTTTTTTCAGTCGAGGGAGGTCTTGAAGACAACACTCCTCACGTCGGCGTCAACTTCAAGAACCTTCACCCGGTCATCTGCATCTATGAGGACTGTCACAAAGAGCTCAGCTGTCGTAAGTCACCCCCCCCCCTCATCCTTTCACCACTCTCATCATCCATCCACCATTTCAGCGTACTCCTCCGGCAACCACGAGTACTTCTTCATCAAAACCAGCACAGTGGAAGTTGGCGAGCCACCAATCGGCGCCAAACGCGCCGTGAACTTTGACGCGATGCAGCACGCCTGGGAGGCCAAGGCCAAGTCTCAGAGCTACCACCTCCCAGCCGTGTTCGACCCACTTTCTCGCGACCAACGGAAGAAGTACAAGCGCAGAAAAGGGGTGATCAACACTGAAAACAAGTATATCTGGGAGGATCGGTACTTGCGCTTCGTGGCGAAGGAGTTTAGACGGAAGAACGCGGCGGATGTGGAGATGATGGAGAGACATGCCATTGAGAATGAAGGTTTGTGAAAGCTGGGAGTTATTTAAAGTGATGGTTGGTTTCAGATAAGGAAGAGGGGCTCAATGGACTCAACTTCCAGTTCAACACTCCACCAACTCTTTTTATTCCCAAACTGTACTTGATTTTGTGAAAACTATGTCAATTTGACTCTTTTAACTGTACCTTTTCTATTGTAATTGCATGCTTCTTGAAAACCATGAACTGTCTCACCCAACACGCAACCACTTTCTTCCTGATTTTGTTCTTTACCATTTTCCATTGTACCATTATGTTCTCACCTGATTTCCCCCGGAAAACTGTCTTTATCTCTCTTTTAAACCCTTTTTTCTCAACAATTGAGCCCTTTTTCTTTTCCATACACTTCTTTACATTCCATTCAATGCTTTTGCCTACTTCTTTTCAAATTTTCTCTCTATACAATTTAATTGTAACTGATTTGTCGCATATCTGTATGCACAAATGTCTTGATGTTTATGGTCCTTTGTAATTTCCTGCTTTTTCCCCATCAATTGCAACCACTTTACTTATTGATACTCTGTAAAAACTTGATAATCCCGATATAATATTGACAACTGACATAATAAATGAATCATAGTTAAGTGAAAATCGTGTCATATTCCAGAATTCAGAAGGTTTATGTGTTCTTCTTGAGCCACGCGTATACTTCATCGTAGACAATGAGCATGACAGCTCCACCAGGTCCCAATCGCATCACTTTTGGGAGAAGGCCTTTGTACAAAGCGCCGAATCTGGAAAAAAAAGTTCATTGACTCCAAATTTGACGATATCCACTCACCCTTCCTCTTTGTAGACCAATGCGATGGTTTGCATGGTTCCACTGTACTTTCTACTGAGGGGATCTGGCTGTGGACCTTGGATTCTACTTTTTGCCACGTCGAATGGGATGTTGAACACTGAAGCGAGCGATCCTGCTGTGAATCCGAGTCCGATTCTTCCAATGAGGTTGGCGCTGGGGTTGGACTGAAAGTTCACCTAGTTTTCTGGCAAAAAACACTATCCGCTTACTTTAGCATCTGGAATTGAGTCCTTGCAACTATGGTACAGACCAAAGTACACAATGTTCCATGCGCCATGCCTTCCGAGTGTGGCACCCAACCCTCTGTAAAGTCCCGACGTGCCGAACCCTTCCGCCTTATAAATCTCGCGTGCCATCGCCGCCGTTGATCTTTGCTGGAACACCGAAGATGAAAAATTCATGTATATGCAATCACTCTTGTTACTCTAGACATGCAACAAGATCCAAAAATCAGAGTTTACCTCTTTGACGCTCGAGTTGCGGTCCGCTTGGAGGCGGACCTTCACCACTTCGAATGGGCAAATAACGATGGCTTCGGTGAGGCCGGAGAAGAGACCGGCGAACGACATCGTCTGAAAAATGCGTGGTAAATAAGAAGTGGATGAATTATGCATGGAAAAGGAAGATGGAAAGGGGGGTTGCAAATGATTTCTAGGTAAGGAACAATTTGAACCTGATTTATGCAAAGCTCAATGAACCATCTTTTGGAATGAGGTTTGTTGTTATGGTTTGGCATAGTTCACAAGGGAATAGTTTGATGAATCTCCGAAGTTCCCCAATGAGACTTATATCATTCGAAAGTTCATGTTCTGACAAGTGCAGAACAGTGCTCTGTTTTTTCTACCGAGCTCTGTGAGCCGAGATATGAAGCTCCAAATTTTTATTTGTACTTTTTGGTACTCAACTTGAGAGCTTCATATCTCAGCTCACAAAGCTTGGTAGGAAAAATGAAACATAGTTCTGAACTTGTTAAAACAAGAGCTTCCAAATGACAAAGGTCTCATTTCGAAAACTCCTGGACTCACCAGACCATTCCCTTGTAAGTATAGTAAATAGATATGTTCAACCTATGAAGGTTCAGTCTCATCTATTCTCCCATCATTAAGTTTTCTCAATTGAACCGCGTCCATTTCTCCCTATTTTCAAAATTTTCCATGGTGGCCTTTCAAAATGATACAGTTCACTGATCCATCTTACAAAAATTAAGCAGATTGTGCCGGATTACTGCATTGTATGGTCTATTATGATTGTGATATCGTTTTCCTTGATTCTTCCCGACTTCCCAACTTCCCAACTTCAAATCCTATTGGCTCAATCATCATGGCACAACCCTTTCATCCTTCCAGCCTGTCCCCAAACTTCAATCCCTCTTCGAAAACATTCGAAACCCCATACTTTCCCTTTCCCCAACCCACCCCACTGACGTTGGTCGCTCCGTAAAGCGATCAATTTCTTCTCCGACTTTTTTTTCCTGATTGATAACGTTAAATCGCTGATAACAATCGACTATTTTGCGGCAATCATCACTAAAGGTCTTCCCTCCCACTCGGAAGATAAATCAGAAAATCAAAGCACGTACCAATGGCATGGGAATGTCCGAATGGGTGAAGAGTCCTTTGTACTGTTCGAAGGTGAAGAATTTGGTGGCGCGTTTTGGTGTCTCCGCCAGGATTGGTGGGAGAATTCCCTTGTAAAAGCCACCGATGCCTTCGTTGCGGAAGGTTTTGACCACACAGTCCATCATTCCCTTGTCTTGCTGTCCGAGTTGGAGCCGTGTTTTCACCACGTCCAGGGGGTACATGAGGCATACTTCTACGAGGCCTGAAAGCGGGTAGATCAAATATCTTGTCTGATTGTGAAAAAGAACCGTTCCAACCCGTCCCCGTTGTAAAGGAATTGATGATCTTAAGACGGTCTCATATCATTACAATAGACGGTGATCTCTTAAGCGTCACTCCCTCTTAACCTAAGACCCCACATTAAGCACAGCTCAAAAAAGCATATTCATTGTGTTTTGCTCTCAAAGTTACTTAATCCCCATGTTTTGCCGCGCCATTCTCATGAAACGCATCTTTTGGTCGAATCTAAAGAACGAGAACCGGGTAAAAATAACCAAACCATTATGACGTCAAAAATTTCGAGTAATTATGAGTTTCGAACCCAATTAAAAATGTTTTCAAGTGCATTTTTTTCGCCGCACGTACCTGCCGACCCTCCCGCTGTAATCTGCCTCCCACCCTCTTTCAACTTGTCAGTCACGCTCATTTTTTGTGCCTGGAAGAACGGAGAGTCATTGAAGAGATCAAAGACGACGAGACGGAGCGACGACAGTTGTTATCAATGGTGGAACCGGAGAAACTAACCGGATAAAACATTAAAAGTTGAATTCTAATACGGTCGGACATTCGGGAACAGAAAAAAACAACAATCGGGAAAATCGATACGACATCTGGTAAACCGGGGGAAAAGGCAGTATCTGTCGATTGCATCTTATTTCTCGGGGGCACACATACACATGCATCGCACCGTTTGTTGTGTTGCGTTCAATAAAAACAGTTGATAAAGTGTGTGGAGAGAGGAAACCGAGTGCGATGATGAACAATGCAATTGTGTTCAATGATGTTGCGGCGCCACGGTGTTTGCCACGTGGATTTGCTGTTGTTTTAAATTTGCAGCGCCAATTGTTGTAGTTTGTAGTGTAAGCAGCGCAAAATGTTGTAATTTGTAGTGTAAACAGCTTCAAGTACTGTAGTTTGTAGTTTAAGCAGCGCCAAAAGTTGTAATTTGTAGTCTGAGCAGCGCCAAGGGTTGTAGTTTGTAGTGTAAGCAGTGCCAAGTGTTGTAGTTTGTAGTGTATGCAGCGTCAAGAGTTGTAGTTTGTAGTGTAAGCAGCGCCAAGGGTTGTAGTTTGTAGTGTAAGCAGCGCAAAACGTAGTTTGTAGTCCAAGCAGCCCCAATATATGTAGTTTGTAGTGTAAGCAGTGCCAAAAGTTGTAGTTTGTAGTGTAAGCAGCACCAAGAGTTGTAGATTGTAGTCTAAGCAGCGCCAATAATTGTATTTTGTAGTGTAAGCAGCGCCAAAGATAGTAGTTTGTTGTGTTAGCAGCGCCAAATGTTGTAGTTTGTAGTGTAAACCGTCTCCTATTTTCCCTTTTCTGTAAACCCCTATACCCCGTATTCGCCTTTTCCGTGGAATAAGACGTCGCGGCGCACTTTAATAAGATTATAAATACAGCATTTCCCGATGACGTTTTTTATCAGTGTTCCATGGAAAATCAAGCTAATTCAATTTTTCAAAATAGAAAAAACGGGAACGTAACAACGCTTATTGAGTTAAAAAAGATAATCAAATGTTGATGAGGTTAGCCAAGCTCCTTTTCCATAGGGAATTCTAGAATTCTAGCCAAAAAAAGCCCCTCTGGAATTTTTGCAAAACGGAGCAAAGCGGATGAGAAGATGTGGATCGAAACGAAAATAACTCGAGATGTGCTAAAAATATACTCTTGGAAATCACAAAAATAGTGTTTTAAAAAACCTCGAGCAGTATCACGCAACATGTTTCAAAATCTCGAGAAAAACAGACAACAACTGCGAAAAAACCTATCATGTGAGAAGGAAATATCTAAAACCTTTAAAACCTATTGGAAAACAAGTGTGCAGTAGTCCTTGAAATTGCAGAAATAGTTGGGACAACTCTGAAGAGAAGTGGAGAAAAAAGCAAAAAGCGACACAAATGCATTTTTCAAGATTAATGTGTTTTGCTTCCCTGGATCTTGACTTTTGGATCTTGAAGGTTTGCTTGATCGAATCTCATCTGAAATCTTTCTGGAAAAAGGAAAAAACGAGGAAAAAAACGAGAAAAAAGAAAAAAACGTGGAAAAATTAGTCTCGCGATATCAATCTTTGCTTCCGGTTCGTCTGGGTTCCCGAAACTCGCCAAGTTCCTCTTATCATTGCCCTTTTTCGATGTAATGGTCAAATTCGAACAAAGAGACCAGGTTGTAACAGGGAACAAAGAAGCTGGGTTTTCTGAATAAGGAAGTTTAATTTGTTGTTTTCGCCAGTGTTTTCTTGAAACCTTTTTTCGTTTTCTAGAAGAACCTCGAGTTAATCGTCTTTTCTTCCACGCCACATTGTTCTTATCTGTTATCAAAGAGTACTGTATTCCGTTTTGTATCAACAATTTATTATTACGATCTTATGTTTACTGTTCTCCAAACAAAGAGAAAATAATGGGAATGATCCTGATCTCAGAAAATTGGCTCCTCATGCAGTTTTTTTGGGTAAATCATATTATTTTTTTTGTGAGTTTCAGGCTCAGAAAGTGTTAGATAGATACTGATGTTACAGTACAGTACAATCATGGCTTAAGGAGAATGGAAGGGGTGGGGATGAACTTCTTGTGTGTGTGTGTGTGGTTGGAGAGGGGGGTCTACACGGAACTAGGTATTATAATAGCTTGGTGTACGGTATATGTGCAGATAACGTTCATTTTGCTCATAGAACTGGGTGTTTTCGGGTGGGGACAGGGGGGAAATTTTGGGTTTTGCGACCCGCAACATTGCTATGCGTCTGCCGCAAGACGAGATCGGATTCAGGGTGGTGTGGGTTAAAAATTAAGGGGAGAATAAGAATACGGGAATGAAAACATGAAAAGGGTCTTACGAAAAAATCGGGGGTGGAATCAAGAAGGGGGGATGGATGCAGATGGAATGGGAGGGCTTTTCGGCAATGGGTGGGTGGAATGACTCTGGATCACAATTATGACATATCGAGAATGGTGAAGCGCCCGGCTCTAATTGCGTGTGAAGAGGCATTGGATGGGTGAGAAGTAGCAGTTCCGTGGGTACGACTTCTTCTCCGAGGCGCGACGCACGCGGTCGGTCAACTCGAGACGGTCCTGACGGGACATCTCCCGTTTTGCAAGCACACGCTCTGCCAGATCGCGTTCGACGAATTCGCGTTCCAAGTCACTGAAGGATGATTGGATTAGAGGGAATCCATTGGAATATCAATTTAGCAAGGGCACTGTGAGTCAAATGTGTTTTAGTGCTGCACTGAACCAATTTGTGCTGTTATCCAATTGGAAAACCATTTGTAAATGGAACCCAATGACTTTTGAACCCCCCTCCATCCTCTTTGCTATATAGTAATCAGGAAGTCGAAAAGAGGAACACAACTTACTTGAGGAGAGCCTCGTAAATGGCTCGGTCGTAACGCTGCGCTTGCATGACGTTGGCGAGGGCGACAAGGGTGACGAGCAAGAAAGTGAGTACCCTCATGTTGAGATATTTGACACTGGAAAATGGAGAATTAAGGTCGACGAGAGTCAAGTGAAAGGTTAACGAGTGGGGCGGCCATTAAATAAACAAGGCGGCTCCAGGGTGTCCCCTCCCAAGGGCCGAATGAGGGAGCGGCGGATGAATGAGGGGAGGCGCGACGACGTCTAGGTGGGCGGAGACGAGAACGACTGCCGAGAGGCAAGACAGAAAGGTAAGATGTGTAATTGTCGTTGTCTCAGGTAACGGGGCGGTTGTAAGAAGGAATGGTTCTTTGAGGGACAAAACACAATCGTCAACCCAGCCCCACTTTTCAGCAGGTTTCGTCGTGATCAACGTTGATAAAGCAAGAACGAACTGATAGCGAGGGGGAGGGGGGTCGAGCCATTTTCTAGACTTTGACCTGTTGTTATCAGGCGGAGACTGATCTGCAGATATTTTCAAGTTCCGTCGAGCACATCGAAAGACCTCAAAAGAGCAGAACCGGCGAGCAGGTGGAAGTGAGAAGTAATCTTATAACGAAACTTAAAACAATTCAGACGTCGACGTTGGTGAGAGTGTGGAAAAAAACTGAAATTTGGTTTTTGACTGAATGTCGTGGAGTCCGTGGGAATGCGAAAAGTGACAGCATTCGCCAGAAGATTAATGAGAAAAAAGCAAAACCTTAATACACCACACCTACTCATAGAATTTTCAGTTATTTTGACGGTGAGAAAGTTGTGAAAAAGATAAGCTTTGAGTCTTTTTGGCTCAGTTTGCAGATGTACACACACCAAAACCAAAACATGCGTGTTTTGCGGTTATCATCTGATACCTACAGTAATCTTTGAAATTCACACGGCTTGTACTTGTTTTTGTTTCGCGCGGTTACGCAGATGAGCCAAAAACCAAAAAACTGGCAGAGCAGATGTACCAGAACCAACGGAAAAAGGGGGAGCAGAAAGAGCAAAACGTTCTAATGAAAAAGGACAGCGTCTAGAAGGACCTCCCAATCCACTGAAGCAAATGATGCGGGGACGTATATATAGACTTCTAATTCCTGGATCCCACGGACTACCATGCATCAGTGAACTTTCCCTCTATGTCTCTCGGCCATGTTTCTATTTTAAATATCCTCCTCCATCTGGCCAGCTCAAGATAATTAGTTTTCTTCGTTTTTCCCCGGCCCCTCGCTCAGAATTCCCGAGAACCGAACATGAAAGGTCGGGTGCTCAGCGTCTGGGGCGCGCTAATTATCAAGGAAAAAATAAATGAATAGTCTGGCGTCCGGCACGGAAACCAATATGGTATCTGATTACGGGCCTCTCTTAAAAAGTGGCAATTTGCTATATACTGTCTGGAAATGAGAGAGGGATCGAATGTCCCTTGAAGGACGCAATTGATATTCTGAACGAGAATGCTATGGGAAAGGAGAGAAGAAGGAAGTCAGATAATCATTAGGTTTCTGTCTTCTAGGTAATTTCCTATAATTTCAGAGGGCTTTTTTGGAAAATTTGAGGTGTTCGTGGGGTACTGTAGATGAAATTTGTCTGAACAAGAAAGTGGGTGGATTGGAAAAGAAGAGAAAACACTTTGCAGGTGATTACCAATTCACGTTCTCCCCCACGCTTCACCTGTAAAAAGTGACGAGGAAGCACGATGAGCAAAGGGAGCGGTTGGGGAAAAAGAGCAAAATAGGATTGGCGGGGAATTGCACCAATCCACTTGGCAAGCGCTGCTCTTTTATCCCATTGTTCCCCGCATACCACACAATTCAATTTGGCAACACGTCAAGGCCACGCCCCGGTTTTACCAAATTACAGGCTCGTTTCGTCATTGGGGTGGGTTGCAAAGTGGAAAAATATACACTCTGACTCAACCTGCTGACGCTTTGGGGAGTATTTGTGGTTAATTTGGGATAGTATTGTCGTCAGAGGAGGAGATGAACGCTTGCAGCGGGAGATGTTCTCTTTGCGGATTTGGAGCAGCTTTTGATAGTTTTTATCGTTGTGTTTTTGATGGTAAGAGTTTATATCAGAAATCAGTTTAAAACACAAGTACCAGAGACATGATCAGTACTCTTTTAGAATTAGTAGAGGATGATCAAGAAATGGATGTTTTCACGTGAAGCAGCTTTTATGGGAATCAGGTACTTTTCACACTTTTAGTACACTTTTGCCTTGAGAAATGAAAAAGGGTATTTCTTGGGAACTAGAAGAGAACAGAACAGCTCAATTTTTCACGTATTAAGAAGGAAGCACACGTTTCTAATTGAAAAAGTAGAAAAAGGGCGAAGCGGGGAAGACATTCAGATGTCTAAAGTCTGATGAAACGAAGGATGATCTCTTACGAAATAACGTTTCTCCCCTTCCCCAGAGAAGGGAGCTAAACGTAAAGAGCTAAACAATTTGGAAAAAGTTGTCAACATTTGAAAAGACCAACACGTCTTCAAACTACTTGAGCTCGCTGTTCCTAATGAGGCTTCCTAAGTGGGGTGGAGTGTGGCCGGATTAGTACTCTGAGCAGGCAGCTGAAACAAGTTGCGTACGTCATTTTCCAATACTCCTACGTGCAATTGATGCGTGTGTGTGTTCCGGAGTCTTCTGAGAATTATGTGCTCATCAAATAAGGAGGAGGGGGAGAGGAAGTTCGGTGTGGTGTAAATGAGAGGAACTTTGGACCGGTATTGTTGTGAATAACAAGCCACATTTTTAACTGAAAAATTATGTTATGGGGGTCTAATTCGTACCTGCCAGTTTTCAGGGGCTCTTTTTTCCTCTTTCTCTTTATCACCCTCCCTTGTATCCCTATACACCTTAAATTGAGACCCCGAAAGTCAACAAAGGCGAGACCGGTGTTCTCAAGGATCAGCTGTGTTTGTGATGCTGATTCGTTCTCCGATTTACGGTGGGGGTAGGAATAAAGAAACATGACGTTTGAGCGCGCTTACGGAACACAAAAAGTATAGGAGGGAAGCAGGGCGCGCACAAAAACAATCGCAAATCTTTGAAACTTGGCATCAATTTAGAGATGACCACGACGACGTCGACGTAAGCGGCGGGGGTCAAAATAATAATAATGGATGGGTTTGGAAGGTAAATAAGAGTTGAAGGATTAGGGATTTCTGGAATTCGCGGAGAACGGAAGTTTTAAAGGTTAGAATCACATCATCTCATCTTTCATAGCATCTTCCGGATTTTTATAGTGACATAGAGCGAAGGAGTGATAGGATGTACTGGGGGAAAAAATAGTAATCGAGTTATGTCAGATTAATGCAAAAGTGGCTCATGTTAAAAGGTCTGGAAAGTCATCAAAGTTCGTATATATCTTTGACATATAAAAGAGGCTCAAAGTGTGAGATTTTAAACTTATCCATGGGTAAATGCAATAGCCTATGGCTCAAACCCTTTTCCAAGGCTAATATCAGTTGGAACTTGCCAAGGACATGGAATGACGGTCTCCTCGAGGAACCGAACGGTATTATGCAGCCAATTTTCAAAGGGGGTAGATATTGAGCAAACACACAAAAAACGGCGAATCAGATAAGAATTCCAGTTTCTGTTTGTCGTGTCGCACCTCACGTTCCAACCCATTTCCACGTAAAACGTCGGAAACGTGAATCGGAGCTGTGCAAACTGCGTCAAGAACTGGTTCACCTACTGAAATAGAAACGCACTTGAGGAAAGGAGGATGTGGTGAAGAAAGTACAGGCTGTGATTTTCAATGATCGGGTTCAGTAGTGGAAATGAATCATAGGGAGCCAAGAAAGCAAATTTAACTTGCACAACTCACCATTAATGGTGGAGAGTGACGTGGGTAGGCTGGTTTTGTGAGTCAGATGAATGGAATGGAATGGGATGGAGTGGAATGCGAGAGTACTGTAGCTGGTTCTTTGGGGGGAATGGGAAAAGGGGAGTGGGGAGTGGGGAGAGTCGGAAAGTTGAGTAGTCACATTGAGAGAATGTGAGCTTGAGCTTGAGCTTTGGTGGCTCACTTTCCTTGCTCTGTTGAGATTCTGGCACCATTCAGAGATATGGGAAACCTTCTCTGCTTTCAGTACTTTTTTACCTATCATGCCAACCTGAAACTCAATGAAGGTACCTAAAACCCAATGAAGGCTGACAAAACTCCCAAATAATGCAAAAAATAGCACCCCAAACGTACTCGACAAACAAAACACAGGTGGAATTCTTTCTCTCTCCACATCCCGAATGTTTCCACACACTTCTCACCGCCCCGAGTACGTCAATCGCTTTGTTATTTCCTGTCTCCCTGTCACGAACATGACCTTTTAGAAGGGGATGGCACAGGAAGTCAGAGATGAGTCGCGAACCAAAAACTAGAAAGGAAGTGAAATGTGAAATGTGATAAACAAGCGGTTCAACTGGAAACTGATTCGATTGGATGTGTTGGTGGAAAAAAATATGAAGGAGGGGAACATTTGTCATATTTTTTCTCCATTCTGCAGTCTATTTCGAGCATGACTCAAGAATATGGGGAGTGAAAGTTGACATGGAACTGGAAAGATGGGAAGGAATTTTTTCTGAATTCTGAATTCCCCAATGATTTATGATGTGACCATTTTTATATCGAGGTGTAGGCGTAACTGGAACTGGACACAATGATGAAGTGGAAGAAGTTGGAAGCAGCTTCAAAGATCAAACTTCGACAATTTCATCGGTTGTTATTAACTAATAATTGGTTAGTACTGGGGATAAGCGGAAAGAAGAAGTGTTCGTTGGCTAATTTGAGGGTGGAGAGGGAATTCGCTGAAATTGGCATCTCGCGTCATGTATAATTATAATCAGCGACGTTCGTTTTCTAGTTCTTCAAGATTCAAAGTTTTGAAGAAAAGGTGTGAAGCTAACAAGGGAACAACATTCTCCAATTTTTCATGACGTGTTCAGAGGAAGCTCGAAACAATGAAACAATGAATCCTGCAAAGATTCAGGACCTTTTTATAGATTCAGATGACGTTAAGGGTCTTAATTCTCAGCTCTGTCTGGTTTATGACGTTTTTGATTAGATCTTACAGTTCTCTCGCCAACGAACCAAACAGCTTTGTCAAAGTTCCCTAACAAAATTATTGTTTTGCCGCTCTAAGTCTAAATCCATGATCAAAATCAAGATCAGCATTCAAGAATCGAAATAAAGGCTTAACATTCGAATAAGAAATTTAGAAGGAATACCAAGAAACAGATAGGATTGGTTGTAATAATGACGATTGTTTTCTTCACTTACCAACGAATCAGATCAGCGGCGAAGAATTCGAATGGGAAAGGAAGAAGGGGGGTGAAAAAGGGTGTAATAAATGGAATTCGAAAGTTGGGAAAATGAAAGGAAT
Source organism: Caenorhabditis imperialis (assembly GCA_963572205.1). Classification (NCBI taxonomy): domain Eukaryota; kingdom Metazoa; phylum Nematoda; class Chromadorea; order Rhabditida; family Rhabditidae; genus Caenorhabditis; species Caenorhabditis imperialis. Next base: position 2,729,242 of record OY751544.1, on the reverse strand, counting down.
TTGTAATAAAGGGTGCTTTTTCGGTGCATACAATATGATTCTCCTTAAAGGAATGTCGAAAGGGAATGTCGATGTAATGAAATTATTCTATTCAAGATACCATTGAACCACTAGACTCAAATGTAGTGAAATTTAGTACAGACAGCTCTAACGTCATAACTTTGATACCCTTGATCCTTTCACTACCTTTGACTTCCGCCCGTTCTTTGGCATTCTAGAGTTCCCTAGATCGCATTTCCACTTGACTAGACTCAATAATCCCAAATAACTATGACCTCATTTGAATAAATAACGAACATGGCAGTTTTCAGGGGGTCAGCATTTATTTTCGGCTCTTTCAATCTCAGACTATTGTGTTTTCACACCCCATTGTCTGATGACACATGCCTTGTGACTTACAACTTCCAAAACTTAATGACTTCACTTTTTGAGCTCACTGACATGACATGACGGGAAAATAACTTCCATTGGTGATGAATCAGATTCTGATTCCGCAGGACGAGACGAAACTGAGACAAGTTGAGAAATGACGTTGTAAAAGGTAGAAGGGACCCACTTGAAACCCTAAAGTTCACTTGAAGTGACGTAGGAGGTCTCTTGAAACAAATAGGGGAGGAGGGGACCCACAGAAAAGTAATATGTGGGTGTCCTGGCACGTGGAAGTGCAAGATTTCCAATATATTTTGCTTATTTTATAATGTTTGCTGGAGAGTCTTATGGTCCGTGATCAACCACACTGCACTTCCTGTTGCTCAATTCCACCTTTGCTTCTTGGAAAATCACATCATTCGAAAAGTTTGGAAACTTGGAAAGCTACAAACCGTGCTTGATATCACTAGAGGGGGCTACACGTGTTATCAGCGGGCATGGCGTGGCGGTTTGGTAAACCAGCTGAAAAGTCAAACTATTATGGATTGTAAAAATAGAAAATGGGAGAAAAACAGGGAAAATAACAGGCAGAGATCTTACAGGAACAAGTTATCAGTGAATATATCGATAGAGAACAGGGATACAAAGTGGGAAAATTAAAAAAAAAAAGTCTAAATTTCGGAACTTTCTTCAATAGGTTTGTTCTGAATAAAGTGACCTAAAGAAGTGCACATTATATTATGACAAGAAGATAAGCTGAAACTGCCAAATTATATTGAATTAGTTGTATTTGACAGTGGCATATTGAAAGTATTTGAAGCTCTGATAAGTAGTTATTACTCCAACAAACAGTTTTGCAGATAAAATTTGATTTTCAGCAATTAACCATCTTTTGTTTGATTAGGTGGGTGTTCTGTGGTTACTCATACAGTTAACAAGCATGATTATGATGAAGACCATAACTACTAATATACTAGCAGAAGCCTCATTGAAATGAAAATGAGAAGACACTTTCGATTCATCGGACTCGCACACAGTACGCTACAATACGTAAATTTGTCTGATTGGTGGTAAACGTGGCAATAGTATCTGACTTTGAATTATAGCAATCAGCTTTACAAGTACTACCACTTTTCAAGACATATCCAGATAAATCTGTTATCAGATGTGCTCATAATGATAAACTTCATCTGATTGCTTTCATTTTTAATTGCCACGTGTCAACCGATCCTTTTAAAATCAAGTTTCTTAGTATGAACTTTCCCCTCACTTTCTACTCACAATTGTTTGAAAATCCACTTTGAGCCCTTTTTCTTCATGCCCATCTCCTACAAAGTAAAGTGTTCTAGATCACCACTTCCTGATGCATCATCAAATTCATCATAAAGCACAACTGATCACTAGGCCATTCCGGGATGGTCAAACACGTGGTGCATTTCCCACTGATAACACTTGTTGATCACCCAATCATTCTGCTCATCTTGTTGCAAACTCCAGCAAAATGTGGAAGCGAATTTTCGGTAAGTTTCCATCTCATTTTCTTCTTTCTTCTCGTTCAATCTTAAATACCTGCAGCACTATCCTGCGTGGTGCTTTATGTGATTGCTACACTGCCAGATTATGGGCAACCGGGATACACTTGCGATGCACAGGTGATGAAGAAGAGCAAGAGGGTGCCGACGAATGTGAACTCTGTGAGGCCAGCGGATATCAAAGTGATCATGGCTCTGGGAGATTCATTGACGGTAAGCTAAGGAGGAAGAGACTTATATAAACTTGAGAGCTTTAGGCCGCAAATGGAGCAGGCGCTGAAGACCCAGTGGCTGTGGTCTTGCAGTATCGTGGACTGGCATTCCAAGCTGGTGGAGACAAGTCTCTAGATGAACATGTTACGATTCCAAGTGAGCCAACTCTGTATATCCCACTTCCAACGTTTGCCATTGTTCCAGATATTCTGAAAATGTACAACCCGAACCTTTTCGGATACTCTAATGGTGTTGGATCCCCTAATGTTTGGGAGATTTCAAGATTGAATGTTGCAATGCCAGGAGCAAACGCGAAGGATCTTCCGGGACAAGCTAGACAACTGGTCGCACTTCTCCAGCAGCATCATGATGTATCTTTTCTCTTCTTTTCATTGAAATTCACCCTGATATTGATATGTGTATTGATATCAGTATCAATACAAAAACTAACCAGATTAACCCAGCAAAGTCACGTGATTTTCAGGTGGTGAACATGAAAGAAGATTGGAAACTGTTGAACATCTTTATCGGTGGCAATGATATCTGTGGTTACTGTAGAAAGCCAGTGGTACCAAACCTTGTGCCCTTTCCCCCTAAAGAATATTATTTAGGATGACTCCCCATACAACTGCGCCCAGGATATCAAGCAAGCAGTGCAGATCATCTACGACAATGTGCCACGTGTCATTGTGTCGCTGACCGGCATGCTACACCTCGAAATGCTTCGCCAAACTGATACCGGTCACTGGTTTTGCCAGCGTTTGCATCAGTATGTCGCAGAACGATTTTATTGTTTGAAAATAAAAAAAAAACTTTTTGCAGCGACGAGTGCGGATGCGAGAGCAATAAAAACTTCACTGACGCGGATATCAGACAGGTGAACAGTACAAAAGAAGGACATGAACTGTACATGTGTGATTCTAGGCATGCTATGATTACAACGCTTATGAGAAGCAGATCGAGACGGATGGGTCGTTTGAGAAGGATGACTTCACCTACGTCGTTCAGCCATTCTTCAGAGACACTCTGATCCCGCCAATGGAGGTGAGTGTAAAGAGGCAGAAAAACTGTGAAAGTGTGTGTTGTCGAAGATTTGATCTGGTGAAGGATTAATTTTGTTTTTTGTTCCGTAATAAGATCGAAATGTGAGGTGCTATGATCGGGTTCAAAAGCTTTAGACTGTGTATTTGTCTGTCTGTCCATTTACCCATTAGTGTGAGCTAGTAGGTAAGCTATCAGGATGTTCAAATCAATTCAAACTTTTCAGTAGTCAATTCCGACTTTTCAATACTATGAAATTTTGTATCAGCCAACCTTTTAGTTTGTGTATGTACCTTTCTGTCTGTCCTCCACGGTCAATACTTTGGTAGCTTTTCCCTACTGGTTCCCTCACTGTTCTCGTTAGTTCCCTAACTCTTCCAGCTCTATCAACCCCCTCTTCCCCATTTCTCACCTCATATCCCTCAGAGCTTCACTATCAACATGTCAACATGTACTTTTTACGCTATAGTGCACTTGTTGTCATGGACCATGACTAATTTTCGAAAGGACAGTGTACTTTTGTCCTAATCAGTCAACATGTTGTGATTAAGCCGTTTTCTAATTAGTGATTTTTATACTATGATCTTTTCATCTCACCCCTCAACCCTCAACCCTCAACGTCATAAAAATCTTCCAAAAACTTTGCTGAAAACACCTCAACAATAACCATAACCCGTTTCAGAACGGGAAACCAACGCAAAAGTTCTTCGCACCTGACTGCTTCCACTTCTCCCAATGGGGTCATGCCCTTGTGAGCACTTACTTGTGGAACAACATCCTTCAGCCAGTGGGTCTCAAGAATACCATTGCGAACATGTCCATGCCAGTGCAGCTCAACTGCCCGGACCCGGTAATACTTTCAAGATTCTTTACTCCAGTAATATCAAATGATTCCAGGCTTGCCCATTCATCCGTACCCCGATGAACAGCAGGGACTGCAGCAAGTACATGACCCCTGTCGCATAGTTCATTTTTTGTTGTGTCCATTATGTATGTAAATCAACTATAAAGTACTAACACAATTTCCATAATACTCGTTATCATGTGCATCGGCCCGTCAGACCCCTCGAAGCGTATCGAAAACGTACATGTTATGAGCCGGGGCGAGTCCAATGCGAATCTAACTAACCAAATTACTGAACAAATAAGTGTTTTTTTTTTGTTGTGTTGAATGGCGGAGAAGAGACGAGGAGGAGGTGGAGACGTAGTTGTTTTAGTTTTGTGTGTAATTGTAATGGGAGGCAAAAGGGTTGGGCGTCCTTTCGGTCTCTAACATTTTCCAATTTGTCCTACTTTTTCGAATGATGTGTTCGTCTTGTGACTTATATGACTTATCATCGTTTTTGTGTGATCTTGTATCCGAAGAATATCTGCTGGGAATTTGCGAGGAATTTGAAAAATTTTGAGGATAATCTTTCAGATGTTGAGATTAGAATCAATTTGATGAAAAGTGTGAGGAAGCCTTAAAAATGAAAATGAGAATCCTCCGAAGAAAATTTCGGAAAAATGTCAATGTCGGAGATCTCTCATATGCATATATAGTTTCTTTCTCCCTCCTTCCTCCCGTTTTCACTTGCGTCAGAACAGTCATGTATTTATCTATACGCACACATAGCCCCCCCCCCCCCCCCTTCGTCCTATCGGAACTAGACGCCCGACTTCCACTCTCTTTTCTCTCCATCTTTTCCGCCTCTTTCTCACCGAACTGTCGGCAGGTTATCATAAATGCCTTCTTGCCTCCTTCCTGAACTGATAAGATTTGATTAATTGGATTGGGAGATTGAGATGGAGATCGAATATGTTTTGTAACATGTTGGTCGTGGTTGATGGATTGGTACTGTGGGTTTCGCGTTCTTAAAATAACTTTGTTTTCTTCTTTTTTTCCTTTTTTTCCCATTTTTTTGTGATTTTTTATGTGTCACCTTTCTTTCTCTTTTTTTTTGCTATTTTTTCTCGTGTATTCCCCGTGTCCGCCCTCACAGTGCGTCCGCCTTGCCACCATCTGGCAGTGTGTCTCTGTCTGTCTGTGTACATCTCTGTATATCTCTATCGATCTTTGGATCATTTTTTCCACCCGTATTGGCAGCATCAAGCGAAACGGCCATTCTTTTCGAAAAGTTTCGAAATGCAACATGAACCGAACCGCAACTGTTATCATATCATTAGACTTATCACTTGTAATTCCGTTTCGCCGCTTTGCCGTTTTGTCATTTCATCTCAACTCAACTCAATTCAACTCAATTCAAATATGTAAAACATTCCATTTGCGTTGTTCTCATACTAGGAATCCCAAGAGATCCTAAATCCTCTTTCCTCGGACCCTCTCTTTTATTCTCTTCATATTCTATTAAACCAGTTGGTCAGTTAGGAGCCGCTGCCCTCTTCCCCCCGCCGAAAAAGGCGAGCGAGAGCCCATAAAGTACACCTAATTGTGCACTTTGTGCAATAGTGCCCCCCGGGCATGGCGCCCTATTCTTGGTTTTCTGAACACATGCATTTGTCACCGTTTCGTCACCGTTTTCAATCTTCCCCATATTTTCGATGTTTCATACCATGATGTCATCCCTTTATTGCGCTTCTGGCCCCCCTTGTTTTTGCACAGCCAAAAAGAAACATCAAGTACACACAGCGAGGAAGGAGACGGTTGGGATAGGAAAAACGCACAGATCAAACATAGGACCCCACGAGCGCGGGGGGCAACAGCAGCAGCACAAAGTGTCGCCCGGGATTGGACGGAGGGGCTGCCGTTGTGTGTGTCTTTGGTCCACTCGTCTACCCCATTCTCTCACCCCGCGTTGCTCCCGCTTCTGGTAGCCTGTAGAGTGCGGTCAGTGGGGGGAACAGGTGTTTTTTGCGGGTTGTGTGTGGGAGATGTTCTAATCTTGTATTATCAGAACCTTTTTTAATTCCATTCAAAAAGAGGAAGGACACATCCCACGCAAGTGCGCTTGTACTTTTCTTTTCCTTTTTCCGGAAGCCACAAAAGTGGCTAAGTACGTCACCTTTCTCCACCTTTTTTGGTCCCCACGGATGAAAGTGGACTAAAGTGGACTAAAGTGAGCCAAAGTGCATGTGAACTATCCTTTTCCCTTGAAGCCTCTGAAGCCCCTGAAGCCTTCAAGTCCCATTGAATAAAAAACTAGGGGCACGAGCACTCTTCTCGAATTTCGAACAGGGGCAACATTTTGAATGGGTCATCTTGCATCATCATAGCCTCCGGGGGTCCTCAGATCCAAATCTCTTTTCTCCCCCACTCCACGTTCTTTCGCTCTCTGTGCTTCCCACTGTGTAGTTCTGCCTCTCGGCCGCTCGTCCCATCCGCATTCAACCTCTCCCCCCCGGTTTTTGCCTCACAGGCAGGGCTTTCTTAGTGTTGCTAGGCTAATGACCTTCGTGGAAGAGCGCAGGTGGCGGCGCCCCTGGTGCATGTTAGTACGAACTGCTGTTTTGGCCCACCCCGCGCTCTCTCCTTCTTCTGGTCATGTGTCCCTCGCTTGCCCCTTCCGTCAGGTGCTTTTGTGTTTTTTTTTGTGGGGAGCAAGAGTTAGAGTTAGCACCGTTGGCCCCGCCCACTTATTGCTTTCCCCGGGCCGTACTCTCTGATTTCTTTTTTCTCTCCGCTATCTGTCCGGGGCGAAAGGAGACCCTCACTGTTCAGTTCGTATTGCGAAATAGTTAGTCGCTGTATGTACATGTAATTCTTATATAAACACTACACCCAAACACTTTTGTTTCGCTTTTTGTGCCCACCACCCTCCCCCCCTCGCCCCTTACCAAACGTCAAAACCAGTACCGGGGTCCTTGTTTTGAATTTCCTCTCTCTTTTGACTCTTTTTCCCCCATTAATTCGGGTTTTGCCCCCTCCTGTTGTTTCGAGAGACACCCCCCATGTTGTTTTTTTTTGCTACTTTTCTCTTTCACTCGTTCGAAAGTTGTTCGCTTTGATATTCGCTCTCCTCTTTCCCAAATTTGTTAGGAAACCCGATATGTTTACAGGTAGTCGCGGGGCTCCTCTAAACTCTGGTGTGGTTAGATTGACCGTTTCGACACTCCAGGAGGAAACCATGATGACCGGCTACGGTTACAACTCGAACCTGGTTCAGCCGCCGCCAGTTCTTCAAGAAGAATGGCCACAAACCGGCGACCAGACGCAGTTCTTCACTGGAAGCGGTACGACCGCGATGTCTAATCCAACATACTACGGGTCCATGGGTGGATGGTACCAGCCGCCGTGCTACAACTTCGAAGAAGCAGCAAACCCACAGCCGCCGCCGGTGACCAATTCGTTCTACCTGAATCCGCCTGCACTTGCGCCACCACCCGTGCCGCGAGTTTCGATTAGTGATGAAGAATTGTACCAGGCGCTGAATATGTCGCCAATTCCCACTAGCGGATATCATCAGCAGCAGCCGCCACCACCGCCGCCGCAGCAGCAGCAGCAGCAGCATGCGCAGATTCCGCAGACAGGTTTGTTCATAACACTTTTGCTTTCGCTTGCAAAACGGTTTTCAAGGTCAACGGTTTTACAGATTACCTCTCATCCGAAGTGTGCTACCCATCCACTTCCAGTTCGGGCTACCATGATCAGGGCGGCTACATGCCGACGATGGCGGAGGACCCGCGCCATCTTCACGGCCACGATGGCGACGACGAGGAGTCGTTTGGCGAGTGCTGTGAGCCGGAGCGACTGTCGCCCACGTTCTCCATCCACTCGTTTGCCCCCACAACGTCCACAAATACAGCGGAAGCTGAGGATTTGGAAGTGAGAGCCGATTTTGTTTTTGTTTTTTGTTGCTGTTTTTTTTTCGTCGCCGAGAAAAACAGCTGCATTCCTTTGCTCTTGATGACGTGTCGCTTGGCACCACGCCAAGCGAATTCCTTGTTTACCCACGCCGAGCCGTCCAACTAATATTGTGTTGTTGTCAGAGAGGCGAAAATGCATCTCTCTCTCTCTGCCTCCCCTTCCACGAGGCGAAGCGTTTTTTGTCTCGGTTTTGTGCGCCCGTTTAGTTTAGTTATTCTCCATGTACTGGTAAACAACGTATGAGCCCTTCCCTCCGACTGAACAACAACAAAAACCGAGCGGCGGGGTCGAATTGGGGGGAGCGATGTTTCAAACCACCGAATTTGTTTGCAGGTGGAACTGATAAACCACGCGAAAGCGGCGCCACGATATCAGCTCCCCGACAATATCGACATTTTCCTGCACACTGGCACCACGGACGACACCGAGTACGGCGACGACGACGACTCGAGGGTAAGCGGTACCCCTCTCCCCACACTCTCTGAGGGGGGCAGGACAATGAATGACCTCTAGTTGTGTGTCTGTCTGTGTGTGTGTGGACGGACAATGTATCGATCGTGCGTTCGATCGCGGGCACTCTGCTATCATGCGTCGCTTCTCTCGCTCGTTTTTTTTCCGCTCGTGCTCTTTTTTCGCGGCTTCCCGAACTTTCGGGGCGCCAGGTGACGCTATCTTATGTGTGTGGGCGAAGGGGGGAATGCCATCTTCCATCTGGAAGTGGAATGATGCAAAAAACGACATAAAGTAGCGACGAGAACATGGAATTAGTGGTTTCCGTGGTTTTTGGTCAACTAACTTCGGAAATTTAATACAATAGAGTTTAAGTCAATACAATACAATACAATGCGATACAATTCACAAGACTGTCAAAAAATAGTGGATAGCCATAGAGTTTTGCTCATTTTTTTTGAGCTGCCGCGCGCTTTGTGAGAAAAGCTTGGCAACCGGAGAACACTCTGCTTTCCTTGCTTTTCCTGCCGCTGAGAAAACGATCGATTATTCTAAGCGCCACTCTTTTAACCAACTTTAACTAATGCCCTTTCGCAAAACTTTATTATTTCTTTTCAGCCAACAACGACGTACTCGCATCGAAGTACACGTGCACCGACCCCGCCGGCTTCCCGTCCCGCCTACGCCCAGAAACTCACGGCGGCGGCGCAACATCTGAAGCCCGAGCAGGTCCAGGACGCCTCCAAGACAGCGCCCCTGTTCTTGCTGACGACGGCACCGCCCGGCATCGAACCGCCTGGCTTTACTCCGCGTACGTGATTTGAATGCTAATCATTGGCTCTTGAAACTCAAGTTTTCCTTTCAGTACTCACTCCGAACTCGGACGCCCTGCTCCAGAAGAAATTGAGTGAGGTTTCGTACCAACTCACTGGACTTTCTGGATTCCCGGCCTTCCCGAAACAGGCGACGACTCCGGAGTACTTTGAGGCAGAAGTTCCGCAGGCGCCGCAGTTCAGTGGCTTCTACCCGTATCAATCGGTAGGAGAGCCATATACGGCGGATTACCAGTTTGGCAAGTTCCGGTCTGATCTCCAGACAACAATAGTGAAGTTTCCAGAACCCGAGTACCCTGTCGAGGATTCATCGGTGCCTACCTACTTCAGCAGCTTCTCACCCATCCCGTACCATCTGCCACCAGCGCCTCCTGTCTCCGTGCCCATCGTTGTCCCGGAACTTTTGACGTCGACGACCAAACCATCGAAACCGTCGGCTCCTATCAAGGCGCCACGACTATCAGACCAGGAGCTTGAGTCGGAGAGCCAGAAGCTCGCCATCGACGTCATCTCCAATCTCTTCACAACGAAGAAAGACATCGTCGATAGAGCGGCGGTGATCAACGCACCTAAAAAGCCAGTCGCTAGGAATCTATTCTGCGACGACAAGGAAAGTATGGAGAAGGCGAAGAGCGACGAGCCGATCAACATGTCGGTGCTCGACGACTGGGAGACCGCCGACGACGAGGATCTGGCGGGTAGAATGGAGAACCTTATGAAAGACGCTAAGAAGGAGGAGAAGAAGAAGCAGGCGGCGCTTCCAAAGCCCACATTCCTGCCCTCTACCAGCAAGAGTTCCGACTGGGACTCGAGCTTCCTCCAACACGTCCTTGAAATCTATGGCGTCCCGGACTACAAGATGCAAGAAGACGTTGTGAAAGCCATGGAGACGATTGGCTTCGGTGACTGTAAGGTCATGTGGATGGAACGAAAAGTGGTGTTCGCCGTGTTTGAGAGCGTCGCCAGAGCCAAGAATTGCTTGACACTGGCCAAACACGATTGGTTGCGATTCAGGGCGCTCGGCGACTCGCCCAAGACGGTGCAGGACTTTGCGAAGAATGGCGCGACGAGTCTAGCGTTGCCAAAGTAAGTGTTTGATAAGAAAAACCAGTGAATCGGGGGGAAAAGGGAGAGAAAGTGAGTTATCAATGCGAAAAGTCGGCGGGTGAGAGTGTGACTGCTTGGCGCAATGGTAGCGCGTTCGACTCCAGATCGAAAGGTTGGGCGTTCGATCCGCTCAGTGGTCAAAGATTTTTGCAAAGCTCATAGAAGCTCACAGAAACTCAAAGAAGCTCATAGAAGCTCATACAAAGCTCATACAAATTTATACAAGCTCATACAAGCTCATATAAACTCATATAAACTCATACAAGCTCCTACGAGCTCATACAAACTCATATAAGTTCATACAAGCTCATAGAAACTCGTAGAAACTCATCGAAACTTCTTCTAGAATCTCATAGAAGCTCACAGAAGCTCGTAGAACCTCATAGAGGCTCATACAAGCTCATAGAAACTCGTAGAAACTCATCGAAACTTCTTCTAGAATCTCATAGAAGCTCACAGAAGCTCGTAGAACCTCATAGAGGCTCATACAAGCTCATAGAAACTTATAGAAGCTCACAGAAGCTCATAGAAACTCATACAAGCTCATACAAGCTCATACAAGCTCATACAAGCTCATAAAACCTCATAGAACCTCGTAGAACCTCATAGAAGCTCTTACAAGCTCATAGAAACTTATAGAAGCTCACAGAAGCTCATAGAAACTTATACAAGCTCATACAAGCTCATACAAGCTCATACAAGATCATACAAGCCCATACAAGCTCTTAGAAGCTCACAGAAGCTCACAGAAGCTCATAGAAGCTCATAGAGACTCATACAAGCTCATACACACTTGTACAAGCACATACAAGCTTATACAAGCTCATACAAACCCATCCAAACCCATCCGTACCCATCCAAACCCATACTTAAAACAACTTTTTCAGAAAAAAGCAGCAGACAACAGCAACTGTGGCCAGACGGATGGTGGAGAACGCCCTCGGCAAAAAAGCTACAGTAACCGCGGAAAAACGCCAAGAAGAGCGAAATCAACTGGCTGCTGCAAGAGCGGCTAAGAAAAATACAATCCAATGGGATTAATTTCCAACTTCCCCTATACAATTTTATCACTTTTTCATTCAACCCCTGTTTTTTTTTCCCTTGTAAACGTTACTATATAATCACCAAAAACCGCATTTCGGACTTAAAAATTTGTTGCCCCCAACCGAAATTGCACGTCCTGCGACTGTCAGGTTACAAACTTCACTCTATCGAAGCCAACTTCTTGTTTTTCTAGGTCACAATGACCATTATTTCTTCAACAAAATTCAAAATTTTAGCCAGTTCCGATTAGAGCGTAGTTGCAACCTGATAGCAGGACCCTTCTAGACTCCCCCATCCTTAATCATTTCTCTCTGTTTATTCAATTTTCTGTTCCACCTTTTTCTATGCTTTTTTGACCATCCAATGTAAAAATCAACATGAAAACATGCAAAAAAAAATTACATAATGTAAAAATCCCAAAAAAAGTATCATATCACTAATATATCATACTATCCCCTTATAATATCCACCCATTGTTTCATCATACAATACCATCATTCTAGTATGTTTGAATTCAAGTTTCCCCCTCCCCCAACAACATTATCTGTAGTTTAGAATGTTCTGAACATGATTGCTGAATTTTACTTTATTTATCGTATGAAAATTCACAATATTCTCAGTATTCGGACTCAATTTTCTTTCGAACGAAAAAAGCATACAATGTTCATCCTCTATAGAGGAACTCGTAAAAGCCATCGGCGCACAGATAAACTGGCTTCTGCTCGATCTCGAGGCTCAGCTCCGCCAGTTGCTCCTTCAGCATTCTCCGCTCGTTCTGCACCACATGATACGCCTGCCACGGATCCGTGTCGTTGGCACAGCCGGGAATGTCCAACTTGCCATTTTGACGCTCCAAATTCTTGAGAACCCGGTTGTTGTTCACCAGTTGAGCCTTGATGTCCTCTTTCTGGCGGAGGAGGATCATGATCTTCTTGACAGTGGTGTAGTGGGTGGTGGTGAATTTGGAGAAGGTGAGGGTGTTGGTGGTGGGCTCGAAGTGGAGCTTGGCCATTTTGAATTGGTATGGGGTGCCGTCGAACACTTCGGAGGATCTGAAGAATGTATGTGTTTGTGTTGGTATGTGGTGGTCATGTTGAGGTGTTTGACTATCTATAAGACTGCTGCTGCTGCTGATTGTTTTAGCAGTTCTTCTTTCCTATGCTATTCAGTGATCTTCAGTTAAAAAGTGAATAATCTTATATCTACAGCTCTATCTCGCCTGGTTCTCAACAATTATCCTTTAGATCCACTCATTTCTCAGTTATGATTTATTAAGACCTTTCACTCAACGATAGAAACTGTTGAGACCATTCTCCTGTGATTTGGACCCTCCTCCCTTTAAGGGAGCCTGTTAGGACCATTATTATTTTGATGGAACTTTTCTTATCTTATGAGACCCTTCTCTCTCCCTAGAACCATTTGGTCTTATATCTCCAGCACCTTCTCTCCTGATTTTTTAACACTTCCTTTCCATTTGGACCCATCCAAACTCACAAGAGATAGGTGTTCCTTTCATATGGAAGTCTCGCTGTCGCAATACCCTTGAACAGTAGCTGCTTCTCGAACCGCAGTCCTTGTTTGATCCCAATCGAGAAATACTCCAAGTTCCGGAAGCCGTGGTTCACCAGATGTGTCAAGAATTGGTTCACATCCCGACAATCGAAGCTCGTGTTCTTCAATATTATCTTCTCACTCTCGAAATCCCCAAGAAGCCATTCAATCTTCACATTCTGGGCTTGATGGAAGATTACTGTGCTTAGACGGAAGGCCTGAATGAGTTGTATGAAACAGAATAGAGATAATTGAGACTACCTTCTCGAATGGGAAGTCGGGTTGCACTTGGTTCTCCATGCCGAGAATTTCAGGGTTGACGACGTCCAGAATGCGATTGGTGAGGTCAGCGTCAATCGTATCGCCTATCATCACTAGCTCTTTGCATGATCGGAAGGATGGAAATGTGAGAAGATTGTTTAGATTTCCTGGGCAAAGTTTATTGAAGTCGACTTTGTAGGCGTATATTTCCACGGGAAACACTTTGATGAGGTTTTGCAAGAGCCAAAAACACATTTCGAAGGCGTTTCCACAAGAGAGGTAGATCTCGTTTTGGGATTGGCTGGAAAGTTTGTAGGTTGGGGTCAAGGAGTCAAAGGACAGTGGGTCATAGTACAAAGGTAACTGTGTCATGTGCTTCAGTGAATGATAACGATCGGATGATTTTAAGGTGCGACGGGTGTACGGTAGGTCTAACGAGAGCACATGTAGTCTAGACAGGCACAGTTTGAGAAAGTGTTTTGCATTTACAGTAGTGAATTGTTGAATTACGTAGCTATGGATTGGAACAGTAGCAGATTGAGCTACAGGCAGAAGACCATCATAAGTTTGAGTTAGTAACAATAAAGACAAATAGGGGAACATTCCCAATGGAATATGGTTTTTATGATGTGTTTTTCAGTAGCCTATATTTTTTATATTCTGGAGGAATGGAAAACTATACAGAACTCAAAACGGAAATTTCGATTTTAAGATAAAATCAGAGTCAAAATATGGTACCATACAATCTCTAGACTACCGTACACCCCCTCCCTCCTCTCCCATTCCGATTATGTCTTCAATTCTGAACTCTTGAACAAGGCCAGACACTATCACAAGACACTACCCAACGAAAACCAAAGACCAATTAACACCACTATTACAGTACCCCCTTCTACCAACTCACACCATGAACAACTCCTTCCCAAATACAATCGGTCTTTTGTACTGCTCCAACAATTCGCAAACGACAAACTCGCTGATATTGATCTTGAGCTCCGGCACGTTATCCACTGGCAGAACTACAATCTTGGCGTCCCTCTCCTCAATGGTCAGCATGAAGCCGACAGCGCGGACTCGAGAACAACGAGGCTTTTCATTCATGCTATGGTCTAGGAAGGTTCTGGAAGAAATATTTTTTTAAAGAGTTGGCTACTAAATATGGAATAAATCCAATGTTGTGCAATATGTTGAAAAGCTCACCTCTCCAGAATGTTCTTTGGGCCTTGGTATCCACGAATTGCAAGTTGTTCCAAAGAAACGGCCACCTCTTCGACTGGATTCATGCTTGTAGTATCAAGTAGTATAATTTGAAGACAAATAAGAGATGCAACCCAAATGAAATGTGACTTGAGGGTGGGTAACTAGGCAACAATGCTCTCTCTCTCCCTCTTCCCCGCCCTTTTTCATTTTTCTCCCCCCTTCTCTAAGTTTCTCAATTTTTCATCTCCCAAGCGCTTTTTCTCGAGTTCTTTTCCTAGATAATATTGGGAATGTTTGGGAGAAACAAAGAAGGAAAGAAACAGTGATTGGCGCAGGGTGCATTGATAAGGGCAAACGGAATCGAATTAACATGTTTTACAACGGGGTAGCTGTGAGTGATAGTGAACAGAAAAGTGGCATGTTCGAAGAATTAGTGGTTTTTTTTTTGGAAGTGTGACTTTTCGGGAAGGGAGCGAGGGGAAATGGAATGCAGGGCAAATGTGATTCAAAAAGTTCTGATGTGAAAATTCTGAAGGTTCGAGAGATTGATGACGTCTTCAACTCAACTTGTTTTGCAAACCGTTTTGATTTAGACTAACTCAAAGCAAAATTCCATGTCAACAAGTATAAACATTTCATAAATTTTCAAAATCATTCTTTTTTTCCAAAAACTGACACCAATAAAAAATGAATCAGGCGGCAGTTGTTTATGAAAATATATGAATTTGAATCAGTGAAAATATAAAAATACAGTTCTTTTGCCAAATATAACAATTGTCATAATTTTTAACAAACGAATCTGTAAAATTAAGTGCTTTTAGTTCTCAGTTTTGTAATGCAAATAGTTTGCTCACAACTCATTCTTGAAAGCATATGTGTAACAGAAGTTTTACTTGAGCTTTGTGTAAATTACGGTTCTGCGCTAATTGATATCAACATAACATTACTTTTAGATCTAATTGTTTTCCTATGAATGAACAGTTTGGAAGAAAAGCAACTCGAAAAAAGTTAATTAGTTCAACAATTTGATTTTCAGGAGAGGGACTCATTCATAAAAACGATTATGCTGTTTTGGATTCGAAGTTTGATATTTATTTGGTCTTCTTCGACAACTTTCAGTTTCCTGTGGTTTTTCATAGTATGGCGGAGTTCAAGAACATTGTTCAATCTCAATCAGGAAATAAACTTAACACTCCTCCAGAACGCTGGACCATTTCTCTGCTCCCCGATCCGCTTTTCATCCCAGATATAAAGCAAAACGGATCGACCTCTCCTCTTGTTTCAATCCAACAACAAATATTTTTTTTCCTTCAGGAACAGAAACAAACCGTATCCCTCCCTCCTTCCGCTAGTTCTCTCAATATCCCTTCTCAACAAAATTCCATGTTTTTCATTTCTCATGACGTCTGTAAAAAAAACTAGACTTCAAATCTAAATTCGCCAACCAACCGTGAAAAACAACTCGCATGCTTGGAACTGGACTGATTTATTTCATTATTTTTAGAGAGTTTGATTAGAAATAATTGTAGTTAGAGAGTTATTGTTTTAATGACAGATATTTTTGGTATTTACTAGGGTAGTAGGTTCAGGTTTAAGTTGGAAAATTAACATGTGAGCTTTTTTGCTTTTTTGCAGCAATGTGACTTGAAAATGTTCTCCTGAGCTCAATTTGTAGGACAACATCGCAGAAATAGTTTTCTATAAAAAACTTTTACCTCTACTTCTTGGACGCAATAAAAACTATACAGAAATTCCCAATTTCTATTACGTTTTACCCTCATATAAATCACATTTGGTCAGAGAAAAGAAAAAGTTATGGTCAATGGAAATAAAAAATGGGAGTGAAAGTAATTTTGCTTTGGCTATTAGATCTAGTAATAAGTTTTCTATATAACTGAGCAAAAGTAGTACAACATTTCACAATTTTGAAAGTGATCTGTTTTCTCTGTAACTTCTGATTATCATTCTGATTGACGAATTCTGAGAACGAAGTCACAAGGAAAATACTCTCAAAAATACTCTCCAGTTTCCCAGTTACCGTAGTCTTTTCACACCTGCATAACTTGCATCACTATTGTCATGGTGAGTTATTTTGACATTTGAGAGACGTTACACTATTACAGTTCATTGCATCATGGGAGCCAGCGCCTGGCACTGTTCACAGTCCCATTCTCTTTTCTTTTCTCACTTCTCCTGAATATTCCAATGAATCATTCTTCATTTCTCTCAATTCTTCTTATTCCTATTCCTATTCCCATTTCTATTCTTATTTCCATTCCCAAAACCTCCAATATATGGACAATTTCAGCTCCATGTCCTTTTTGTTTGTCGCGTTTCATCCCGCCTCTTCCGTCTTTCCTCTTTATCTGGATGGAATATAAAAAGGAAAGAAAGTGAAGAAGAAGGAGGAGGAGAAGAAGCTCTTCAAAATATTCCTTATTCTCTATTCTCACTTTTTGCTCTCCTCTTCTCCATGAATTTTTAAGCCTAGTGGATGTGTGTGGGCTTGTGGTTCTTGGACTTTTCCTGATGACGTCCTGGCACGCAAATCTGGAGTTAAATCGCAGCGAAACCGAGGAAAACAAAAAATAAAAAATAAAAAACAAAATCAGAATCAGAACCAGAAACAGATTAACCCCTGACAATTTTTGATCCCATGACGCAAAATCTTTATCACAAAAAGTGATGCCATTCGATTTCGGCCAAACCAGTGACCATTTCTCTCCCCGCTCTCCCCGTTTTCGTCCCTTTGCTGCCCACCACTCCACTTCCCATGGTGCATTGATTGGCGAGAGAGAAGCCGAGAGGACCCAGATGATCAGAGCGTGAGCGTCTGTTTCGAAATACTGAATGGGAAGGGGCGGCTGCCGGGGGCCGCCTTTCCCTCCCTTCCACTCCTTCTCGCAAATGTTGCTTGGGCGGCCGTCGCATTTATTTTCCTTGGCCAAAGTGAACGATGTGGTTTTTCTTTATGGCTTTGCTCAGTGTTCATCTCATCAGCTCCTCGGAATTAGTTCTAGTTTGGCTTGGAAATAAAGTATTTGAGAGCCAGTTGTCCTTCTTCTGTTATTTGTTGTCTAGTGGTAAAGAGAAGGGTGGAACCAGTAAAAAGATAATCCCCTTTCTTTTTGTGCTCCCCTTGAATCGTTAAGCAAAGAAGAAAGTGAAGTCTTTCAAGAATTGTGTGATTCTGGCAGACACAAAGTGCACATAACACTTGTTTGCCAGAAATTTCTTCACTTTTGGTCTCTCCGCCGCTTTCAAACTTTCAAATTATTGCTTTTGAAATCGTTGTGTAGGGGGGAGAAAAGGTAGGTATTCTATTTGGTTTTGAAGAGTATGTAATGCAATTTGAGAAGCAAGTGGTCGTTGAACATTCGTCTCAATATCCGAGAATGCTGGAGGAGCGGGGGGAGGGGTGGAGAGGACCAATATAGGTAGAATGTACTTTGGAGGGATTAATTTCTTAGTTTTGAAGAAAGAAATGGTGTTTTAGATAGTGGTGTAGTCAAGACAATGAAAAGGTTCGAGAAAAGCATAGAGCTCACTAATAGGCTTGAAAAATGTGAAGAAATCAACCGGAAATATGTTATGAAGACATCTTTTTCAGTGATTCGCTGACTTTCTGATATTCCTAATCACGTCTAGACTCTCTAGCACACGTTTTCTTTAAGATCTAAAAACATATTGCTTGAAAACAAGTCCCCATTGCTTTTCCTTTGCCATATTAGACACCAAAACTTTCCGGCTTCTTACTGATAACCTATGCTTCTAAAACACCAAAGCAGGCTTGCACCCAATTCCACCACTTGACTATATCCATCAACAACGCTGATTCCCTCGTGACCATCGCTTGCACCCGCACTTGTTTTTCCATTTTCCAAAAAGATATTTTCGATTTCGACTAGAATATTTAGTGTCCCTACCCCCTTCCTCCTCTCGAAAGCTAAAAGCCTACCGGTGTAGTATTACACTCTGTTTTTATCCTGGCCTAGAGCAACACCATGACAACGCGCGCTTCTCCATTGTTCGTCCCAATTGTCATGAGGTTTAAAGGAAGAGGTTTTTCACTCACTGCGAAAATGTAAATGTTTACCAGCAGCTCCTCGTGTTTCTCTGGGAAACGTGCCAATGGCCAACATGTTTTGTTTGTATACTCCGCCTCCCCACCCTTTTTTCGTTCCTTCTCCATTTTCAAAACGCTTCTTCTTCTTCTTCTCCTTCTATTTTCTCGTTTCGTCTTCCGTTTTTCCATTGTTTTCTTCTTCTTTCTTGAGTTTATCAGACGGCTCAACTTTTAGGGCGCGCGCTTGTGACTGCGGTTTTTTGGTGTTTAGACCCCACACGTGACCACGCCTTTTGGCAGCAGAAGAAGAGTCTCTCTTTTTCTGGCTCCCCTTTTCTCACATCGCTTTCTCCTTCTTTCTTGACTCCTAGTCAGTAAATCGAATTCTCCGTAAGGCTTGCCAAGTTCAAAGTCTATTCCAGACATGTCCGAGGATAATCTTCAAATGGTTGTGGTGCAGGCGCCGAACTGCGGCGTTCTGCACGTCTACGTGCAGGGAAACCTCGAGGAGCGCGGCGGCAAGACCATCATCTTGACTGTCCACGACATTGGAACCAATCGTGAGTGATGTCAGAGAAATGTTATAGTTTTGTTGTTGTCAAAGCGCACTTTTCGTTATCAGGGAGAATTTCCAAATTATTTGGGCAAACAAACAATGATAAAATCGCGTGAACTTTTTTATGTTTGCAAATTGGAAGCAAAAAATGGTTTTTGAAGTGTGTAAACGTTGGTCGGTCCGGGGGAAAAAGTACAATGGTCAAAAATCGGATAACAAGTGATAACTAGGAAAGGATAACTCTTCAGTAGGATCAATACAATATCATAAAACGGATCTGAAATAAAACAGGATCAATTTACACCACATCTGCTTTCAGATAAGAGCTTCGTCCGCTTTGTGAACCACCCGAGCATGTCGGCGGTCAAGGAGAAGGCCATCTTCCTCCACGTCTGTGTCCCAGGACAGGAGGACAACTCCGCCGACTTCTTCGGCGACTTCCCAACCCTGGATGGCATTGGAGATGACCTAAATGCCGTTCTCGACAAGTTCGAGGTCAAATCCGCCATCGCTTTTGGAGAAGGAGTCGGAGCCAATATCATTTGTCGTTTCGCGGTAAGCATCTCTATTTTTAAATCTCCTCTACTTTTATAACATCATCCTTATTCTGTTTTTGCAGATGGGCCACCCGAACCGCATCATGGGCATCATCCTGGTGCACTGCACCTCGACGACCGCCGGCATCATCGAGTACTGCAAGGAGAAGGTGTGTAATAGACATGATAATTGATCTCCTCTACGTCATTGAGCTTGAGAAAGAGGGTGAGAGGATAGCAAGGGGGAGGGGCATATTCTGACAAGAAGAACGAAAATTTGATTACGTCAAGATGAAAAAGGGGGCCTTTGGTGACGTAGAGGGAACAATGGGACCTTTAAAGAAATGTATATTTTGCAGGTGATGAACATGCGCCTTGAAAACTCGATCATGTCCGATGGAGCCTGGGACTACCTTCTGGCTCACAAGTTTGGAGGGGTAGGTCAAAAAGTTTTGGAGTTCAAAAGCAATAAGAATTAACATTTCAGTGTGATGTAAGTCTTCTGAAACGGTGAATTGAGATTGTGGGAATAGAATTAGTGAATCCTAATGTTGTAATAACTAGGAAGTAGAATAGAGACATTTTCTCCAAATGATGTGGAATCACCATTGTTTCAGGAAGCCAAATCTCGCCAAGAGTACATGGATGAGCTCAAGGCCACCTTGAACCCAAAGAACCTCTCCAAGTACCTGGTGGCTTTCACCAAGAGAACCGACCTCTCCTCTACCATCGGCACCAAGCTGGAGACGTAAGCTTCACTTCCTTAACAACACATCAATCTCCAATTCCAGCGTCGACGCTCTCCTGGTCACCGGAAGCAAGGCGTCTCACCTGCACACCGTCTACACTACCCATAAGAGCATGAACAAGAAGAAGACAACTCTTCTTGTCGTCGACAACGTCGCCGACGTCATGCAGGAGGCGGTTAGTGATTTATGAAAAGCGACGGATGAATAGGGGGTTGTGAGGGGAATGAGGGGGTTGAAACGAAACGTGGGTTGAGTTTGATTTATGGAATTTTCGAAGAAAATTGGAGTTGAAATATAGGGTAGGTTGGTGGAAAAGTGAATGATTTATAGTATTTTTGTTTGTAGGGGGAAAACCGCTTCAAATTTGATGTCACGATATGATTTCATAATATAAACTATAAGTTAACATTTGTTCTGAGCTCAGGTACTTTCAAATAGGCCTTTCCAACTAGTAATGACGAATTTGAGACAAGTTTGCTATGAAGCACTGGAATTTGGTACTAAAATTTGCTATAGGTAACCTTTGATAGCTTGCTCCGGGTAGTTTGACTGATTTCCAGCTGACGCATTGCCAAACTGGTACTGGAATAGACTATCTAGATTTCCTGGGTCTTGATAATGAATTATGAGAAGAGTTTCGATCTCCTATCAACAAGAACAGTATTATACAGCTATCGATCCAATGTAACAATTTTTCATTAGCTTCTCCTGTCCAGATTCTCACTTATAGAGCCACTAAACTAATCTCAACCTCATAGCCGTCCCCAGCAACTATCCCAAACACATCTGAATCCACCCTAGCTCATCACCATCAAACCATATCTTTTTCAGCCCGACAAGCTGGCCCGCTCCCTGATCCTCCTCTGCAAAGGCTGCGGAGTGCTCTCGGGAGTCGCCATCCCCGGAATGGAGCGTCAAAGAACCCTCTCCAGCTCGATGGAGGAGGCCGACCGTCCGCGCCGCATGTCGGTCACCCAGCCGCATCTCCCACCGGTCCCATCCAACTAAATCGATCCAATGAGCTTCCGTCAGAACTGAACTGTAATGAAACCCTCGAAAAGTTCTTCGAAACGTTTTCTCTACAACCATCCCCATTCCTTTTCTCTCTCTCTCTGTATTTTCATCATAGTTACCTCTTTCTAAACCTTTTTTTTCATCTTCTCTTTTTCTCTGGAAAAAAAACTGAAAAATCCCCCAAAAAAGACTTTTCAATTTTTCTGCCGTCCACTTTGTATGATAATCCGCTTTTTAAACAATCGACTTTCTATCTCCAATTTACCCTGTCGGCACACTTCAATTCAAACTTTATTTTAAAATGATTTGATTTTTCACCAAATAAAATTTTTTGTAGACGAAACGTTAAAAATATAGACTTTCTGTAGGGAAAAGTTCTGAGAAAATGTGGGTGTGTGCGTGGGGGGAGTCGGAAGGTACATGTACATGAAACGGAGAACATATCACACTAGCGAAACGGAGTAAGAAGGGTTGGAGAGAAGGGGGTAGCAGATTTCCTTTCAAACGTTATCTTCACGGTCGCCACCGGTGTAGTTGTACTTGTCCGTGAAGAACGAGTAGGATTTGAGGACGATCGTCATGAACCACACCTCGATGATGACCACTGCCAGCGAGATGAAGATTTCCAGCACGATCAGCAGTTCTTCTTCTGGAAAGTAGGGGAGATGAGTGAGGAGTGTGAAAAGGATGTGGTCACCTAGAGAGTTGTAACCGTTTTGATCCGGGTCATCAAGGATTCCGGGTTTGATGCCCATGATGAGAGCGAGGAATAGGATAAATAGGAGTCCGATGAGAAGGCACTGAAAATAGATTGATAGTGACAGTTTTAGGTATGCTCTTTATAGTTCAAAGAGGCATTCATGATGTAAAGTGCATAGGATGTTGACATGATCTTACTGGGGACTGTTTCCCGGAAGATATACCTTTTTGAATCAAAAGTACTATCATTCGAAAGCCCTTGATTTGAGGAACTCAAAACTATTTTCAGAATTTGCTACTGACACCTGAGAGTCAAGATATGATGCTCACAAGTTGGATACTCTTTTTGATCTACCTCTGCTCATAAGCTCTACGTCTAATTCTCTTGGTCCAGCAATCAAATCTAACTTAAACTCTGACCCTTGGTCCGTCTAGTAGTAACTCAATATCTTTGTGTATACATTTCATTGATCATTCTATAAAAGCTCTTTTTAGTTTAAACGCTTTCCCATCTTGCTCTGCTTTTGTCTAACTCCTTCTTCTTACCATGTTACTCTTTACTCAATTAAAGCTAACAAACTACACGACCTCTACCCTTTCCCCACTTCCTTCTCTCCCCCTTTTGATCTACGACTTGAACTCTTGGCCATCTAGGATATCCCTTTGCCAATTAACATGCACTTCTCCTTCCTCTTTACCCATTTGCCACCCTCACCTGAGCAAGAACATAGGCAGTGAGCAGTCGGCGGCTTTCCAACTTGAGTCCGAGCAGCAGAATAATGGCGGCAATGAGGCATAGTGAAGCGAGGAAAATCTCGGCGGCCAATTCAATTTTCGACTTCTCGGTGCCAATACACTTCACCAGCCACGTGAAGATGCCCGAGCACAGCAGGATGTGGAAGAGGGCGATGAGTGTGGCGCCCGTCTGGAATTTGGCGCAAAGTGCCAGTGAATAGCAGCACGGCAGCGCGCATTTTTTGGATTCGCACATCGTGCGAATGGGTGGATAAATGAATGAAAGTGAGGAAAAACAATCGCAAAAGTTCTTACTGGGAAATAGATGCGGGGATGGAGGGAAGTGTGACTCTTCTCACTAGCCGCTAATCACTTCCTTCTGAGGGCGACGGATAATCGAGTGAACTCACGTTGGAATGGAGTTGCTGAAAGCAACACGCATATTGGGCGTGCGATGGGTTGAAGGAGGCGTTCGGCGACCGTTGTTGGGGTTTAGGCACGCAGGGCATTGACTGACATTCACTGGAAAGGAAATTTCATAAAAAAACTGGAGATTGAGTAGTGTCAAAGAGGGTAGAAAAGTTACTAATAGTTCTATCAAAATCACTTTTGAAAGAGGTATGATATAATCTTCCGTTTTCTGATTCCCGATTGCACAACAATAGAAGAAGATAGAAGTACTGTAACTCTAAATATTAACATCTAATATACTGTAGAACACTGCTAAACCACCAAAACTACCCATCAGCTTTCTATGTAAAAAAGAGCAACAAAAAAGGATAGACAAACTCTTCATTTTGCATACATTTTGCTCATCTCCCTGATTACCTATATTAAAAAGTCTCAGAGTACCCTTCTCCCCCTATTTTCCCCTTTTCCAGCGCAAAGATCTCTGTGTTTTTCATTAGAAATTCAATCTCGAACCAAAGTCGAAATTTCTCATTTCATTCTACTTTATCTCATTTCTGCCCTATCTTTTGAAAGTGAAATTAAAAAAAGAAAGGAAAAACCAAGTTCAAAACCGCCCGGAAAATGAGAAAGATATGAATAAGACCCAGCTCGAATAGAAAAGAACGTGAGGGTGGAATTGAATAGTAGCAGTGTAAATAGTATGAGCGCATATGGCAGTTTTACTCGAAAAAAAACGAGGGGAGGAAAAGTGTTTTACGATCAGATAGCTCCAGAAGAGACCCCTCGTTTCCACTAAACCCCAACTCTAAATGAAAGAAGTGAGAAATTTGTGGACATGGGGGGGAGAGCCATGTCTGTCCGTCACCTTTGATGGCGAATGGAAATGAAAGTTAGTCACGCTCGACTTGTTATCCGAAATATATTGTGTACGTCTTCTTATGAAAGGATAGCAGAAGTCAAAGGGAACGCAGTAATTTGAGATGTACATATACACACCGACCACTCTTTTTTCTTTTTTCGGTCTCTTACCTGGTAACCGGAACAGAAAAGAATAGAGTAGGGGGGCCGGAAAAGTGATAAACTCTGCTTTTGAATTGGATTATATACGGCAGGTAAAATGGGCGGGGCTTATGGGGTGGTGCGTCAAAGGGGACAATCTAGAAGTTCGTGAAATGGCGAGTCAGAAGAGGGTTACAAATACAAAAATTGGTAATGTCGAGGCCATTTTTGGTCTACGATTGTGGTCACGACAAGGGTACGGTAGATCAAAGTCCAGTTTTGCAAGGGGTTTGCAAGAAAGAATGGCTCTTTTTAAGGTGAAGCTGAGCTGTGGATTCTACTAACTTAACTAACCAAGTTTTGCTGATTGCTGAAGACTTTTGGAGAGCTCTACTTTAATATGACCCTGAAACAAAAGAAGAGCTCTACGAGAAGAGCTTGCAGAGCTCCCGAGCAATTGATCAAACGTAACACTGACAAATTCTCACATCTGGATCCCACTACAACCATCTGGACCTTATAACCTGACAATGATAAATTACTTCCGATTTCCAACTCGAAATTGTTTCTTGGAAGTGCACTTCCCTAATGACCACCCCAATCGAATTAGCTGGGATGTTTGAGGCCTAGTCCCCCATGTTCCCACATTACCTGCTGTCCGAGTCGATGCTGGTCTTCGATTTCACGTAAGAAATAGCAGTCATCACTCTGGCTCCCGGAGATTCAGAACAGTAGGAAATAAAGGGTAGAAGTCGCGTCACACCAAAAAAGTGTGTGCGCGAGGAAATGAGAAAAGGGCGAATGGCCTTTCGGAATGGAATGCCTATGGAATAGAAAAATGGGGTGCGAGCTGGCTGGGCTAGAAAAATTAGGAGTGCGTTTAAGACGGATTGGCTCTGACATCGAGCCCCCTTGAGCCAAATTGCTGCCGCCTTTTTGCGTTTTTTCAAGGTTTTTGCCGTACTGGCTTCCAAATTTCATCAAGATACATTCTCAACATTATTTATAACCCTCCCACAACCCCGTGGCAATAAAAAGGGAAAAATACATACAGAAAAAAAAACCAAGAGCATTGCAAAAGAAAGACGAAGGACACAGTAGATTGAATTCGGCAATGCAATTAGATCAAAGGCAGGAAAAAACAGGAAAATAGTAGGTATAATAGAGAAACATTTCGTTTAATCGGATTCGAGGGTTCGGCAGAAGAATGAAAGAGGAGAAAGGAAAAGGGCTGGCGAGTATCAGGGATATCAGGAATGGAAGGGTGCTTTGGATTTGGAAAATGGTACTAGTTCAATGTCAGAATTATAATATACTTGTTTGAAATGATAAGAAAAAGGCCTAGATCTACCTAGAACTTAAATTTCCTCTCTTTTGGTTGGTCCCTCCAACTCAAAATCTAGAAAAAATATAACTCTAAATTGCTTTCCAGATAACCAAAAGGCTATTGCTTTCAATATTCCATTTAAAGTTCATTTCCGGCGCGACTTTTATTTTCAAGCTTTTACTATCCCCTATGACTGCTTTTCCGGACGCAAAGGGTGACAGCTTGTGTTATTTTGATCGTTGTACTTTTGTTCTCAAGTTATAGGGTTTTATGGGGGACTGTAGAAGAACTGTGGAGGAACTGTAGAGGATCAGAAAAGTCAAAAAGGTTTAGAAGGCTTTAGATAATCAATATCATCGGGAAAAGCTAATAAAACTGAACATGTTGAGACGAGAACTATATATTCCGAAAGCTCGTGTGAAAAAGCATAACATTGACTTAAAATCTTAGGTTTTTCAAAGTTTATAGATGCTATGGATTTCAAAATATCAAAACCTACAACATCCCCAATCATACGGCGCAGTTTCAAACTTTTGATCTACTTCCAGCACAATATAAAGTACTTTAGCGTTCTCCCATCAGCCCGAAACTTTAAACTCCCTATCTAAAAAAAGACAAGACTAAAAAAAAATCTCAAAGCGGATCGAATGAAAATCAAGAAGACGAAACCTGGACAAATTTTTCAAATGAGGGTGGAAGTGTAGAATTACGCTGAAAGATGAGATGAATTAGTAGAAAGGCGGGGTGTGGAATTATTAGTTTTGGACTTATTTACATATGTGGAGCTTTCGACTCAAACTCTACTCTTGAAATGCATACTATGAGCATGCACAAATTTGATTTTTTTTGCTTTTCAATAGGAGTCCTTTTTCGTTGAATGAATGAGATCGGAAAGGGAAAAGGATACCTTTCAAAGCTACGTGAGGTCTGCAGAATTTCGTGATTTAGCAGTTTGAATCGGGGGGTTTGAAATCTTTGCAAATTTAAAGTTAGGAAAAAGATGGGGACTTTTTTCAAACATCTCTCATTTTATCGCTCATCTAAAATAGAACCTGACGTCAAATGATGTCGAAAAACTAAACTAAAAAAGTGTTTTTTCTCTCTCTCTTCCCCGGGAGTTAGAGTTTGACAACAACGGATTGAACGCGTGTTCAATGTCACGAGCACCACACAAGTCTCCGGAAGTGGAGGGGATTCAGAAGGGCTCGTGCTTCTACTGATGATGATGATGATGATGATGACGTGGAGGAAATGGAAGAGATGATCGAGTAGATCGTCCATTTTTGATGATATAATAATTATGGGATGTTCTTTATTGTTTTGTGAGCTTCTAGTTGCTAATTCGGAGATCAGAAAGTCTAGCAACATCTTTAGAACTTTAAAACATCAAAAAAAAAGAGTCAGCTGATTGTAAGGAGCTCTCGAACTTTTCTAATTGAAGTGACAAGCTTCCAGAGCTATAACCTCCATGTCCAACAGCTGGTTTGACATAAAACCCCCCCACCGATAAAATAAAAACATGTGTTTTTTGTTGTCACTTTTTCTTTTTTTGTTTTTCTCTTTCTCTTTCTTTGTCTTGTCTATCTACTATCAGCTCACTCAACCAGAAATCTTTGAAAGCAATATCAGAATAAAGCGAAGAGAAAAAGGGGACAAACTTGATTTATAACATGACATGAACTTTGAAGTTTTGGGTGGCATGTGGGGAGGAGCAGATGAAGAAGAGTAAAGAGGAAGAAGAATGAATTTTTGTGTTTCGCCACTGACAAATGGGGTGGGATGGGGGTAGGAAAAAGCATCGGGGGAGTTGGAGTTACTTATTAAGAACTGGGGATGTTAGATAAGGATTATCTTACTGTCCTTTCAAATTTAGATCAATAAGATCCTCCCCTACAGTCTCCAACAGTTCATTGCTACTTCCCAATGAGCCTACCTAACTTTCTACATTTTGAACCCCACTCAACCAACCCCTTCCCCCACGTGCAACCAAAACAGACCAACCCCTTTCCCTCCTCTCTTTCAAATTGAGACGAATTGAGACGTAGAAACCTGGTGGACGAGGGGAGATGTAACCAACTTAACGGTGACGACAACCGCCATCGGTAAAGAGATGCGGAAGGCAGACAAAAAGAGACAAGAACACGTAAACAATTGAAAAAAGGAGAAGGGATGGAGATGGAGAAGAAGGCGGGGAGCACCGAAGATGGAGTAGGACGAGACGAGACGAGTATGAAGGATTGAAATCCGTGTTGATGAGAAGCGGTTGGACCAAATGGGGCTTTTTGGGTTGATTTTTGTGACAGGTTCTGGGGGAAAGTCGTTGTTCAAAGAGCGGGGATGGTGTTACTATGGGTGTGTTCTGTATAGTGAGGTAGCTGGTGGAAAAAGAAAAAGCTTTGAAAAAGAAAAGAGGTTTGCATCAGGACAAGGTTGAGCTCTAGGGGAATAAGTAGAAAGATATCAACCAGAATGTGAAAGCTCTTTTCAAAAAGTCAAGGTTGAGATCAAGACTTTGCCAGAAAGGTTTAAAGAAAATTATCCAAATCATAGTATTCATCATGGTCAGAATTTAAACGCGTTATTAGTTTTACTGTATTTTTTGTAGATTCTTTTTATATGGAGCATAAGAAATTATCATTTTGTAGTAGGTCAAATCTTTTTACAGGCTTTGGAACAATAAGAAGCAGAGCAGATTTAAATAAAGCCTTTAACATTTACTCACTACCTTCAAACTCAGAATCTCTCAACAATGTTCATATACCGTAACTTTTCATCCCATCAAAGTTCCCACTATAGTCTTACCAACAAAACAATTGATCGAAAGATCAACCAAAAGATAGATAACCGAAAAAAGAGTATAGAAAGAAGAAAAAGAAATTGAAATACAACATGGAACTCTTTTTTCCCTTTTATCCCACCCGAAAAGTTCCCTGGAGTAAAATTCTCGCGTGCTCCGACGCATGTTCTTCCGGAAGATTCGCAATAGAATTTTCGAGAGGCCTGGTTTAGTTCCGCACACTAGTTCATTTCTTTTCCTTGAACTTTCTTTCTCTCTTTTTTTGACTTTTTTCGAGCTACTGGGAAAGGATGCTGGTTTTCAGTGAAGATGGAAGTGACACGATGTATAATAGAAAAAGGAACCTACTGCAGAGAATAATCCAATCTTGTCATCTTAAAAAGGGTGCAAATGACAAATTATTAGATTCTCTCCAGTAGGCTTTCTAGGTTAGCAGAAGGTGGAATGACTTTAGGGGGGCTACAAATTGAAAATGAATAAATAAAAAATGACACGAAATGTGTGAAAACCTGGAGTAAAGGTGCAGAATACTTGATAAACCCCCACATTTCCGGGTCACGACTCACCCAAACAGCACCATCGTCCGTGTCCTGCGGTCACCTAGACGATGAATATGGTAGCCATGGGAGGGGTGCAAGAGTTTGTTCGCCGCCTTCTGCTCTGGAAGAAGAAAAAACGGAGGAAGGCAATTAACGGTGGCGGAGGAGGAGGGCGTTTTGAGAACGAGAGCTATACTATGTGTGAGTGTATAATTGCCATTTTGCACCACTTTCGGGATAGAGATGGAGAGGGTGGGGCGGATGGGAGGCGCAAAAAATGATGTTTCAAAAAAATTGGGTAGAGAGGAAGGGAATGAGGAAGAGGGGGAGGGAGAGGAGCAGAAGGGTTGGGCGTTTAATAAGTAATGGGAAAGGGTGTTGCCACGTGGCAGGAGAATAGAGTATGAAGTGGTTTTCAGAAGTTTCCAGGTGTTTCTAAACCTTAAAAACCAAAAAAATTTTCCTTTTTTTCTGTGAACTATATCCACGCACCTCTCACAAAGTCTAACATCCAAGAAAAAACAATAAAACCAAAAAGTCAGCTGATCCGAGAATCTTCATTTCCGCTCTATCCTCCCCCAAACTCCACCCCTTTTAATTTGCCTAACAGCTCTTTCTCCTAGATTTGGAGCCACAAAGAAAGCTCAAAGTTTGACAAAAAACACGAGAACAACAAAAAGGTTGAGAGCAAGTGGATCCAACTAGTGTTCCGACGTTTTAAACTCATTCTTGCTCACTTTTTCGTGTGCTTTTTGTGAGGAAAGGAATGCGAAGGTAAAATTCACTCTGAATCCAAAGCGAAATGACGATTCATGACGCAATGTCTTTTTTTGGATCAGTAGGTTAAAAATATGAGCTCTTCAAAGGAGCGGTGAGGGGGGGGGGGATAGAAAAGTTTAGACGAGGTTCTTATGAAAAGGGGATGGGGTGAAAGTATTCTGAATTTTGAACGGAGTTTTGGGCACCAGTGTTGTGATATAATAGAAAATAGGGGCGATGAATAAAAATCAGAAGGAATGGAGCCATAGAATATTCAAATCGCTTAGTCAACTTATCCAGGTTACGAAATAGGAGGGCCCTGGGAGGTATGAAAAAGGGATCAGAAGAGGAAATTGGAAAATGAGGTTTAAACTTGTCAAAAAGCTTGTCATCATTGAAATTCAAGGGCTAGAGATCAGATTTTCAAAAAATTTAGCGTCTATTGGTATAAAATTCTGATTTTCAATGACTAGAACATGACAAAATTGATACTTACTAGTAATTTTTCAAAAATCCGACACCAAGTGAAGATTCACTAGCTGAAACTACATTCCAATCCAATGCTATCATAAAACTGATCTTTTCATCAACTTTTCCACCCTAAATCTCAGTTTCATCACATCCAGTAATTCACAAAACTCAACACCTAGCGAAGTAAAGAAAAATTTAAAAGAAAGTTATTTTCGTCTCCATAACACTCTCACCCAAACGAAACCCTAAACAACGGGGCGCAAAAAAGCAAAAGGCGTGTAATCAGAGAGGAAGGCAGGGGGCCCCTCTCAGGTAAACGGAGAGCGCATCGCGTCGCGTCGACGACGACGAAAAGTCTCGCCACCGAATTGTTATAAAACATATGCCGCTGGAGGCTGCCTTCTCCGACACTTGTCGTTGTGTTTGACCTATAGTCTAGGGGTCTGGGTTGGCGGGGCGAGAACACGGAAAACACAAGACCGCAATAAATATCAATTGTTATCATCTTTCTTGCTCAGTGTGTTAAGTTTGATGGTTGTTTTTTGAGCTTGGTGTGTGGATTGAGAGAATTTTTAAAACGTCGCAACATCTGGGGAATTTTTCTTTTTGATTCTTTCGGGAAATTTAGAATTACACAAAATCAAATTAAGAAAATAGACAAAAAATGAAATAAATGTGTCATAGAAATACACTCGTATTATAATTATCATGAAGTCATTATTAAAGACTAATCCATACACTAGAAGCATTTCTATCTCAAAGTCGATACAAGAGATATCCAAAGACCAGAACAATAAACGACATGAGGTGCAAAACATTGCGCGGGATCTCGAGCACATCATCCTTGGCCCTCTGATTCATCTCGTGCTTCAACTGCGTGTTTCGCTTCAATTCCTCTTGCAATTGACGTTGGACCTGAAACCTCAAATGAATCTCTCCATCGCCTCCATGTTTTCCTTACACTTGACACGTACTCCAACGCCTCCTCCCACTGCTTCAAGAGCTGCTCATTTTGGAGCTCGAGCCGCTCGCGGTCCACCATTGCCTGCTCCAGCTTTGTCTCGCATTTGCAGCCACCCAGTGAGGAGGATTTCTCGGAGCGGAAGAGGTGACAATCGTCGTGGCGGAAGAGGGAGGGGAGGAGGCCACCGCCGCCGCCACTGCTACCACTTTTCTCCGAGGAACAGGGCGATGTGGAACTGCTGGAGGCGACGATTTCGCGCTCTATTACTGTGATTTCGCTTTCGCTGGTTATCGAGTCCTGGAAATTGGATAATGATAGGCACTGGTACTAGGGGAGATGGTACAAGAACAATCCTAGGCTAATAGGGGCAAAAATTTTAACTTTTACTTCCCTATTTCTAGTAAATATCTACCCACCGTATCATATTTATTGTTATTGTCACATCGAATCGCCTGTAATTGCGTCTGTGATGCTGATTCGTTCTCGAGTATATTGATAAGATGGCTTTGCTCAAAAATCAACCGCTCCTTGCCTTTGATCTCCTCTTCCAGTTGGGAGATTACATTTTCGCGCATCAGAAGCTGTAAAAACAGTTTTAACTATTGAAATCCCATGAAAAACTCACTTTATCATGAGAGACATGTAGCTGTGCCTCTAGTTCTGCCAATTTTTGTTGATAATCAAAAATCTCCATTTTTCTCCTGAAAAATTTATACACTCATATGACAATTCTTTATCAGAAAAGTGATAGCGTCAGAGAAGAAGATTCAAAGTGAAAAATGATGTGGTTCTGGTTTATCGACGAACACGGCTATAAAAGACGATAAAAATTGGAAGGGGTTAGATTTCCTTTTCATATTTCATACAAAATAACGTTGAATACAACCAAAATGAATCAGAAGAATCAGAACAAAGAGACCGAGAGAATGCGATTAATTAGCAACGTCGGGTGGAGGGAGAAAGAGAGGATTGATACTAGGAGGTCAGAAAAAATTTTGAAAGCAGAAACGAAACCAGAACAAAATTGGGAAGAGGGATGACGGATTAGGGCACTTTTTCCCTCTTTTTTGGCGTCTGATTGGTGGCTGCGCTTTGTTTTAGTTCTAAAACTTCATTTACTCATGAAAATATGGTCAAGCCTTATGAGTTCTATGTAATTCTTCAAAATTTCTCAAATTTTCCAACGCCCACATTAAAAATAGAGTGGAGAAAAGCAAATTTCATGCTTCGTCACTTGTCACCGGAAGTTTGGTGTTGCCAAAATGCACTTCACCTTTGACTTGTAAGGAAAACTTGACCTTTGGTTAGTATCTCCGGAAAAATGACGGGAATTTGAGGGGAAACAGCTGGGAATTGAAGGAAATGGTTTTAAATAGGGTGGAAAATATGAAAAAATTGTCAAAACTATAGCCAAAAAAGGAAGAAATCACAGAAAATTGAGGTTTATGTTGAGAAAAAATGGAAATACTCACAAAAATTAGTAAAACCACTGTTAAATGAACGATGAAGTACAAAAAACCAAGAAAAACTTGTCAAAATCTACTACTTTTAACTCATAACCGCTTCCAAACTATCGAATCTTAACCAAAACCCTTCTACACCACGAAAAATTGCAGTGGAGAATGAAAAGAAATGAATTCGGCCAATTGATAGTGGTGAAATGAAAGAAGCGAGGAAATTAGACACAAATCGGAAGAAGAAAGAATAGAAGATGTCGCGCGAAACATTAAAAAGTGGTGAAATGATTGATATCCGTCGGAAACTTGGTCAATTTTTGAACTTTTTCCACCCCCGATTCCACCTGCCAAGCTATACAAGTTTACATTACCCAGCGAGGTTGGTAAATAAAGCTCTTTTTCGATTTTCGCCTAACTTTGATCCTGAAAGTGACAGCAAACTCTTTCTCCTTGATTCCCACTGATAATCGCGGGGTGTTTGTTTGTTTGTTTGTTTCTGCGGGGTGAAAGGAAAGTGAGCCGAGTGCAAATGATAGGTGGAGAAAAGGGCACGAAAGAAAGGGGAACAGGAAGGCGAAAAAGTGAGAGAGAGAGAGAAGGCACAAAGTGATGGAGGTTGTCATAACAATATTGTTAGTTAGCAACACAACTAGGATTTCGAAATAGAGCAATATGGCATATGTTCCCGCCTCATCAACTGGGCCTGGGTTCAAGCTTTTGGGGGAGAAGGAGGAGGACAAAATGTGGAAATGTGGAAATGTGGAAACGAAAACAAAAGAAAAACGAGGAAGAAAAATGAGAGACTAAACCGAAACAAACGGCTATAAAATTTTGACTAGTGTTTGGAAAGTGAAAATTGAAAAGTGAGAAGTGAGAAGTGGTAGGAAAACAGAAAAGCTTGAAAATTAGCAGTTTGTTACAGTTTGTTGGAAGTTGAGAGCTAATCGAAAGCAGTTTTGATCTACCAAGATCATAAAAATACTTTGTTTGAAATGGTGTTATTCAAATGGAAATTTCCACGTGGATTTCGATGTTTTACAGGTTTTTCTAATGGGGTACTTTGCTGGGATAGATCAAAAAAAGGAGTTTTAGCTAGATGTCCAATAGAGCGCACTTGCAGAGACTGAAAAGTAAGGATGCTTCAAAAAAAGTGTTTTTCATGATATGAAATCCAATTTTGTGAAAACTGGTCCATGAAAACAATAATCTTTTGCTAGAATCCATTCTCCACTAACCGTATGAACTATTGCCCAATTGAGAGCAAAGTTATGAGTCAAATTGCATAGCTAGCTCAACAATTTTGAAGTTACTGGACAATTTTCATCTTTAGAACATAGATATATGGAAAAACTGATGTTAATTGCTAAAAATCAACACTACCACACTTTCCTACCCCATTTTTTTACCTATCAACACCAAAACTCGCTCTCTATCCTTCTTGAAAATCATCTCTCCTCACAAAAGACCCTCTAAAAATTTTCACCCCAGCTAAATGAAATATATCCACCCACTCGAAAAATCCATCGAGCGCGCGCAAAACGGCATATAATACAAAAAGTGACAGATTGGCAAACAACCATCGACACCGGTGGGTCACTCCGGTCAACAATAAATAGGAGAGGCAGAAAATTGGCGGAGCTCCCTTCCTCCAATTCATGTGTAGTACACCTGGTAATTTGAGACGGAAGCGGATCTCCTGAAGCTATGCTTTTCTTCTAGTTGACTTGCATTGTATACAAGGGCAAGAAGAATCAGAGTTAGATCTAGAACCAATGTAAATGGGGAGAAGGGGAATGGGGAGGTCGAGAAACAAGTGATAATGAAGGGGTCGGTGCGAGCTGGGAGGCGGTGAAGAGATAAATAAACGCCTTGGAGCCAATTCGTTACACTAGCACACTTGATGGGGTCGAATGTTGCAAGGATTACATCTTTTATACCTATCTTATGGAAAATGGAAGATATTCAGAGGTTGGCAGTGTTGCGTGAAATTGACGATTATCGTATAGCTTCCGCGACTGGATTTTTCCGCTATTCCTTTGAGTCGCTTTCAGGACGCTTTCAGGATTCGTTAGAATTCTTCAGGAATCTTCTGATTCAGAGGATTTTACAAAGGTGTAAACTTTCTCACTCTTTAGGCTTATCTTATTGTGATAAACAGGAAAAAAACGGACGTCAGAGGAAGAAAAAAAAGCGAGACTGAAGGTTAAAGAGTCAAATTTCGGGTATTAAGAAAAAGTGAAAGGATATCACTTGCACAATTTGATGGGGGGACCCTGCTCGACAGCTGACAACCAAGTACACACAATTGTTGAGTGACCAGAGTGTTCGCCCAATGGATTGCCAAATGACAATTCATGATAAGACCTCTAACATAAGACGGATTGTGTTAGAGGGGTTAGAGGCACGTTTAGAGACACAAAAGTGACGAATAAGACAAAAAATGAGTTGAAAATGACTTAAATAGGTAGAGTGAAGTCAAGTTCACACCACAAACGACAACAAAATAGAATGTGTGTATTTTGTCGCTTGTGGAAGGCCGAAGACCTGGTCGCAATTAAGGTTTTAACGAGAAAATAGTTGTGAAAACGCAATTCCAACTCTCCCAACACCAAATTGCGAGTGAAACCGTTTACAAGTCACACTATACGTTCGCTAACACAACATTTTTCTGGTCAAACATCGCAACTTTCCCCCATTTTTCGTTTTCTCTGTCCAATATGTTGATAGAATATCGAAAACTTGTGATTTTTTGTGGAAAATTGTTCAAATTCTCAAAGAAAACTAAGAGAAAACCGAGAAGAAACAGAAGGAAACCAGCGAAACCCCCAGCATAACAGTATAAAAGCGCAAAATAGGACGTTCAATGCCCCCGGGGGTGCTATTTGTATGGACGGCGGGGGGCAAAGTCGAAGACTACATATACATTTACAGAACAATAGTGACTCATTTTCAATTTAACGGAATCATCTCGGCTAGAAAATTGGCGGCGTACGATACAATGGAAGTGGAGAATTGTGACCGGCAGAAACTACGCAACACTAATTTTTTTGTGGTCTCTGCGGTAATCAGTGTTGAGGTAGATCGAATTTCATTTTAAAAAAGGAAGGGTATATATTATAGAACAACAAACATACAAAGTACGGCAGTGTTTGTATAGGTATTTCATCCTCAAATTTCAAACTATGAATCAGTATTTTTCTATGAAAAAAAAACAGGCCGATTCCGATTCGTCATTTTTCAAAACCTCCACATAGTAAAGTAATTACTCTAGTACTTGAATAGGAAGGTCGCCTCCAAGAGAAATATGTGTATTC
This sequence comes from Caenorhabditis imperialis, assembly GCA_963572205.1. Lineage (NCBI taxonomy): Eukaryota > Metazoa > Nematoda > Chromadorea > Rhabditida > Rhabditidae > Caenorhabditis > Caenorhabditis imperialis. The sequence goes on along the minus strand of OY751544.1, from coordinate 2,693,444 downwards.
TGTATAAATTTTCAATTCCCAACAACAAATGCAAAAAAATGAACAAATTCATTTGGCATATGTTCCGTTATATACATCAAAACGACCCAGCTTTTCCATTCAAATTCACACAATCAAAAAAAAAGAAGAATTCCCTCGTCTATGACATTTGGCAGCCGGCAGCACGGACAGTAGTGCAACATCCATTGTAACTTTCGGCGAGAGAGGCGATCAGGGATGGGCAGGATTGCTGAAGTTGTGAAATGATTTTGGGGTGACAGAAAGTGGAGTTGAGCATGGTAATGTGATTGAAAGAATTAGAGACAAAGTTCTGCCAATAAGCTTCATAGTTCTTTCATTTTCCAAGCTTTTCCAATACAATTCACTCCCTGCTATCTCAACCCCTTTCTCACCTGTGTGGAAACTCCCTCATACTGTTGTCTGGAGCTCAAATAAGTCTGCACATAGTCCTGGCACCAGTACGGATCGGGCAGCGCGCATCGGGCTAAAATAACTCGGTGTTTGTGCTGACATGCTTGTCGTAGTAACTCATTGTTAGCTCGGCGGTAGAGAGTTTATTTACAAAACAGATGGGATGTGTCGGGAGGGAAGGACGTTTGGAAAGACAAATAAAAGTTGAGTCAGTGAAACGGTTTTGGTGGGATAGGGTGGGGTAGAGTTGGAATGGAATGTGTGTGCAAGGTTATGGCAAAGCTCTGTCGCTTATCTACCAGTAGTGCTCATGGTGGTTGTGGAGACACTGGATTGATCGAATTGGACGCCAGAAGTGGAGGAGGAAGATCCAGATGGCAGATTGAAGTTTGTAGAGGTACTGGAAAAGATGAGGTTCTTTATGAAACCCTCCGATGCCCTAACGGTGAGTGCTCCCACTCACCGGTACGGATAATACATCTCCGTGTTATTCCCAGCCACGTCAAAAAATCTTGAAGAGAACTTGAACCTGGTCTGTTGCCGGTTAGCATTTCCAAAGTAGATGTCGTTGGAGCCAGCATCCCTGAACACCTGGTTGTTCAAATTCTGCGCATTCAATTGTGGTCCTGGAAGTGGTCCGGTGCCACGAAGCGGCGATGCCACTGGAGCTGGTTGATCGCGGAGGCGGGTGGTCTTCAGGTCGGAGGCGCTGACGTAGCCTTGTTGGGCGTTTTGTGGCTGGTCGAAAAGCGTGTACGTTCTTCCGGTGGCAAAGTTTCCGGTGCCCAGGTTGTTCACAGAGGGGGAGGCGGTGGAGGTGAACGTGTTAGAGGAGGTAGACACCTGGTCGCGGAGAACTGGGTTAGAGCTCGAAGATCCTGCGGGAGCGTATTGTCCGAATGGGTAGACGTAGGGTTGAGAGTTGGTTGGGGCTGAAAACGCTTGCCAAGTAGGAATCGAAACTTTTAGGTCAACTCACCAGAATACATAGCCTGATTGTTATAGTTGGTTCCCGTGGTTCCCATGGTTCCACTCGACGACCCCGAATTTCCATACGCATATCCATAAATATTCGTATTCGAGCTTCCCGACGAATAACTCGCTGGATTCCGTTGCACAATTTGCTGATAGTTGACCTGATTCTGTTGCTGATTCGACAACGCTGGTCCAGTATAGTAACCATTAGCCGGAACGCTTGAAGAGCTCGTGACAACTCCCCCGGATGACGCTCCTCCTTCTAAAACACCATTTATATACTGATGAACACCAGAAGTACTCACGCTGCTGATCGTAATTTCTTAACTCTTGCAGATAGGTCTGCGAGTACTCGTTGGCAAGCTGATCGTTCAGGAACTGATAGTTTGGGTTTTGCACCAAGAACGGTCCATTATTGGTGTTCGTGTTGCTGGTGTCGTAGCCGTAGATGTTGCCGTATTGGTTTTGAGAGTAGGCAGAGGAAATTACTGTAAGAAATCAGTATTAGAAGAACTGTAAACCTTATGTGCTTACCTAGCAGAAGGATGAAAGCGAAGAACATGGTTGAATGTAGTGAAAAACTCGAAAATATCCCACTTTTATAGCTCTTCTCAAAACCAGTTCTACTCTAACTTTACTGTTAACATATATTTAGAAATAGGGCGGGGTGGAAGAATGGAAAAAGTTGGATAACCTCCTATCCCCCATCCCCCAAACTTTCTCTCGCCCCGTGTTTGTTGTGGCGAGTCAACATGGGCTGAGTTCAGCAGGAGACTGAAATAGAATGGCACCTGGTGATTGCTCATGGATGGTTGTAGGGTTCTTGGTGTTAAAGAGGTTAACCAGGTTAACAAGGTGAACATGTTTAAGCAAATAGATTGCATGGATGAGAGCATTGAAACAGGGAGACCTCCCGGTTTTGCAGACATGTTCCGATCAAAAATTTTGGGAGATGAGCATTGGAACAGAGATGTCTGTTGGAATGGAACTCTTTAGTTTTTGTCTTATTCAAGAATGCAATAGTGCTGTGGTTTGGCATTTTGAAGGCAGCGTCTATTGCTTATTGACCTTTTTTCATTGATATTCAACAAGGAACACACGATTCTTTCAACAAACAATTTATTCAGTCAAATTCAAAAGCATTCAATCAATTAACTTTCAAAACCACAAAGTCATCATCAAAATAAATCCATCCGACCTTCCCATCGCCCCGGCGGAGAATCCAATCCACCTCGCAATCGTCGTCGCACGCTCCATCTTTGTTCTCCTCCACTGGCAAATCGGCGACCACCTCATCCTCATTAATCTCCGGAATCTCGATGCGCAACAGCTCGTACTCCTTCTTCCCCTCGAACCACCACTTGATCAAAGTATTCAAATCTTTGCTGCTCATCGATGTTCCGCGAACGGTGAAGCTGGTGGTGGTGGAGAGTTGGAAGACTGGGAGCTTAAAACGGTGGCCGTGCTCAAAGTAGACCGATCTCGAGGTGAATCGGAAGCGGTTCATGAAGCCGCGAACTGGGTTGAGGATCCAGCGAACTGAGTTCTCGGGCTGCATGGTGTACGTCAAGTACAGGAAGTCCTCGTCGTTCACCGTGTGGCTGTGGCAAGTGATGGTCGCGTCCTGCCATCCGAACTCGTACATCCTGTTCGCCAGATGCACCAACATGCGGTTCTGCTCCCGATCCAACTCCTCGGTGATAAGGTAGAAGTTGGCGAGCGGGTTGAAGGTGGTAAACACATCTCGGCAGTGGTAGAGCCAGAACAGCACACCGTACTCCTTGTCCTCCCAGCTCGAACACATGGTTTCGCTGTCCGACCACCACTTCTCGCAATCGTGGCCGCCCATGTTGGTCTGTTCGAGGTGCAACTTGGCGCCTCGGAACGAGTCGGATCGGCCAATGCTAAGACACGATTCCTCCCTCGAATCCACATTTATTCCGATATCGATGGTCCTCGTCATGAAGTAGGTGTGGGTGATTTCAGCTGGGTACTTGATCGCCTTGCAGACTCGGAAGGTGCGGGTGGAGAGTAGGGAGAATTCAATGCTGCAAAAATCGATATTATTTTTTGAAAAATGAAGGTAAATATCAACTTACAATTCCAATGGCTTCATCATTCGGAGCACTTTTTGAAGCACATGGTCCGGGAGTCCAAGGAGATGGAAAGAATCATTTCTATTCATTTTTAGAGACGAATAGAGGAGTGATATAACTTGGTGTGGTTGGGTGTGGTGGGGTGGGGTGGTGTGGTGTGGTATGGTGTGGTGGTGTGGTGTGTTTGGACGGTTGACCTCTGGGGTGGCATCTGTGTCTGCGTCTCTCTTGGCTCTCCGGGACGGTCGATCGATCTGTGGGCTAATAATGGGAGAGAAGAACTTGGGAAAGAATATAAAGTTTGGATGAATACCAACCAAAGTGAATTTCAAGATCATTACAAAAGTAACACATTTTATAACAAAAGGTAACATATTTTATAACTATACATAAAGAACTACATTCGAAAACTGAAAAGTTTGTATAGAAACAAATGATGGTACATTGAATCAGCTGTTGTTAATTCCTCTGTACTGAAAAGTTCCAATTTTCCATTACTTTTCATTCATTTATTTTCCCAACTATCTTAGTCCCACATCTTCTGTAGATTAGAGCAGATGGTCCTTACATTCCCCAAGCACCCTGGACAATAGACATCTGGTCCTCACAGCACGATAAGATACCCATACAGACGAGCAATTACTAATCCTAATTGCAGGTAGATAGCTAGACAACTACCAAAGAACAAAAACAGCTAAAAGCACATTCAATATTCTCTAACTAGTACGATGACACATTTCTTATCAGACTTCTAACTCCGTCAACGAAACCCTCCTGACTTTTCTGCTCATTGAGATTTGTTCACATCCAGGTTTTCCTCTGTTTTGACATTTCAACGTTTTTTTTTGGAAATAACAGATGTCTGCTAAATAACACTATTTTGTCATGACGTTCCTTGTTTTTAAGATGATAATGATCAAGAAGAAAACTTATAAGTCGTTTATAAAAAGAACGATGATTTGTTCCGGGTGCCAGATTCGTTTCTTTTTTCGTTTCTCTCGTTTTTCCAGTAGCTGTTCATTCTGAATTCATCTTTTAAAAGAAAAAGGGCTACGAACCACCCTTGTTTTCCCCCATTCCAAAGAACATTTCAAAAGCTTCGACTAATTCTAAAATTTCAAAACTCCCTTTTCGCTATAGTCGAGCACTCTGAAAAAGAGAAGAAAAACCGCATGCAAAAAGGCATATGGTTTCTTGAAAGGCTTCGTTGACGTGCCTCCAGACACATACACATCCTCTTCAGTTTGTTGGTTGTTTGTCGTTGCTATTGGTGATTTTTTCGAAGCGACCAAATTTGTTCAGTTCATTTCGTGCTTTTGGGATTGGAATGCTGACAAACATGGATTTCGCAAGGTGTCCCACTTGTTTGGAGGATTATGGTGAGTTGATTAGTTGAATTTTGGGTAATCTGGAATGATTGAATGAAGAAAATGCTGCTGAAACTAGTTTTTTGTGGTTTGGTTCATAAAAGTTTTAGCTTTCTAGAAGTCCTAACATTTTTCTCAGTTTCAAAAATATATATAGATATGCAAAATAGGATTCACGTATGTATATCCCTTATCAGTTTTAATATGAGCTTCAAACTTAAATTCCTCATCCCTTTTCCAGATGACAACTCCCATCGTCCCTGTATCGGCTTCTGTGGACATTCAATTTGCCTCAAGTGCCAATCCCGAATAGTGTATGTTGAACTATAGATATTATCAGTATCAGTAAACTAATCCCTTTCTTTAGAACAACCTTAATCTTCTATTTTTTCCAGATCATGCCCTTTATGCAAACGGAAAAACGCTTTCTTTGGGACAGTGATCAATTATCAGTTGTTGGGTAGGTCAAATTGGTTTTTCATACGTTTTTTTGTTTTCAAAAGTTCAATTTCTCAAAGAAATTTGTTCAGATTCCTGCATGGCGGTTCGCCAACTGATGAATGAATCGAAAAGTCCAATTCTAAAATCTCCAAGTCGACCACGAGCCAATAGCCAGAAGCGACACACCGAGACGCCTAATATATCCCAACAGGTTTGTTCCCCATCACTTTCCCATCTATTTCGGCTCAATTTGAGGTTGTGAACGCGACCCGCCGAAGCCGTAGGACCGCGCTGGAGACTTCCGTGGACAAAACTCAACAAAGAGGTGTTTTTTCGACAAACCAAAGAGACAAAAAACAATAATAACGACTTTAGAAATCGAGAACAATTGGATTTCACAGCATATTCCGGCCCCGGAAGCTCGCCGCCGTGGGGATCGATCTTTGAGACGGCTATCGGAGAGAGTGGGTATGTGAACAACTCAGTTTATATTCTATTTGGAAAAGGAAATGATTTCAGTGGTGTCCGATCAGATTCCCATGGTGCATTACAGAGCGATCTATACCATTCCACAGCAGGAAGTGGGCGGAGTTACCTCCACAAAAACAAGATAATGAATATTTCAGAATTTCACCGCCCAAGGTATCCCCACTGCCTTCAATCGCATGTTCTTCGGACGGTCTTGTTTCGAGATTTGATCTACTATTTGTGGCCTGATGAAAATGAAAGAATAAATGTTTTTTTGTATCATTCTTTCCTCACTTTCCTCATTTTCTGCATGTTCCCACGGTACCCTCGCGTCAGAAGTGGTAATCCGATGCCGGCTTCTGAAGGCGTGCGTGAATTCAACCAGATGAACTCCTCCTCAGAGTTCTCCATTTTCTTCACTCCACCCCTCCTCTATTTTTTGGTTGCTTATAATGTATAATTAATATTATTATTCTTATTATTGAGTTTACCGCCCCAAAGAATTCATAATTTCATAAGGGGGGACTATAAAAGACGAGTGAACAACAGCTGAATTTCAGTCCGCTCATTATGCAGTTGTTGGTCGTCATGCTGGTTCTCCTCGCCACTCTGTCCGCCACCGTCAAGGCGCACTTTCCGGTGTACAGCCTTTACAAGGAGCGCAAACCGGTTGACTTTGTAAGTTTCATGTTGGAAAGAAAAGCTTTATAATCGTTTTGCAGTTCCAAGCATTGGCCACTGCGAGACAGGCGAAACGACGAGCTGGAGGGTTTGAGGAGAACTATGACATCCCACTTTCTGGATTCTACCCAAGAAAATAATTGTGTTGCTTTTTATTCTTCGTCAATAAAACTTTCTGTGTTAATAATACGGTTGTGGTAAAATTGAGTCAAATTGAGCTCTCAAAACAAGGAACGTAAACGGATATCCTTTAAAAATATTCATTGAAATAACAGATGGAAAAGAAATTCAAAATAAATATTCTTCACTCCAGGTCACTCTTTGAAATTCCCCAACACAAATGATCTGGCAGGACAGGGACAGTAACTCGAGTCACCACCAGGCTTCCCATGCCTTCCGACTCTTCCGGGCTCTCCAGGAGCTCCACGTCTTCCGAACTCCCCTCGGAATCCCGGTGGACCCATTGGCCCTGGCAATCCATGCGTTCCAGGAGGTCCGTGTCTTCCAGGTGGTCCTAAATCTCCTTGTCCATTTTAACTGCCTGGGTGGTCTAACCTCTTGCTCCCATCGGTCCCGGTGGTCCTTTCGTGCTTCGATCCGGCGCCATCTTGTACCCGTTCCGCCCATTCTTTCCATCCTCGCCGGGCAGGCCTGGCCTCCCTAAAAGTGTAAATTGTAATTGTTTTTGTGTGGGGTGGTAACCGAATCTGTGTGAAAACACACACCCCATTCATCGTTTCAGTCATTCCTACGTCATTGAGAAAGGAGGAGGGGAAAGGCAAACAAGTTCATCCAACTTTGAGGACAGCAATTGTGTGCACTATGGGTGTTTTGATGAAGGGTATTGTTTTTGATTAAAAGTGATTATGAAAATAGAAAAGGCAGGTGGAAATTGGTGATTGGAAAATAAGCCATGTTGATAATAAACTGATACAATTTAACAATGTTAAAAAGCTGATATTGTTGACAGGTAAGCCGCTAATACTTTTTGGAAAACTTGAAATGCTATTTGACTCTGTCTAGACTGATAATAGATGCACTACTCTACCTGGTCTTCCTGGCTCCCCTGGTGCTCCCATTGGTCCCCGCAAGCTTCTGAAACTCTCGAACAACGATCCAGGTGCTCCTTTTCTCCCCCTTGGCCCCATTTCTCCGATTGCCCCCATTCTTCCACGTCTTCCAGGGGGTCCTCTTGGACACATGATGCACGCCAGCCTCTCTCTCCAGATGCACTTCTTCCTTGGCAGTGTTTCAAAGTTGTCCAATCCTCGTCTTCCTCGTAGTCCTGGCTCTCCGACTTCTCCTCGACAGCCTGGAGGTCCTGGTGGGCCTGGAGGACATCTGGGGACGAGAGGTTCGCATTGACACCAAGGAGGAAGGCCTGTTGCTCGATATGTTGGATTGCGGAAGACTCGATCTACGATGAAGGACTTTCTGGTGATACTTCGCTTTGTGAGATGAGATTGTTGAGCTTCGATGACCTGCTCCCATGCGATGTTAGTTGTTACCTTAACCTCTGGTTCAGTAGCAAACTTCCAAAACAAAACTCACTGTGAACTCCGAAACACTCCTTTTCACATCAATGGACAAGTCACCCAGCTCTTGAAACACTGTGAGATAATAGAATGCCGCGTACAGAACGAGTATCAGTGAAAATAAGGGGAAGGAAATAACCAAATAGGGAGTAGTGGAAAGTTGCATTGTGAAACAGAAACTGATGATGAATCTCATGTTTCATGTTTCTATGGACAAGTCATTAACGTAGACTCATCCCTTTTCTAATCCCTGTCGGTTCGGTTCGGCAGATTTGCTTTTTTTGATGGCATTGTTATCGTCTTTTGCAAGCGCAAGTAGACAAGTTGTGATGTGTCGTTTTAGTTATTTGATCGACCACCAGCCGGTCGAGCTGCTCCGCAGCTCTTGGGCTGGCTTTTTATGGAGCTGGAAATCTGCTTAACTGTCCCAATACACTTTTCCAAAAAAGCAAAAATGCTTTCACTCGAAAAAACTAAACGGGTGCGTACATGTGCACGCGGTTTCGGGACCCCACGCAGGGCCATTTTCAGAAATTTTGAGGTAAAGTACTTTTCAAATTAAAGCTATCAACTTCTAGTTTGGACGGGCATCACCGCGGGGTCAAATAAGGACCGTAACCGAAAATTGGGCTCATTCCCATGGCTGCGGACTTCTCCAGGGTCGCATACACACAGAGATCTCGACAGACAGAATTTGTTCGTTAGTGATTTATATTTTAATACGGATAAAAAAAAATATAGTTAAGGTGGGAAGCAATTGTGAATAAAATGAAAAAAAGAAATGAATGGGGGGGGGGGGGGGGGACAAAAAAGTGCGTTCCAGATGGGAACGTGTTGAGAAAATAATTCATTAATGCGGGGGTGAAAATTAAAAAAAAAGACTAAAAAAGTTAGAAAAATGGAGAGCGAGCAGCGGGAGGAGTGGAAGGAGCGGGAGGCGGAAGGGGAGCGACGGAGCGACGGAGCAACGGAGCGGCGGAGGCACGGAGGGACGGAGCCGGGGAGAGGAAGAGGAAGAGACGGACGGGACGGACGGGACGGGCGGGACGGACGGAACTGTTGACGAGCGGCGAGCGGAGACGAGACTGCAAGATAAAAACATAGAGATCGTACTGTATGAGGAAACACCGCGGTCTCCCTTCCTCCCGTCTTAATAGAAGGCTGGGAGCCCGCGGCCTGTATCTCTGGAATGTGCTTCAGTGCAACGTTTAAAGTACCCTGTCATCCCGGAAAACCCTTACATTACGTAAATCCAGTTCTCGAGAATTCGTCTCCGCTCGAGTCGTCACTTCCGCCGTCAAAGTAACCGTCCTCGTTGAACGTCCCGTCCTCGTCGGGCACCTCCTCCTCGCCGGGCACCTCCTCCTCGCCGGGCACCTCCTCCTCGTTGGCGGCCTCCTCCTCGTCGGCGCCCCCCTCGGCTCCGACAACCAGTTGTCGGATCCGCTCCATTCTCTCTCTCCGACGACGTAGGTACGCCTCTATCAAAGCGTTGTCGTCGTCGTCGTCTTCGTTTCCGTTGCTGTTGTTGTCCACAACAGCCCTGGGCGAAGACTCGGAGGCCAACGGGATAATTGGCATCTGAAAGAATATGAAGTCAAAATTTTCGGAAAAAGGGGGCTGGGGGGGGGGGTGGTATGACGGATTTGAATGTTTACGCTTCTGCACAACATAGAAAAAAACGTTTCCACGACAAAACAAAGAACTTGAAGATTACGCGAGGTCAAAAATTTAGAACAATTTTGCTGTTAGAACTGTACGGATTTTATGAAAATTTGAAATATCCCGCATATGCTCGCGATGTGCACTGTGCACTGCACCTCATGATTAGTCACAAAATTCTCGAATAAAAAACTCACGCTCATTATCTCCCTCATGAGCCGCGCGTGTTCCTGGAGTTGTTCCATGTGCAGGCGCGCGACTTGTGCCGTGTGGATGCGATCCAATTCATCGTCGTATACTCCGGACCCTACCTGCAAACAAATTGCTATTTACTCTTCCAGTTTTATGATATTATACCAATGCCAGCTCTGAATCGAGCTGATCCGAAACTTCAAACGTCATGGCGGGGGTAGTTGTTACCTGAAAAGGAGCTCATAAAATTCACGACACGGAAAGCACTCAAATGGAGCAAAAAGTGAGTTCGAAGTAAATGATGTCATTGAGAAAAGAGTGCCCATTGAATGATGGCAATGGAGAAAGGGGTGAGCGTAAATACACCAAATGCACCGAACGCGACGACAGGCTGCGGATTTGCTTCAGGAAATTCAAAAACTTGGTAAACCATAGAACTATTTTCGGCGCAAAAAATGAGTGCAGCGAGAGGGGGTGAGCCGGAAAACCAAAAATTTAAATGATTTCTGTGAGAAAAACATAAAACTACTAGCCGTGAAAACGAAAATTGCGCAATCGATAAATCGTGTATTCTGAATGCCAAATCTACTGGAAAACGTGAACGAAACGCACTTAATTGAATGGGAGCTTGCCGAATGAACTGAAAATGTGATGAACACACTGATTAGTTCCTAATTTTGAAAGAAATCATTGAGAAACCGGGAAAGAAACCAAAAAAGAGAGCGCGCAGTGAATGGTACACAGTGAATGATGACATTGCAGAAAGGGGTGTTCGTGCGTACACCAAATGCGCCGAACGCGACGACAGACTGCGGACTTGCTTCAGAAAATTCAAAAACTTGGTAAATCATAGAACTATTTTCGGCGCAAAAAATGAGTGCCGCGAGAGGGAATGAGCCGGAAAACCAAAAATTTAAATGATTTTTGTGAGAAAAACATAAAACTACTAGCCGTGAAAACGAAAATTGCGCAATCGATAAATCGTGTATTCTGAATGCCAAATCTACTGGAAAACGTGAACAAAACGCACTAAATTGAATGGGAGCTTGCTGAAAGAACTGAAAATGTGATGAACACACTGATTAGTTCCTAATTTTATGAGAAATCATTGAGAAACCGGGAAAGAAACCAAAAAAGAGAGCGCGCAGTGAATGGTACACAGTGAATGATGACATTGCAGAAAGGGGTGCGCGTGCGTACACCAAATGCACCGAACGCGACGACAGGCTGCGGATTTGCTTCAGAAAATTCAAAAAAATGACAAAAATAGGAATACACGCGGTACAAGTACACTTAGGGTCGGGACAGGTCCAATCGGCACAACACGTCCCCCTCCAAAGGAAGGTTGTTGATTGGTCCCGGTAGTATATGCCTGACTTCCATTGCGAGTTGAGCGGTGATCATGTTGAGTAAATCCGCCGGTTTGCTGGACGAAGGCAAAATGGTAATGGAGATACCATGCCGGCAGGGGTGAAAATCAGAACGATGGTGGAGAACGACTTGGGATCGTGTTGCTGACAGGGTCGAACGAGTCGATGCCTGTTCCTTGGTGGTCGTGTACTCGGACTTTTGACACTGACTCCAGTGCTGGTGACTTCGGCAGTGGATACTCTTGCTGGCGCCTTCAAACTTGTTCATTGTCTGACAGTTCACTTCGCAGCCATCTTCCACAATCCACATCTGACACAGACACACCGGAAACATTTTCTGGTTGTATCTCTTCATTGAAATAACTAGAAAATGTTTCCTTTTCTGATAAAGCAAGAAGAAAAATACTCTAAAATGATTTATTTAGTGGTTAAATCGTGAACTGTCCAGTTACTTGAACATTTCAAAGTAAAATTTTATACAGATCACTGAGTTTTGAAATTATTTCAATACTAAAATTCTTTCAGAAATGAACACCCAACCAAATCAACGTACCCGTCACCCTTTCGAAAAGGGCTATGCCACAAACCACTGTCCTCTTCTGTTGCCTCACCATTTCGCAAGGGTGAATGGTCGTGGGGTCTCCAGATGAGTGTCTCCGATAGCACCCTTTGAGAAATATTAGGCAAGAAGGGTACCTGTACTAATTATGTGTTTTCAGGTGTTTAAAGGGCGATTTGTTACTGAAAGTTAGTGATTTGGGTTATTAACATGAAGATTTCTTTCAAAACTCACTGAACAACAAGTTTTGTGGGTTTTTTGTCCTGAAAATCTGAAAAACGAGGGGTTTGTCAGTGTAGATGCAACTTTTCTAATTTGAATTGGGATTTTTCAATTCAGAAGTTTAGTTTCCAGGCTGTAAAACAAGCTGTCGGTCAGGTTTCAATATCAAGCTTCTACATTTTGGAAAAATTATGAACTTTTTGTTATCCAAAGCTCTGTAGCTGTCTCAAATGTTGCGTGGGAACATTTTGCACAGGAAAAGATTCTGCCGACATTGCTCTGCAAAGTTTTCAAGAATCTGGATATCCAGATAACTGCCAGATGTGTCTGACAACATTTTTGATTTCAAAGCATTTCATGTTTTTGCTGCTTGGGTTTACAGTGTATATTTACTTTATTCCGGTCAAATTTCTGTATATAATATATAACAATTCAAATAAAATTTACAAAGTGGAAAAACATCAGCCAATAAATTTCGATAAAAGGTCCTCAATTCTCTTTCACCGGATCCGTTGCGCCCGAGCTGCCCATCTCCTCTCCTTTCTTCACTTTCATCTCATCAGAATCGTCCTTCTTCTCCTTTTTCTTCTCCTCATTTTCCAAACTCTCATCATCATCTGACTCATCGCTCGAAACGTTGGCTCTGGTGTTGTGGAGCCAATCCAAAACGTACGAGTTCAAGTCGACCGTCTCCAAGTGAATCCGTGCCGTGATCTTCGGTGGTTTGCGCGAGTCGTCGCTGGAAAGCGCGTAGTTGCTGCTGATGGCATCGTAGAGCTCGTGCACTTGGTTGTCTTGCTCCACCTCGTCAGTAAAGGATCTCGCGTAGCTCTGGTCGGATGACATTTAAGAAGAGGGTTCCAAGTACTGAAAGAGATTTGTGATGATTGATAGATTTGAAAGTGAAACGTAGGAATAAGTGAGAACAACCTAACAAGTAATGTGTTTTAGGTTAGGCTTTGAGATATTTCTGAAAATTTGGTCACTTATAGTTTCGACACCGCTGATTTCGAATCTGAAGTCAGAATTTCTGTAATTGATCTCATTTTTGAGAAAAGATGTGTCAAAGCCATTTTCAATGCTATTTTCCTCCATGTTTTCACGTGCTTACGTGTCGACATTTTCGATAGTTACGAAATAGTGGAGAAAATAGCACTGAAAATAACTTTGACACATCTTTTCTCAAAAATTTAGAACAATTACAGAAATTCTGACTTCAGATTCAGAATCATCGACGTCGAAACTATCAGTGACCAAATTTTCAGAAATATCTCAAAGCCTAACCAACAATACATTACTTGTAAGATGCGGATATTATTTGAAACATCGACAATAAAACTAGAAGACTGTACCCAGAATATTAACTGTTTTGTGAGAATTCACGTCAAATTCTCGAAAAAAGTACTATTTTTAAAAACACCCGACTAAATGGAAAATGAAGAGCAGAAAAATGCCTACCCTCATTGAAATGCAGCAATTTTAACACAAGTGTGCGTATTTGAAATGAGATAGAACGCAATTTGGACTCAATTTTGCAAAAAACAGCGACACCACAGATGGAGAGAGACAAAAGGGCACTTGCCAATGGGTGGTTTGGTGGATGACTATGTGTGTGTGTGCACCAAGTGCGCTGAATACGACGACACCATACAGATTCCTTTGAATTTGTAGCAAGAAACTAGGAAACACACAAAAGAGTTTTCAGTTCACAAGTTTATTACAATTTAAAAATCATTATTAAAACTCAAAAAATACAGAAAAATACAGAAAAAAATGCAATAAAAATTACTTACAACACATTATTTTTTCACAAAACGGAATGAATGATAAGACCAATAACAAGACACTTGTTTCCGGAAAGAATTACATGGATAAAAGAGCAATGATAAAGGCAAGAAGAGAGAATTGGCACACGGAAGACATGGTGACGATGCGGAGATCCTTATTGTGGGTGTTATCAGTTTGGTACTCGTCGTTGTTTTGGGAGGCTTTGGGTAGGGGTGTGGTGGGTCTGGAGCGGGAGATGATACGATGAAGGCGTACTTCGATGTAGGGCTTGCGGTTGGAGGTGTTCACGTGGACGGTGCGGGTGAGTGGGAAGTAGTCGCTGTGGTCGAAGGTGAGCTGAAACAAAGGCTTGATAGATTGTGTCTATTTGGGACTGGATAGAAGTTACGGTTCTGTATCGTTTAAAGGATCACATGAGAATTGAATGGTCTCAACTACTTGTCAATTTTACTGAAAACATGGCTTACAAGGGAATGGTCAGAGCTGTCCACGGGGTGTCTACATGTGACTTATTTTATCTCAAAGCTAATTTTTATGAGGATTCCAAATCTGTATTCAAATTTGTCAGAATGGCTCTGGGAGCCGAGATACAGCCGTCCAAAGTCCAAAAACAGGCCTTTTTTTCCAAACTTTGAGCGTTTATAACTTGCTTCGGAATTGATATTGCAAAAAAACCGAGTATATAATTCGATTTGTTTTGAAATTCTGCATTGACCCAACACCATAAATAATTTGTATTAAAAGCTAAGCAGCTCTGACCATTCCCTTGTTAGTGAGTCACAGAAATCATTGCTTCTTGTTGAAAATGAAATTTTACACCATAAACTTACTTCCACAGTCAGCTTCTGGATTCAAATTGAAATATAACCGGGAAAATCATGTTCTCTGTCACTAACTAAGCCTTGTTAGTAAAGGAAATTCACATCGAACCTTTTAAGGCATACAGAGCCCACCTTACTACAAACTACTTACAACTTTTAAAAGTTCTATCCAGCCCCTTTCTCCAGTACTCACCTCATAAGTCCCCATATTCGCAAGCCTCCAGAACTCTCCATCTCCATAGCTCACGACAATCTTTGCCCTTTCATCAATACTCACTGTCGCATTCACAATACCTTCTCCAGTCTCCGCGTCAATAATGGTTCCGTAAATTGCTCTGCAAACTCCAAATTCAGACCAAACTCTTCAACTTTTTACTCACCCATGAATCAAATTAATATAATTCAACATTGCATACTTGTTCTCCTCCCACAGCTGTCTCAACTTCTTCCCATGCGGGAACTTCTCACAATTCATCTCCACCGTAACTTCGAAGCAGTTGGTGTTGAGATAATTCCAATCCTGCATGCCACCCGAGACAATGTACCAGTCAGCTCCATTGATGATCCCGTTTTGCGGATCAATGCTGACGTTCAGATCGTCATCGAGGCATCTTGGCCCCTCTTTCCACATTCGCTCGTGTCCACGGGCGTAGGAGTACGCGAGGCGGACGAAGAGAGCGTTGTCGGGAGATGGAGCGTAATGAGACTGGCGCGTGCGTGTTGGGAAGTCGTCGAAGGGGTAGTTGACTGCAATGGTACGTGTAAAAAAGAGGAAAGGAAGAGAAAAGAAAAGGAAAGGGCTCACCTAAGGTTGTACCACCATGAAGATTAGCGGAGAGGACGAATGGAATTTGTCGCGTCCAATTCATTATCGCAGTTGTTTCCGGTTGAATATCACTCGTTGGGAAATAGTTTGGGAATCGACTTGGAAAGTTTCGATTCAAATCTTTCATGTTAGCATTTTGCCGTCCAGTCACACCACTATGATCCCCCTCCGACGCAAGCTCGTACCCATCCGGATTCATAGAAGGCATGAGATGAATTCGAGTGCTGTCCACCAATTGGTGGATCCAAAGGTTGGTGTTGTAGTTCTCGAGGAGAAGGTGGGCGAGAGAAATGAGGAATACCCTGCCGGTGACCTCATTGCCATGCATATTGGCGACGTATTTGAACTCGGGGATCAGTTTTCGGTGGCTTTTTGGGTAACGCGAGATGACGAGCACCCAGAGTTCACGGCCTTGGACTGACTGGCCAGCAGAGTAGATATGCGTCAGGGTGGGGTATTTTCGATGGAGGTCCTGGAAATAAAGAAGGTTTTTAATTCATAAAAAGGTCTCAAATCTTTTTAATGTTTGTTTACGATGCGAATTTTTTGGTATTAAGCTTATTAAGCTTACATATTAGTGCCACACAAATCATCCTTTCAACTTTTGTAAACGTTTTTCCGTGGCAAAAGCATCAAAAACGCAAAAGTTTCATGTTTTTCTTGGTTTCATGTAATAATATTACAGAAATACAACTCTCACCACCAACAGACACAAAATAACCACTCTTCCAATCCACTCTACCCCCTTCAAAGCAAAAAGTATCTGCACGAAGTGGGATTCGAACCCACGCACCCATACGAGTACCAGAACACCCAGTAGACCTCGAACTTGAGGCAAGCTGTACGCTTGAGTCTGGCGCCTTAGACCACTCGGCCATCCGTGCGTTGAAACAGCGGCCGGTGGAGGGGGTAGACATGTGTGGTGCGAGTGGAGGGGGTCGCTGGGGAGAGGGGGAGAGAGGGAGCGGAGAGAAAGGGGTCAGAGGGGAGAGGGGAGTGTGGTTGTGTTGTTCTGTTTGAAGAGATAAAAAAGAGAAAATTTTGGTAGTTCGCGTTAAAATTGATGGTAAAGCTTTTGAATTTGACCATGAACATCTTAAAAATCGGACAATATGTTTTTTTTTCAATTTTTCTGAAGTATCGCTCAGTTTTCCTCCAATCCACCTATTTTTAACCCCTGACAGACAGACACATACCCCAAAACACTACAACTAATCCATAAAACTCACATGAATATGATCCGTAAGCCTTGAGTAGTTCATATGACTGAAATCATATGGATCTCGAAACGGTCCAATCTCATTTTTCAACTGCTCAAAAGACTTGATTTCTCCCTCTTTTGTGAAGTGTTTTATCAGCATCTGCAAATAAAAAACCTTCAGTTAACCCAGAAAAACTAAAGGAACTTACTTGCTCCTCATCTTCTGCCAGCCTCGAACATTGTGCTAGTGCACACACCAGGGTGAAGAAAATCAGTGACCTCATCGCATGGATAATCTGAAGAAAATTGAAAAATGTAGGAAATCAAGAAAAAGAGCAAATAAAAAAGACAGAAGCAACACAAGAAACAAAACAACCACATAGTTCAGTGATGACGTGTCAGGAATTGACAAGAAATCGGGCACTTTGTTGCAATGAGACTTGGAAGCGCATTGGTCTCCAGAGAGCCCTTCCAAGACGAGAAGGCGTTACATAATTGGAGTGGTGGTTGCAAAAGTATTAGTTACGGATATGACCCAATTACCAATTGGAGCGCACTATGGGGAGCACTCATGGAGGGAGGAAGGGGGGAGGATGTTAAATGGCACTGGCTTTTGATTCTAGGAGAAGAGAAGGAGAAGGGCAGTTAGGATCTGGTTCTGGGTATGGTTTTCAGGAAGAGAGAGGTTGAAAGGGAGGTTTAGAAGAGAATGGATAAGAAAAATGAATTAAAAAGTGAAAAAAATACAGTTTGATCTATAAATGAAGTATTTTTCTTTAAAATTTGGAACAAAGTTGGATAAGTTGTAGAAAATCAAACAGAACACGTTTTATCCAAGAAGATAAGGAATAAAAGAAAAAAAACTATGAAAAATACTTCAACATCTAAAACAGTCCCAAAACACACTAAAAACGATGTTTTCATCACCGTTTTGCCACCACGCTTGAAATTCCAAACAGAAAAACTTGAAAACAACACCATTCATCAAGTTCACCCTCCCCACCCCCACTCTCACCATTAGCCACCCATACACACCGATTATGCATTTTGTCTTTTGGGACTTTGAGGATACGAGGATACGAGGATCCAACACAAATAGACAGGCGTCAAAACGGTTGGGGTGAAACTTGAGAACGGCCCCACGTTGGTGCAGCACCATCAAAGTGCGTATTGAGTGACACAGGTATCTTCATTTTGCTCTCCACCCCACCCCACCCCTCTATACTTGCGGCAGGTTCAAAGAATTCACGACATCTGCGCGAAATGAGGGGCGGGTTGAAATAAAAATAAAACGGAGAAGGATGCATAAATGAAATAAAACGCATTACTCGACACGTTTACTTGCTTTTTTCGCGCTTTTAGAAAACAGAAAGTACCCTTCAAATTCGCAAAGACGTTCTGGGATTTTGGGTGTCAACTTCGAATTCGCAAGCTTAAAATGTAAAAAAGTGATGGATGACTGGTGTCAAAAGTCGCAAGTTTAGGGATTGAGACGGCTCAATGAGTTCCGCTCAAGTTTTCAGATTTTTTTCGGCTCAATGAAGTGGAAAATCGGGAAATAGGATAACAGGGGGTAAGGGAGGGGGAGGGAGGTCCGTTGAGAAAAATAAAATAGATAATGAAATTAGGGGCATTGGTGGTGGAGAAAAAGGAAGTGAAGGTTTCCATTCAAGTTTCTCGATTTGAAAAGCAATTGTGCTCTAGTGAACTAGTGGGTGCAGTAGAGCGAAGTTGCAATCCCATGAATTGTTGTAAAAGTGCGCTCTATTGATGATTTGCAGCATTTTTTGAGGATAAAAGCATTGAAAGTATTCATATAGTCTTTTTGGATAAAAAAATGTCGAATTTGTAAAGGGTAGCAGCATTTTTGAGCCCTAAAAACTGGCCAAAAAGCTATATTTTCATACTAATCAAAAACTTAGGCTGTTCAAGTACTTAAAAAGTGTTTTGGAATCTAAAAATAAAGAATTTCAAAGGTAAAACTATTTATAACAGGTTTCTTGAGTCCTGAAGAACCTATTTCTTCCAATTGCGCTGAAAAATCATAAAATTTAACCAAAAAACCTGGAGAAACTAACAAAAATAGCAATATTTCATGTTTTCTAAAAGCTCTAAACATCACACCTTCTAACCTGCAACCTTTCCAATTTTCAACCTACTTCAATGCTCAAAGCCATCCGAAATCCAACTATACCATCAATCTTTACGAGTTTCTCAACAAAATCCAACCTGACAAGTGTAGAGTAAACCAGAAACCAACCTAGCATAGGTTCAAAACAAAAAGTGAGCTTATTAATAGCAAATAGCTAATCGCCGAGGGCTGCCCCAACTGACCGCCAGATTTGTTTAGATCCGCTATAAACTTATGCATTGGGAACAAGTAAGTGAGTGGGGGGCAGATGCTGTTTCTCTTTACACACAACAGACATCCAACCAGTGTCATTTTCATCAAAACTCTCGACTTGATGAATGAATCGTGTTCGGGGGGAAGAGAGGGGTGGACAAGGGTGTGACAAACTGAATTGAATCTTAATTGGATGATTGGTGGCTCTTGGTGCAAGTGTGCCACAAGAAGTATAAATGAGATAAAGAAGAAGAGGGAGGGGTGGGTAATAAACTGACCGTCTGGCTGGCAAGTGACCCCAGCGGAATTTGACTCGTTCCCATTACAAAAAAGTTGCATTGCGCAAGACGATACCAGAGAGATCGAGTGTAAAATTGAGAGCCCCAGGAGCCATTTGGTCTCACATTTGTTGTTTTTTGACGCAATCGTCAGCGGGTGAAAAGACGTAACAAGTGGCTCGGATGAAATAGGGGGTATAAATCATGGACCTTCTGTTCATTGCCACGTGGCATTTTTCAATGGAGAAAAATGACGTTTTATTGTTGATGTTTGGGATAATTGGCGTGGAAGGTCAGAAAAAGAAGGAGTAGAATAGAGGTGAAGAAAAGAAAAAGGAAAATTGAAACATTTCTAGTACCTCGTGGTAATGCTTACCGGGAAATTAAATTGAGTGAATTAATTGCACAATGAGCATTTTTAATTTTTTCTTGTCTTTTTATAGTTGAAGTACAAAGCAATAAAAAAGTTCAAAATGTTGGTAAAAGGGAGGCAAATTTAGAGACGATCTTTTTGTTTGTTTATTAGCTCAGCGGTGGCAATGATGTCAGTGAAAAAAGGATCTGATAGAACTGTCAAATGTTGTTTTTCAGGTGTCTTCTGGACGGTTTCAATACAAGTTTTTGTCGGTTTGAAGCAGAAAGTTGTCCGAGTGAACTACACCAATATTTGTTATGGAAAATTGGTACTTTACGTAGTTTTGCGTGACTTGTTTCCTGGAAAGTACTAAATTTTTGTTATTATCTGATATTTATTTGATGTTCTTGAGAAAAGCGCAATACGAGTAGTTCGGAGAAAACTAAGCTTACCTGAAATGGCTGAAAACTTGTGTTAAAGCATATTTTTTGTACAAAATGCGACTTTTGAATTCTTGACAACAAAGTTTTTGATTTGAAAGACTAACAAGTAATGTGTTTTTGGTTAGGCTTTGAGAATTTCCTATAAATTTGGTCACTAACAGTTTCAACGACGCTGATTCTGAATCTGAAGTCAGAATTTCTGTAATTGATCTCATTTTTGAGAAATGATGTGTCAAAGCCATTTTCAGTGCTATTTTCTCCACTATTTCGTAACTATCGAAAATTTCGACACGTAAACACGTGAAAACATGGACGGAAATAGCATTCAAAATGGCTTTGACACATATTTTCTCAAAAATGAGATCAATTACAGAAATTCTGACTTTAGATTCAGAATCAGCGACGTCAAAACTATCAGTGACCAAAATCATTGCAATTATCATCAATTAACATTATAATTGCATTCCCTTCTCCTAGAGAACTACACAACCATTCACCCCACCCATTTTCTTAGTTTTCCACCATATTTCCCTTTTACCCTCTCCCTTCCTTCTGCTTGTCGCCAAGAACTCCAAAAAAATAGATCAAACCACGCTCTTCTCACTCTCGCATTACTCCCTGCCAAACTTGTCAAAACACCCCATTTCGCTATCACCTTTTTGCTCAATCTGACATTTTCACTCTTCACGCACACGTGATACATCCACCAGCCAGCACTCCATATTTCATTCCACGAGACGTATGTCGCCTTCTGGCTCGCGGAGCTCCCCCGATGCGAGAGGACACCAAATTCGAATTAGCTCCTATCACACATTCTTGTTTACCAGCGTCGCTTTTAGTACATACAGAGGAGAACATTTTTGTTGTGTGTGTATCTTATCAATCGTTTGGAAGAGTGTACTCTGATGGGTTGTGTGTTTGATATCATCAAATTTTCAAGGAAAAAGTTTCCTATTAGCTAGTGGTAATCTTATCTTCTTTAAAAGGACACTTTTTTCACCATTGCACTTTCTCATTCATCTTCTGCGCCTTAAAAGCGTCTGACGTCCATAAGAAACCTTGCAAGTTTTCTTCTCTTGTCAAAATTGTGAAAATTGCATTCGCCATCTCGCTCTCGCCCAAAAAAAGAACCCAGAGCTCTTGTGTCCTCAGCCGAGATGAATGTCTTTCGGTTTTTTTTCATGAATTTCCTTCCATATGAATGAGTTTTGTGGGGGTAGAGAGCACTTTTTCGAGTCGGCATCATAAAAACTTCTGCTGAGAGTGTGTGTGTAGGTGCAGGTATTCGTCAAAACAGAAGTGGGTGTAGTTTGAGTGAGTTGTGACGTGGCAAATGGGGGTTTTGGGGAATGTGGAGCGAAGGGAGTTAGAAGAATTTTGTACCGTCAAGTTATAGATTTCTAGATATTGAAAAACTAGGAAAACGCATCATAATTTTTTCAATTTTCTGAAGATTTTCAATTTTCTGAAGATTTTCAAGTTCCACCACTATTTTCCTACTTCCAACAATATTTCCAATTTAATTAACCCCTTCTAGCTCTCTCAAATCAACAATCAACCTAATCCATCCTCCCTCTCACTTTAAACCCAGCCTTTTCTCTTCGATTCTCCCCGATTCCCTCCGAAACTCAGTCAACATAAACAAGACCACAAGCCCAAGAGTTTAGGTTCTTTATCTACCTTTCCACGTGACTTTCCGTTCCTTTGGGGCTACATTCAACACTATGAAACATTGTTGTTGTCTTTCTCTCTCTCCAACCACCCCCGGCTACCAGAACTTACCCCTTTCTCTATTTGTCTCCGTTCGGCATACTCTTTTTGTTTGGCCGGCCCGTCTCCCGTCCTCCATATGACCCTCGCGTCTCTTCTCGCATTCCTCTCGATTTCGGGGGGCCCTTTTGAATAGTTTGGACCTCGTTCGAAGCTTTTTTTCAGTGTTTTGATTTCAGGGAGATGTTGTTGAGCCGTCATGCGCTGATAAGACCGCAGATCTCGGTGAGTGATAAGATTTGGTTGATCGGAGAACCGGCAGATGGGTATAATGTAGTGTAGTCTGCGAGGTGATAAGAATTTTCACTTATCAGCACGTTTTTTATAGATTTTTGGAAGAAAGTGATGTTGTTTGGTGAATGTACAGTTTGTATACAACATTTAATCCTTTCTTTTTTCCGGAAAACCTTACTTATAGTCACTATTTTTGCAAAACCTACTTTTTAATCAATTTATCATTGTTAATCAATACTTTTCCAGCATCTCATGAAGACCATCAATGGTAGCGCAGCCCTCGGTAGCCACGTGTCTTTCCGGCGGTCTTCTGGTAAGCCTTATTGCTTTTTTGGAATGATTATCTCATTTTTATCAACAAAATATCATTCAGATCTCCCAAAACTGCCGGCTCCTCAAGCTGGAAAGACTTTGAAGCACTTTTTGGATTTCGCAGAAGCCCTCCAGTCCAAAAAAGAGTTCGAGGAGACCAAAAAAGTGAGTATTAGAAAGAAAATGTACAATAAATTCTAAAAACTAGTCAATTTTAGATAGTGAACGAGTTCGTGGTGAAGGATCTGCCAAAACTTCAAGATCTCCTGCAAAAAAGAGCTGATGAGCTGCCGAACTGGGTAAATGATAAATCTCAAGTTAAAATTATAATTTTTCATGCTCCAGCTCACACCATGGTGGCTCAACATTGCCTACCTGGCCGCCAGGACGCCTCTCCCAGTCGTCACCTCCCCAGGAGTCATGTTCCCAAAATTCGACTTCTCAACTCCAGAAGGACAACTCGATAATGCGGCGAGAATCAGTCAGGCTGCTGTGAAGTTTTATCTCCTTGCTAAAAAGTTAGTTCAGCTCTTGAAAATTGTGAAAAAGAACACTCTAAAAACATAAAATGATTGCAGTGATCAGCTCAAGCCAGATATGGCGGGGAAGTCACCACTGGACATGAGTCAGTACAAATTCTTGTTCGGAACCACTAGAGTGCCGAAAGTGGGTGTGGATGAGATCAAGTACGGGTGCGATTACAAGGAGACACTTCAGCATATTGTGGTGATTCGGAATGGACATGTGAGTTGGGTTTTGGAGTAGCTATTAGGTTTGATAAAGTGTGGGTCAGTACTGAAAGTTGGAGCAGGTTTTCAAAACTCCATAATGTATGAAAAGTTACAAATTTTGAGACTTTTAATTAGCACATCTCCACAATACAATTCATAAAGAACAATACATCAAATTTATCATCTCCACCTTCAATTTCAACTATTTCCAGTACTTCCAAGTCCAAGTCCTCGACGCCAATGAACAACCATTGTCAATTTCCGCAATTACTCAACAACTGGAAAAAGTGGTGGCGGAGAGCTCAACGCCAAACCCTCATCCAGTGGGAATTGTGTCGTCTGACTCGCGCGACAAATGGGCTAACGTTTACACCGCACTGAAGAGTGTGTTTGTAGTTCTGAACAGCTTCTAAAAACATAATTCTTTACAGAAGACAAGACCAACGTGGAATCTCTCGAAGCAATTGAAAAGGCGTTGTTTGTGGTGTGTCTAGACAAGGCCAGTGAGCCACCGGTTGGGTACACGGAGAAGGATGAGCAAAGCAGGCAAGCGCTGCATGGTGGTGGTTCCAAGAGCAATTCGTGTAATAGATGGTTCGATAAGACTATTCAGGTGAGTTGGAGGTGTTCTAGAGTACTGTTCTTCTGACATGTAGCTTTCTGAAGCAAAATGAATGTAATGAGTGTTTCAGTTTGTGATTGGAACCAATGGCTACTCCGGAATGACTTATGAGCACACACCTGCAGAGGGACCACCAGTGGGAGCTTTGATGGATTATGTTTGCGATCAGTTGTGAGTTTTGTTAATTGCAAACCTACATTTTTCAACCATTTCTATTTTCCAGCGATGCCAACGCTTTCATCACCTCCGGCCCATCAGCCACAACCCATGTCCCTCGCCTCGAACTCAAAACCGACGAAGAAATCAACAAGAGAATTGCCAAATCCTCCCGTAACATGGACCACGTGGCATCGGACCTTGACATAGTCGCATTCACCTTCAAACCCTACGGCAAGAACTTCCCCAAGTCCTCGAAAATCTCGCCGGATTCTTTCATCCAGATGGCCTACCAATTAGCGTTCTACCGGATCCACTCATCGCGTAAGTATCGCATGAAAACACCTAAAGCGAAAAAGGGTTTCCAGTTCCTCCAACCTATGAAACAGCAACATTGCGAAAGTTCACGGAGGGTCGTACGGAGAACATCCGTTCTCCAAACAGTGCCGCCGCCGGGTTCGTCAAGAAGGTATCAAGATGAGACACTTTCTCATTTCACACCTTTATGTTTTAGATGGTATCGAAACCGCCGCGACCGGTCAGCGAGATCTACGAAGCGTTGGTGAGCGCCACTGACAGTCACAAGAAGTACACAGTGGACTGTATGAATGCAAGTGGAATGGACCGACACTTGCTAGCCTGGAAGCTGATTGCCAGTGAGAACAATCTCCCAACCCCTGAACTCTTCGGCTCCAACATCTACCAGCAACTCAACCACTTCCAAGTCTCCACTAGCCAAGTGCCAACCCGCCACTTCATCCAAATGTGCTTCGGGCCTTCTGCTGTGGATTGCTATGGAATCTGCTACAATCCACAAGAAACCGAGCTGCACTTTATGATCTCCACATTCAAGAGCTATGGCTCCACGAGCTCCAAGAAATTCGCCAAAGAGTTGTCGAAAGCTCTCATCGACATGAAATCGGTTATCAATAAGGCAACGAAAGATGCTTCAAAGCTCTAGAAAGCTGGCCATATGTAGTGCTTACGTGTCTCTTTGAAACCCTTTGCCCTCCTTTTCCTTTCCCCATGCAGTCTGCTTGTAGATATGTGAACTTTGCGATAAATTTGTGTATTTGTAGATACTTTTATTAATTTAGAACAACTATTACAGACTTAAAACTTAAAAAATGGGGAAAAAAGAAAAAAGAAAGACCCGTAAAAACTAAGCTTTTGGAAGGTGGCAATTCCAATGCCTGGGAAGAATCAAGTCGACAATGGCGTTAGAGTATGGAGCACAGTGTCCGCGTCGAGCGTACCATTCTTGGCCGTAGAAAGCTATGAACATGCCGGTACCTGCAAAAATATGGTTTAAACGTTTCCAACTTTTCAATAGAAACCCCATAATCACTTACCAATCAGCAGATTGAACCAAAGCGCCGTATTCCAAGCTGATCGACTAGTGATCAGCCTCGAGACTGCAAAAAAGATGCCTCCAAAGATAAAGTACAGTATGAACATGACTGGGTAGAAGCAACGGAAGGCGACTCCAAACCAGTACTCGTGGAACACCGCGGACAGGAAGAACACAGCCATCTGAGCGACACGCTGTCCTTTTCGACCGGGGATGTATGCAGAAAGGTCCCGGAACACATAGGCGTAGAGCCAATCGTGAACTACCAGGTTCCAGTTGCGGTAGTATTCTGCCATGTTGGATGAGTTCCACCAGTTCTACAATAGTTCACTGTTTTTATAGTTTGTATGAAATTCAATACCAAATAAAACTGCCGATCAGCAAACTGCATCATCTCCGAGAAGCAATTCAACCAGCAGTGCAGAAGACCATAGAAAAGGGAAATCAGACAGATGATTCCTGGGATTATACCGGTGAAAAGTGACAGGGTGATAGTAGAGAGGGAGAGAGTGTGGTACTCCTGGACGTGGAGCCAAGGGAACACCCATTGGGTGTAGGTCAAATTTACAAATTCAATGATAGCAAGGCACTCGAGGAAGTAGAGTCCTGCTGCTCGCATATCTCGTTTTTCAGTTCTAAAACTTTTTTTTAGAATTGATCGACTCAATGTGTACCGACCTCGGGTACTCATCCCTATAGATGAACGACGGACAGAACTGATAGTACAGGAACTGGTCCATACTTGGCCAGCAGTCAATCTCCCCTCCGGTCTTCAACGTCATTGCTCTATTCCAATTCTCTCGGATGAATGAGTGCACTTTCATGGCTATTCTTGTCTGGAAAATCAAAAATGAGCGGGTTTTCTTGCTATTTTTGGATGTTAGGTTCCCTCACCGTCTCACAAGTGATTATGAACGAGCAAGCACAGTTGAGCTCTGACTCATAGAGGAACTTCAAAGGGAAGTAGAAAAATGCCACAAGGTAGGTCAAATAAGCGCTGACAAATGGGATCTGTAACTCTAATTTGTGTTTTTGTCTAATTAGAAAAAAGAAAAATTCAAACTGACATTTCCCGCGAGACTGGTATCCTTTGTCGGCACACTTGTCCAATATTGGTAAGCATAGTACACGCCGATGGTGCTCGCAAACATTCCGGTCCAGACCGCCATAGTGGAGAAGAATTGTTCAAAGTTCCACCAGATGAGCCAGGTATGATGGAGTGGCATTTTATGAATGAGAATGTCGTCGATAAGGGCTCGAAGGAAAAAGAGCACAAATACAGCGGTAAAGCAGTTGTAGATGATTTTCATGTTGCCGTTACGGAATTCAGTGCTGGAAATTGGACAGTTGAGCTTTGGAATAGGTTTTGAAATAGAAAATGGTATACGAAATTGTGGGAATTTTAGTGAGAGACTGCTATTTGCTAATGATTTTGTGATTTTTTTTATTTTCCTGTTATTTTTCACATTTTTTGTTTGATTTTGAGCCACTGGATGCATTTTCATATTACTCTGAACTTTTTAAGCATCAAAGCTCACATTTTCAACTGAAACTTTCCAAAATTCTATATATTCATTACACCACATCACTCTAAACTATTTTAATACCTATCATCATAATCATCACCTCTACCAGAAACAGCAGACACTTTTTATTCTACTTCTTAGAACTTCTACTCCCACATCCCATCGTGTTTTGTAGCCTTTGCTCATTTTTATATGACTTACGTGAGCAACGACTCTCTGATCACAAACACCTTCTCCTTGAACTCTTTCCTCTTCGGTTTCGCCGTCGACAACACTTCCTGATTCTTCACGACATCATTGTTGTTGTTTTCCTCTGGTTTCAGCTCAATTGAACCCATTTTTGAGTGCCTGCAAGTTTTGAAATGTTAAACAAGAGGAGGTGAACATCGAATGAAAGTCAAGTCACAGTGTCTCTGGTAGTTGTTGTTGTGAGTGGTGAAATGGTGAAATCGAGTTAATTCTGAATCCAAATCTCATCTTATTCCCGTTATCAAACGGGTTTTTTGTAGCGCAATGGGTGTAAGAAGGAGGGATGTGTTATAGCAATCATAAAAAGTCAGAAATTACGTAGGAATCTTCATGAAAACATGTAAAATTTTTAAAATCTTCAGGTTATTTATTAGATCCTGCAATAAAATCCTAGTAAAAGCCTTGAAAAGTTGCTATTTTCTCCCTCCCCCTACACAAAGAACAGAAGCTTGCAAAAGTGGGTCAGTCCTCAATTCATTTCCCTCTCTCGGAGAGAC
This sequence comes from Caenorhabditis imperialis, assembly GCA_963572205.1. NCBI lineage: Eukaryota > Metazoa > Nematoda > Chromadorea > Rhabditida > Rhabditidae > Caenorhabditis > Caenorhabditis imperialis. Next base: position 2,665,961 of record OY751544.1, on the reverse strand, counting down.
TGGATGAGGGAAAAGTGAAATGGCCGTACAGGAGGTGTAAAGCGCAGTTACATTTAGGCCAGGCGCATCGGCCGCATCTCGCTGTCCGGAACGCACGGGATTGACTATTTAGATTAAGCTTGAGTGGGAGCGAGATCGCATCTCATTTAACCTGGGTTCTGTAGCCTACAAGAAGCCAAGAAGCTCAAATGTTCATTTTGTGAGTGATCATGTTGGAGAAAAAAGTGCAGTGTCTTACTGTAAGAGCTAAGAATAATCGGCTCGGATTAAGAATGTATGAAAGTGTAAAAGATTAACAAAACTTTTAGATGGTCATTGGATTAGTGATGTACTTTTTTGCACTTTTTAGTTTACTGTAACAAGTGTACTGATCTAAAATTAGAAAAATTATATTTAAGTGGTTTTGTATTAATATGAACAGTAGTCCTCAAAACATGTTGAAAAAAGACATGTGCATAAGTACAGGTTATAAAGTACAGGTTAAAATTAACCTTTTTGTGTTAAAAATTCAAAATTTGCAGTATTTTGAATAGTTTTTGGGTCACACAAGCTTCTGATTCCACATTTTTATTCGGAATTTGATTAGATATCCAAATTTTTTTGAAAAACAAGGGTCCAGACAGTTCATCTTTTTAACATTCCAGTTTCAGACACAATTTTTCTTATCAATGTTCAAGAACCTATTCAATATACTTAACATACTCAAAACTCAAACTTTTTTAAAAATATTACATCCAGACATATTCACCCTATCTCTGAACACCTTCTAATAGTTATTCTAAGTCTAACGCATTCCTTTTCACTGATTCTGAACTTTCAGCATGTGTCATAGTTCCATCACTAATCCTCTTTATTCCCCTCACTATCTAATCATTTTCAGAGATCTTTCCCCTATTTCCCCAAAACGTAAAGCACCGGAAACCCCGCATTAAAAAAGGGCGTTTGCCCTTTTTTGCATCCCCATTGAACTATAATGTTATTCATTGAAACTATACTGAAATTTTATCGAAAATTAATGTAAAAATATGGGCAAATGATGAGACAAATGATTGGCAAAACAAGAGGATCTATTTTATAGCAGAGCATAATTCGAATTAAAACGAGATGACGTAACAGGAGGAATTCCACATTTACAGTCTATTTTCCACCTTTTATTTTTGACTTCCTTCCCACCTGACCAACCATCCAGAGGGATGATCAGGTAAGAAAAGGGTATTAACTTTATTTTCCACTGTATAACGACCAGAGAACTTGTCTCAAAGTATTCATGCCTTCTAGAAAACCAAAAATCAAGAGGGGATATGTAATACATATAATTTTAGTGTTAAAGATTGGTATACTGTAGTTTTGTATGTTATCGGCTGTCTGGAACCAGAAAAACAAGACTAATTGTCTTATTTTGAATGTTACACATCACAGATCAGTTTCAGTTCTTAATCTCCATCTTCTAGCTTCCATAATAGTACAATGCACTTTTGACGCACACTTTGATCCTGATACCCAAATCTGAGATGTGAGATCTGAAATTCTCTGGCGGATTAACTTTATCCGTCTGGTCCAGATGCATTATAATCTTCCAATCGTTCCTCAAAAGTACAGATGATTCAAGAAGGAACCAGTGTGCTGTGATGTCATGTTTTGATCTTGACTACAAGGGAAAGGATTTTTGGGGTGGAAATCCATGGAAAAATTGGTTTTTCGCTCCACTAACAATTCGCAATAAAGGTGTTTTAATGTTTGAAAAAAAACCACCTGCTTCTCGGAAAGTTTGCTCTGAAAATTAAATTTCTTTATTTCGCCCGTTTCCAGCTGAAATTTACATTTCTTGTACTTTGCCAACGGCTTTAAACACCTGTAAATCGATATATGGCCTTTCAAAGTGCAAAGCAGGCTTGCAGTTACGTCCTTCATTAAAAAGTCTGATGCAAATTGCCTCAATTTGAGGGCACGTCCATGGACCAGCGAGATCAAATGCAAAAGGGAACTGGCAATGTGAAAAAAGTACATTTTATAGCTCCAAAAACATTCAGATAAGCATTTTGGAAAATTGTATATATAGTCCTTACAAGTAATGTGTTTTTGGTTAGGCTTTGAGAATTTTCTATAAATTTGGTAACTGTTAGTTTCGACGTCGCTGATTCTGAATCTGAACTCAGAATTTTTGTAATTGATCTCATTTTTGAGAAAATATGTGTTAAAGCCATTTTCAGTGTTATTTTCTCTACGATTTCGTAACGAGCGAAAATGTCGACACGTAAGCACGTGAAAACATAGAGGGAAATAGCACTAAAAATGATTTTGCCACATCTTTTCTCAAAAATGAGACCAATTACAGAAATTCTGACTTGAGATTCAGAATCAGCGACGTCGAAACTATCAGTGACCAAATTTATAGAAAATTCTCAAAGCCTAACTAAAAAACATGTACTTGTTAATCCATCCTAAGGAAAAGGGTCCAAAATAGTCCGTGAAAGCTGGGAATCACTAACATAACTTTCTGAAAGACATCCAGGCTCATTGCAATTCGATTCTCTGTTTCCAGACTCACTAGTGACTACATGTATAACAAAATTTTCCAATTTCCCAAATGTTTAACACCGTGTGCCCACGCAATTCTCTAATCTCCAGCCGGCAAAAAAGTTCTCTCGTCCCCAACAAAACACATCTGCTGCTGCTAGTGCCGGCGGCGCCGCCACTTGCCTGCAATACTTCTGAACTCTTATTCCCGAGCTCATGAGGCGGAAACGAAGAGCGGGACGAGTGTGTGTTCGGCGCCCAGTGCGAACCAGTAAGAGGGCGCGAGAGAAGCAGAGTGCACTTTCCATGGAACCAGCCGGCACGCGGCGCCCCGTGTCCGCTGACGTGCTTGTCTCCGCCGGTCGCCGCTCCCCTCTCTTTCTCGGGCGCCACTCGCCTCCGCTCGGTCTCTCGCCTGCGCCTATAGGCTCTCTAAGAATTTGCACTTTTAGGTGGGGTGCTGGTGGCGAGCAGAGAAAGAGCTCACTTTGAACATTTGGTATGTGATGAGAAGAGTGTGTGCACGCGTTCGAACAAAAAATGGAAAGGAAACAGGGGGACTGGAATAGTGCAAACTGACCGTTCGCCGCGATTTTGCGAACGAACGGCGAAAAGTGCAAATAGGAGGGCTGAAAAATGTGGACTTTTCCGACGTCGTTGAGTCACATGATGTCCTGATAATGCCCTCTGCAGGAAATTGATACTTTTGTGACAGAATTGCTCTTCGAGACCTCTTTCAGACTGATAATCATTGCAATGGCTCAAACACTATGTAAGCCCTCTCACGAAACATGATGATTTCTTGGTATTCACATTCCTCTAGATGCCTTCCTTGTTACATTTTTACAGCATCCTTACACAGAATACCTCTTTGTCTCTTTTATCATATCAATTCCTTTTGTGTCCACATTTTCTTGTATATTTTTACTTCATTTCCTTCATGTTTAGCTTCCTAGTCCAACTTTCCGACTCCTTGGGCACCTTGCACTTTATCCGCAAAGTTCGTACAAACGAAAGAACTGTGCAAACATCTCGGATGATTTCATGGTCTGGAAAAACGGGAAAACGACTCTCGCGCTCTCTCTCTCTCTCTCTCTAGTGTTGGAGAAATCACAACGTTCTAGAAAGGGGGCGTGACCGATCTGATGAAGAAGCCGACGGCACGGGGAGGCAGACCCAAGGGGGCGGGGACGGGGTGAAGATAGAGCAGTCCGCTGGAGAGCTCCTCATTTGAGTTTCTACCTCCAGACCGGGGCGCCCGGGGGCCAGTCCAAGGTGAGTACCTCTTAGGGAACTTTCGGGGTCTAGGAACTCTTCCCTTCCCCACCACGATCAAAAACCGGGGGCCGTGCAGACACTGAACGCGCATTGCACTTTTGCGATAAAGGTCATTTCGAACAAGAACCAACTTGTTTTTTTGTCCGCCCTCTCTCCCATTCTCCCCCGACAGTCCAAGCGTTTTTTTGTCCATCCCGCGCCGCATTCAATTGGAACGGTGGAACAGGGCGTTCCTCTCTAATATTTGTTAGGGACGTTGGTTTCGAAAGTGCATAGGGGGCGGGGCTTTTGTAGGGGGCTCCTGATTATTCTTCCTCTCTTCCTCCCATTTCCATATTCTCTGCATTATTCGCTTCTACTGCCCAATATTCCCTTTTCCAACCAGCGCCCTGAGAACATTTGAGGTAGTTTGTAATGTTGTCAATGTTTCGCCAAATTTACAGCATTCCTAGTACCTCGAATGTTCAAAACGGGCGCAAGGTTGAAAGGCGCTAACAGGTAGGGGACGGACTAGGCGGTGGGTTTGAGGTAGTTACGATTAATGTGGAGTTACTGATACTTCCACTATATCTTGCTGCCTCGAACCTGCTGTTGCTCGGTCAGAATTGTATCTTTTGGAGAGAATCGTCTTAGAGGACGCTAATCAAATTTCAGGATTTTAGAAATTCAGGTTGGTGGCAGCAGTCCTGATGGAGCACCAGACGTACTTTTTCAAGTTTTTGTCAGAAAAGAATAAACTGTTATAACATCCTGTGTTGTTCATGCAAAAGAAGAGAATCAGAGTTTCAGATTCTTTCTCGGACCGCGACGCGACCGCAACGCAACCTCGTCACTGCAGCGTACAATGTTCAATACATCATATCTCTCTCCGAACACAATACTTTAAAAAAGTAAAAGAAGAAACTTTTATTTTTACACTTCGCCCTCCTCGACATCATGATGCTGCAGTAGTGCCTCTCTCTGTTCATCCGTCGTCATATCAGTCAGCTTTTTTAGCAGTCGCCGCCCGCGATTCATGTCCTGTCGTGTCAGCGCCGGCTCCAGGAACTGGGTATTCCACTTGTCGACTTTGTTCTTCCACTGTAAGAGTACATGCATTGTGTGGACATGTAATCGGATGGAACTCACATAATACTGCCCGTGCGACCCGATGATGGCTTCGACGCCACACATAGCGTCTTCAAAGCACTGTAAATTTACAGAATTTTTATCGATGATGCGATAAGAAATGTAAAAAGGAGTTGAACTCACATGCTCCATACAGGACTCAAAGAGGGATTTATCGTACGCTTCATCGGTTTTTACATTCAACATGGCGACAAGGGGTTTTATCATTGTTCCCTGCAACATAAACAGTGTTTATTGATGAAGAATCTAAACTGAATAAAAATTAAGACATACTTGAATAAAGACAGTGAAGACGATCACCACTAAAGTCGTCGAGATCATAATAGGCTTTGCTGGCACCACTTCCTGGTCTGAAAATCATTCAGAATCAGTTTTCTCTTGGATGCTTTTAAAGTTAACCTATTGTTAGCACCAATCCAAAGCAAATTGCACCACGGAGCCCACCAAACGCCATGATTGTCTGATCGCGAAGTGAGATTTTCTGCATCCTCCACTTGTTCACTGTCCAGCTCAGGCAGAATACAACTGAAAAATGAAAACTTTGATGGATTCATTCTCATTTACAGTGCTCACCCAAAAACCGGGCTGCAAAACAGGTGGCTGTGACCACCGCCGCAAATCCAATGTCCCACTTGTGATCCTTGGAGAAAATCGAGAAGCCCAGAAACACAAAGATCACGGCTTCACAGCTAAATCATTGAAAATCATTGCATTTCAAGTTTTGAAACCTAAGATTACCATGAAGAAAGAGTTTTCAAAGTGTACTTGACGGTGATATCGGCGCGCTCTTCCATGCTACCTGTCACATACGACTTCATGCAAAGCCCGCACACTACTATGCTGGAAATTGGTGTTTTGTTTCTGACAGAAGGTGTTGTGAGATACCCAAGGATTCCGGAGACGTGAACGATTTCTGATAGTAGATAAGCGAGGTAGGGGATGGTGATGCAGATGATGGGCTGGAGGACGGAGACGTTGGAGCTCCATCTGAAATGTTTATGAAGATTCGAATGATGTTAGTCTAAAATGAAGATGGTTATCAGTGTTTTGCTGTTGCCTGACAGGTTTCTCTACTTGTTACATATTTTACTGATTGATTTTTCTGATTTGTTGCAGAAGCAGTGAAGTTTCACAATCTGAACATTCTCTGATTCTTTAAACGGTCATATTTCACATTTCACTTTGTTTATATTTCTATAAACTAAACAATTTCGCAACATTTGATAAGTGTTCATAGTTTATATTATCGTGCAAAGTGGCAGTGATAATGAGCTCTATTACAATTTGAACGAGAGAGTACAAAATCTGACGCGACGCAGATCATTTCTACAGAAACAGCAAAAAGTGTAGTTTTTCAGATGAGACATATATCATTCCAAAGCTCTTGCTGTAACGAATTCAGGACTGTTCTTAAATTTTGAGTACGACAAATGGGAGCCGAGATATGGAGCTTTGAAGTTTAGGTAGATCAAAAACAGTGCTTGACTTTAGAGCTCTGTATCTCATCTCATATAAATCGGAGCTAAATTATCAAACTTGTTTTGAGCGCCTTAAATGGAGAACTTTCAGATGACATTGTATTCTTTTCTCAATCCTTATGCTTTGATCATTCTAAAAAGTAACTGTACAACCACCTGTCAAACCGAATCACATCAAGCCTATTGACTCACTTGACCCCTAACGCCGCAATCACCGCGAAAACCACGCCGACAAGAATGCCACCGCCCGAGACAAGGAAGAAGTTCATCATCGACATGGTGTAGTCCTGGTAGATCAAATGCGCCTGTCCGATTTTGACCATCGAGTGGAACGAGTGATAGAGCACCTGATTAGTTTAAGATTTCCTCTAGATAATGATCAAGTGAATAGAGTACCACGGTAACTGCGTCATTGAGAAGCGACTCTCCGAACACTGTGATGTAGAGGAGTTTGTTGACATGGATTTCTTCGAAGACTACAAAACGTGTGAGATAAAATGAATGTAAGACGTAGACAACCAAACCTGACAAAACTGCCACTGGATCGACAGCCGAGATAACAGTGGAGAACAGCAAAGTATCGACAATAGTAATTTGGAAATCGTAAAAGTTTTGGAACGCGAATATGAAGCAACCTGCACTAGGAAATAGAAAATTATATCATATTTGGTATGAAGTGATGACTTACTAGTCAAAAAGATATTGAAAATAGTTCCGGCTACTGCGAAGAGAGTGATAGTGCCGATGTTGCTGATGAAGGCTTTGTTGGGCATGAAGTATCCCGCTTCGAGAACAATTGGAGGTAGGAGATACAAGAAGAAGAGATCTGAATTTGGAATAGTGATTGTGATGATGTTAAAAGTATGTTTTTTGAACTATTAACTTTATCCAAATAGCTCTAAACTTACCAGGATGTAGATAAAGATCAACTGTCCATAATTCATAAATAGAAAATCCTGCGAGCAACCCCAATATAATCAAAATTGCGGATTCTGGTAGGAAATGACGGGCTCTTGGCATTCTATGAAATCCTGAACGTTCTTTATCATTTTTTCAACACATTAAAATTGAGTTTACCAATTTTTGCACCCACAATGAGCAGCAACCACATTCCAATGAGCATGGGCGTCTCAGCCCGATTCCACTGCAGCACTGACATTGACTTCATTTTGTACTTTTCTGCAACATTGGAATCAGTAGCAAAATCGGAATACATTGTCATGTTCCAAGGGAGAGAAACTGTGGATTGAAAAGATCATATAAATATGCAAAACTTCCTCCATTTTTAACAGAAAAAGTGCGCAATAATCGTTATGAGTGATAAAAAGATAAAGATTGCGACAAAAAACTCACTTTTCTGTCTCTCCTGCCACAATATTTGTGATGAATGAGACGGGATGGAATGTTGTCAGGTTGAATCAAATAGTCATCGCCACTCTTCTCGATTAGATCAAGGTAATCATAAGAGGGATATGAATGATCAATGAGATAATCTGTAGAAGACAGAGACGAGATATGAATGGTTTTTGAAAAGTATTTTGTTTTTGGAGGGGGGAAGGTTTGCGTTTTTTCGCTTCTTATCATTAGAGAGAGAGTGGTCATAGTAGTATGCTGTTCTTCTTCAGATGAGAGAAAAAAGAGAAGTAATCAAGCAGTGATAATGATAATCAATTCAGGTTTTGTTGTGTTCGCTTGGTTTTTTTTCTTTGGTCTCTCTCATTCTCTCTGATTAGAAAACAAGAAATGAGGCAATGGAAAACAAGGAGCTGAAGAGCTTTACAAACAAAACAAATGAATGTTAGCGGGTCACTATTATCGATTATTTTTTTAGCCGAATAATTTTGTTTACAAGTTGAATAAAACAAATGAAACACATCCATTTTCAAAAGCCTAAACCCAAAAAATACATATTCTACTGCAACTTTCGATTCCTTCTCACCTGGTTCATTCTCACAGCTGTAGCCTGGTAGGCTTTTGGTTTTTCCTTTTCCTTTTCCTGGTTTTTGAGTGCCACGTGGCAAATTACAGCCTCATCTATGTGTTCGTGGTGTTTGGATCCATGGTCAACAAGACCATCCTGCCTAGTAACAATGTGCCAGCCACGATTCCTTATATAACAGTGCCATCCGAGTATAACGTGTTTTTGGAGTTTCAATCGCAGCCGGATGTAGTGGTTAGGGTGAGTTTTTGATCTACCTTTTGAACTATTGGTTCTTCATTTCAACAGTTTAATTTTCAAGCAATACACTGGAAGCATTCAAATGCACTTTGTTGCAAGAGACATTGCTCAACAACTGTTTTTCCACCGTGGAAACCAGATAAAAATCACCTCGATATCACTAGAAGATGCCAATGGAACCATGTCCACACCAACAGCGGGAGCCTATGATAAATCGGTGAGTTTTTTGTCTTGCGTTATGATTTTCCTTCCAATTTTTGATTTCAGACTGATGTTCAAGCTTACTTTCCATTATCTAATTTGACATCTCAAGAATCTTACATTTTACGGATAGAGTTCACTGGAGAACTCGACTCGAACTCGGATGGTCCTGCTCATTTGAGCTATACCAATTCTGATGGAGCAACTAGGTACTGATAAAACAAAATTCCCCATTTTTATGAACCCTGTTAGGTATGCAATTGTGCTTGGACACGATGTAACCCAGTCGGCTGGTCTTCGATATTTGATGCCTTGTCTGGATTCATCCGACTTTCCGGCAGTTTTTAATTTCAACATTCGTCACTCGCCAAGGTATCGGGTGATCTCCAATTTTGCAGCGCAGACGCAACAGTAAGTTCGCACCTTTGCACCTTGAACATTTGCACTTTTGCCTATTTGCCCATTTGCTCATTTGCCCATTTGCCCATTTGCTCATTTGCCCATTTGCCCATTTGCCCATTTGCCCATTTGCTCATTTGCCCATTTGCCCATTTGCCCATTTGCCCATTTGCCCATTTGCCCATTTGCCCATTTGCTCATTTGTCCATTTGCCCATTTGCCCATTTGCCCATTTGCCCATTTGCCCATTTGCCCATTTGCTCATTTGCCCATTTGCCCATTTGCCCATTTGCCCATTTGCCCATTTGCCCATTTGCCCATTTGCCCATTTGCCCATTTGCCCATTTGCCCATTTGCCCATTTGCCCACTTGTACCTTTGCCCATTTGCCCACTTGCACCTTTGCACCTTTGCACCTTTGCACCTTTGCACCTTTGCCCATTTGCTCATTTGCCCATTTGCCCATTTGCCCATTTGCCCATTTGCCCATTCGCCCATTTGCACCTTCGTTCTTTCATCATGAAGATCCATGTCCAAGAAGTCAATTCCACAAACCAAAAAACACTAAAATTATAGGTCATCCCAATACATGGCAACAATTTTCAACGCCACATTCCCCCTAGACACATCTCAAGTGGCACTTGCACTTGTAGATCAAGAACTTCCACCAGTTACAGTGCAACAGAGTGGCCTTACGGTACGGTTTTCATTTTTTGATCTACTATAGGTCAACGCTTTGTAGATCAATAAGTACTACCGGCAATCAGTGGTGAGTACAATATCTACTGCAAGGATTCTACAGTTTATGTCGACAAGGAGCGAACAGATAGGGAAACTTGGTAAAATGAAAGTAGTCATCATGGAGGATTCTTTACTGTTTTTCAGATGTACTTGCACTTCCCTCGTTGTCCGCAATTCAACAACCTGGAATCACATTTTACAATGAAAACGATGTACTTCGCGAAAACGTCGATCTCGGATTGATTGGTTCCACTTGATGATAATAAATACCTTAAATTATTTCCCCATTGTTTTACAAAAGAGACGTCAGGTAGAATTATATTAATCGAAGTTGACATGAGAACCACGCCGAAAACTAGTTGAGCAGAATCAACATATAATAGGCGTTGCGCGAGACGGAGAGCCAATTGATGCGAATGAGGTCAACCTGCCTTCTTTCCTATAGAATAAGAAGTGGCGGCGAAGGTGTAATTACAGTTGGCAGGTATTTCATCGTTCCTCGGAACGGCTAATACTTTCTGTTTTGGGCTTGGCTTTGATTAGCATGGTGTGATAGCAAGCTATGATGGTGTCTTGATTTGTTTTTAAACTAGTAAACTCCTTTTTCATACTTCTAATTATAGATGGCTTGAAAGTAGAAAGGAGGTAGAAAAAAGGTAGAAAAACGTGAAAATAATACAAAGTCTCAAAGATCTCGAGAACAATTATGTTCGGATAAACCAAACCAAACCACGTCGTCTGTGACGTTCTAAAGTTTTCCTGTTGTTTTTCTTTGTTTTTACGCTTTTCTCTCATTTTTTCTCATTCCCCCCCCCCCCCCCCTTCTTGTGATTTTCCACTGACACTTCATAAATCAAATGAAGTGTGAAACATATTATCCGCATTCGGATCTCTTTAATTGACACTTGTTGACACCTCCCACTCTGTATTTCATCTGATAGGATCCCCCCCTCCTTTCTCGTTTCTCATTTTGAATTTCAGATTATTTTCGGGATCTTCTTCACTTGTTTTTTATTGCCTAGTCAGTCTTCTATTCTATTTTACCCATTTCTGTTTTTCATCCCCCTCCTCCTAGTTTTTACTTCCTTTGTATTATTCACTGTCTAGGAGAAATTATAGGATGAGTGAGAGTGAGGAACTCAAACAACGAAAACCATTCGTCATTTCATTTTTTGAGCATTACGTTTAGAAAAAAGGCTGGAAAAGTAGAGGAAAGTAATGTTTGCTCGAAATGAAATTGGATATTATTGAGGTGTGAACTTTCATGTCAAAATGTCAATGAATTCCGAATGAGTCAAACCGCAGATGAAAGATCAGGGTGACTTTTCTCATAGTAAACTGTTCATGTTCATGTTCATCTTAACACTGACAGTGATGAGAACCCAATCCCTTGTCAAGGGCAATGTGTGATAATATAGTCCGACTTGGCCCAAAAATCCAATTATTCCTCGTCGACCTTTAGTTCTTCTTCTCATTTCGACTCAACTTATTTTTGACAAAAAGGGCTAACTAGCCACGAGTAGGTAGAACAATGAGTTCAGTGGTCTGAAAAAGTATGCGCGGCTCTTGGCGCTATTGTGTTGGAAATGAGTCAGGGGTGGGTTTTTTTGTGTTGCTCTTGGTTTTTTTGGATGCGTTTCGTAAAATAGTTCCTTATATGTTTCTGAATTTTTTTTTTTGAACACACATGAGTCTTGCTTGCTTTTTTGCTCCAAACCTACCTTATTTTCCACCCTGCTAAAATCTCGCATCACCCCCGTCCCCTCTTGATAAATTGTTCATGAGATATCTGTGAAAGTCTAAGTGAATGCGGGTATGAGTCCCCTCTCCTGCTGACGTGGGAATTTATCGTTTTCTAGGAGAAGGAAAAACAGAAGAAGATTTTTTTTTGCAGAAAGCTAACAACCTTTTACCTTATTAATTAACCAAATCAGTGTTGTATACTCTTCTTTGGTGACCTGATTAGCTTAGTTTGATCTTAACATTTCCCAGGAAAAAAAATCATGTAGCCCTTCTTTTTTTCTGCTCCAAATGAGTGAGAATGAGCACACTTCACTTGAGAATCGTGTCGAGAGGCAACAATTCTTTTTAATCTCGTCCAAGTGCCGTCTTTCTCGGGTTTTACGGTAGTCGTGTAATCCGTACTCGCCTTGATTTGGTTTTTGAGGTTTTAGTGCTCCCCCAGCAGGTAGCTACAAAGGATAAAAGTGAAAAATGGGGAGGAGGAGAAGTGAAAAAGCACGGAAGTCCAGAAGGGCCCATAAATAGTGAAGATTTTTCTCCGTTTTTCCACCATGACTTCACTTCGACAAATGCAAATTTCGACCTTCCCCCCACCCCTTGATGTCACTTTGTTACTTTTTCCACCTGCCAGAACCGCAAACTTATTCATCTGTAACATAACGCATTCTTACTCACACTGCTCCTCACCCCAATCTCATCAAAAAACGCTCCCAAAACTTTCGCACTTTTGCTCGGGTCAATCTCATTTTGCTCTCTTTTCCAACCCCCCTAACATCCTTAGCAAATTTGTCACTCTCTCTCTCTCTCTTTCCGCCTTTTCCTTTTCCACACCACCACAAAGTGTGACAATCCTAAGGGGGGGGGGGGGAGTGTCAGAAGCACGCCCCGAAAAACGAAGGGGGGTAACTGACAGAGTTTGTTTGGTTTACTCTGATTTGTTGCATTTTTTCTCGCGATTCTTTACAAAGGAGGCGCACGGTGTTCATTGTCGAGAGAGAGAGTGTGTCGGATTGAAAATGGAAATGGGAATGACCTAAGGTTGCGGAGAAGGAAAAAAAAGGGGAGGCGGCGAGCGGAGAGTTGAGAGTTGTTGCAGTTTTTTGAATAAAAATAAACGCTTTCCCCCCTTCCCCTCTTTTACCCCCCTCGTCTTTTTTGCTTCCTCGTCTAGTGAAGCATTCGCTTTTGAAACGTTTTTCAAGATTTTTTTTATTGAAGACCCAAATCCATCTCTTATCAGTAACATGCACCCCGTCCCACCCACTTTCCACCCCAAAAAAGCCAATTCTGATGCTTGCCATGCGCGCCTTTCATTCCTCCCGTGGGATCAATGTGTTGCCTGTTGTTGGCTCTTCTCTTTTCACACTTTTTTCTCCTCCTCTTGTTTTTCCGCGCTAGCCTGGCCCCCGACGATTCGATACTTTCCGAGTTTCAGCGATTCTCATGAAACACCAGTAGTGATACTGAATGAGGAGGGTGGGATTAGATGAGAATGGGAACGGGGGTTAATGATTTTCTTTTTTGGGGTGTTGGGTGTGTGTGTGTGTGTGGCTTGGGATAGGATTTGGAGTGTACTTCATCATTTTGGCAGAAAATGGGATAAAAGGAATGGGATTTCGGTTTCGATAGAGGTTTTTAGAACGTGTTAGGATAGTTCTAGGGGAAAAGTGTGTTTACTTTGGTAATTTTGTGTCTATCTTAAATTTTCGTAGATCAAAAAGTGTGTAGGTCAATTTGATCAACATTTAGTGATATTGTGCGTTTAACATTCCTTGTAAATTGAAAAAAGGGGTCTAGTCTCATTCCTAGGTCAGCTCAACTTATTATCTTTCAATGTTCTTGATTTTCACCTTTTTTTTCTTTAATTTTCATAGCTTTTTAAGGTTTTCATGTACTTTTCATGAGTCTTACTAATCTTTGTTCCAGTTTAAACCATATTCACTAACAAATAACCTCAAAAATTCACGAGCTTAGCTGGACTAGAATTCTGGTAGCCTCTCTCCTCTAGACACTACCCAAATACAAGATTTTCTAGATTATTACAGTTACAAACCTATCCTACCATGTTTCTCCCCCCAAATCCCATAAAACATTCCTCGAAACTCAATTAGTCACACCCTGCCCACAACTCATAATCATATCGAAACCAATTCCGATCAAATAGAAACGCGTTTGTTCCCCCCCCCCCCCCCCTCTCCGTTCACCTGTCCCGCCACACCCCAACACCACTCAAGCCCCCTCCGACTTCTTCTGTAGTTCTCTTCCTCCATGAAATTGCGGTTTTCCGCCAAAGTGCCATGCCGATTTTTCAGCTCGATTTGATTGCCATTCACCTCACATCAACGCGATTTGCGCGTCAAAGCGGGAGCAGAAATTGGGGGCGAGCCGCGGAACGACGAAACGTGTCATTTTCGCACCGCTTTTTGTTGTTTTTCTCATGGCTTCGTGTTCGACGTCGTCGACGACGCCGATGACTTTGCAAGTGTCAGCTCTAACTTCTCAAAACTTACTCACAATAACACTTGACACGAGGTGTTTTCTAATTGGGTAATAATTGACCACCACACTTACTCCTAGGGGAGGTAAAAGTCATGTTATTGTCGCTAATAAAAGTGAGAATGTCAAGAGGGAATGCAATCCGTCTGCGTTTGTCATTAGAAGCAGGGAGGAGGCTAATTGAATCTGAAACTTTTCTCTTTCTCTTGTTTTTTTGCAACGTCATTTACAATTATGATTTTTCTTGGATTACAGCGTTCCTTGTGTGTAGTTCTGTTGGTCTGTAAAGCCCAGACAGCATCAAAGGTCAAAAATTTGCACTTTTGAAGTCATCTTGTTCATTAGACCTCAGCTTCAGAAGCTGATAGACCTCCCCCCTTCCCCAATCTCTTTTATTCCCCCAAAAATGAAAAAGAATACAAAGAAGGTGAGACGATGTAAATCAACGATAGAAATCTTCCACTCGCGCGATTTTTTACGCGATTAAAATTAAAACCACCTCCTTTTCCTCCACTACACCACTCTCTCTTTCTCTCTCTTTGCAAAAACTGACCCTGTCTTGCTGCCCACAACCCGCTCCCAAAAAGCTCTGGTCGAATATGAAACATAATTATATTTGTGAAGGCTCGTCCCCCTCTCCTCCCACTAACCATTGCCACCCGAACTTGTTCAGTGACTAAAGTCAACTATCATTTTTTTTTGGCCTGTCCATTCTAAGAATGTTTATTGTGTGTGTCCACGCATGCCGAAATAAATCCCTAAATAGCTCTTTATTGTTTGCGCCCTCCCGCCACACCGATCAAGCACTTTTCGAAACGAAACGTACGTGTTTTTGGAACCGGAATTCTCAAAAGAGGGGTAGGTCATAAAATATAAGTACTCGGTAGTTTTCTTGGAACATATTCAAGGGTAGTTGCACTTGATTTGGTATTCGAGATATGCGGCGGCGATCAACAAGTTTTCGGGTGGTAGGTTGAGATGTGTTATGATGTAGGGATATATTTGGATAGGTTAGTAGTAGGAGTCTGGCACTAGGGAGAGAGCAGGTATTTCAGCAGCTAACTGTCTCTAGATGAATTCAAGAAGATGTCAGCACTGATTTGCATGATTTGAACACCAAATGCACTTTTCTACAAGTTTTAGTTGCTTAGAATAGGTCCACACAATCCCGGCTCTCCAAAATCGGTCCAATCATTCACCACTATCAGTGCAAGAAGCCTGGTATCAATCCGTTCCCGTCTTGCACCTTTCCAAACCGCCGCACCCATTCTTGCCCCTTGTCGGAATGCCTTTTCCCCTCTCCGAATTCAGTACAAACATGTCTGAGAAGTGATGCGTCATTCCATCCTCCCCCCTCTGCCCCAATCAAAAAAGGAAGGACGAGCAGGTTTCCGGTTCTTTTCAAAAATCAAGTCAACTACTATATAGTAGATCAAATACACAACGTCATTTTATTTTCTAACTCCACAACTTCTTTCGAACGTGTTCCGTTGAAACGAGAAAGAATTAACAAGTCTAATCAGGTACAAGAAAAGAGGTGAATATTTATTCGTGCTTTTTTTTGCGTTTTCCTCTTTCGTGCGTTATCTCGTTTCTTTAAGATAGATTTATGAGTTTCCTGATATGGTGCCCATCTTCCAGCATCTTCCTTTCTCGGGAAAAGCGTTTTGTTCGCTTAAGACCAAGTACATCATTCACCACAACCCATCTGGTAAGGGTGGGATTACTCGAAGGGCCTAACTTTTGACGGGGAGTTTCATGTTACATAAGGGCCGCTCCTCCCACTTTCAATATTCGAAATTGAATGTTCTCGTCATTCAAAGTCCTCATTCCTCATTTGTCATCATTCCAGGCTTCCAGGCTTCCAGGCTTCCAGACTCCAGGTTAAAAGTCGATACTACAGTGTTCTATTTGCGTTCTTTTCTGTTGTCTGACCTTTTCGTGATCAATGCTTCCCAAGGGGGCATCTAAACCAACACCAAAAACTGGGAAAGAACCAGAAAAAACAGTGCGTTGGTGTCGGAGATCTTTCTTTCTGTTTTCAGTCTGTTCTGTGGGCTATTCGCATTTTATTATGTTTTTGTTCAGGGTTTTGTGTGAGTTGAGTAGTTTTGTTAGGATAGCCATAGTAGGAATGGCTAAATGTGAGGTGTAATTGGGAAAGAATGATGATTTCGGGTGAAATGAGCTCCTGGAATTAGTATCAGGGAGAGTGTCTCATTTTTTGCCTAGATTCAGAATTGTTGAGCCATGTAGTCTAGAACTTTCTGGATGCTGGAACAGGTGAAGTTAATAGTGACTAAC
Organism: Caenorhabditis imperialis; assembly: GCA_963572205.1. Classification (NCBI taxonomy): domain Eukaryota; kingdom Metazoa; phylum Nematoda; class Chromadorea; order Rhabditida; family Rhabditidae; genus Caenorhabditis; species Caenorhabditis imperialis. The sequence goes on along the minus strand of OY751544.1, from coordinate 2,649,498 downwards.
TTTCCAAATCCCTTGTACTGAATTGTGCAACTCCTTGACTTTCATGTGCCAGTAAAAACTACCTTATATAGTGTTTAGTGTAGCTTAACCATATCCTTTGATCATTTCCTTCCAAATCTTATAAACCCCATGTTTTAAGGGACATGATATGAGCAGACCATGTTACGGACAATCAGACACATACACTTAATGTGTTTTTGGTTAGGCTTTGAGAATTTTCTATAAAGTTGGTCACTGATATTTTCCACGTCGCTGATTCTGAATCTGAAGTCAGAATTTCTGTAATTGATCTCATTTTTGAGAAAAGATGTGTCAAAGCCTTTTTCAGTGCTATTTCCCTCCATGTTTTCACGTGTTTACGTGTCGACATTTTCGATAGTTACGAAATAGTGGAGAAAATAGCACTGAAAATGGCTTTGACATATCTTTTCTCAAAAATGAGATCAATTACAGAAATTCTGACTTCAGATTCAGAATCAGCCACGTCGAAACTATCAGTGACCAAATTTATAGAAAATTCTCAACAAAAACAGATTACTTGTTAACCTACAAGCTCATTTTCACGGTTCACATTATACAACTATGCACTCGGACAGACAGACATTTACACTCATATACCGACTCTGACAAAAATAGAAACCTTTAGTACATCAGACACCAACTTCAACGCTCCGGTGCCAGTCACGATTGTGTCCACTTTACATAGATATCCAATTAACAGTGTCACTTTTCACATCTTCTCTCCTCCCCTATCCCATCCCCCCAACCCCTCCCTATTACGAAAAAAACAAGGTCTTTCTGGGGTTAACTAGGCCGATGTCGTTCTTATTATGTCGCTCTTATCATTCTCGGGTTATTTCGTTGTTATCATGTGTTACCCTTACCCAACATTCGATATTGCAGAGAAATGTCTTCCGGAAACCGTCAAGCTCCGATGCCGCCGCCAAAGCCGCGAAATCTGTCACGCGGACAGTTCTACCATCAAGGAGGTAGGGTTGATTGATGAGCACGCGCGCTAAACACCCCGCCTTTGTAACCGACGCCTTCGCTGGGGCGGAGACGCCTTTGTCGCCGGCCGGAACTTTTTTGTGCTGCTGCTCCCCTCCCGTCCGACCGACTTCACTTCTAGTTTCTCGAGCTCTCCGGGACCAAGTGCATTTTAGTGTCCCCGGTCGCCCGACCCATTCCTGCTTATTGCATTTTGAGCAGAGAAAAAAGAGCATCCAATATTTTTTTTTCACTCGGTTTTTTTCTCATTTTGTTTCATGTTTATCTTTGGTTGCTCAGTAGAGCTCACTGAGGGCAAGGAGCAGTTGAGAGCATCATGATTCACTGCTTGACATTTTGTTCTAGGTTCTAGGAAGATGGGGCTCTGGTGTACTGTAACTTGGAACTGGGAACTGGGAAAAGAAAAATAGGAAATTGCAAGAGTTCTTAGTTCCTATCCAATTTCCCTCTTCTTCTGCACCCTGACCTTATTCTCTAGATGTTCTCAAAGAGCACGAAACTCATCTGCCACACTTGCTCATGTTCATTCTTGATGAACTCCTCTACTAACTTGATTACTGTAGGATGGCATTCCTTCAACTGAAGAAAAGATGAATGACGTGAGAGATCAGACTTTTATTGCCCACTTGTCAAGGCTTCACAGTGAGGTCTGACCAAATATATAAAATCTGAACCACTTGAGATATGAGGCACAACCATTTCATGTGATGTGCTCGCACAAAAAAACCAAAGTTTCGCGCCGTCTTTCTAAGCACTCGGCGTGCTCGGTAGATGTCATCAATAATTCTGTCCAAACATGCTTTAAACTCATTGTTCTTCCCCTCCTTATCCTCCCTGTCGGGACAAAAACGTCACGTTCCCCCTCTCTTGCTCTTCTTGCTCCCCCTACCAGCTCTTTTTTTCCCGAAGAGAGCAAAAGGGTTTCATACATTTTTGCAACCCCCACCACCAAAGTGTATTGCTCCCCGGCTTCATTTATTTCATTTCAAACCAACCCGCGCACTCATTTATAATGCTCTGTGTGTGTGAGAGAGAAGGGAAGAGGAAGCTGAAAAAATGGGAGAAATTGGATTTGCAGGGTACCTGACCCCTCAGGACAGCGACACGGATAGCGGTATTAGTGCGGATTGTGATCAAGGATCACCGAGGGCTGCTGGTTTTCAGAGTGGTGCGCAGATTGCACAACATCAACCGAGGAGGGTTCCAGGTATGGTATATTAGAGGCTTTTGTTGTTAAATTGAAGAGGTAGATCAAAAATACGGTAATTTTTAAGGGGATTGTGATTGAGAATCTAATTTTCAACTAGAGCAAACTGTTGAAACGGTAGCAATTATATGATAGAGATATTCTGGAAGTAAAAACTTTTTCTCTGGTATGACTGTGATAGTCTAGTATTAATACTATGGTTTTCTGATGAATTACTAATCTACAAAACTGATGCTCATTATATAGACTGGTCAGTTAACAATCTAGATCCAAAAACTTCAAGATTTACAAGTTCTTCACCCATTTTGACCTACCAAACCATCAAATCTTCAGATCTACCTCCTAACTCATACCACAACATTCGTAGTCACTCATCCGCTGACTACCTCACACCGAACTCTGCGCGCAAAATAGCCGGCTACGGCACAACGCCACGACGTTTGCCACTCCAACCGCAGCAAGCTCCACCGCCGGTAAAAGCCAAGTACCGCGTGCGATTCGCCGATGAAGTGGACAGCGGGGCGTCGACGTCAAGCGGAACCTCCTCCACGCACATCTCGCCGAGGAATGATCCGCAGGAGATGTTGATGAATTCGGGTGTGTAACCCGAAACTTGGCTTATTAGCCCTATTTCTAGTTGTTATGTTATTCAAAATCTAATTTCAGCTGTCGTGCCGGCCGCCACTAACACCTACCAACAACAAGCCTATCCTGCTGAAACAAAGACTCCCACTCGACAACCGCAACCTCAAACTCAAACCAGCTCTCGGACAGGAACACTTCGTGAGTTCAAAGCACTTTACTTGATTGGAATTCTTTGTGATTCCACCTGGGACCAAAGAAAAAAGCGCAAAGATCCTCAGCAAACGGAACGATAGTTGACAAGACAGATTGGCCGCAAAAAATGGAGGGTCCTCTTGAGACTTTTTGAATTTTCTCCCTTTTCCTTTCCCCCTTTTCTCTCTCAAAAAGAGGAAGGGAGCAAAACATGGGCTGAAAAAAAACGCATTTGTTTTTATTTTCCTGTTAACTCGAGCCATTGCCATTACTACTAACATTAGCATATTGGTTATGTGGTTTTCAGAGCGAACACCAAATCGTCGGCTGCCATTCGACCGGTCTATAAGTGCAACACCGCAGCCTCAACCCACTTATGAGATATCCACAAGCCTTCCAGACCCTCCACCGTACTCGATTGCAATGCAAAGATTAAGGTAGGTCTAAACGTGTGATTGGCGCCAACTCCTTGATTCTTTTGCAGGTCTATTGACCAGCAACCTCAAGAATCATTCCGCGACGCTTTCATCCGAAAAAGTGTCAACGACACACTCCAACGCCGCTATCGCCAGCGCAGCTCTTCTTTGCCACGTGGCAACAAGTCATACTACGAGGGGATTGATGACATGTACACCATCCAACCGCCTATCCTTCCCCAGACTCATCAGTCAAGTTTGATGGCGTCTGTGAATCAACTCCCTGGAAGTTTGGATAACTTGCATTTGACGGTAAGATTTAGTTAAAATTATGAGAGAAAATGGAAGAATAATGAAAAAAAAACTGATTCAGAACATCAACAACATGGGAATGCGACGCCGGAAGCTGCCCACGGCGCCTTTAATGGGCTCCTCGTGCCAATTGCATTTGGACAACTCGGACGAGTTGACCGCCTATCGCGCCCTCCAGTTCCAGATGATGCAAGACGAGTTGCAGAGGTCAGGCGATTTCGCAACCTCCTTCTCTAATTTTATCCGCCATTCAGACAGCCACAATCTTTCGAAAGGCAGCCCACACTTTTGCGTCGGACCAACTTGCAATCGCTTGGTATTCCACATATCACGACGACACCTCCAATGACACAGTACGAGCAGGCCGATTATGGGTTAGTTCATTGGTCTGTGGTATGAAGAAATTATAAGAGGGAATGGTTCAGAACTCAAACAGTGCGTGCTCAACTGGTGGCGCTGGATCAGCGAGGGTTCCGGAGAGTGTTGGTGGAGAAGATGATGCCAGGACCGTTTGGATTTTATATTGCGACAGGGGTGGTGGCTGGACAAAGAGGTATGTCAAAATATATTGGAGCAAGAGCTTGAAAAGAGCCCACTTTTGGAGGTGATGAGGGTCAATTTGAAATTGATCTCAAGTTAGATAGTTTGCCAGATATACAGCTTCATTATGATCAAGGCAAGACCATCAGATTGTACTGTTACTTGACGATGAACTAGATCCTGACCTTGACTTCGTGCTTGTACTTGACTGTGACTACAAACTACATAACAAGGCTGACTTTGAGCTTAATCTCACAGCACGACCCAATCTTGTCTTCTGATCTAACTCACCCCTACAATACCACCCATTTCCAGCCGGAATCTTCATCTCACGAGTCTCCCTCCCATCGCTATCCCCGATGCTGACCGTTGGAGACGAAATCATCTACGTGGACGAAGAATACGTGAAAGGACGCAGTCTGGAGTACGTCCAATCCGTGATCGCTGGAAAGACAAGTGTCACGATCACACTTGTCCCGGCTGTCGGACAACCGGCCATTTGTTAGCACCGGGATCATTAATTTATTTGACAAGACTTGAACAAACTGACCCAAAAGTATTGTGATATACTCTGGCTGAATGATTCTGTCGGAATTTCATCTTATCCGTTTCAATGTTCACTTTTTTACTGTCTACTGTCTTTTTCTCAACTTTCTTTTCAACTTTCCAATTAAAAACAGGCTTTTCCAGATAGCGGTGTCTGTTTCTCTACTAGTTTATGGTATTCTTGTGTCAACTAACCAGTAACTTGTCTGTATTTGAAGTAGAATTGTAAAAAAACGGAATAAACATGCCAACTTTATACAGACATTTGTCATGAGATCATTTTTAAAGCTCAATACTGACAATTACTCTGTGAATCCAGAGCCGTTGAGTCCCCAGAATATACTGAACACCAAAATAATCACTGCGATTCCGCCGGTCAATCCGACCAGGATAAACGTTGGCCGTTTGTTCCTCTCAGCAATTTCCAATTCCGCGGAGAAGAAGATTTGTTCCAACTCGGTCAACTCATCTTTTATTGGATGCCAATACGTTTCGAAGAGCGCTGGACAGCTTCCCTCTTCCAGTGGTAATAAAGTGGTTATCCAGTCGGAGACCTGAAAGGAAATGGCTCGAATTTTGATTCATTTTCACAGAAAGGGATCAGCATCCTACCACAAGAGGGTTAATGTCATCTCCAAAATCCGAGTAGCTGTTCTCATAAAGTAGTACTGAAAGATGGCACGTGGTTTCGGATAATTTTGGCATCCGTCGGTAGAGAAGGACGTGGGTGAGGCTCTCAAGAGGAAATTCAATTTTGACCGGCTGGATGTTGTGTTCTTGGGCTATTCTGGAAGATTGTTTGGGTTTAGGTTGTGGTGTTTTTGTCTGAATTGAGTGGAGAAGTGTGTTTATCAGAAAAAAGTGAAAGTTTATCCTGTATTTTGTTGCGAATGTGCTACTGATAAGAAAGACCAGCAAAATAACCGAAATCAAGCCCTGATTCATATGAACCTATGACCGTACCTTGCCACAATGGACCATGAAGGTTGTGGACACTGTGGCCGATCCGCCAGTAGTAAAAACTTGGTGGAACAGTTCGATGTCGCAGACAAAATCGAATTCAAGTCATCATAAGTCTTCGGTTGTAGCAAATTCAAGCTATCCACCGTGGCAAGCCACGAGTGTACTTGCTCCTGCAAAACCCTCGTTACCACAAACTGCAACCAGATGTTTCTCCCCACCTTCACATTCACATCGCCATTGAAAACAACTCGTCTCAATCCAATAAAATAGATCAAGTTGGGAAAGAACTCGGTCTCATTGACATTGATAAACGAGACGGGTTGTCGGTACGTGTGATAGTAATATGTGATCGTTTCCGGGTCCTGATAGCCCCTGACCAGGTTGAATTCTTTAAGCCAAAGCGGAATCTGAAACAGAACAGAGCTGACGCTGATCATTGGTGTTTTAGGGAAATGTTCAAGAAAACAACAAGTGATTCTACCAGCTGATGTATGAAAACTGATTTTGTACTTGATAGGCTTGACTGGATAAATGATGGAACTCACATCGGATCTATGTTTTGCGCATGTTTTGGTGCACACTAGAAGGATCATACGACCATATTCCATGCGCTCCTCGATGACTGTTTCAGTCTTGGACTTTGGTGTTCCATCTTAAAACTGACTTATAGCGCGTTTTAATAACACTGACAAACCTCCACTTCCAAGAAAGTCAGGTATAAAGAAGGATCGCTTTCCGGACCAGCAAGTGACCAAACTAACATTGATAATCAATGAAAATAATAATGTAAATTTTGAAGTAGTTGTGATTGGAAAAAATCGAAATCGCATTTCCAAATGATGGACGCTTCCTCTCTCCACGAAACTGCGGGGGATGAGAGCATGTGTTTCTGTCTCCACTATTACACAGCGACCGCTTAGCAGCTCTTGTGAGTGAAATTTTTCACATTATATTTCTTCAAAAGTTCGGGTTTTTTGTGTCCGCTAGGTGTTAGGAAACGAAGATTTATTGGTTCAGTTTATCGGGAGAGAGACAAAGAAGAAAAATGGATAAAGTCATTTGAACACCAAGAGCCTTTCAGAAAAAAAACACTTTTAAAAGAGAAGAGTAAGAAGAACGAATATAAGAGAAGAAAACGCTTTAGGGATAAAGAAGGAGAATGAGAATAAAGTTAGATCTAGCTAACATAGAATATTGTATGAAAATCTTGTAAATCCGCAGGATCCAAACGAGAGGAGGGGGGCGTCAGTGTGGTACCAGTAAAATATGGTGTAGGGAAAACATGAATTGCTTAGGAACTGCGATCAGTGGATGACAATGCTCAGGAGGTTTTTTGTGGGTGGGAACTGGGGTCTTGAGTGAAACAGTAGGACAGAAAGAGAGAACTGGCTTGAATAAGGTCGTTGTATTCGGGGTATCTCTAGATAGGACTAATACAACTATAGCTATAGATGGCACAGTGTTGGATTAGAATTGGGGGAGGATATCACAAGTTCTGTTCTTTCATATTTACAGGATTGGGATTGGGAGCAACTATGACGATTCACGACTACGGGAGGGCTAAAACTGGGGGGCTTTTTCACAGAAAAAATTCAGAGGAGTAATATAAATCGGGTGAGTAAAATGAAATAGAGTGTATAATATATAATAACAAGGAGATCTCAATGAAAAAATGGAAAATTAATTAATTAACTAGCCAAATTTCCTTCTCAAGCCCTCTTCATGCACAGCTCCTTGACGAATGGATCCACTTCCCAGTTCTTGAACAGCTCCATCACTTGCATGTTCTCCTCATTTTGCGCCAGAATGTTCTGCAAAACCAAACATAGTATCGAGTTGAAATTCATGTGGTTACCTGTATACTAGCGGTCATCATCAGAAGACTTCCATATTTCTGCACTCCAGCCGGGATTCCGAGTTTCTGGGTGATGCAGGTGAAAAGACTACCGAGGTACTTGTTGCGCTCCTCGAACACGTCTTGCTTTGCCGCTGGCGACAAGTCCAACGCATCTGCAATTAGTTTCTCATTAAAAATTGAAAATTTTAGCTGATAGACTCACCTGGATTGAAGAAAAGCGCCGCCTTGAACGTGGCAAACTCGGAGACGTTGAGTTGCAGCTTTCTGAACGGGATCATGATCTCGTCCATCTGACGGGTGTAGATCGGTCGGCATCCGGAGAGTTGAACCTGCTGTTGTGGCTGTCTCATGATGAAGGCGCCGTTTTGGAAGACGATCTTGTCCGGTCCGTGGTCGGGCGAGTAGAAGACGCGGTTCAGGAGGTTGAAGGCGAAAGCAAAGTTTCGGACGAGAGCGAACTGGAAAAAGGGGGATGATAAGGTGGAATCAAGGAAGTTTGGTATGTTGAATCTATCGGAGGAGTCTCCATAGCATCGTATTCATTGAAACCTAACTATTTAACTTAATTAGCTTAACTATCCATCCCCTTTACTGAAATCGCTCCTCTACCACTTCCAATCAGTTGGAATACCAGATTGACATACACAAATCTACAGTAATCTGGTGTTTCATGCTCAAACAACAAGCTGATAAGCTCATTTCGCGAGATCGCAGAATCCACAGAGCTAATGACTGTTTACAGTGGTTTGAAAATCAGATACCACCACCAACACTATTTACTTCTCAGCTAATGTGTTTTGAGTTTTGGTTCCAAAAAGAGAAAAAGAAATTCCTAATATAGAAATTGGATACACTGTTTCCCTACAAGCTGTTCAAACATTTACCTGATCAAAGAGATTGAATCGCTGGTAGACATCGAAAGTTTTGGCCCACTCGATGCAGATGCGCATCTCGCGAATGTTCCACATGCGGATGTCGTTCATCGACGCCGGGTACAGCTCCTTGAACAGCGTGTTGGTCTGAATCGAGTTCGATCGGTTATATGCGACGCGGGCCTAGTTGATCACCAGACTCACGTCTACTTTCAACTCGGTGGTTTCAAAAAGTAGGCATGGCGACGTCAGCGCGTGTGTGACGCCCGTCACTTCCGGAATGATGCAGCGTCGGAGTTCCTGGCAGAGCCCCTCCACTTGGGTCAGCTGGTCAATGATCTCCTGAACGTTGTGTGTGTCTTTTTTGCTATTGTTTTTTGTTAGCTCCTTCATTTAGAATGTTGCTGTGATTTGAAGAAGCCCCCCATATCCGGTTACCCTTTTGAAACATGTTAATGATCAAAAAACATTTGAAACACAAGAGAAATTGAAATTGAAATTCAACCCCTTTTCTAGGAAAGGGAGAGCAGGGAAGGAAGAGGGCGACATATTGGATCCCCTTCCCCCTTTTCCCTTTCTCGTTTTTTTCTCCTTTTTTCTCCAATTTTTTTAAAGGACCAAAAAAGAGCAAGAGCAGCAATCCGGGAGCAAGGCCGAAGCTCCAGAATAAATAAACACATGGTTTTTCGCTCGCTGCTATTCCAGAGAACACTTGGCTTACTTGATCATGAAGGCGGTGCGGTGTGGTGGCTTGCTCGTCGTCGGATCCGCTGCTCATCTTCACCTTCTTAGTGGGACCAATCCGATCGCGATCATTTTGAATTGCTGGAATTTGGAAAGCTAAACCCTTTTTTGTTCGTTGCACAGAGGGATGGATTTCGGGTTGTTTTTTCGCATCAGACTTATTAGGAAACCCTTTTTCAGACACTTTTTGCAGGTGTCACTTTCAGACACAACGTGTCAAAGATCACACTTGTTTTTGTGTACGCTCGTAGTGTGGATTTTGCTCCCGAATAAATGAGGTGTCGAAGCTCTAATTGTGAATCTTTGTTTTTCGCCAGTGTTGTGACAAGTGTTGACAAGAGGGTCAAGAACTCAAGAATCTAACGTCAGATCGCGATGCAAATGGGATCGAATTCATTATACATTCATCAATCGTTCTATTTTGAGGTCCCTCTCTCACCTTTTGCGTCCATTCCAACAAGTAGGCATTTATTGAAGCGGCAATGACGACAAGCACATCGAATGTCTGCAAGAAAAAGTGCATTGGAATTAGATCATAAAGATCATAAACCCTTACTTTTATTAACATCGCAATTTCCATTATACTGACAAATAAAAGTTTGCTCACTGACAATCGTCCGTCGAAAGAAGGTTTTGCTGAAAATTAGGTCTTTGGTGCTTCAGGCTCCCTTCACACTTTTCCATTTTCCCGCGCTTATTATATTAAAAATGGAGGGCCCAAATGTTTCCTTTGGTAGCACAAAGACTACCCCCTTTCAAAAAAATGCGAGGAGAAGGGAAAAATTCTTCTAGTAAATTGCCTCTCCACGCTCTTTTACTCTCAATGCTCTTGAAAGCGAAGCGTGACGCGATTTTCTACTTGATCGCTTTTTCTGGGGACCCGCTTCCCTCTCCAAGCCTCTTTCTTTTTCTTTCTGCTAGGTGAATTTGACAATTGTTTGGTTTTGACATGCCTGGCTGGCCAAAGAGCTTTCAGATCTTTGGCGGGCGGGACCAATGAGACAATTTTCAGGGGAGAGAGATAGGGGGGACAACTCTCCTCTTCCCCGTGTCAATTTCGACGAGGAAAAAACGAAGGGATAGAAAAAGATCCCTTGAGATATGTACATGGCTCTTCGCTTCCCTGTGAGTGCACAAGAAGACTAAAAGTTCAAACAACGCCCACGTCACTTGGAACTTGTAGAATTGGAAATGAATTAGTAGAAGGGACCTACCATCCATTACAACTTGCAACACCATAATGATAACCGGTCGCTAAATCAGAGCAAACTGCACACAGCTCGCCTTCGGGCACTTTCCTTCCTGTAATTTGATACGTTTGTTAGTTTCTTTTCAGTTTCTTCGGGTACTGAATGAATTGAGAATCAAGACTCACGTTGTGCCATTCGTTTGTAGGAAGGGAATTTCTGATCATTGCCCATTGAGGAGGCGCCATTTGAATTGGATACCGACGCCGCCGAGCCGTTCATATACATCGCTGGATCGTCGCTGGTCCGTTGGCCGCTGATCAGTGGTTGTCCGTAACCGGTCAGGTGGCTTTGCAGTTGATCGGCCAAAGTACCGTTCATACTATAAAACATGTGCATTGAGTGGGCGCGTTGCGACGAGTGCTGATGGTGCGGATGAGTGGAAGACGACGGAGCAAAGCACACGTCGTCTTCGGTCGGCCGTTGTTGCGCGAGAATTGTTGCCTTAGTGAGCGCAGCACTTCGGCAGACCAATGGACTTGAGGGGAGGAAAACCGGGGTGGAAGCGAGAGGGAGACTCGTGGAAGGGGGATGGCGCGCTGAAAAGCGGAGAGGGCGCGAGGGAATGTGGGCAAAATGGGCGGGGTTTGGAGGGGCGCAAGGAAAACATGCGCACAGAAGAAAAAAAGAAGAGGGGTCCCTCGCGCGCGTGCCGAGAGAAAATGACTAGGAAATTTTTTCTTCTCCCTTTTTTAGAAGAGGGACCTAGAGGAGCTACTAGAATGTGTCTGCTATGAAATACAAAAAACTTGTTTTCAATGACACCATTCTATCCATTCTATCGCCTGATCTTTTAACTACATACTGGTCACAGTATCGAAATCAGAATTGAAATCAATAAGTATGAATAAGAATGTTTTTCAGG